>CM053787.1:905589955-906202455 GCA_028749045.1 Cupressus sempervirens | reverse complement strand
AAATCATATCCCCTTTATTTTTCAAAGGAAAATCATTGGGCTTCTCAAAATATACTTTTTCTTCTTCTAATTCACCATTTAGAAAATCTAATTTGAGATCTATCTAGTAAACTTTGAAGTTTTATTTAGCTAAGTATGCCAAAAATATTCATATTATCTCTATTCTAGAAACAACTACAAACATTTCCTTAAAACCAATTCCTTCTTACTATGTATAGAATTTACATTCTGTTCTTTATTTGTTTCTCACAACCACAACTTGTTCATTCAACTTATTTATGAATACCCACTTAGTTCCAAAAATATTCTTATCCTTAGGTCTAGGAGCCAATTCCCTATTAAATAACTATTAACCATATTTTTCCTCTCACCAAAATTTGAGTTTTGCCTATCAAACATGTCCAATGGTTATATAAATTTGAATATTTGAATAAAGTATAAAGATACGTAAAACTTTGGCTTATCTCATCTTATCCTATGTCTTAGCCATTTTTTGTTATATCCTTTAGAGTCTTAAGTTGTGACCATGTGACTACCTTTCTGTCACCCAATCACTATATTTTTTGGCTTAACCATTTGCAAATGTGCAAAGGTGCGATGGCAGTCTTCTCACAATTGTCACAAGGTCGCAGGTATTTTTTTTACAAATGAGTGCTTTTGGCTATGATATTGAAATCACATGATGTCCATGGATGTAGGTTCCAAGATAATGGACCCAACTAGGGGACCCACTATTCTTTATCATTAGACTTTCCAATATAAATAATGAGCTATTTTCCACTATCTCAAAATGAAAGATGTTTAAGCAATGTTGACAAGTGCCTCACTGCCATGTGGCAAGTGGGTCTACTTTCCGTTATGGTTTGTAGGAAGCATGGATGTGTCTAGGTACATTGGCAATTTAGTGTTACATCATTGGGTGAGGTTTGTGATTGGACCATGTAATAATGAAGATCTTGCATGATCATCGATCTTGCAGACATTGATGGTTGGAACTTTCATGCTTTGTGAAGTTGTAAGGTTATTAAAGAATTTAGGAGATGGCCTATCAAGCCTATCTCCAACCAGAAGAAGAAGAGAGGGAGAGACAGAGACATTTTGAGGAGAATTTTGCAAGGAAAGTTGCTACAACAATAGAGGAGGAAATGAGGCTCCAGTCAGCTCATTTTAAAACCAAGGAAGCAAAGGCAACCCCTTCTCCAAAATGTGTCATCCCAAGCTTTAAGAAGCCTCCTCCATTACAAGAGCCTACTATTGTAATCCCTTTGCTCCCTATGCAAGAAAACTATCTTGGTCATGAGCCTTCCACACCTATCACCATTTCAGTCTTTAAGGGTGGACTGGTTGTATGGACTCTTGATGGTCCAAATATGGAGTTTTGGGAGAGTGAAAACAAGTCCACAAAGCTTCCATGGGAGGAGTTGTAGTCCACTGAGGAGAGCAAGGAGGTATCTATTGAGAAGAAGTAAGAGGATCTAATCCTCTTATTTGAAGAGCTCCCCTCCTTTTTCAAGGAAGAAGAAGAAGACAACAAGGTTGTTTCTTCTCTTGAGGAACTAGTCATGGTTTTTGAGCCTTTAAAAGACAACAAATATCTACTACAAGTTGAGCAAGAAGAGAACCATTTGTTGTAATAGGTAGTCCTCCATGATATGGATTATGGAAAAGAGAGCATTAAGGAGAGCTCTATCCTTGAGGAGGAACATGTTGACATGCATGAGGTTGCTCGTCAACTTATGCATATTACTATAGTAGAGCAAGAAGATTCTGATGAGGAGACTTTTTGGGATGAGCTAGAGATGTTTTCTTCATCCTTGGACATGAAATAGTCTGATCCTTCATCAGATGATCATGAGTTGCAAAAAAAACAAGTGGAGAGTCATGTCATACCAATAGCTCCCAAGGAAGTGGTTCATGAGAAATATGAGCAAGATATGGAGATTAGTTTTTCACAAGAGGAGGATCCACTCCCAAGCCAGTTAGAGACTACCATTGCAAACTGCAATCAAGTGGTCAAGGATGATTCCTCTAGCCCTGCACCATCAAGAGGATGCCCCATTAGGTATCTATATCTATACAAAAATCAGCCAGTTTCCCCCAGTCATGCTTAGTCTAGAGTATGAGGGAGAATTCTACAAGGGAGAGTAAGCATGTTTTTCTCAGGTTGACAATCCCCCTATGTTGGAAAGCTTCATTTTTTTTAGTATTGGGAAGGAGTTATTTCATGCAACAATATGCTTTTTGTACTTGCTAATTCACTTGAAAACCCTTATGCATGGAAGAAATAATCAATTAGTGAGGAAGGGCTACTACTTCAACAAACTAGTCAATGATTTTGTTTAACCTTGCATATATTTAAATAGTGTACATAGTTAGATAGTTTTCTTTTTGTTCTTCCTAATTTCCAAGAAGTGCATGAGCACATGGTATTTTTTTTTTGCATAGGTTGCAGAGGGTTTTGATTCCTAGTTTCAATTGCAAAATTCTTTTTTTGTTGTTGTAGAGGTAGGGTTAGGGTTTTATATGCATAGGGTCCATATTTTTTATTGTTGGTGTAAATAAGTATTTACTATTTACACTTTACTTCAATTTACTTAGGTTAATGCACATTCATATTATTTGTCATATAGACACCTAGGATTTTGCATATTCATGTGAGTTGTCATGTTGACAACACAATAGTTTGTACTCCAATTGAGCACATGTTGTCTACTACATCTCTTTATGAGATACACCTTTGTATTCTTATCCTCTCATTATTACACATACATCCATGCATAATGAAGGATGATCCACTCTTGGTGGACATGTGCTTAGTTGTTATGACTATCTCTTTGCTGACTCCTAGTTATCTTCATTACCTTTATATACAAAGCACTTCTGTAATGTAATTATATGATATTCATTATCATTTTGATCATTATTGAGATTCTCATTTGATCTTGAAGTTGAATTATTGCCTTATGAAAATTCTTACATGGTATTAGAGTCATAGGAGCTTCATTACATAGCCATTGGAGAGCATTATTTTGTCTCATTTCTTGGAGAGCCACAATTTAGATCCAAGATATCTGCAAATATTAAGAGTGTTTTGAGCAAACTCTAACCTCACCATTACATTTGAGTGGACATTTCGATGAATTTTGACTATAAATTTTCCTATGCTAGGCAAAAGTCAAAATTGAGGCAATTTTTTTTTGCAAATTGGACTCGGAAGCTTGATTTTCCCATTTGCTAGATTACAAGTATACTTCTTCATAGAAAGTTTTATCTCTATGGTATAGTAACCCATATTCAAAAAATTGGTTGTAACTTGAGTCATATCACTTGATCCAACCCCGACTTGCAATTGACACCAAAATTGGTAAAGATCACAATTATATGTTAGTGTTGCACCCGATCCCCACTTTGGAGCATGATCTTGAAGGGTAGCAATGATTTTAGTCTATGGGTTTGATCACATAATTATGAACCTAGGTTTTATCACTCCACATGCCCGAGGTGACTCATGATTTGTGATTGTTCTCAAACTTGTAACTCGATCACATTCGTTGGCAACAATTGTAGTTCAATATCACTCCTAGATCCATCTTTGTTGTGGCTCCTCCAATCAACTAAAGTAAGGAGACTCATCTGAAGTAGAGCCCAAGTGACATTCATTGAGATCTACATATGGAGTTCTCTCCATTCGAGTGGCATCAAACCTCAATATTAATGAGGCTCAACCCTTGCATACCCATTGGTAGCCTTTGGTTCAACCAGTCACATTCCTGCTAACAAATCAACATTGGAGAACTTGATCCTCTACATTCCACTTGGGAATTCACTATGGAGATTTGATGGTAGATCCCCCATGGGCTTTGCATCACTCCCCAGACTATAGTGAGCTAGAACATTTATCCAACCCACATCTCGCCTTGCAAATGCAAAGATTGAAGTCTTGATTGTTATAACATTAGAAGCTAGCATTTATATTCACCTCTCTTCCTCACAAGCTTTTAGATCACACATTGGTCATAGTATTTTTATGATTAGCATACACCATAATCTACACTTCTCTACATCATGGGTTCCAAGGTCCAAAATAGTAGAATTTGCAAGCACATTGATCTTCTAGTCTCCTCACGTGATCTGAGAATGAGGATAGTGACATTGAGCTTCATGTGATATTCCCTCAAATTTAATCAACATAGATTTGACCCTCTGAGATATGAGATCTTTGGCACATTGGCATTACAGTGAAATAGTACATAATTTCTCCATATCTTCACTCACAAAGGTACATAATTGGTGGCATTCATCTTTCAATCTACCCAATTTGAGTTTTTTGCAGTAATCAAATCCGCACATTCATTTCCAACAAGATCAAGCCAAATGGATTAGGATTTTCATTGGTAGAGACAATAATAAAGGCACCATTGGCCCATCAGAGACATTTCCACGTCAACCCTAATTTGGTAACATTCATTAATTTGTTGTATTTTGCCAAATTCTCTTAGTGATAAATTTGACACTCATACAAGTGTCACAGGGTATCCTATTCTTTTTCCATGAGAGGACCCAAATAGTCAATTTTATCCTACAATTTTGATGATGTCAAAAAGTTCTTGAAAAAATGAACCCTCACCATATTGATTTTTAATTTGGTAGTTTGACTTTAAAAGGCCAGAAGTCACTCATTTAAACTCCAAATAAGGCACAATTTTTTTTTTTGGACTATATTTTCTAAATTTTTCATTGGTGCAACTATTATTTGGTTTTGGTGAGAAGATTTTGGTGACTCTTCCTTTGCAATCCTTAGTTTTGCAACTTTAGAGGCTTCATACAAAGACATTTTCAAGTGTAATTTTTTTTGAAAGTGCATAATTTTTTGTCTACTTTCTAGATCTGCTATTAGTTTGGAGAAATTATAAGTAGTTATTTTAATTTTAGCATTTGGTCATTTTTTACCTATTTTAGCACTTGTACTTGTTTAGATCCTTGAGAGATCTGGTGTCTTATGTACTTGATTTTTCTATAGCTTCATCTTTTTTGTTGTAAACATCAAAATCAAAAGTCCACTTTATTCCCATTTGACAAGTGACTATTGTACATGCACTATAAAAAGTGCCAAAGTATCTATTATGTGAGGTTCTTTCATTGAGTGATCTTGGGGGGTGTCTTGTGTGATTTTTCTTTCATTCTTTCAATTTTTCATGAGTTCTTCTTCATTTTCTAAATTAACTCCACATAACTATACCACATGGAAATAAAATGTATGGAGTAGGTAATGAAGAAAGGTTTGAATCTCTTTATAAATGGAACAATTCCAATTCCCTCTGGTCTTAATGTAGATCCTAAGGAAACAATTGCATGGAAAATTGAAGACTCTAAGGCTTTTGGAATCATTAGAGAATCAATCAGTAAAGATCTTTTGTTTCACATTATACCCTTGAGTAGTTCCCAGGAAGCTTGGGATAAACTTGAAAGTTTGTATGGTAAAGTAGATGAAGATAAGGGTTTCACAATTCAAGCAAAGCTTCTCAAATTGGATCTTAAAATTTTTGACACAATCCAATATTACATCAACAAGGCTAATGAGTTGAGAGTACAACTTAAGGATTGTGGTATTACCATCAAGGATTCCCAATTAATTCATCATATGATGGACAATCTTGTTGGAGTTGAGGAAAGCCAGCTCCGAAGATGCCCAAGATCACCTGCATGCAAGAACCTGTCAAAGAGAAGCCAAGGAGAGGAAGAGCATGGAGCAAGGGAAAAACCCTAAATGGACATGAGAGACAATATGTGCAAACACAATAAGAATATGTATTTACAATATGCACAATATGTGATATGTTGAAAATACAAAGAGGGAGCCCGCTTATAAAGAGCTCATGGAAGCTTGTAGAACAAGCTAGAAGGTGGTAGAAGATAAGGATGACAACTCAACACATATCCATAAAAAGGTGGAACATGCTAGAAGGGAACAAACTCCTGTGTTGTCATCAACTAACCACTACATGCATTAAATACTAAATATTAAATAAATGCATTTACCCAAGTAAGCTTAAGTAATAGAGCCAACTCTGAACATGCGCAAGATCACTTGCATGCAAGAACCTGTCAAAGAGAAGCCAAGGAGAGGAAGAGCATGGAGCAAGGGAAAAACCCTAAACGGACATGAGAGACAATATGTGCAAACACAATAAGAATATGTATTTACAATATGCACAATATGTGATATGTTGAAAATACAAAGAGGGAGCCCACTTACAAAGAGCTCATGGAAGCTTGTAGAACAAGCTAGAAGGTGGTAGAAGATAAGGATGACAACTCAGCACATATCCACAAAAAGGTGGAACATGCTAGAAGGGAACAAACTCCCATGTTGTCATCAACTAACCACTACATGCATTAAATACTAAATATTAAATAAATGCATTTACCTAAGTAATCTTAAGTAATAGAATAAATAATTAATAATTAATTATTTACTCTAACACCCCCCCTTAAGTGCAACTTAGGGAAATGCCTTAAGCTCACAAACTAAGATGAATGCAGAATGGATCCCGCCAACGAGGCCATTTTAGATACCCAAGTACAATGCAAGAAGATGCAACCTCTATAAAACGGGGAAAGAGAGAAAACCACGTGGGAAAAACCCTCCCCCAAAAAGAGGTAAGAACCTAGTGAAGAACTGAAGAAGTCTCCAACTAGGAAAATTGTCCCCTAAAATAGGAACAAGAAGTGATCATGAAGAAGCATCACTGAAGCATGAAGAAGCCGGAAAATCTTCCAAACTGCTGATCAGAAGAACCTCCATGGAAGAAGAAGAAGGCACGAACCGAGCATGTCTATATGGTAGATGATCCATCTCACCGAAATGCATAGGTAGCCAGCCACTGCAATCGCCTTGTATATAGGATCAACCACTGAATACATAGTTCACACTATCGAACCATCGAACCACGGATGCATTAGAACAACAGCATAACCCCCCCTTAATTCCGGTGAGGTGTGATGACAGGCAATTGAGAAGGTGGGCCAAAGTCTCCTGCAAACGAACCAAGAACGAGGAGAGAGGGAAAGAGGTACAAACATCGATAAAGACACAGTATAACTGACTCTGCATGGGGCTAATGTCGTTGAAGGGACACTCACTTGACAAAGGGAGAATGCCTAAAATAGCAAACAATAATCCCCCCATGGTGCTTTATGAAAATAGTGCAAGTACACCTGACTCAAATCAACGTTCATGATCCCTGGAATGCAAAAGTGACACTTTATCTCAGTGCGATACATAAAAGTGCTTCAAAATGATAGCTACAATGATCACAACTGAAAAAGAGCTGCAACAAAGGAAAGTACAGCCAAAAACAAGAGAGTCCATGCCAGAAAAATGATCCTTGGGCCTAAAACATTCAAAATATCCACCATATAGAAAAAATGCCAAAACTATGATAGAAAGAGCAGAGGCCAAAAAACTAAGAAAAAAGACTACATTTTTGAAAATATGAGAAAACTAGCTTTCCAAAAATATAAAGTTTTCAAAAAATGACATGGGACGCATAAGATATGCATGCTAGAGTCAAAAATAGGACTTCAAACTTTGACTAAAAAAATGGGCAATAAAAAAGCATCAAAACCTAAAAATACCTACACCAAAATCTTCATCTTGGAACCAACTTTTTGGTGCTTCTTTCAGATCGGAAAAATACCTCCGTATGCAAAAGTTACAGCCAAAAAACCACAAGTAGGTCCAAAATGAAATCAGGAGAGGTGCATGCAAGGTCTGATGACACAGCGCTGATGTCAGCAAGACAGGTGATTAAATTTAACGGCTTAGAGGCCGTTGTCGCAAAAAAAAATACCACATGGCAGTACGATTGATGATGTGGCAGGGGCCACATGGAAATGTGCCATGTGGCACACCTACCACGTGTCACGCACAGGCACTACTTACTTGTTGGGCACTGACTGGGCGGACACCTGTCGGACGCTGATTGGAAGGCAGAGCTAACATGTTGTCGCTGACGGGGTGGACACTTGTTGACTAGGCAGGCTGAACTATCACTGACATGGACTGCAGATGCTGACTGGGTAGCGTAGGGGTGACGAGCGGCGACTTCCGACGGCGGTGGCAAAATTGAAGCGGCGCCGCTGCGGTGGGCGGAGCGGGGGCGGCCAGCTGGTGGTGATCGGGCCAGGGCTGCCCAACGGCGGCTCAGCCAGCTGCGGTGGCCGATGAGCGGTGTGCGAGTGGCCACCCGGCGGCGCGTTGGCGGCGGCCCATTTTATTTTTTTTTTTTTTGATTTTTTTGACCCTGCGTCCGTACAGTCCGTACGACAGCGATCCGGAGGCTTCAAAAAATCTCCAAAAATGCTCTGTGTCCAAAATCGACAAATTTTATATGAATCCTGACTGCAAATGGCCTTCTGGATCCAATGGTGATGTCCATTTTGGCCCAAAGTGCTCCAAAAAATTGCTGATTCCCTGATTTGAAGAAAAAATGCACAAACAAATTAGGGTTTGTGACTCCAAATCATGGCTTCAAAATTTCTTCAACGAGGCAGCAGCAAGAAGGCTCTGATACCATGTTGGAGTTGAGGAAAGCCAACTCCGAAGATGCCCAAGATCACCTGCATACAAGAACCTATCAAAGAGAAGCCAAGGAGAGGAAGAGCATGGAGCAAGGGAAAAACCCTAAATGGACATGAGAGACAATATGTGCAAACACAATAAGAATATGTATTTACAATATGCACAATATGTGATATGTTAAAAATACAAAGAGGGAGCCCACTTATAAATAGCTCATGGAAGCTTGCAGAACAAGCTAGAAGGTGGTAGAAGATAAGGATGTCAACTCAGCACATATCCACAAAAAGGTGGAACATGCTAGAAGGGAACAAACTCCTGTGTTGTCATCAACTAACCACTACATGCATTAAATAATAAATATTAAATAAATGCATTTACCTAAGTAAGCTTAAGTAATAGAATAAATAATTAATAATTAATTATTTACTCTAACAAATCTTTCATTAGAATATGCAGCCTTTGTTTCAAGCTACAACACTCACAAGTTGAGAATGAGAAGTGAATTTACTACACCTTCATTTGAGTCATTTGAAGAGATTTTGATGTTGGAACAATCAAAATTAATGAGTACAAGAATTCTCAAATCTTCTAATTCTAAGGCATTAGTAGCTAATCAAGAGAATAAAGGCAAAAAGAAGCAAAACAAGTGGAAACATAAGACACAAAAAGAGAAAGAGAAAGAGAAATCCACCTCTTCACTACAAGACAACTCCAATAATAAGGGGAAATCATCCAAGAGGGAGTTTCTTACTTGTGCATATTGTAAGAAGAGAGAACATGAAGAACATCACTACTATAAGAAGGAAATTGATGAACTAAAGAATCTTCTTAAGAAGAATCACATAAATCTACCTTAAAGAATGAATACTTCATCCTCTTCTTCACATTTAGATAAAGGAAAGGATCACATGGGCAAAGTTCAAGCCTTAGTTTCTACTTCAAGTCAAGATTCAGGGAGATGACTTCTAGATTGAGGGGCTTCACATCATATGGAATCTTCACAGTCTATGCTTTCATCATTTGATCCTTTTCATACTCCACCTATTTTGATGAGCAATCATTCATAAATGTATGTGATTAGGAAAGGAGCTATTGATAAGGGGGAGGGACACTTCAAAGATGTGTTGTGTGTACCTCATCTAAGTCATAGTCTTCTTTCCATCTATCAACTTACTCATGGAGATACAAGGAGGATTGTGGAATTCACACTTAATTCAGTTTTTATTAGAGACTTGAACACTAGAGAGGTAATTTCTATAGGGGTGGTTGATCATGCATCTAGACTATACTACGTCTCAAATTTTGCTCATGATGATGATACTGATTTCTTAGTAGATTCTTTAGTAGATTTTTATCACACTTCTAGTATTGATTAAAACTTTAAGGAGGACTTTGGCTACTTGAACATGGGTATTCTCACATGTGATCAAGTTCTTGAGCCATCAATTTCTTCTCCCCCTATTGATATTTCATCTACTATTGCACCTGATGATGCTTGTATTCACACAGTCATGGATTCACATGATTTAGTGCAGCAATATATTCATTGTCTTCTAGACTTAGTTTCATGAGATGACTACTTGATAGACATTTCTAGTTTGTTTGTGGAGTCCTACATTGCAGATTTGGGAGACACTAGTAATTACATTCATCTTCTCTTTTTTGAAGATGATCCTTCTTCATTTTTTCTGAGGGAGTATGCTGACCCTCATCATCATTCTCTACTTGATCAGTCTTTTGAGGTTGACATAATTGTAGATCCTTTGATACAACAGTTGGAGGAGGTCAGTTTTTCTTCATAGGAGATACTTGATTCTTTGATACATGTTCTACATTGATCTTAAGTTGATCCTAATTTGTCTTTTTCAGTAGAGTGGCATAGTACACATGATTTGGAGTAGGCACTTTTTAGTATTGACGTGGAGAGACTTTAGCAAGTTTCAAAGATTTCATACATTTTGAGGTTTCTTCCTACAGATGGGAGAGGCATCATTGATACACCTTTGGTTCTATTTCTTCCTAAAGGGAGGAATTTTATTCTACACTCATGGAGTAGTTTCTACATCAAGCATGGAGCATATACCATAGGTGTACATTCTACATTGAGGGGGGCTACATGGTCTCTCTTCCTCTTCTTCTCTCTTATGAGGGGATATTTTCCTCACATGAGGTCTTCTCCCCTTTCATTTTCATTTATTGTACTTATCTCTCTATTTGGAGGGGGGTTTTCCCATGTGGCTTTCCCTCTTTCTCCACTTTATGAGAGATTGCATTGCATATCTTTTGTAGTTGTAGTTTGTACATGGGCACCTAACATGGCCTAGTAGTCGGGACCCATCTTTCATTATTATCTAGCTTTTGTGAGCTTAAGTACATTTCCCTAAGTTGCACTTAATGGGGGGTGTCGATGTAAATAAGTATTTACTATTTACACTTTACTTAAGTTTACTTAGGTTAATGCACATTAATATTAGTTGTCATGTAGACACCTAGGAGTTTGCATATTCATATGAGTTGTCATGTTGATAACATAGTAGTTTTCACTCCAATTGAACACATGTTGTCTACTACATCTCTTTATGAGATACACCTTTGTATTCTTATCCTCTCATCATTGCACGTAAATTCATGCATAATGAAATATAATCCACTCTTGGTGGACATGTGCTTAGTTGTTATAACTATCTCTTTGTTGACTCATAGTCATCTTAATTGCCTTTATATACAAGGCACTTTTGTAATGTAGTTATCTGATATTCATTATCATTTTGATCATTATTGAGATTTTCATTTGATCATTATATGTCTCTCTTGTGCTATCTATTGAGCTTCTTGATCTTGGTGTTGAATTATTGCCTTGGGCAAATTCATACATCTATGACTTTTTAGCCCAATGGATGCTTTAGGTCACTGGTCTTATGCATAGTAGGCTTGCATCCTCTCTAAGTCACTAGAACTATTAGCCATATTTTTCCTCTCGCCAAAATTTGAGTTTTGTCTATCAAACATGTTTGATGGTTATATAAATTCAAATATTTGAATAATGTATGAAGATACATAAAAAAAATTTGTATCCTGTGTTATCCTATGTCTTTTCCATTTTTATGTTATATCCTTTGGAATTTTAAGTTGTGATCATGTGACTAACTTTTCCTCACCTACTCATCACAATTTGTGGCTTAACCATTTGCAGATGTGCGAAGGTATGATGGTGGTCTTCTCACAGTTGGCACAAGGTCACTGGAATTTTTATAGCCACATTCTTTTGGTTGTGATTGCATGATGTCCATAGATGCAGGTTCCAAGCTAGGGGACCCACTATTCTCCACCATTAGATTTTCCAAGATCAATGGCAGGCACTTTTCCACTTTCTCAAAATACAAGATGTTTAAGCAATGTGAGAAAGAACCTCACTACTATGTGTCATGTGGTTCTAGTTTCCTTTGTGGATTGTGGGAAATGTGGATGTGTCAGGGCACATTGGTAGTTTTGTGTTACATCGTTGTGCGAGGTTGGTGACTGCATAAAGTAATAATGAAGATCTTAAATGACTGTTGATCTTGTGGAGATCGATGGTTGGTGCTTCCCCACTTTGTGAAGTTGTAAAGTTTTAAAGAAATGTGGGAAAGTGCCTTTCTAACACGTAGAAATGTGGGATTTTTTCTCATTATGGGTTGTAGGTAGGAGAGCTATTAGGATGAGTCAACATATAGAAGGCTTTTGGTTGCTCAAAGTACTGACATAGTCCAAAGGGTGGCCCATGTTTCATCCATTGTTAGATCAAAGTGGATCAACGATGGGTGCTCTCTTACATTTTCAAGATGCAAGGAAGTTTTAAAATGTGGGAAAGCACCTTGCAAACACATGTATACGATAGGCTCAGTTTGAAAGGTAATAATGCGAGTTACAGTCATAGTTAGGTCTGTGGTTTCCTAAACATCATGGTTAAGTTTTAAATGGTGGTGAGGGTTATATCATTAAGCAAAAAAACTTTTGAAAAATTTGCAAGGTGGTAAAAGGAAATAAAACTACTAGGCCACATGGTGAATTCTATGAGTTTCTTCATTGACTTGCTGATTTTTTAGGGGATTTGATGCATCAAAAGGGTTGGAAAAGGGAAAAGTAATGGTGAAATCTTATCTTTGGATCAGTAACAACCACTCTTTGGTTCTCCCCATGCACAATTATGACTAAAGGCTTTCTATCTAACCATATGGTTGCTCTTTTTCTCCATTCTACGTTGATGGTTGGTGTTTCTATCTTCTCAAGGTTTGTAAGATTGGATTTTCTTGCATCTGGCTATGTACTAAAGATCAAATTTTCTTGATTTGCATTGATTACTCTATGCAATCTTAATGGTGGTAGTTGTGATTTTCCTTATGGTGCAAGCTATCTAAGTTATGCTTGAACTATAAAAGCAATTTTTATAATCTTTGTTAGGGTCGATTCTTATCCATTTTCCTTGGAATGTTTTGCCATGCACATTGTAAATTCCATTTGCCTGATCGATTCATGACTTTGTGCCTTATCTCTTTCATCCATCAATGTATTATGCAAGATACATTTGCCTCTCTTAAATGTTTTTTTATTATCTTTCATTCTACATTACCATATCTCCTTTGATCTATGAGTGATATAAAGTGATTCCTCTTCCTTATATCATTTAACTAGTAATTTGATATGGGTGTGATTGATAGGTTAAGCAAGTCTGAATTTGTACATTTTGATGTCATGATAGTAAACTTTGTTGCAGAGATAGGGTTGAACAATCTATTTTCTTGCATCACCACTTAGGTTAGAATAGGTAGATCTTCTTTCATGCATTCCTTCTCCCTTTTCCTCTCTAGGTGTAGTTTAGGTGCACCCTAATAGCGAAGGAAGCTAGCCTTCTCTAGAGACACAAACTCATAGTTCAAGTCCCATAACTTTGAGGTTGTTTCCATGTTTCACAAGCTTTCCTTTAGGTAAAAAATTTAGGCAAGAGTGCAAACTTTTGTGACAATAATAATTGAGAGAGGGGCAATTAAATTATGTCCAATTATCATACAACCCCTTTCAAACATTTTAGTACCAACTAAACATCAGAAAAATTATCTTTGATCACTCAATATGAACATCCAACTTAATAATTAACTCATTCATTTAATTCTTTCCAAATAGTTTCTTGCTTTACCAACTGACAATTAAATGATATTTATTACCTAGTAATATCTTAGTTATTACCGAGTTGTAGTAAACTATAAAAATGTAAAAACAACTCGCAACACAAATAACATTCACATAATTAACTGTTAGCATGAATTCTAATGGAATTCCTTTGGGGGAGTATCCTAAGCATTGGATAGATGGATAGCATGATTGACATGTTACATTCATGACTCGATTTGTCATTGATTTCAACATAGTATTGTTTCTATGAAGACTGATAGAGTATAAGATAAAGAAAAAGGTCCTATAGACTGCATATTGATGATCAGATCATGCACAGTTGAGGATGTATTCTATATTGTGTCCTAATGTAGGGAACACGTGTGTGTATAGAGAGTCAAAGACATGAGAAATTTAATGAAGAATCATAGAGGAAAATGTGCAAACATAGTACCTAAGAAGTGGTTTCTAATATTTGGATTTTGTTGGGAATCAAAATTGCCTTCCCAATTTGAGTACCATTCCAAGCTTTTCAGCCTTGTGAGCGCATTTTAATGCATGTGTACTCAGTTATCCTTTTGAGGCCTAAGAGGTGTTTAATATTTCTAACACCTTGAATTTAGCATATCCACTCACTCCATGAAGATAAATTTCCAATTTGAGTCATTCTATGTTCCATTTTGAGCAATGTCCAAATCTACATTGTTTTCTTGTGTCAACTAACAACAGGAGGCCTAGTTTGCATTTGAATATCTCTCACCCAGTAGTGTTTCATGACTCTCTATTTTCGGAATGTTTAGTAATCATATCAAAAAATATAGGTTTCATATTTCAAGATTTTTTTACATGTTTTGACTAGGTTTTGAATCCCTCAAAGTTGGTCCTTTATTGTTGTCATGCTGATGTAAATTTCTCAGAATTCTAGGAGGCCCTGCTTGACTTGTTATAACTTTGATCCAGTTGACCAGAATGAGAAAATTATTTTTGCATTGCATTCTAGAGGTTAGATACTTGTTATGTTTTTTATTTTAGCTTATGAAAAATCCATTTGATCAACTTTCTAACGTGATTCCAAATGCAATTTGTAAAGTTTTATTGGTGTCATTAAGTGTAGATTGATTGGTACCCCTGTTTTGGATATCATAAATCTAAATATATGATAGCTGAGATCAAATGGATTATATAACTATGTTCTACTCTAAAAATTCTTTAAGTGTTCTAGTTTGCAAGTCTTGATAAATTCGTCTGCATACTTTCCCAGGTCCATTCCATTTGCCAAAATCACTTTTCTACCATTGTTCAGTTTTGCAATTTGAGTAGCACACTTTGATCATTCACCAAATACACCTAGTTATTCATCATGAGCCCAAATCATAGATTTATATTTTCCTCATGACAGTGAAATAATGCCCTAGTTTTTGTTCACTCAACTGTCTGTTTGCCCTATTTTCAATACCAAACTCGAACATGTTTTATTGTTTTCTAACATTTTTTCTTGCAGGCAGTTCTAAGAAAGAAACTTTGATGATCAATATCTTTTGATTGAGTGATCATCAAGATATGAGATTTGGAAAGGTGTAATTACATGGAATAGAGAATTAATGCATCTGATCTTAGGGCCCAATTATCTATTTTAGTCAGTTTTTAAAGCCAGTCAAAGGACCTCTTGGTAGAAAAATTACAAGTTTGCAAATAATAAGGTTTTCTATTGGATAAAAGGATTGTTATGCCCTCAAAAAAAGTAGAAATCATTGTAACAATATAGAGAGCATACAGTGTGAAGAAGGAGCCACTACCAAGTAGGATGATTAGAGTTGATGACAGGTGGAAGGTCTTGAATTCCTATTCACCAAACAAGTAAGGGCATCTCATTCAAATTGATCCCATGGATAGGGAGTGGAAAGAAAGAAACATTTTTTCTAATGTAGTTTCCATGCAAAAAAATAGGGGAGGGAGGATGTTTTATGTTCAAACTCTGAATTGTGGCCATGCCAAGTCCTCTGTTGGCCAAGGAAGAAAAACATACCAAAATGGTGGAGAAAAGCATTGAAAATGTGAGAGAAAACTGTGCAAAGGATGAGAAATCAAGGGAATGTGTGGCATGTGGGAGGAAGTGGAGAAATTGAGCACAATGATGAGTAATATGACTAGCACTGAATCTGGCATTGAATATCCCCATCTCCTTTTATAATCACACATCAACAAAAAAGTATCTGAAGAAGCAATCAATGCACAAGGAAGAGCTTAATTCCTCTGAAATGCTTGGAGAATTAAAAAACTCTCCATTCTAAGAATAAAGTAAAGTGTTTTTTTGGAGGGTCAGTTGTAAGGAGAGTCATGTGGCTAAGTTTTGACTAGGGGTTTGCTGCATTTTCATCCTATGCATTCCCTTGCTCAAGGAAGAATCCTTTATCATAGGGTGTATTCTTTAATTTCTCCTAACACAACTAAATTAAAAACTTCTAAAGGCATTGATCAAGAAGGCTTTGTCTAGAGTTTGCAAATATAAGCTTTATATTGGGTTTGATAGCTTCATGACTAGATGGTGACAAATATGAAGAATCATGTAGAACGATGGTCTTATGTTTGCAAAAGGGAGTTTTTGTCTGAAGAATGACTCAGGGACTTAGTCCCACATTTATTTTTTCAAGACCATTTTATTTGTTTAAAAGTATGCAAGTACCATAGTATATTATGTTCAAGACTTACACCTTTTAAGGTCAAGTTTATGTGCATTGGGGCCCCACCTTGGAGACTTAATTTTAAATGGATAGGTAGATATGAATGCACTGATGTTAGTGGTTATATAGCATACATGTGGCAGCATGCATGGTAGCTAGACCAATTGGAATGATGATGTTAGCACTAATGATGTGGATTTATGACCATCTAGAAAGTGACACATAGTGGAGGCTTCTAGCTTGGCATGGATTTCAAGGTGGCCACATTAGCAAGGAGTGACACATGGCACAAGTTCGCTATGTTGCCAGTGATGTGGAAGACATGAGATCCCATAGTGACATAGTGACCAACCACCATGTGGTGGGGTCAATGACATGGAAGGATGACATGGACAGATGGCATGGCACTACTAACCAGGTGATGACATGATGGGAGGTGCCATGTATCATGACATCACTATGTCATGATGACATGGCACCATGCTGACTAGGATAATGACATGGCTATCCAATCAAAGGTCACCACATGATAGAGGGACCAAAAAGACATGGTAGAATAGGGACCGATTGAATGGTGCCACATGGCACCTAGGTGGTAGATGATAGTGTAGAACTAACCAATGGTATGTTGACACATGTCCAGTTAGTCAAACCTAGTTAGACTTGGATTGAAAATGGAGGGAAAATTAAGAAATTAAGAAATTTAAATATTTTGTTATTTCTTTCAAAAAATCACCTGCAGGGTTTTAAATAAACTTGATGATTTAATCTAAAGTATTGACTTTAGGTTAAAATTAAATATTTGCTAAAATGTAGTCTCAAAGCCATGACAGGAGTTTAATTTTTAAAATTAGAGTCTAGGAATTTCCAATGTCCCAATATATAAATATTATATATCCACAAAATTGATAGAGAATGAACTTTCCATTTTTGGAGTTTCTTTTTTGCATAAGAAGCCACTAGTTCAAGTTATACAAGGTTTTGTCTCAGGTACCTGCTTTTCATTTTCATTTAGTTAGGATAGTTTAGATTTGATTTCTAGCAATATGATGAACTCGGTGAATGCTACTGGTAGTAAAAATGTAGTTAGGAACAATTTTTGTCACCTCCAAATCAGTTTGATGAAGGTATTATCAGCATTTCAAATGCATTTCGGATATTTTGGCAACATAAGGGTGTTCATCATTAAAGAAAAGATATTTCAAGTTTTTTACATAGCAATGATGAGAATCATATCATATCTTAGTTATAGAGGGATGAGAGATGTTTTGCAACAATAGGAAATGAAGATTCAAGTGGACAAATGTCACTTCTAGATCAAATCTAGGATTTCATTCTTTTCCTATATCTCTCTCTTTGTAATTCATTGTAGGGGTTCCAATCTTAAGTTTTCTTAGTATTGTGAGACCAAGTTCTATTTTTTGAATTGTTTTCATGATTGTGATACCATGTTGGTTGAAATTTGTCTATGATGCCACAAGGTTGGATCCAAAATTGTATTTCCACATTCTTCAAATTTCTCTCTTGTATGAACAATAGTAGTTATGCTAATATAGATAGTTTTGGTCTATTTAGTGGTTTTATGAGTTATTTACATGCATCTTGACTATATAGTTTTAAGGAAATGAATACAAATGAGCAAGAATTTTCTTAGTTTCATTATGATTCTAGTCTTCTATCTCTATAATCTACAATATTTTGAGGTTTAGAAATAAAGGACTAAGACCCTTTTGCATCCCTATAAAGTTGTATGTCTGGTATGTTTTTCTATTGGAAAAAAGAGCCAAGTAAATGCTTAATGTATTTCATAGGGTTGATGGTTAATTAAGAATGATACTTCATGAGAATGAGGTATTTATGGACACCAATGTATAATTCACAAAATTATAAGATAGATCTAATATCTTGATGTATGGAATATGTCAATAGTATCATAGATGTATGTGTGTGATTCATGGAATTGAACAATAGATAAGGCACTAATCAACTATAGGATCAACTTGTTCTTACTGCTGCATATTTTGGAGATTTATTGAAATCAACATTATAATTATTCATTTCACTTTTTGTTTAAGAGCTGAAAGGATACTCTCACTTAGCTTATTAATTTCTTAGGTCATGTTATTAGATATTTCATGTCTATAATCTTTGCAAAAGTACAGAAGATTAAGGGGTTTTTATCTTTTTTGTTTAGATTTAGTGTATGCTTTGAATACTGGTACCATATGAAGAATCTAATAGGTCTAGCCACCAAGGTTTAGCAAAGCCTCAAGTAGAAGAAGGGTCTAGCATTATAGTTGGCTTGGTGTCTAAAATGATATGTTGCAAATGGGAAGTAATTGCCCCTAGATTTATTTTGTTCTCAATGATGTAATTTGAAATCATAACATTTCAAGAAACCAATAGATTTTATCTCTTAATAGGGATAAAATCACGATGAAAAAAATTAGATAGCAAAAAAAGACATCCTGATGATGACATTAGTGAGTGCATGAGGTCAAAAGTCGTACATGTTAAAAAATTTAAAGACTGCGAGCTGAGAGTGATTTGTAATTGTGAAAAGATGCAATATTTTGTAATATCTTAATGAGATCCTATTATAATTAATTAGGAAAGCCTCAAGGCCGACTCAAGGAATTATTTTGAGGATATGGTATAAAGAAAGGTTATTTTCCTTGTGGTGAAGTGTGACATGTAAGCAAGTGTCTATTCAAGTGTGATATACAAAGTATTTGGTAAATGCAAGTAAGTCATTGAATGAATAATTGGATGTGAGGTTGGTGTGTTAGAAGTGCTTTAGAAATTATTATTTTTGGGGGGGGCGGGGAGGGGGGGGGGGGGGGGGGGGGGGGCGCGGGCGGGCACGAGTTGGGTGTAGGTGTGGTGGGGGTTAATCAGTTATTCAAGGTCCAAATGTCCAATTAAAAATTTTTGTCAAGTAAAGTGAGCCTATTAAACTGTTCATGATTCCAAGCTTAAACTTTTCCTACTTAGCAAGTTACTATAAATCAACATGCAAACATAACATATAAAAGATCAACACATAACACAGTTATTTACATGGAAACCCAATTTGAGAAAAACAACTAGTAACATGCTACTCAATTCTCACTCTTTTTAAATGATGCCCTATGAAAGCCCTACCCTATTAAAAGCTACAACATATTGTTAAATGTGACCTGGTTAAAGGATTTAACCACCCTATTGCAAGTGGGCCTAGTTAGAGGACTTTAGAACATTCACCGTGAATGCCACCGTGTTAAAGGATTTACAAATGGTTGTTAAACCAACCTAAGTTCATAGGATTTTACCCTAGCTGACACAATTTTTAGAGAGTAACAACAAGGGCTTTTGACCTAATACAACTCACAACTTAACTTGCATATTTTAGATCACAATTTAACTTGTAACATTTCTTGTCTTTCAATCTCTATAGCTCTAATAACCTATCCTCCTTTCAAGATTCGTCTCCTTGAGTATTCATGCTTGATATACCAGTGAAATTTCCCATATGACCACTTATTAAAGCACAATCTCTATGCTCTATTTTTCCTTCACCTTCTCCTTGATATCTTTCAGCAACTTTTCATTTTGGCAGCCCCAACTCCTCTTGCTTCTTGGCCTATGACTCCTTAAATAGAAGTCTAAAATTACTTTTTCCTACTCGATTCTTCTCTTCTTTAATTTTAATTTGAATGGATTAGGTAGGATTTATTTAATCAAACCCATATCTTGCTTCTTCTAGAAACATCATGAAGAATCCCCTTGAGTTTGCCTAAAATTGGTTTATCTAAAATTCTGTGCCACTAGCTCATCATCCTTATCCTCCATCTAATTCACAAAATTCAAGATAACAAACCTGTCAGCTTAGATCTGGTGAATTTTTGACTTTTCACATAATGTAGTAACTTGGCACTATTGAAATTTTGGTGCTCGACACATACTATGTTACTCGGCACCAACTACATTTTACTAATGTTGGACATTGTTGCCCCACTTTTCATCTCATACCCATTGTGCAAAGTGGAAAATAGTCTTGTGTCTCAATTAGGTTTAGGTATTTTTGAGTCTGTTTCTTTTCCTAAGTGCAAAGTCCCTCCATTGGGTTTTCATCTTCCTTCTTCTCCTATATTACATAACAGGGTGGGTTCCCTTGTTGTTGTGAGTCTAATGGGTAGTATAGGAACCTCCTGATGGAGATTCTTGGGTCATATCTTGATTTTCACAAAATAATTTCCAAGAATGAACCTTCTCATGACTGATTATAGTTTGCACATAAAGAAAACAAATTCTGTAGAAAACCTAGCATCGACTTCTCTGTGGCAGAATTTCAAACTGTAAGGGTGATTTTTCGTAAAGGTGAACAAAAGATGTATACACGCTAGAACAAAGAGGAAATGAGTTGTTTTATGGATGGATTGTTCCTATGTTTTAGTATTCTACCTCAAGAATGACTCAAAAATCATCATAATGATCATAATAGCATTTGGCAAAAAATTCTAAAGCAGCATCTCCACTGTGGGTTTTTGACCTGAGAAGTTAGTTTTTTGACAAAGGTGTTTGTAGGGGAAAAAGCAAGTAAGTGGTTTCCTTTTTTTATTTTTGTAGCTCTTTTGAGACTCTCCAAAGTTTAGAGACATATTAACATAAAAGGCTAAGTGAAAATAAGAACAAGGGTGAAAAAATAGAAGTTGCCTTCTCCGCGATGGATTTTCAACCCTTTGAAACAATTTTTTGCATCTATTGAAAAATCACTTCTACAAGCATGTTGGACTCATAGATCAATCATAGGATTCTTAAAAAGGATAATGGAAACTAGTTGATCAAATTTAAGAAGGAATCTTGAGCAAAATCTGGCTAGGCAAATTTTTCCCCACAAAGTACTCCGTTCTTGATTCTTCACAACTTGGTGAAAATGGGAAAGTAACTCTATAATAAAGAAAAGTAACCATTGGGCCAATGGGAATAGTGAAATGACATGTTAAAATCTATTAGAGATGCCAGCATTTACTAATCTAATGGATTTATCCTTTAGTTCACTCATGTGGCCCAGATCTTGAAGATTAACAAGAGAGATGAACATAACTAATTTTTAAACTACCACTTTCTTATTTGAACTATTATGCTATTGAATTGGAAAGTTGATTTCATAATTCTCATAGTTACAAAGCCCTACTCTCTATACTATTTTCAATTTTTAAGATTTGTAGTCTGTCTCTATCTCAATTAAGATGGCAACAAGATTCGTTGGTTTTGATGGACTGGGTGGGATTAAGTCAACATTGTAAAATGTTATAGCTACTTCACTTTGCTTCTTTGACATCCAAGATTTCCAAAGAAGGTTGAAGATGGAGCCAATCCACCCAATAACATAGATACTCTAAGGAAGTAGGTTAGCGGAAGTAGTCGGGTTTCCAGTAGCAATTCAAGCCCCTAAGTTGATCATTGAATGCATTAACCATTACAATCCAGATACTGAACAAATTCTTTTGCCAAATCATATAGTTTGAATCTCAATTGATCGGAAAACTATAGTCAATTGCCTCTAGATCCTAGAGCGAGAAGAATTTTTTTTAAATTGACCATGGGAGGAGCCATGTCCAAGTTCTACTTGAAGAAGATGGTGTGGTGGAAGGAGATCATGAAGTCTTGGTTCGAAAAACCATGAGGACTTAAGAGTAAGGTTCCTAAGATTCTTTTTGGCACTGATCTTAAGCCTGAAATCATGGACATCCTAGTTCTTTTACATTGATTAAAAGATGAGGTAGAAGCACTCAATTTTGTAGAACAATATTTCTTTTTAGTGAAAATCATCTATTCAGACACACATTATGTTGATTGGATGTATGAGGTGAGTGAATATCTATCTAGAGCTTTGAGTGCTGCAAAGTTTTACAATACCTTCTACATGTCTTCTTTCCTAATTTATATGTTGGCTTCTTTACAATTATGGCCAGGCCTTCCCAAAATAGATGATTTTCCTAAGGATGTAAAAAGTTATGAATTTTATCTATGCTTGCAGTTACAGAATAGTTATGCAGAGTATGTCAAGGTTAATGACTCTTTTACAATGAGGATTTATAGGGAGCTGCAAGAATGCCTAGAGAGGAGGTTTAGCCTAGAAGTGATGGTGGCCATCACCCAGTTTGGTAGCTATTTCATTCAATTCTCATCCTTTTCATATTTGTGTCTTGCAACTTTCAACGGACTTCTTGTGAAGCCCCCTAGAGACCCAAGTGACATGATCATGCTCGTAGAGATTGTAAGACAAGCTATCCAAGTGAATGTGTTGAGTGCCAGTCTAAGGAAGAAGGGATATAAGTTCCCCATTGTCTAATCAATATAACACCTTTTTAGTTGTAGAATTGGACATCCCTTACTACCAAAGTACTATGCTGATTTTTATTAAATGTCAATCCGGGAGCGTGAACTTAAGATGATGTCTGCAAAGTATATGCTCTAGTTTTCGCTAAAAGTCACTACTACCTTGAATGCAATAACCATTAAGGAAATCTAGTTTATCCAAAGGAAAGAAAACTATCAAATACTTGGAAGGAAATTCTAATTATTTAACCATACATCTATGCACCTACTGCTGCAGGAACAGTGACTGGTTCTATTTCCAGTGGCTGTAGGAATAGCAGTTCTAATCTTAACTTAGAAAATTGAGTCTAACTCCTACTTACTAAAATAAACTCCACCTTCTGCGTGGGCCCCCATGGAAGAATGAAGGAAAGATAAGCTCAAATAAAAGTGTAGAAACTCAACAAAGTCATGTATTTATTCAAATATGCAATATTACAATAACTTGGGGAAAACAACAAGATGTCTGTCAACTCTATCTGTCTACTCACTAGTTAACCCCATAAATATAGACAAGGTCTTATTTAAAAGGAAGGAAAAACAAAAAACTCCTATAACTACAACTTCCTCATGAAGGAAAGTCAGTTACAACTAAAGACTACAAGCATTCAATTGTAAAGACATTAATTATCCCTTAAATTCCCCACAAATATAGATCATAGAAAATGCTAGATCTGCTCATTTATCTAACTTTAAACAACTTCTAGGAATCTAGGTATCATTCATTGCATGTTTAACTGATCGCTTTGATGCTTGCTTCCTTGCTTAGTCGCTTTATCAGGTCCTACTTTTTTATTCATTAAAATAGGTCCCTTTTGGCTTTGCCGCCAAGTCTTCCAGCTGCAACGGTGTCATAACACTTCTCTTTAATACTATCAATGTCTTAGCACTATTCCTTCTCAGTTTTTTTTTTATTAACTCTCGCTCAGCTTGTATTCTTGTGATCAACATTTAATACACACAAGACTTCCTGCAAACATTTATTTACTTTTATTAGTTTATAAAGAAAAGGCATTAATTATTCAACTAATAATTTTTGCAATCTCTTCAGCTGGAGGGAGATCTACCCATATCAAACATTCATGAAGAAATATTTTTACCACAAAATTAAACCCTTTTTAGATATAATTCCAATTATCATTTTTATGCCCTATGTCCATACTTTATACATCAAAAGTTCAAAACATTTATAATAAAAGATGATAAATTTCAGTATGTTATAAAAAAATGTTCAAGAAAAGGGCCAATAAAACTTCTATTTCTTCATGTCATCATTTTTCCCCCCAACCATCCTGAGGCTGGTCCCTTCAGCATCTATAGGTTTCTGATCTTTATCCACAGCCTGAGATCATTGGCAATTTTTTCCCCTGATTCATGAGCTCTATAATTAAAATATCCATGATTTTGTTTCAACCTTTCCCATTTCTATTCTTTATCAATCATGTTATATTCAACAAATGAATCATACTTTCCAAGCATAGGATGCAAGAGAATTGGCAGTTGGAAATGAAGAGGTACCCAATAATTTTTTTGACTTCTACCTAACATCATATACATGGGCATCCTGCTAATGGCCAACTCCAAATTTTGGGGAGAGTGCAACCCCCTTGTTTTCATATCTTTTGGCAATCAAATGAATCTTTTAAGGGAGGCTTGTACAGCATTAGGGGCATTTGCAGAACAATGTTGCTCCCAATCCAAAAATGCCTGTTCATGAACAGGGTGAATTTTGCTAGCAACACTTCGATTATTGTTAACAGAAAGCCAATCGAAGAATACTCTGAGTGTTTTTTACCTTTGGCCAAATGTACAATGGTTCAAACATTTCCTTTTCCCTATAAGGAGCAACCTAGTTCTCTCAACTAATCTCATTCTACATCCATGACATAACAGCCCTAAACTGTACATCTCCCACGTATAACAATGAATTCCAATCTTTATCATCTAGAACAACAAGATTATGAACATATAACTCACAGAGGAGATTTTGCAGAGTCATCAGAACTAATTTGAATGCTGCATAGAATTCCTAGGGAGTCTATAAGGAAGGGTTCAACCCTTGAGTAATTCAAGACAATTGAAAATTAATCATTTTCTCATTTAGGAATAGTGTGTAAACTGGAGATGGTGACCTGCAATTTACAAGCTCTGGAATGAGCTCTATAATCTTTGTGACGTGTTGTTGCAGGACCATAATTTCAATATCCTTCTCTTCAATTTGTTGTGCTTGTTCCCTGATAGTTCTATGCAATTGCTTCCTTTCTAGGTCTCAGTTTTCTTTTTCCCAATGAAACTATTGGTACAAACTAAAGCTGGTTGTTAATGGAGTAGAAATGTCTGGTGGTGTATGATGATGAAAAATAGGTCTATAATATTCAAGGTGGTGCTCTGAATGATGGTGATCAGTAGTGATGTCATCCTAAGAATGTTGAGATTCAACAGAGCTATTATTTTTACAAGCAATAGTGTTATCAACTTTTTCTGAAGGGGCAACGGCTGCAGGATAGGGTGCAATAGTCATTTTAACTTGAAATGTTTCAATAATTTCTTGAACCATTTATTGTGCAATAGATGGATATTCTTTTGGTGGTAAATTATCAATTTCCTTCGTTGGCTATTCAAACTCGGAAACTATTTCCTCTAAGGACTCTGTGTCACTATCAACATTAATAGGACTACTTGGCTTTGTGGGAATTTTCTCAAGATCATTTTTATGTTCAAGAGTAGTTGTTGTGTGCTCTAGTGACTATGCAAGTGTAGGTACTAGATTTTCAACATCAACTGATGGTATAGGAGGCTCAGTAGGTGGCGTAGAAGGTTCAGTTCTCAAATTTACCCTAGACATTCTAGTCACTCATCGTGGAGCAGAATTTGGGGTAGAAATTGTTTTCTTGCCCTTATCGATGAATTTCCCTTTATTTGGGTTGAGTGTAGGTTCTTGTGATACTGGAGATACTTCTTCTGAGCCTTCCTATATGGCAACTATGCATGATTTTCTCTTTCTAGAAGTTGAGGCTTCTGCAGCCAAAATTATCCTTTTTGCAATTTTAGATACAGAGGCAGAAGCTGAAGCTTCTTGAGTCGTTCTATATACTACTTTCCTGACTCCTACAGTAGTTTTCTCTCTTGTCCCCATTCCTTTCCCTTTAGGTCCACCCCTTTTAGGTCCTTCTATCCTTAGTTTTACAAAATCCTCCCATGTTCTGAAGTGTTTCCTAGTCAACTCCCTTTTAATTATAGCCCTAATTAAGCAATGGTGGGATACAAGCTAGGTTTTTCCTTGTTGTACATAGGTAGCTTGCCTTTTGATAATATTATAAAGGAAACTTGGGAGATTTATAGGATAATCACCATGCCACAAACCACTACAAATTTTGAAATGAACATCATGCAAATAGGAATACCTTCCTTCACAGGTAAAATGTCTTATAATAAATTCAGCAGGGTGGATGAATTGCAGAGGGAGAGATAATCATACTGTACCTTGCTTTTTCTTTTCCTCTAGCCGAGAATCTCTAGGTATTGAGAATTGCTCTTTTGCTTGTCATGCATCCATGTCCTCTGTCCAACGTTCTCCATTTATGGGAAAACTAGAAACTTTTGCCACCACTTCTTCGGTGAATTCTATCTGAATGCCCTTAATAGTTGCATATCCATCCCTCAATGTATTATGAAATTGGAGCATAATTTCTTGATCAAACTACTTCAAATTGAGATAGTATGCTAGCCAATCTCATTGTTGAAACAAACTACATGTTGCTGGGTCTACTAGTAAGACTCTGTGGTCTGTTGGTTCATGCCCCTGAGGTTATCCACCCATTTTTTTGAAAAAAATGCTATTACAGGGAAATTTACTGCAAGTGATCTTGAGAGTAGGGCCGGTAATAGCTACAAGGGTTTAAACAAAGGAAAATTGAAATACTTCAATTCTTTTCAGACATCAAATCCTTTAGTACTTCATGACAGCATTTTAATCACCAAACCATAATGAGGATAAAGATCGTGCTCAAAAACATACACCATATTAATGAGGGGTTATGTGAAATCATGATTTAATAGTTAGCATTCTTTACATTATTTCACACATTTTTAAAGTACAAAGGAGTGCCAGCTCATTAGTGAAATGACCCTTCCTCGTACATCCTACATGGCAACTTGAGATTTCATTGATTTGCATTAACGATTTTGATTTTTCCACCCCCTAACCTAGCAGAGACTAGGTCCCACTAGACCATAAAGATTCCAAATTTTGAAAATTGAAATAACATAGTTTTCTAAATAAATAATAAATTAAATAAATGCAAAGGGGTTGAGTGTGACTGACCTAAGGTGTGATAGGAATGATGGTCTGAGTATTGTCGTATGAGAGAAAGAAAATGAGATGGCATGATGATGGAAAGACAAGAAGGTGGGATGGAATCAGGTGGAAAAGGAATGAATTTTCACATGAGTGTGAAATTTTTATTATGAAGGCCTTGAAAATAAATTCAAGGGGCTTCAGGTGTCTAAGTGGAAGACTCAGACGGAGTGGCTACAGGAAGAGATGTTTCTGTCATGGTGAACTATTGAAGAAATTCTTCTTGGGTTGCTAGTTTATGATATAACTTCAGGTGATGCCCATTAACTAGGAGTTTGAATTTGACTGGATCAATTGTAGACAGTTGAACTGCTCCATTTCTAAAAATTGTAATGATTTCATAGGGACCAAGCCATAAAGTCTAAAATTTTCCTTGGTGATACTGATATCGTGAATCATACAAGAGCGCCCAATCACCAACAGATTATTCTCTATCTTTAATGAATTTCTCATGCCATTTCTTTCTTTGACTCTAAATTAATTTTGTGTTATGAAGAGCTGATTTTTTCCATTCATCCAACTCATTGAGATGCAAAATGTGATCATGTTGTGCTACAGGAAGGGTAATATCAAGTTTCAAAGTTGTCTGCAGATTTTTATGTTCAAATTCAATGAGCATTATAGCTATCTTCCCATATAGGAGTTGAAAAGGCATAAACCCAGTAGTGGATTACCATGTTGTTCTGTATGCCCATAAGGCTTCAGGAAGTCTAGCTACCCAATATTTCCAATGCAAAGACACTGTTTTAGTGGGAATATGTTCTAGCTCTCTATTTGTCACTTCTACCTATCTATTGGCCTGTGGATGATATGAAGATGATTTTCCATGCCAAATTTTATACTCCTCCATGAGTGCTTCTACTAGATTAGATGTGAACAGAGGCCCTTGATCTAATTGTAATTCTATTGGAACACCAAATCTAGTAAAGATACATTCGTACAGAAACTTTACAACATTATTGTCACGAGGATGCTTCATGGGTTTTGCTTTGGCCCACTTAGTAACATAATCAATGCAAACCAATATGTAACTTTTCCCTTATGATGGTGGTTCAATAGGGCCAACAAAATCAATTCCCCATTTATCAAATGGTTCTACTACTATCCATGGTTGTAGGGGCATTTCACCCATTTTTGTCGGTTGACCCATTCTTTGACATTTATCACAATTTTTGTATATTGAGCCACATCCTTGTGAAGTGTAGGCCAATAATATCCTATATTTAGAATCTTTAATGCAGTCTATTTGTTAGCAAAGTGACCACTACAGGGCTCATCCTGACAAGCACAAAGAACATCATATGTTTCATCCTCTCTGAGACATCTTTGTGTTACCTGGTCTAGTCCAGTATAAAACTTGAATCCTGAGATCCATGAGAAATTAAAACTCTTTTCTGCCAGCAATCATTTATCTTTTGCAAAGAAATGTGGGGGATTTTTTTCAGTAGTTAGATAATTGGCAATGTCAGCATACCAAGGGTTTTGTGCTAACAAAAGAAAGAGATGTTCATCGAGAAAGTTATCATCTATGACTGCAGGATCATCAAGTGTTTGAAGATGAGATAAGAAATTAGCTACAACATTTGCTTTACTTGGCTTGTCAATAATGGTGATGTCAAATCCTTGCATTAATAACAACCATCAAGCCAATCATCCAGAGATTGCTAGCTTGTTCATCAGATATTTGATAGCAAAGTGATCTGTATGTACAAATATTTGGTATCCTATAATGTAATGTCTGAGTTTATTCAAAGCTTAAATTACAGCAAGCAGTTCTTTCTCTGTCACAGTGTAATTATACTCAGCTCCTTGAAGATTTTTGTTGATATAGTAAATTGCATGTTCTACTAAATCTATCTTTTGGCCAAGTACCACTCCAATGGCATGATCTAAAGCATCTTTGTGTATGTGAAAAGGTAACTCCCAATTTGGTCCTCAGAGCACTAGTGCTGTTGAGAGGACTTCCTTAAGCTACAGTAAAGCTTTTTTAGACTCTGAATCCCATACAAACTCTGCATCTTTTTGAAGCAATTTATATAAAGGTGCTGCAATTTGACTGAAATATTTGATAAAATGTTGATAATATCCTGCCTATCCTAGAAAACTCTTGACTTCTTTAAATTTAACTAGCATAGCCAATGTGTTTATGACTTTTATTTTTGTTGGATCTACTTCAATTCCTTTAGGGGAAATAAAGTGTTCCAACATCAATCCTTCTTGCATCATCATAAAACACTTTTCACTGTTTAAAGACAAATTGTAGTCTTTGCATCTTTGTAAAACCTTGTCCAAGTTTCCCTTGGCTTCTTCAAATGTTTTTCCATATGTGGTGAAGTCATCCATATACACTTCCAAACAATCTGCAAATATGTCAGAAAAAATGCTAATAAGAGCTCTTTGGAAAGTTGCAAGTGCATTGCACAAACCAAATGGTAGGACAGCATAAGAAAATGTTCCCCATGCACACGTGAATGAGGTCTTGTCCTAATCCTCTAGTTCTATCTGGATTTGATTGTAGCCACTGCACCCATCCAATAATGAAAAGTATTTTTTTCCTGCAAGATTGTCAAGAACTTAATCGACAAAAGGCAATGGGAAATGATCCTTCTTGGTAGCCGAGTTAAGTTCTCTATAATCTATGTAGACTCACCATTTTCCCCTCTTTTTGGGAACAATAATCAATGGTGACACCCATTGGCTATCTAAAATAGTATATATAAAGCCAACATTGAGTAACTTTTGCAATTCATTTTTGACAATATCCCTTAATGTTGGGTTCATCCTACGTTGAGGTTGTCTCGCAAGTTTGTAATCTAGATTGATATAAATCCTATGGGTACAGAGTGCAAGATCCAAACCTTTCATATCTATATACTCCCAAACAAAAGCATCTTGGTGCTTTTGTAACAGCTGCAGGGTATTATGATGTTGTACCTGAGATAAGGACTTGCTTATATTTAATTATCTTCCTGGAATGATTGTTGTTTGACTACTTTTTCAACCATTGAAATTTGCACAATTGGTTGTGAATCTATCTCATGTGGCAGGAGTGAATGCATAAACTATGTAGACTCAGAATAATGAAGTTCAACAGATAAAGGTAGAATGCTTTCTAAGACATACTTTTGTTTAGAAGATGTCTTAGGCTGTATTCCATACTCATTCAGTATGATAGAAGAAATGACATCATCTTCTTCTTTAATGTTTACAAATGAGTCCCGTGAGATCATCATTAATTGTTGAATAGAATCTATGTCCATATCAGAGTCATCCATATTTGGCCAGACAACTTGATCATCCTGTAGCAAAGGCTGAGTAGGAGAATACAAGGTTAAATTTTTAGTGTTCGTTCAATCTAAAATAGTCATCTTCCTTGATCAGCATGCAATATAAGCATCTATTTTTGCTAACCATGGTCATCCTTAAATGATAGGGTATCCCCTAGTACTTTTTTTTGGAGAGAGTATGAAAAAATCAACTGAATACTTGCATGAATGTAATGTGATAGTGACATCTTCTAGCATACCATTAGGAATGATGGTAGAACTATCTGCTAGTTGCAAGATTGTTGGTGTTTTCCAAAGACCAATGATTCTTAATTTGGAAAATACTTCCTTGGTCATTACATTGATGGATGATCTTAGGTCTATTAAGAGATTCTGCTCTTGCACTCCTTGAATGGTGAGGGTCACTACTGGGCTTCTAGGGTCTGCATACTTAGGCATTTTGTAGTGATCAAGCATAAGATCAGAAAGTTGCACAAGGACATGAATAGTCTTTGGGTCTTTCTTTTTCCTTCCTGGCTTTTTAAAGGCTCTGTGATGGCTTTTGAATATATAGGTATTTCCTTTATTGCATCAAGCAAGGGAATTTTCATCATTATTTGCTTCAGTTGCTCAAGCAAATCTAGTGTAGCTTGATTTTCACTTGGTAGGATTTGCTCTATTAACCTAGTAGGAAATGGTGGTGTCTTGGATATAGGAGAAATAGTGGTGGTTTCTATCACCTATTTCTATTAGAATGGGCTACTAAGGTGAGGCAAGCATTGTTCCAGTTCATAGATGGATATCATTCAGGGTGATGGAATAACTTTGTTGTTGGGCTGAAGGTTTTGCACTATTAGGATTAGGCGCAGGTTGTGCAGGTAACTGTGGTTGTTTTGGAGGGGTTGTATTGGATGCAAAAGGCATTAAGGCTTGCTTTTGAGGAGGTTGAGTCAAGGCTAGTTGATGCTGGTGTTGCTGCCAGTTTTGGGTTTGGTGACAACCCTGTTGAGGTTGGTTCCAACCTTAGTTAGGCTACTGCCACCCTTGGTTAGGCTGCTGCCAAACTTGGTTAGGCTACTACCAACCTTGGTTAGGTTGGTGCCAATTATTATAATTACCATGTTGCTATTGCCATTGACTATTACCACCGTAATTATGGAGTGGGTCTTGAGGAATACCTGATCTTGGAGCCCACGACCTTCTTTGAGCAACATATAGAGCTTCCCCATCTTCATCAATTGCCTTGAACTCAGTAGGCACATGTTATGATTCCAAGCTAGCAATAGGCTTACATCAGTAGTTCTATTTCTTTGCTCTGCAATGGGGACAATATTTTTCCAACATACTATCAGCATCCTCCTGCTTCCTTCATGCTTGCATGGTATCCAATTGTGGAGCAACATCATTAATGATGTCTTGCTTTAAATTCGACAAGAGGTTTGAAAGTTTTGTCTTAGATACTCTCGCCCCAGGAGTTTTTTGGAGTAAGTCCCTCAAACCTCATCCTTTTTTGGTTGTTTCTCTGGAATAGTTCAAACAAATATTTCAAATTTCAGCCCACGTCTTTTTTGTAATGTCACCTCTAGCCATTAAGTCTAAAGCTTCCATACTCCTATCATGCACTCCTTTAAGAAAGAGATGCTTTTTGGACTCCTCGTTCAGCTGATGTTGTGTGTTGTACTATAGGTTAAACATGAACCAAGAAACATAGTCCTCCAAAGTCTCATCCTCCTTTTGTGACATTTAAAAAATGTCAATCTCCTTTCAAATCATGGCCTCTACAATATTCCTTATATTTATTAAGGAACAGGTTATTCATAGTTGGCCAATCTGTCATAGCATTAGCACCTAGACTCATGAACCATCTCAAAGTAGCTTCTTTGAGAGTTGATGGAAACAATTTCAGCTTATGGGAATTAGTTGTGTAGTCATAACTTCGACAAAGGATGTCGAACTCAAAGAGAAAAGTTTCTAAATCTTCAGTAATAAGGCCATAGAATTTAGGCAGGGTAGCTGAGGGTATATTTTTTAGATTTTGATTACCCTACTGAGAAGGAATTGGGAAAGGTAGGCTGAGCTACTACCATTTGTGGATGTCCTAGTGGTGGTTGATAAGTGACTAGAGCTAATGGATTATCTTGATATTCTGGCTTAGTAAAAATATTATTCAAATGGAAGGATTCTTTAGATGTGGTAGGTGATTGTACTTGTTTTGGTACTTTTTCAAATACGTTCTAATATAGTTCTTTTATTTCTTCAGGGTCAAGATAAAAAGGATCTTCCTGATTGAAGTTGGGAAGAAATATTCCAAGGTGGTCTCTTCTTCTATGCATTCAAGAATGCTAAAAATGAAACTAAATGACTCAATAGTGAATACCAGACTAACACCATCCCCAGCAATGGTGCCAAAAATATGTCTTATCAATATAAAACCTTTTTAGTTGCAAGATTGTACATCCCTTACTACCAAAGTACTATGTTGATTTTCATTAAATGTCAATCTGAGAGCGTGAACTTGAGATGATGTCTGCAAAGCATATGCTCTAGTTTTCGCTAAAAGTCACTACTACCTTGAATGTAATAACCATTAAGGAAATCTATTTTATCCAAAGGAAAGACAACTATCAAATACTTGGAAGGAAATTCTAATTATTTAACCATACATCTATGCACCTACTGCTACAAGAACAGTGACCGGTTCGATTTCCAGTAGCTGCAAGAACAGCAGTTCTAATCTTAACTTAGAAAACTGAGTCTAACTCCTACTTACTAAAGTAAACTCCACCTTTTGCATTGGCCCCCATGGAAGAATGAAGGAAAGATAAGCTTAGATAAAAGTGAAGAAACTCAGCAAAGTCATGTATTCATTCAAATATGCAGTATTACAATAACTTGGGAAAAACAACAAGATGTCATAACACTTCTCTTTAATACCATTAATGTCTTAGTGCTATTCCTTCATAGTTTGTTTTTGATTAACTCCCACTCAGCTTGTATTCCTATGATCAACATTTAATACACACAAGACTTTCCACAAACATTTATTTAATTTTATTAGTTTATAAAGAAAAGGCATTAATTATTCAACTAACAATTTTTGCAATCTCTTCAGCTGCAGGAAGATCTACCCATATCAAACATTCATGAAGAAAGATTTTTACCACAAAATGAACCCCTTTTTAGATATAATTCCGATTATCTTTTTTATGCCCTATGTCCATACTTTATACATCAAAAGTTCAAAAAATTTATACAAAAAGATGATAAAGTTCAATATGTTATAGACAAATGTTCACAAAAAGAGCCAATAAGACTTCTATTCCTTCATGTCATCACCCATGAAGGTTGGGGCTTACAGTTGTGATTCTCAGTCTAATGCTAAAAATATGCTCAAGGCTTTCAAAAATAAGTACAAATTGGAGTAATATGAAGTTGTGATGCCCATGTTTGACCCAAATGGGTATGCAAGGGATGTGCTTCAAATGAGGAGCATAATCAAGCATGTCACTACTTTGGAGGACTATTGGGCAGATTGCAGACATGAATTGGGAAGTCGTGATCGTGCATTTTCCAAACTCACAGTGGAACAAATAAAGACATATGGTGTTGATCTCAATATAGAGGGATTAGATGATGATGGTGAAAATAAGTATAGCAATACATATCTTACTAAATTAAGAGGAATTCCTATTAGTTCTAAGTCATATGTGGATGTGGAGGAGAATCTCGATATTATGATGGTAAGAATAATCAAAAGAACTGGGAAGTGGTTTAAGTGGACAGCCAGAAAGAGACAGAGTAAGGGTGTAGCCACTCAAGCCTCTTTAGTAGCTACAACACCTACTTCATCTCAGGGTGCTTCAATGGGTGTGACCATAGCATATACCCAAGGACCAGCACAACCTGTGAGTGAAGGGGATCAACCCCCAGATAAGAATGTTCCTATAACCCCAACATGTCATGATGGTTTTGTGCCAGTTATAGGAACCCAAACTAGCATAGAAGAGAAGAAAGCAAAGGAGCCATAAGACAGTGTTCCTACTCCTGTATCTTCCCCACATACTACTCATGTTCCATCTCCACACACTACTAATATTCCTTCTCCGCATACCACTCCAATCCCATATCCTCATCATAGCCCCATGCCATCAACAAGCACTTCCCTTTTGAGACCAAATGGTTCTGCCATATAGATAGTAGACTTAGGGGATGGAAAAGGTAGCACCAATGAGTCAACTAAATCAGATGAAGAGATGAGGAAGACTTCATAGATGGAGAAGGGCTAGGCTTTTTCTAGACTCATCCCAAAGGATTCAAAGAATCCTTTCTCTTCAACTATTGTGGCCATGACTCTAGTAAAGAAGAAGATGTTCTACATTGAATCACTTAGAATAGCTTCCAAGGTGATAGGAACTGACTCTTGGATAGAAGATACTTTGGAGAAAAAAAGAAAGAGAAAAGATTTGGGTGTTTCTAAAAAAGAGACTATGTACCTCACAGTTTGTTCTAGGACTACATTAGCAAAGGCTAAGAAGCAAAAGACTTTGTCCATACTTGGACAAGATCCATAAATAGGGCACCTAAAAATGGAGATAGCAAAGTTGAACAAAGGAGGGAGAATTGAGGATATGACTCTTAAGGATTTTACTTTGCATTCAATAGACCTTAGGGAAGCCAAACATGATGCAAAGGTTGGCTTGTGGAGATCGAGCAATGAAGTGATAGAAGGATAGTTAGAGAGTCTCAAATTGTCCAAGATCAAGATGAAGGCAGAAATAGAAGAGTTGAATAATTTTATTAGGCAACTAGTCACTCCACTGGCAACTATTTTTGGAATGTCTGTGACTCAGACTCCTAGTGCATCCAAAGTGTAAGATCTCATTTCCCAGCTCTAGGAAGATAGGCACTATGGCCAAATTGGCAGAGAGTGGATTGAGAAACTCAAATCAAAAGGAGTTTCTCTCCTAGATCAAATTGGAAATTTTATCCTCAGATTGGAAATAGAAAAGGATGAGATATTATCTTTTAATAACACTTTAGCCAAAGAAAGAGTCAAGTGTGATGAATGTCTCTCCCTCTTAAAGATGATCATGCAAATGAAAGCCAAAGAAGAAGTCAAAGCCAAGATTCTAAAAAAGGGGAATGAACCTTTGTTTGAATGGTTCCAACGTATGCATTTCAAGCTTGAAATGATCCAAGAAGTTGAGAAAGGGCTTAGAGAGATAGAGGGTAAGATAAAGAAGACCCAAGATAGAGGATTTGAATTTATGAGAGGGCTACACACCGATTCTCAAACCAGCAGTCAAGGAAAAGACCTCATTAGAGTGGAAGTGATGAAAAGAAACTTCTCAACCTATTTGGATAATTTGTCTACAATGGCATCCAATAGCCAAAATAGAACTGAAGAACTCCAGGCACTCAGTGGATAGATACATGTGGTTGTGATGGAGTTGTCGGATTAGTTGAATAGCTTAAAAGAGTTCACAAGGGAACATGCAAAATGGCTTTTCAGATTCACCAATATATACGTGCCCAATCATGAGGAATTGATCCCAATAATGTTTTTCGCCAAGTCACATAGAGGGAAAATAGAAAAGGGGAATAAGCCTAAATGATTCATATGATGCCCTCTTTTTATTCTCTTTTTGTAATTTTATAATATGACAAACTAGAACCTTGCCATTTGTCACCCTCAGAAGATGAACCAATTAAACTTCCATTGTAACAATCATCTCAAAAAACTCTATATGTATGAATCGAAAAGATTAATGAAAGGTCAACAAATTTTTGGTGTGAAGTACTTTTTATTTTTTATTAGATAAACAAGTTTTATAGGGACCCTAAAACCCAAGAGTTAAAATATTAACAAGGTTGATAATAAGCATAAAAAGCCCAGCCAAAAAAGTTCCAGTTCAAAGGCTGAAAATAAGCACAAGGCCCAACCAACAGATAAAAGCCAAAGAAAAGGCCAGGAATAGAAATAGCATGAAACGACCAGGGAAAAAGCCCTTACAAAAAGCCAAAAAAAGGCACAGAAAGAAACAAAAGAATAGGTAGAGGATTAGTCCTTGTTCTTTCTCTCTAGGTCTTGCATGACCTGAGCTACCTCATAGGCCATCTTGTTCTCCTCCACCTCTTGCTGGAGCACCCTTTCATCCTCTTGGTCCTAACCATTGTTGATGTTGTCCTTTGCAATGTCGACCCGCATTCTAGCTTCTTTCTTGTCTTTTCCATCCTCGTCATCCTTCATAACTTTGTCTTTGATCAAGCCCATTAAGGATATGATGTTTCTTTTAATGGAGCTTAGCATAAAAATCATCTGATTCGAGAGATTATGATTGTAGATTTTGAGGGTGTTGATCCTTCTCTCCATCAAACTAAACCTCTCACCATTGTCATCTCTCTTATCAAAGTCTGTTGGATTCGTGTTATTCTCCATATGACCCACCTGCTCTTTGACCTCCTCTAGCTCATGGAAAAGCCACTTGATTGATCTAAAGTTACCAATCATGCTATTGCAGGCATTGTTCAAGAGATTCAACCTAGTTTCCCTAGCTTTGTCCAAAATAACCACAATAGCCAAGTCAATGAGTTCTTCAAGCCTCGTCTCTTCTTGGTTATCCACAAGGACCTGCGAGATCATGGCCTCTCTAAAAATGCCCATTTTTGAGGTCTTCGCTTTAAATTTCTTCCAAGCTTTCCTCCTATTATTTACCTGCACCTCCCCACCCTTGGCCTTAGAATAAAAATTTTTTTCCTCAAGTTGTGCATGCATATGGATAGGTGAAAGAGGTGGCAAAGGCATGTCCCGATCTTGCTACATAATCTCCTCCTCTAGACTCTCCCTCTTGCATTTCTTCCCTCCCTGATCCTCCTTAATTTCCTCCTACATCTCCATTTCCTCCTCTTTCATCTCCACATCCTCCTCCTTATCACTTTCATCCTTCACATCTTTCATAGGATTCTTCTACCCATGATCACTGAGACTTTTTCTCATGGGGTTGATGGAGAAAGGCGAGTTCTTGACCTCATGGGTGGCTTTTTTATCAGCAGATGAAATCACATCATCCTCAGAGCTAAAGCTCTGAATGTCATCCGAGTTTGAAGAGTAGTTGGAGCTACCAGAGGTCACATTCTCAATCTAAGGGGGATCCTTGCTTATAGTCTGAGCCTTAAAATGCTCATAAATAAGCAATAGGAGCCCCTCATGCAACATGGGGTTATCAGAGGGCTTCTTTTTGAAACTAACCACCGCCTTGCTCAAAGAAGTTAACAAGTAAAAAGGAAAAGAAATTTTATTACTTTGCCAAAAATGATTCAAAAGAACAAAGTGGTGGGTACGATCCCTATCAAACCTAGGGTCCAAAGTAATATACTCTATAATAGCTCTTAGAACATACCTCCACAATTTCTTCATGGTGTAAGGAACATAGTATGTGTCAATCTTCTTAAGGGCTTTCAGTTCCTTCTCATCCTTAACAAAATCTCACACAGCATTAGCTGAGAGCTTCTTGTCCCTGAAAAAACTTAAAACCCTCAATCGGGATTTCAAAAATGGTCAAAATCACCTCCTCAATGATCATGAAGGAAACCCCATTCACCTTCACTCTACCATCCTTCCATGAACCAATCATACTATTGGTCACCTCCTTATCAAAGCCATGCAATTTTGTTGTGTTTCTGGTAATCCTGCCCAGATCCAGTTGCTCCCAAACTTTGTCCTTGCTCTTCCATTTCTCAATTTTGCCCACTGGCTCCTTTCTACACCTTTTTCCAACCATATTTTCACTCTACACACCCTCAATTCTCATATGCACCTCGCACTACAACAGATTGGATCCTCTGTGACTAAGTAGAATGCAGAAAGAATTAACCCTTCTGTTGCTCCTATTTAAATGTAATAAATGACCCACAAAGTGTGTCAACTAGTCTGTAATAAATTGCAGCAATTACAATTTTCCATGCTAACTTCTTGGGAAGTACCCTTTCCCCTTAATCCATTCATACTCATAATTGCAAGTTTATCCTCTCTGTACTTCCTTAGATCTTGTCCAGATTGATCAAGATTTCAACATTCACTAGCAAAGTATTTTTGGGATGCCATGTCATAATTTGGCTTGCACTAACCCCAATATTTACAAACTTGTCAGTGACTAGGTTAGCTTCCCTGAAAATATGAGTGACATGGACTCTACTAAATTTGGAAAGAGTCTCACGGGTCTCATCAATAAGATTCGCAAACAACCATGATGGCTGAGAGTTTCCATTAATACATTTTATTATGTTGTTTGAGTCCCCTTCAAGCCAAAGATTAGTGACACCAATTTCAAAAGCTAGTTTGACAACATTACACTCAATATTCACTTCCACAAAGTGGTTGGTTTGATAACCTAATGGGAGGGAAAAGGCCGCAATCCCATCTCCATTTTCATTCCTTATTATGCCTCCACTTCTTGAAGAGCCAAGATTTCCCTTGGACGCTCTGTGAAAGTTGGCCTTATGACATCCTTTTGAGGGGAGAAGCCATTTGGCTTTCTGTCTTTTCATCTTTCTATCTTTTGCCTTCTCTTTTTTTCTGCCACCTAATTCAATATCTGCCCCTTTCCTTACTGAATAGTTTTCCTTTAGGTTTGCAAAAAATTTCTTTCCTATCAATTTAGCTGACTCCTCTTTATCTCTGAAGATTCTGTTATTTCTCTTCTTCCAAATGATCCAACAGAAATGAGGCAAGATCCAGGAACTTAATTCCTGAAGTTGAGACACATTGAACATACACTTCCATTGATAGAAGAGATCTAGGAGGTTAAAAGGCACACACCAGCTGAATCCCAAGTCCTGGGTGAGGGAAACCCAAACCTCCCTGGAGAAAGAGCAATGAATGAACAAATGATTTCCAGTCTCCATCTGATCTTTACATAACTTACATCTACTAGGCATAATATGACCTCTTTTTATGAGGTTATCCTAGGTAAGGATTTTTTCCTGTAGAGCCAGCCAATAGAACATATTAATTTTTGGAATTAGGCCAGGAATCCAAGCCCTCAACCAAGAAGGAATCTCTTTTAATCTCCAAACGGTCGAGTACCGAGAGGCGGTAGTATATTTCCCATTAGCATTATCTCCCTAGACCAACTCATCCCTGTTGTTATTTAGGGCCATAAATTTAAGCATAATCATAATAGCATTAAGATCTCTAGAGATGATGGAAAGGTCTATCCATCCCTGGTCATTCCTATAGTTACTAACTTTCTATCCGAAATGATTGATGTGGTCATTCATCAAGACCTCATAGATGGGGTTGTTCATAAGGGGGCCCTGAATGAGCCAGCTATCAGACTAGAACTAGATATCCTCCCCATTTTCCAGTTTCCAAGAAACTCTAGAATTAGCCAGGTCCTTGGATTTTAAAAAACCATTCCAAATAGTAGATCCCCTTGGGATATCTTCGCTGAAGAGGGTAAACTATTTAGAGGGTTTCTTAATATACTTTTTTTCCAAAATGTCTCTCCATTCCCCTGTGCTACTAAAGATATACCATATTTTCTTAGCCAAAAGAGCCTTGTTAAGGTGCATTAGCTTCCTAATGCCTAAACCCCCATATTTCTTTGGGAGGCTGACTTTTTCCCAAGAAACAAGAGGATACCTTTTATTCTTTTCAGCCCCCATCCATAAGAAGTCTCTCTGAATTTTTTCCATTCTCTCAACAAATTTCATAGGGATCACAAAGAGGCTCAAAGAATAGAAAGGCAAGTTCTAAAGGGTGGATTTAACCAGTTGGCATTTTCCATCTTGGCTAAGAGAGGCACCTTTCTAGCCAACTAGCTTCTTACTAAATCTATCCATAATGTCATTCCAGAAAGAATCAGGAGGATTCATGCCCAAAGGAAGCCCAAGATAGGTAGAGGGAAGCTTCCCCACATTGCATCCCAAGATTCTAGAGATTTTATTTTGTCTGTCCTTAGGGGTGTTGATAAAGAAAAAAGAGCTCTTATCCCAGTTGATGCTCTGTCCTGACCCTCTAGAGTAGATATCCAAGATTTCCTTCATAGCTTTAGCCTCCTTAAAAAAAGCCTCCCCTCCCATAATGGTATCATCAACAAATTGTTGATGAGAAAAAGGGGCAATTTTAGAAGAAGGTTTAAAACCTCTGATTCTCCCTTCCTTCTTATACTTCTCAATAAGTCTGCCTAAACATTCTGCCAAGATAATGAAGAGAATAGGTGAAAGAGGATCCCCCTGACGAAGGCCATGAGAGGGTTTGAAAAAATTGGAGGCAGATCCATTCACTAAAACTGCAAGAGAAGAAGTAAACACTGGCTGAGATATTAGCTTACAAGTGTTGTCATCAAACCCAAAAGCCTTGAGCACTCTATCCAGGAAAGACCAGTCGACCCTGTCATAGGCTTTAGAAAGGTCCAATTTAAGTAGCATCCCTTCTCTTTTTCCTTCTTCCATGGAGTGAATCACTTCATGCACCATCATTATGGAGTCTAAAATTTGTCTGCCCGAGAAAAAACCAGTTTGTTGATGAGAAATAATCGGTGGGAGGAGATTGAGCAGCCTAGAAGTAAGAACCTTTGAAATAATCTTATAGAAATAATTGCAAAGACTAATAGGTATAAACTTGTCCAAGGAATTGGCTCCAGGAATTTTAGGAATGAGAACTAAAAAAGTAGATTTTATCTCCTTAAGAATGCTTCTAGCCCCAAATAATTCCTGAATAACCTGAACCACATCCTTCCTCAAAATAAGCCAAAACAATTGGAAAAAGAAAGACGGGAAGCCATCATGGCCAGGGGATTTATCAACCAGTAGAGAGAAGAAAGCTTCTTTAACTTCTGTCTTAAAGGGAATGGCACAAAGCAGTTTATTATGGTGAGGAAGGATGAAATTAGGGATACAAAAGATAATTTCATCCTAATTCACTATGGAAAGCAAAGGATCCCAAGAAAACATGGAAGAGAAAAAAGAGACAGCCTCTGATGATATTTCCTCATCCTTGGTCAGTAATCCCTGACCTTTCTTTAAACCTGTAATTCTATTGTTTGTATGGTGTTTAAGAGTGGTGAGGTCAAAAACTTTGTATTCTGATCTCCCTCTTTGAGCCAGTTTACCCTAGATCTTGTCTCTAGAACTTCTCCTCTTTACTGATAATATTGTGTAAATCTGATAGGATAGACAACTCAACCTCCCTATTTAACTCGTCATATCCTTCCTCTTGAATTAAGGTTTGAATAGCAAAAAGATTATCAGTTAGGATTTCTTTCTCAAAGAAAATATGGCCAAAATCTAACTTGTTCCAAGCTTTAACCATCCTTTTAACATTGCTAAGTTTTCTTGCTACCCTGTACATAGCAGTGCCTTCCACATCAATACTCCACCAAAGCTTAATCTTGTCTAAAAGGTCAAGGTGGGAGGTCCACATTTTTTCAAAACAAAAAGGGGGAGGCCTTTTGGGGCCTATAGGAACAACTAAAAGGGAAATAGGGGAGTGGTCAGAACCCACTCTAGGCAAAATAGCTAATTTGCAAGAGGAGGTCTTCAGCCAATTGGGATCAATAAGAGCTCTATCCATTCTGACCTAAATACAGTCCTAACCAATGCATTTATTTGACCAAATAAAGGCACCTCCCATGAGGTCCATATCCAAAAAATCCAGACCACTAATGAAGTTTGCAAGGTCAGTTTCGCTTTCCCAGTCTGGAGGTAGACATCCCTTCTTCTCCTCATCCAATAGTGGAGTATTAAAGTCACCCATAATAATTCCTTTCTTTAAATTGCTTCTCTACACTAGACTTCAAGCTCTGGTCTAGTAATTCTTTCTTTCTCTCTTATTGTTAGGAGCATATAAGTTCATTAAGAACCAGAAATCATTGAAAAGGAAATGAAAAAATTTGCACAAAAGAATATTATGATCATTGTAGACCGCTTCCATTCTAAAAATTTTAGTATTAAAAAGGGTCAGCAGACCCCCAGAGGCACCATTAGAGTCCAAAGCATCCCCACTCATCAAGTTGCTAAACTTAATCTTCCCCAAAAAATCCTTTTTCATCTTAGTTTTGTGGATCATCTAGATGTCTGGTCTCTGATCTCTAATCAAGTTCCTAATAATTTCTTGTTTATGGGCTCCATTAAGGCCCCTAAAATTCCATAATATGATCTTCATGATTAATTCTTAGAAAAATTCTGAAGAGTTCTTTGGCATCCATTCGCCAAGCTCCTTCTGGTCTCTTCATCTCTGGCTTCCTTCTCAAATTTTCTTCCTCTTTTGGCCACTGAGACCACATCTGGTTTGCAACTACTTCTAGTCTCCATCAAAGAGGCCTAAGATGGTCCTCTAACATTTTTCTTCTTGGGCTTTAGGGAAAGAAAAAAAATTTCCCTTCATACCAAATTTCAACGACCTAGAAGTCTTGAGGGCAGTCTTAGGGTTGGTTGGAAGACCCTCCCACTGGTCCAGTTCCTTAACCAAAAAATTCAACTTTCCTATGCTCCCTCCAGCTAAAGAGGAGACAATATTTTCCTTTGGGTCTTGATAGACAATAATATCGCTATTAACTCTATCAATTTCCACCTCTAAGGGAGCTGGGGCTAGCCTACCCTTAGAAAGTGGAGACCTTAACAGCACTGACACCTGAGTAGCCTACTATTGGGATTTATTTCCTTCCTCAACTCTAGAATCCAACCTTCTCTCAGCCAGAGCACCCTCAGTTGGTTGGGAATGAACAATAGTTTGCTTCTCCCTAAAGACAAGAGACGAGATCGGGGCCAGTTTCAATAGCTCCACTTAAGGACCCATCTTATCTTTCATTCCCTGAGGAAAAGTTTATTTAGACAGTAGCATTGAATTAACCTTTGTTGAAACTTCTACATCCTTAATATTCATTGAAAGCAGACCCTTCTGGCCTTGGTTGATGGTCTTTTTTCTCTAGACTTTCTTGACCCTAACAAGAGAAGCCACAAAGGGATTCTGCTTCTTAACTGGCTTTTCTTTCAGGTATTCAAAAGCTTTATGGCCTATCTTAAAACAATGGTAACATCCAAATGGGACACTCTCATAATCCAACTTCTGAATATGACTTCCAAGTTTGGACTGAAAGCACACCACTTCAGGCAAATCATCCCCTTCTCTAACACCTATACAGATCCTTGCATAGGTCAGCCTGCTCTTAGAAGTAGTAGTTGGGTCTATGGAGAGAAGCTCTCCAAAAGAACTGGCCATACCCAAAAACATATCCTCACTCCAAAATTCCAAGTTTAGCTCAGGGAGTCTAACCCATATTGGAACTTACTAAAAGAATGATTCATTTAAATCCAGTTTGGAGGACCATTTTTGCAGCACTAGGGTAGCTCTTCCAATGGTCCAGGGTCCTTTACACAAGATGTCATCCATATCCTATTTACAAGTGAATTCAAAAGAAAGAAACCCCTTAGCCATAGCTGTAACACTAACCTACCCTTTCAGACTCCATTTCTTTGATGTAAAGGATCGGACAACATCAATGTTTGGTCTCTAACCCATAAACTTTCCCACAAGTTTAGCAACCATCATAGCTATTTTGTGGTCAACAATTTCATCTAGAATGGCAATCGTGCACGATCCCTTTTCTAGACCTAACACAACCTTAACCGAAGGGAAAGAGGACTTACCTGAAGGCTTAACACCAAAGAGTGAGGCTCATTTCACTGGGAGATTCCCTAGTTTGTCCACCTTGGATAACGATTCTGGAACATGCTTGGTACCACCGACATCACATGGGACCCTATCCCCAAATTCCTCCTTTCTATGATTAGCCTGGGTACCTTCCTGCATGCCTGGATTCTGAGATCCACCTCCCTAACATTTCCCACCTGGCACAAATTTTGAGAATTGAACAAGTGCTTCCCGATCTCTCTCCTTCTCGCTCCCTGGTCTGCTCCCCTTACCACCAGTTGCATGTGGGTCCCCATCCCCAGACTCTACCTCTCCATAGTCAACTTGGATTCCATCCTACGTACCTAGATTCTGAGATCCACCTCCTTGAGATTTCTTGCCCAATACTAGGTTTGAATTTTGAAAATGCACTTCTCGTTCGCTCCCCTAACCGCTCCACTACATAATTTTCAAAGTTAGTGAGTGTTAAAAATTTATTAACCCTTGGCTTTGTGAAGTACTTTTTGTTGCAAAGACAATTAAATGGTATTTTATGTCAATAATTTTTTGTTCTAGTAGGTATTGTATTTAGTTCATGTTTTCTTTTTGTTTTACTAGGAATAAAGGAAGAATAGAGCTTCAACTCCACTATTTCAAGGCAACGGATGAATGTGATAAGTATTGTTATAGTTTGTTTGACAAAAAGATTCTGCTAGTATTTCCATTTATTAGTTATAGTTTAGATTTGAATTTGCTTAGTTTAACATCAGTTGATTATATGGATGGGATTTATTGATTCATCAGATGTGTGGGTACATGAATTTGTTCCAGTGTTGAGAAGTTTTTTACCTGTCTGAGTTGGATTTTATTTAGGTCTAGCTCAGTTATCCCTCTACTATTCTTGGGTTAAGAACATACCCCAAAGTAGTTTAGGAAGAAAAAAAAATTCATTACAAATTTATTTAAGGAGCTATACCTAGCAATTCAAAGGAAACCTAAAATATCCACAAAGAGCTTTCCAACTATTTGTGATTAGATATTGTTCCTAATTGGGCATAAAAGAGTAATAATCTAAAAGAACAAGTCTATTTACCAACAAAAACCTACTATAGATTCACTTGGCATCCACTAAGTTTTCTAATGCTCGACACCTGTTACTTTTCTCAGCACTTGAACATGCTTGGCTCCTTCTATATCACTCAGCACACACTAGATTTTTCATTTGCTCGACACTAACTAAAAATCTGCTCGGCTCAAACTAGCTTTCTTGGCACTCACTAATGAACTTAGTTAACCTTTCCAAATAACCTTGTTTCAACTTATACTTCTAAAGTTTCTAAGTGTGGCCAACCTCTGTATCTTTAGGTATCTTATCAATACATCATTTTACCATTGTCTTAACTAATCCTTTCACTTCATTAAAAAACCATAACTCAACCTTTCCCTTAGATGCTTTTGTTACATTTTTTTGATTAGATTATCTTCCTTAATCAACTAAGTGATAGTACTTGGATCTTATGAGCAATTTTCATTCTAGAAAATATAAGGTTTGACATCAGTGACAAAACAATGATTGAAAACATTCTTTAACAACAATCTCCCTCTTTACAATCAGTCTTCTTCATTCTTCAACAATGATCTTTTCAATCAGATTTCCAACAATCTCCCTTTTTGGCATTGATGACAAACCAAACTGATCAATCAAGTTATCAAAATGCTAACTAGGTTAAAACAATAAATCAAATACCAAAAAGAAAGCTTTATTAAAAAATATTCATTTTATCAAAAACATAAACTAGCTTATGACTCCCTCTGGATTCTTTTGCTGATAAACTATCTTCTCCCTTTTTGTTCTGTTATTCCTCTGATTGATTCTTGTCTGTACTATTTTCTCCCTCTAAGTTTCTATTTCCTTTTACATATCTAAACATTATTTTTCTTTCTCTTTTCTATGGCTTACCACTATTCACTTTGTTCTTGTGTTGCTCTTGACTACCTCTTACATTATTTCTCCCTTTGCATGCATTGATCATTTTCTGCTATTTTGGTATTAGCTACTTCTCCCTTTGTTCATTTGATTTTGTAGATTTGATCAATTTCTACTATTTCTCCCTCTTTGACAACAATACAAAAGATATGTTATCTCAACATCTTAACATGCAAGTATAGCATTTGCAGGTACTCCAATTTCTCCCTCTAACCTTGCTTGTGACTGATTTGGAACTTCAACACTTTGATTACTTTAGGTATGATCCTAAAGTAAATATCCTCTACATCAATTTTTAGTATGCCAACAATCAACTCCTTTGATGCAGGGAAATCTTTCTTTTTATCAAGTAGCCTTGGCTAGGGGTATCACCCCTAACTTACCTCTAAGATACTCAAAAGCATTATTAGGTAGTGCTTTTGTAAAGATGTGAGCAATCTATTCCTTTGAGCTGACATATTCTATCCTTGCTTTTCTTCCACTAATTCTCCTACATAATGATACTTAATTGTAATATGCATTGTTTTAGCATGCATCACAAGATTCTTTGATATATTTATGACACTTGTGTTATCACAATAAAGTATCATAGGTTTAGTTACCTCTTCCTTCATACCTTGCAGCAGATGTTTGATCAATACAATATTGGTGCAGTTGATAGTAGCAGCAACATAATTAGCTTTTATTATGGACTATGAGGTACAACTTTTCCTTTTGTTGTTTCAAGTGATTAGCCTTTTGCCTGAGAAAAATACTCCTCCACTAGTGCTCTTTCTGTCACCAATATTACCTCTCCAGTCTGCATCAGTATAGGCTTTCAACTCAAACTTTTTACTTCTCTTGTAGTATATGCCAAAGTCATCAGTTCCTTTTATGTACCTTAGTATTGGATCCATATAAAATTATGGATCCATCTAAAATAGTTTCCTAATTCATTCCCTTGTTAGTTCAACCACATGCAAACCCTGATGATTAATATCATTGATCTCCTCATGCCCAATTTAGTATTCATAATGGGTCTGTCATAGATTTTATCTGTATTTTACAAGGGGTCCATTATCTCAAGGCCATCTCTATCCTAGGCCTTGAGGGGTATCTCCATGTTCAATTCCTTACATTAGTTGTAAACTCATTCTACAATAGTCCCTAATTCATACATCATAGTCTTCTACTACATTCATCCGATGATCTTCAAGGGCTTCATTAGATATAAATTTCTTCCCTACTAGGTGTTGGACCATCCTAATGTTTTCAAAATATGGGCAAGGTGACTAGTAATTCTAGATAGGATATTGGTCCCATTCTAAGTCAAATGTGGCAATATCTTGCTTTTGTTTCAACATGAAAGATCTTATGGTGATAGGCCACACCCATGTCTTCTTGTGTTATTTTCTCACTATGTTGAATGCATATGCAAGTGGTCAAGCTAGCACAAGTAGTATAATCCTATCTAATGGGTATCTCTGAAGCTTTTTAGGATAAAAATGAGTACCAACTACCCAGAGATAAGTAAAGGTCTTAAAATAGATGTAGTAAGGACCAAATTATGTTATCTGTGATATAGCCTCTACTAACATCCTTTTTGCTTAACCCCCTCAATGAACCTAATGATGGAAAATATAAAACCATCATTGGCCACCTTCTATTCCACACTTTGTAGTGGGAGCTTCTTCTTCACTGATTATGGGCATACTACATAGGGCCAAGCATTTTTGTCTTGCATGCTTCCCTTTCTGTATAATCTAGGATAATTTGTGGGCATAGATTCCAGGAGATACACCATATATGAATTCATATAAAAGTAGGGGTCATTCTTCATCAGCATCAATTGCTCATCTAGATTTTCACTAAGGATAGTGGCCTAGTCAATAGGCATCTTGCATATCTTGATAGTCTCAACAAAGTGTACCATCCATGTCTCCATACGACTTGTTGTAGGAAGGTCTATGGATGTACTTAGGAGAATAATTGAGTATCTTATATTATCTATCATATACCCATGCATCATATCAACCTTTCCTTCTCTTCAGCCCAAGGGTGTCATATCAATTAGGTACTTTGATTGTAACATCTCATTAGCTTTTTCTTCATTCTCCCTATACCATTTATTTACACCCTCATAGGTGATTTGAAGGTATTGATCTGTCCTTAGAAGGTGGAAAATAATTTCAATATTTTCTGGCTTGAGATCTAGAAAAATCTCCCCTATCACACTCTTCACAACCTTCTCTTCTAGCATATAATATTGGGCCAATTTCATAATCATCTTAGATGATTGAACTAATGTTGGGTGAGAAGTAGTGTTTTCTAGCCCACTTTGGATCAAAGCTGACACCATGACTGATCTCTCTTTTTATTTGTTGTAGAGGGTGAGGAAAATGTTATAGTCTATGTACCCCAAATTAGTGTCTCAAATCTTTATGTGCTTATCTTGGAATTGAGACTTCTTCAGTGCTCCTTGGTATTTTAAAGCCACTTTCTTTATGCCATCTTTGTTGTCATGGAAGAAAATGATGATTTCATTATATCTACACAAAAAGGAATAAATATTAGTTATTCCAATGTTAGAAGACCATAATAATACTTAGACATGACCCAAATTATTGAGAAATAGAGCAAAAACCAACAAAAACTTACCCAAACCCTCTTAAGTTTCTAATATGCACACTAGTGCACTTGCACAAGTGTTCTAGGTGTGTTTATTGTTGTCTAGTCAACATAATGTGTGTAGTTGCATGCATTTTGCACATGTGCAAGGTGTGCATGTGTACAACTGCACACATCCAAATTTTGTCATCTTTATATTTTGTTTATCGAAGGGGAGTTTATTTTGGGTATGCACATGTGCACCTTTTGAGGGTGTGTACATCCAAATGTGTACACCTCCAAAAGGTGGTGTTTACCTTAGGAAATTTTGGAGTTTGAAGGTGTGAAGCTTTCCAAAGTAGCATAGTAGTGAACCTTTGGAAGGTGTGAAGGTGTGTTGGTGGGATGAGATGGATATCACAAGTGAGAAGAGAGAGAAAGGGGGGTATTTATAGACCTATGGGTCTATTGTGCACCTTCAAAGGTGTGCAAGTGCTCATGTGTTCATCCTCTAAGTGAGGTGATTATGCTAGTACTCAAGTCCACATATGTGCATGTGCACACTTCAACACTTAAAAAACCCCAAAAACTAGAATTCTTTGCCCCTCTTTAGTACCTAACACTACTTGATCAGAGACAAAGTTTTGACCTAGACCTAGAGGAGGGCCTTAGATGACCAAGGCACCTAACTGGGCATCTTCTGGAGGATTTAGAAGCTAGGGATTCCCCATTTTGTTACTCAAAATAGGGCATGTGTTGTGAGACCACAAAATAGCCTCAATAAAAGGAAAGAAATGAAAAAGGCATTCCTTCATCAGCAAGCATTCTTCTAACACATGTCAAGTGAATACTAGATTCCAAATTTTACAAGAAGTTTTCAAGTCCTTTGGAAGCTGGGACTTCACAATATTGAATCTTCTAGGCTCAGTATGTGCTTAGTGTTCTAATTCCCTTTGATGTATTAAGGTGTTAGCTATCATGAGTATCTAGCAAATCAAAAAAAATCTTTTGCTTCATCAACACAAACATTTGAAATCCTCGTAAACCTATTTTTCCATTACTGTATTCACCATATGAGAGAATCTATTATGAGGGTTCTTGATGAGTTATCAATTCCTTTTTCTTTGAGTTTCTAATAATCTTCTTTAACTTACTTCATAGAGCTCACATGTTTCCACTTGATTCTTCCTTCAAGTCTTTTCATTCATTGTATAGGATAGCAATTTTGAAGTGCATATCCCTATATTTGATTACCTCTTACAATTGTCTAGAATCTTTACCTATAACACCTTTATATTTCTTTTTTCCATTTTCCCTACTATGACCATGTTTAGATCGTGTGGCCAAGGAATTGGTGTTCTTGTCCAGATTGATACTTAATTTGATAAATCTTGTGTTCCCCTTTTAATGAACTTTTTGGGAAACTCTCACACCAAATAGTGATCTTTACAAGTCTTTGAAAAGACCCTTTATCTAAACTGATAAGTTTGGAATTATCCCTTGCTACTGTCAACCTAGATTTGAAGATAGTCCTTATAACAAATACTTTAAATTTGCAAAGTGTTGAGAATGATCAATCTTAGATTCTGACTTTGAGGCAAGTATTACTTTATGACTATAAGTAATACCTATTTTTAAGTTGGTGCAAGAAACAAAATTATCTAAATGCTTTGACAAATAAATACCTCTTCCCAAAAGTTGAAATCAAATGGGGTGGTCTTGGTTATACATCAACCAGGAATCTTGATTACACCTAATCCCCAAAATGAGAAGAAAATAAACACACAATTGAAAGTAAACACACATATGGCTATTTTTCAACCTACTGGGTCACTCAATTGAAGATAATTGTGTATGTTCACGAGGATGCCTTTGCTAGTACTAACCAATTTGCACAACTCTGCTAAAAATGTAACCACAAAGGAAGATATTTTTTTGTATTTTATGTTTTATGATGCACACAATTTACCAATGCAACTATATGAATTCCTATTTTCACCAAGTGTTTGAAAAGAAAATAACAAAGATCAAGTAACAAGAGTGTTTAAGAAAAATACTAAAACGTAAATTCCTAATGGACATATGCCAAAGTACCAACATATCTAGGAATAAAATTATCAAAAGGATCTAGTAGGAAACCAATGAAATTAGGAGCAATGCTTCCTCAACTCCACTGATGCAATCATCGATAAGAAAAAGATGTTTCACATTTTATCAAATCACAAGACCATAGAAAGTGTGCTCACATGAGACAAAATACTATGTAAGAATAGTAGTGATCCTTTCTCCAATTTGTCACAATAGTCAAATTTTTTAACACGAGGCAAACACCAAAACTAAAATATTGCACAATCATAACAACACAATAAAACCATTAGCCTCATTATTATTCATGAACATGCATCCACAAAATAACACACTTTGGCAAGATTTACTACACTTAGAATGAGAGCACCAATATCATATATTACTGCATCAAAATAATAGTTTGGAGTACATATTACATACATGTATTTAAAGAAATCATCTCAAAGTGAGAGCTCTTATAATGCAAACTCATGCTAAAATTATAATAAAATAAATCTATTTATAGACAAAGTGAATCTCTAAAAGGTGCTAAGTAGGTCTCCACCATTGTTTATATCCATTAATGTGTGCATGAGTATTTTCATGACTTAAAACAATAAAATAATGAGAAGATAAGATGATAGAATCCATGAGATGATCTAGGAGTCTCTATGAGCTATAAAAATGGAAGCTCAGCCTTCTTTGGGTGTCTTTGGGTGTCTTCTTTGGGTGTCTCTAAAAATGGAAGCTCGGCATAGCTGGGTTTCTTTCTTTGTTGGTACTTGTTTGACAAGTGTGGCAAGAATGTACATGTTCAAACATCTCTTTGAGAATTGTACTCTAAAAGTAACATGATCTCAAAATTTGATGAGTCATAGCCTCTGCTAATCCATGCCCAATGTCATATGATATTGTTCCATTAGTTCTCTTACTTCTTCACATCCTAAACATTTCAAATAAATCCCCTCATATTTTTTCTTCTAGAGTTTCCTATCTTGAAGCATGTAGGATTCACATTTTATTTTCAGTCCTCTGCATTGGGAACTATTCATCCATTGAGGGTGTTGCTTTTGCAAGAGGTAATGCATAATATATTAATACCAAACATCTATTATTATCCCTTTATTAGTGTCTACCTAAGATACTATGATTTGTTCTTCATTTTCATCTATCATCTTGGTTATCCTTTATACTCTCACTAGCTTCATTGGTTGAATTTCCAAATCAAAATCTTGAAATATATCCATCCAATTTCCTCTTCTTTCACCTAATTCATTCTATATCATAAATTATTTGATTGTAGGATCCAACACAATATCATATACCTTACTCCTAAGAATGTAATGGTGAAATTCCTTGAGTGTCTTTATTAGGGTGAAAAGATTGTTTGTTAAGATTAGAATAGTTCAATTCAGCATTCTTGAGTAGGAAACTCATGAATGTGATGGGTCTCTCATCTTCTTAATCTTTCTTTTGTGTGAGAATTCCTACATGTGAGTGTTCTAAATCAAAAGATATTATTTTTAAAGGTAACTCATAATCAAGGCTTGCAAGCACAAGGGTGGTGGAAATAACCACTTTGATATCTTAAAAGGATTTCTTGACTTCAAGAACCTAATCAATTTTTTCTCCTTTCTTTAGTAAATCATTGAGGGGGGAAACTATCTTAGCAAACCCACTAATGAACTTGCATACAAAATTAATCTTCCCAAAGAAAAGTTTGAGCCCTTTGCAACTATGGGGAGGTGACAACTTCAAAATCACTTATATCCTTTTAGGATGACTAAAAATACCAACTTCAAAAATGATGTGACCCAGTAGCTTTCCTTTTGTAACCCCAAATGAACATTTCTTCAGGTTAAGAGATATACCATATTTCCAACAACAATTGAAAACTTGTTTCAAATTATAAATATGAGTACTCTTGTCTTTTAAAAAGACCACTAGATCATCCATATAGATAACTATGCAGTTGTTTATCAATCCCTTAAATATCTCCCATTTCCCTTTGAAATAAAGCTCATAAGTTGATTAATCCAAAGGGTGTCCTTTTGTATGGAAATATTCCCATTTTGTTATGAATGTCATCTTTAATCTATCTTCTTCATCTACCATTACTTGGTTATATCTTGAATATCCATCTAGAAAAGATGACATCTTAGACCTATTTACAATTTGTAGTACTTAATCAAGTGAAGGAAAAGGGTAATTATCTTTCTAGGATGCTTGGTTCAAATTTTAAAAGTCTACATAAAGGCAAATCTTACCATTCTTTTTCCTTACTGGTACCAAGTTGGCAACCCATGTAGAATATTATATTTGAAATATAATCTTGGCATCAAGAAATTTCTAGACCTCTTTAATTATCAATGGCTCAATAATCGGGTTTACCTATCTTTGTCTTTGATGAAAAGGCTTAGCATCAGGCTTGAATGGAATATCATGAGTGATGACGTCAACTCCATATGTCCTAAATTCTTCATAACTACATTCAATGACATCTTTATATTTTGTGAGTAACTGGAGCATGCTTGCTTGTTCTTGGGAATTACATGCCTTCCCAATTCTCACTAACATAGCTTTCTCTTCTGTGCCTAGATTATAAGAGTCACATTCTTTGATTCCCTTTTCTTCAATGGTCCTCTTATTGTGTGTTGACTCATCTCAGTCAAAGATACATTCCAACTCCACCATTCCCTTAGGTTTTAGTGTTAGTTTTTTAGATTTATGATCCCATCTTCATCTTCTAGTTTCTCTTCTTCAAGTTTTTCATTGGGTTTGTCATCAATTTCTTGTCCTTTGAATAGAGCATTGCACATAATGAACTCCATAATATGTTGATCATCTTGGAAGACCTAGAAGTTAGTAATGTTATCCAAAATAGATGAGACAGCCACAAGTTCTACTAAAAACCTTTTGAGTTTTATTCTTTCAATGGACTTTAATGCACTAGCTGAAATTACAAGGGCATTAGCTACCATATATCTTCTTCTTGTAAGAGATCTTATCTTTAGGGCTTCAAAATATTCCATTAAGGCCCAAAATCTCTTTCGGTAAGCAAGTACTCTTCTATCATTGCAAGAGTAGATTGATTTGACTTTTCAAATCACAAACTAAGAGTCTCCTCCAGCTATGAGGGCTTTGACATCCTTTACTAATGTCAAGAGAAGTCTGTAGATCAAGGTTTACTATTCTGCAACATTGTTAGTACACCTAAATTATAAAAAATATGTAGCATAAAAAGACTTACCTTTGGGATTACTTAGTTCAATAATTACTTTGGCTCCTAATTTTCATTTAGAACCATCAAACCTGAGTGTCCAAATTGGTTGTTCTTTTGGTTTTCCTAACTTATGTTTATTTTTCTAAAGCTTTTATTTTGTTTGGACTTTGAAAGATTGTTTCTTCGAGACCCATTACATTCTTTCACATGTTGGATTTGATGAGTTACTATTGTTTACCTTTGATATAGGGACTATCTATTTCTTTTGTTCATCTTCAATTTCCCCAATCAACTCTTTGATTTTATTAATATGTGGTTTAGGTTGATTGACCACTAAGGTCTAGCCTTGACCTTTCACAAAGACTCCTATTACCCATTTTTATAACCATGCCCAAAATGGGGTCAACTAGTTTCCTTCATCTAAGGTGGTGGCCATGTACTCACATTCATATGTTGACCCATTTATTGCTATGCAATTAGGGATACGTAAAAAAATACCATGCATATCTTTTATCCCTAATTCTTTGGTCAATGCCTCATTTTTGTCTTTATCTTCTTAGGCACAATTTTGCACCCCTTTTCTTACTAACAAAGTTCTTAGCTACAACTAGGAGAAAAAAGTTATATCTTTAAATTGTGTGGCTTTGCAATAGTTAAGGCCACATGAGTAGTTTGCTAGACAATCGTGCGATCAATGTTTAGGTGTTTATCATGGCTTCGCAGGTAGGAAGGGATACAATCACAATTTTTTCCATGGTTGTGCGAGGTGGTCTTCAAACGGTCAACTAATAGTCAGTCACCTTGTCACAAGATTAAATATTAGGGTTAAGATCTAAGTAATGAAGTAGTGATTTTTACCTGTTCATATGGTCACACTAGGTTAGAGATAAACCATGGTTGAGGCAATGATAACATGATTCCCTTGTGATCTCTTGCTTGCAAAGTTAGGTTGTCAACCCTTTTTTTTTTACTGTAGAGGTAGAAAGAGATGACACATAGCATGGTGGACCCTCTTTTCCTTATCTCCCAGCAAAGTTCATTGTGCATCTTCTTAGCCATCAAATCTTCCCAAGATCAATGGCCCTCACTATGTCATTATAAAAGGTTGCAATAACTTTAATTTATGTGGCATAGCGAGCACTTTTTGCATGGATATGTTGGGTTAACTTTAGTTAATGGGTTGCAATATAACAAAGGTGATATCAAAATAGGTTGGCACATAGATGCATTCCCATTGGCTTAAGTTCTAAGGACATAGAGAAGATTCAATGATTCTTTCCATCATAGATCTTTGGTAGATCTATAGTTATCGCTTTGTTGCTAACAAAAACTATAAGATCTTTATTAATAGTGAAAAAGAAAGGACGTGACACATGTCCTAGCGGATTCAGTTAACAAGTTAGCTAAGGTAAGAAAATCAATGGTCGACATGTGGCACATTTTCAAAAGGAAGCAAGGGGTCAACAAAGGGTTTCTTCTTATTGTAAGATCATAATATCATGATATCATGGGCCAACTAAGTTCACACAATAATATATTGATACAAAGACAAAAGGTGGCAAGCCCAACCTATCATGTTGTGACACATAGGTGTGATTTGGTAGTCAACTATTATTTGACCCTAGGGTGGAAAAATATCAATATAGAGATAGAGTGGTGTGGGTTGACATTGATCGAAGAGATGAGTTGATGATTCAAATAGCTCAATTTTAATGAATATTATATCTGCAATTGAGTATGGAGATGATAGAGATTAGATTGGATCAATTTTTGTGGGATGATCACCAAGAAAATATGATTAATTCTAGAAGTAGTTGCAACAGTTAATGACTACATTAGTATGAGTGGTTGAAGATTTGGTGTTTGGATGCTACAAGAAGCAAATAAATTTAAGGCCTTGTTGTAGCAAGAAGCGCCTAGCCTTACCCATGATGGGAAGAGAATAGAACATAAATTTGAATGTAAGTTCTTCGAAATATATCTGTACTCGTTTAGTGAGTTTCTGACATGTGCCCCTCCCATTTGAAGCTTGTTGCAATCCTAGTCTATTTAAGGATACCCAAAATGTGGAGAAAGGGATGGCATTTTGAAGTCTTTGCACAAGATAGTATTGTTGAAATCTCTCAGTAGTCCTTCATGCTTTTTACTACAAATCACTTAATTTTATAGGCAATCTAGGTGAATTTTTCCCAATGACCTTTGAAACCTGAATGAAGGAATTGTTCTAGAAACCCTTTGTGTCTTTTTTTTGCTTAAGCTTTTTATTTTTGATAGAATTTATTGTGATTTATTCATTGAATCCTTGGGTTCTATCTTAGTTTTAACTCCAAGTGAGATTTGATTGTTCATGTAAGTTACAAGTCGAGATATTCTATTTTTTCAAGTTGTGACATTATGAATGCTAGTATTCCCTTCAACTTCTTGTCTAAAGTACATCCTTCTTGTGAAATATTTATATGTGAATGATTCTTTGCAATATTGACTTCATTTCAGCTACCCATAAGTGTTTTATCAAGTTAGGCTAGCAATATCTTCATCCTATCATCTAGTGTATCACCCCATTTTACTTTTTCTAGTATCTACCTTCAAGCAATCCTTCCATCCCTTTCCCCTTCAAGTTTATTTTTTTGTTTGAGGAAGTAAATCAATGAAACATCAAGAGGATTCAACCTATAACCCAGATATTTACTCCTAACTTATGTACTTCCCACTACCTAGGAGTGTTTCCATGTTACTTGAAGTGACTAAATACTTGAAATTGTAGTTTCAGTCTAGGCACAACTTTTAGAGATAACATTTCTGGCATGCCTAGTGGAATAGAGAGATAATAGTGTTTTCTATCTTTTCTCTCTATTTTCTTGTTGTTGTTGATGTGTATAGCAATAAATCAACCTGTGTAGAGGCATAGAATATACACATTTGGCGACTCTAACTATGGAAAGAGACAAATACACATGATTTATGAGAAAAGTGTAGACAAGAAGAAACTCTACAAGTTTTGAATATAGAGAACTATCCCCACCTAGAAGGAAAAGTAGAATACTAAAAGAATACAGGATAGCCTCATTCATATGAGAGGTGCTTTATCTAACCCTCCAACATCAAATCCTATTATTATTGTGAGGCAAGTCACTATCCCAAGAAGAACAATCTTTCAAGCACCAAGGGCAAGATAGTTTTCTTTTGTTCCTTTCAACCAAGGGAGTCCACTACTCTTTTCTCAACATCATGATATTCCCCTAGTTGCCCTAAAAAGTTTACCAAAGTTCACCGGAGAGGGCCAAATAGTAGCATTTGAGCATATTAGAGACATTGCCACACTAGGTAAAATGCATTATATCACAGAAGAGGATGTTGTTGTGAAGATGCTTGTAGCCTCATTTAAAGGGAAAGCTCTACAATGGTTTTGAAGCCTTTTTGTGGGCTCAATCACTTCTTGGGATGCATTGGGAGATGTCCTGAAAAAACATTTTAAAGACAAGTTGGACTTCCTATCTCTAGTTGAGCAACTCATGACCATCAAATGGGCTGCTTGTGAGTAGATGATGGACTTTAACTATAGATTTCAAAGAACATGGAGAAAAATACCAATTTAGGCAAGGCCTTCAAAAGAGCATTTATTTTGTACTATTTAAGAAGCTTGAATAGTGATATCTCTATTATGATACAATTTATGGGAGGCTACTCATTACCACAAGGTTATGACATAGCCATAAGAGTTCAGAAATAGTCTTATTCAAGTGGGTAAGATTTCCCCTAGGCCTCCAATGCCTATATATATAGACATTCAGCCCAATACACCCCAGTTATATTGCCTCTAAATCCAATACTAGCTATTCCAAGCCAAGAAGTAGCAAATGTAGGTCTAGGTCCTTGATTAGAACAGCAGAAGCTAAGAGATAGCCAAAAAAGGATGGAAAGTTGCATGCAAAGCCTTACAAATGAGGTGGTGAATATTAAGAAAGGAGGCTTTCAATCTAAACAACATCTCAATCTCGTAACCAAGTTTTGAATTAGCCTGCTTAGTAGCAATTTCAGAGTCAATACCAACTTAATAGGTAAAACTACAATTAGATTCCTTTTAGGCCTTACAATCCAAGTCCTATGAATACTACCCCTCCTCTAAATACTACCAAAGATATGGTCCCTACTCAAAATAACTTGGAAATAGAATATGAGTGGTTTTAATCTTGTAATTAGCAACATAATCAGGCTACATGCTCTAATGGAATGATGAATCAAACCCTAATGGTCCAAGGTGCTTCTAGCTCACAACCTACATCAGATGTTGATGTTGAGAGACAAGTAGAGGTCCCTCCTATGGATACTACATTCATGAACTAGAAAGTGAAAGAACACTGTGGTATGAATAGAGATAATATCACAAGTGATGTTTGCAATAGAGCAAAGAAAAGAGCCCTAGACAATGATGTAGGCACAAGTAAAGATGTACTAACTAAAAAGCCATCCTTAGTTCAAGAAAATAAAGAACAACAAAGAAGTACCCCTATTACCAAGAACACCCACAATAGCTAGTACACCCTATTTTCCCTAAACTTCAACCAAGGGTGCATGCTACTGTGCCATTTAACATTGTGGAAAATATGAAAAAAAAATGAGGATCAACATGTCTATGCAAGGTTCTCTAGCTATTCCAAGATGAGTCAACATGTTGAAGGAAGCTTTGGCAAAAAATGTTCCAAGCCAACTTGTTGATGAGCCTTTGAAGGCTATATTTACAAATCAAGGAGCTACTACTGTAGATGACAATAAAAAAAGAAATCAAATCCAAGGTAAGGATGTTAAGCCTCCACCATTTTATGTTTCATTTATTATAGGAAACAATTTGGTGCATAATTGTATGGTCGATAGTGGGGCTACAAGCCCTATCATGCCCAAGAAAATAGTAGACCAACTAGGTTTAAAATATGAACCCTTGGAAAAAGGGTGTGGTCTAATTAGATGGTTCATGTGTTAACACCTTAGGTATCATAAAGAAAACAAGCTTGACACTCCATGCATGTTCTACCTTTTCCATTCCCCAAGATATCTTTGTGATAGTTTTGCCCCCATATTTTTCCCTTTGCTTGTCAAGAGAATTCACAACCAAGATAGGTAGCTATTTATTTGCAGATTGGTCTCATATGCTATTTAGGACCATATATGGAACCAAGGTAACAATCAAGCCTGGGTTTCTTGCAAAAAACCACATTGAACCTTATATACCCAGTATGATTAATGTTAATTGTATTACACTTGATCAAGAAGAAGATCTTATCACCCAAGATACAAATACTCAAGTTAATAGTATCCCTAATGTCTTACTAAATGAATGGACAACAAAAAACTCACCAAGAAATGAGACCAATGACATTAGCATTGAAGATATTGCAGATGTTGGTCTAGGAAATTATGTCTTCCAAGAAGTTGGACTTGTGATGTCAAACCTTGTAAGAAACACAATTGATCATCTTGAGCAACAAAATCCAATTTGGGAATTATACTTTGATGGCTCTAGGAGCAAGATAGTTCAGGTGGGGGAGCATTGTGGATCTCTTCTTAGGGAGATAAGTATTATACAGCTTTTCATTTTAATTTTGCATGCACCAACAATACAATGAAATATAAGGGACTGATTCAAGGATTGGAATAGACTAGAATGAGGGGTATTGAATGCATAAAGGTGTTTGGTAATAGTGAGTTAGTTTTCAACCAAGTGAGAGGGTTGCACATGACCAAAAATGATAAGCTAAAAATCTTTAAACAAAGAGTTTGGGACCTAATTGAGGACTTTGATGCTTTTAACATAGTTGTTATCCCTAGAATGGTGAATCAGCATCCTAATAGGTTAGCTATTGTTTGGGCATAATTTGATATCATTGATAACATTGGCAAGAAAACATACAAAAACATGTCAAATTTTTCGTCAGACCCTCCATACGTAACAATGATGTTATGAACAAATCCTAAACTTTCTACTTGAGGAAGACTACCATTCAAAATTTAATCAACACAATATGAAGGAACAATATGGTGATCAAATTATACAACTAAGTTCTAACAAACTGCCCAAGGGGTTGGTCACTCTAGAGTCTGTCTTTAACATGAATGACCAATTCAAGAAGAATAAAACTAGCTTGGTAGTTCAGCAAGATTATTATGATGGTCTTGAGATTGTAGAGGGAAAGAAGTTAAATTTTGGCAAAGCCATTCTTGCTGAAGAAAGGTAGTCTTATGTCCAACTCTTCCAAGAATATAATGATGTTTTTTCTTGGGGATATGTTGATCTTAAAGGATTTGATCCATGCCTTTCCCAATATACAATTGAGTTGGAACCTAATTCCAAACCCATAAGGGAAAAGCTATGGATTCGTAATCCAAAGCTAGAATCCTTAATGCAAAAGGAGGCTTTCAAGCTTATTGAGCGTGGAATAATATTTCCTATCAAACACACTAGTTGGGCATCAAATCTAGTTCCCATTAGAAAAAATAATAGAGAGTTAAGGTTGTGTGTTGACTTTAGAGACTTAAATAGGTTGTTATTGAAGAACCCTCATCCTTTTCCATCTATGGAGCAGATGCTCCAATATGTTTCAGGCTTAGAAAAATTTTCACATCTTGATGGATATTATGGCAATAATCAAGTTCTAGTTAAGAAGGAAAACTAGTTCAAAACTACATTTACCATGAAATGGGGTACCCATGCTTATAAGAGGATGCACTTTGGCTTGTCTAATGTAGGGAAAACTATTCAAAAGGCCATGGAGATGGCTTTCAGCAATCTGATATACAAATTTTTGTTGATTTATCTAGATGACATCACTATCTTCTCCAAGCATGTTGTAGACTTCATCAAACATTTAAGGAAAATCTTAGAGAGATGCAAAGAATTTGGTATATCTCTTAATCCAAAGAAGTGTGTGTTTTTTGTCCATAAGGGGAAGTTATTTTGATATGTTGTATCTAAACAAGGCATCACCATTGATCCTAAGAGGGTTGTAGCCATCCTAGAGTTGCCTTTGCCACATCATAAGAAGAGATTAAAAAGTTTCATTAGGAGAATCAACTTTGTCAGACGCTTTATTCTAGATATTGCTAACTTGTTGAAGCCATTGACATTAATGCTTAAGAAGAACACTATTTTTAGTTGGTTTAAAGAAGCCAAACATAGATTTGAAGCAATAAAGGAAGCATTATTTTCTACTCCTACTTTGGTAAATCATAATTTTTCAAAAGACTTTGCCTTGTATGCCTATAGTACTATGGATACAATTCCTGCAATACTAGTTCAGCAAAATGATCAAAAGATAGAATAGCTTGTTGCCCTCTTCAGTAAGGGATTAGAAGGGTATGAAAAAAGATATAGATTCATTGAGAAGTATGTGCTTGTTGTAGTGAAGAGCCTAAAGAAATCAGGCACTTTATGTCTAATAACAAGATTCATCTTATGGTGGCCCATCCTAGTGTGAAGGAGTTCTTATTGAGCAAGGACCTTAATGAAAAAAGGGTTGATTGGATAACTAGGGTCATGGAATATGACGTGCATATTCAAGCAACCAAACTTGTCAAAGGAAAAGGGTAATGTGACCAGTTAGCCAATCGAAGAACTCATATTATAGATAATATAGTAGAAGTTGTCCTATCCAATCAAGATGTCAAGGTCAACAAGAAATTTGGCTACATGCTATGACACATTTTCTACAAACTAGAGTGTCCCCCCTCACTTGATATGGCTAAAAGGAGGTATTTTAGGCTGCAGTGTGTACCCTATATATTAGTGGATAGCCTTTTATTTAGAAAGGATATGAATGGAGTTCTCCTTAGATGCATTCACAATGATGATACTAGCAAGTTTCTAGAGCATTTTCATGATGCAGGAGGTCACTTTTCTCCAAAGACAATAGCATATAAAATCATGAGGGATAGATATTATTGGCCCAACCTATTTAAGGATACTCATGCCTAGGCAAGAAAGTGCAAACAATGTGCATTATTTTATGGGAAAGAAAGGTTTGTTTCCTTACCCCTACATCCTATTTTAGTTGATCAGCCATCCATGTAGTGGGATATAGATTTTGTGTGTTGAGATAATGGGTGTTGCACACATTGCACATTATTGTTATATTTTATTTTTTTATTTTTTATATAATGTTGCACCTAGATGGAGGTGCAACATGTAAAGATTTATATGGGATATACTCGATGAGTTGTATTCTAACATTGTGATAGTATTTCATGTAATTATTTAATATTAGGGAAATAAATTAAATGTCCAATATTAAATATGGGGTCAAGGGGTTAGGTAGCACATGGTTTTAGCACATGATTTATGTAATACCATTTGGTGGTTTTGTGAGACTTGCTACTATATAAGCAGCCACAAGGGTAGTTGTTGTATGAGAAAGAAGAAGGCAAAAAGGGCAAGAGTTGAGCAGGACAAGGATTGACAGGTTAGCCAAGGGAGCATTTGTGAAGGTTGGAAGCATGGCATGATGCTTGTTCACATGGATTATTTGGTTGTGGCTATGGCTTTGAAGGCTTCAATGGTTGTATTGCAATGGTGTTTTTTGTTGAATAATACATGGTGATGGATGCTTTTAGAGGCTGGGTTTTTTCCTCAAGGAGGGTTTCCCAAGGTATATCTTGTCTCACATTTTGTGGGTATTTTATCTATTCTCCTGCATGTGAATTTTAAGTACATATTTATTTTAGATCTATTATAGGTTATGTGGAAATGGTTATATTTTTGTTGCAAGTTTCCTTACAAGTGGTATCAAAGCTATGGTTGTGTTGTTGTAACCCTAGATTGAATCCATGGGAATGTGTGAAAGGATAAAAGAAATGGCAAAATATATGAATTATTTATTGTAGATCTAAGGGTTTTGGGTTTGCTATTATGATGGAATGTTGGTAGATTTTGGGCATGTGAAGTTGTTAGACAAAAGGTTTTTTTGGATATTGCATTTGAATGAGGGTTTTAGGGGGAGCTTGCAAAAATGACCTCCTAGGTAACAACAGACCTCGCCATTGGATCTAGGTCAATATTTTCATAAATTTATATATATATAATATGTCCTAGTTTGGCCATGTTTAGAGGAAATGAAACAGTTTTTTGTTTCAGCATGTGTTTCAGCATGTGATGGCCGTCAAATTTAATCTTGTCAAAATTTTCATCACAAAAAAATAATCACATTGAAAATGGTAAAAAAACTACCTTGGTAAAATGGCCATAACTTTCTCTCAGGATATCAGATTTTAGACTTCTTATAGGTGTTGGAAAGCTAATTTAGAGATCTACAACTTGATGTAGGTTTGGTTCTATTATTTTGACATTTTGTTAGGTTTTAAGAGCCAAAAAGTTAGATGTTAATTATTTTGAGCATAGATTAGGTAATAAGTTGGGCATATGGAGTCAGATTTTGGACTTCGGGTAGTCAAGGGAAAGCTCTTTAAAATCTCTACATATTAGTTTAGATTTGGTGTAGGATTGGCATGGTTTATTTGGTGATATATTAATCTAAATAGTTTATGGTATATTTTGACTATGGTAGCATTTTGAGTTTATGACATTTTATGTTTGGAGATTTTAGATTTGATGTCATTGTATACTCAGTTCATATTTTAGATTAGACTCATGATAATATGGTTATTAGTATTTGGTTTGATATGCATGATGACTTATTGGGTCTACAAGTTGTGCAGTGTTGTAAGCAGTCTATACTTATAGGTTGCATTTATGGCTTGGTTATGAGTTGTCTTTGCCCACTAATCTTTCATTATTGATGCATATTCAAATTGGTGGCTTGGATTTAGGTTGTCTATGCCCTGAGTTAAATGATTTTCTGATTTTTCTTCATGTAGAAGGGATGAGATATTGTTACCAGGTATAGTCATGGTGGAGGATTATGGTTGATTATTTTATGTTGATAGCTTGGACATATTGCAAGTCAGATGCTCAATTCATGGATGTGATTATGGTGTCATGGATTTTGGCATGACATGATTGGATATACAGGTATATCCTTGATGTTCATTGGTTTAGATTCCTGATTTGGTTATGGTGATATATGTTCTTGGTTGAGGATCATGGTTATTTGGTTTCTTTTGAGGAGCTCATGATGTGCACTTTGATTTCTTTGATGGTTTGATGCCTTGGTTGATTCTCATGGTTAGGGGATGATTTTTCATCATGATGTCATGGATTTCTTGGATACACAATTTAGTAGGAGCTTGTGAAAGTGATGAGGTGACAGTGAAGGATTAGTTCTTGGTTTGGTTTCTATCTTCTTGGTTTGGAGATCTTGGTTTCACTTGGTACCGACACTTTGGTTGTGTGGGTGTAGATCTGGAGGATCTTCATGTACGAGATGGATTTTATGATGTCATAGGTGACTTGGTGCCATGGTTGAGTGGGAGTTCTTGGAATTGATATATTTATTGAGTGTTCGTAGATGTTGGAGGTTTATCTTAGATCTTATTGCTATAGAAGTATCTTTGACATTTGCATGGTGCACTTGGTAATCTTTATGGTATATAAAGATGGCTAGATCTTGATGACTCATGGGGTTCTTGGTTGTCTTCATGGTGTGTAGAGATGGTTGTTCATGGTATGAGGAGATAGTTTTCTTCATGGTGTGTGGAGATGGTTGCATCTTGAGGACTTATAGGGTAAAGGTGTGGTTTATGCTTTCATTTGACATGTTATCCTTGGTGTTAGGATGGTTTCATTATTATGTCATGATATACTCTTGATACAAATTTAGAGTTTTTTGACATGTTATGGCATGTTCATATGGAGCATGTTATCTCTTTGGTTGAGATGGTTAGATCGTTTTGTCATGTTATGTTCTTGAGGCCATGGTTGGAACTTTAAGAGTGATCTTGGTTTAGTTTCTTGGTATTGAGTACAATGATCATAAGCTAGATACTTCATTATATTGTTGTGTTGCATTTGGAGTTGGCATGGATTGATTGGTTATAGGTGCTCATGGATACTTAGAGATGGTGGTGATGTTTATTTATCCTAGATTGAAGAAGTATTTATTCGGATGGTTGATGGTTTCAGCAGGAAGTCTGAGGCGTATTCACCAGATATGGACTTGAGAGGAGATTGTTCTTAGATGAGTCTTGGTTGGAGACTTCGATATCTTGATGAGCATTCTCATTCCCCACTCTTGGTCTACTCGGTGATTTTCTACTTTAGAGATATAGCCCATTGTTTCTCCCAAGTGCATTATGTTTATGCTTGTCTTTCATGGATATGGATCTTAAGCTATGGTACACAATTTAGTTCTAAAGGGTTCATTTGAGAGATGGTTTAGCATTAGTTATCTCCATTTTTATATATTGTTATGCTGGTTGAGTTTGGGATATGGTTTTATATTGGGCATATTCCTTGGTTTAGGAATGGTTTTATGAGTTTGATCTACTTGTGAGAGGCTTACATCCATGATTAGCTATATGGCTTGGGTGCCATTGAGGATTCTTGTTGGGATTTTATGGAGGAGATCTTACTTGCATAGTTTACATCTATAGGTGTGTGTAGAAGGACATGATACAAGTTATGATTTGCATGGTTTCTCTTTGGTCTTGGTTATCTTCTTGGATGTTCATTTTTTCTTACATTGGATTTGATATTGGTTAGAGATTGTAATCATTGGTTTTTTCTCATGTATCTCATGTGAGAGATGACATGGTTATTTCTTTATCTCTTTCCTCTATTGGTTGTGCAGAGCTTAGAAAACTATTGGAGATTTCTTATGAGAGTTGTTCTTGCAAGTTATTGATTTATGTATTGTGGATGTCCTTGATACTACATGGATTCACTTCTTTAGATGTTGCAAGTGGATTGGTTATAAATTTGACATTATCTTTGCAGTGGGAGCTTCTTGGTATTTATGTGGTAGGTATTGCTCTTGAGGCTTGTGATTGTAGGTTATAGATTGGATATGTTGATGATGTGAGATTCACTTGGTATACCTTTGGAGGTATGGATAGTTGGATGGGTTTGGCAACTACAATGGGTGTTATTTCAACTATGGATATTATGAAAACTATAGATGCATGTCATTACCTTTGGATTAGGTTTTTGTGCTTGGCATTTTAATTGGTATAGGATTTTATGATCTTCTAATGTGACAGGTTGGGTGGCTTTTTCTTTGGGTGGCTTCTATGTATGTTTGGTAGTAGTGGCATAATAGGAGGTGAGATCATTCATGTTTGAGATGCTAGATACTTTGATTTTGTTTCAGGTACCAAGATGGAGGACATGGTGTACTTTGATCCATGATCATGGATGTCCTAGGAGGGACTTTTCCCTTGTTCATTTATGTCACTATAGACTACCCCTATTCAATGTATACAACAAGCGGGATATTGTTGAGATAATGGGTGTTGCATGCATTGCATAATATTGTTATATTGTATTATTTTATTTTATTATATAATGTTGCACCTAGATGGACATGCAACATGTAAATATTTCCATGGGATATACTCGATGAGTTGTATTATAACATTATGATAATATTTCATGTAATTATTTAATATTGGAGAAAAGAATTAAATGTCCAATATTAAATGTGGGGTCAAGGGGTTAGGTAGCACATGGTTTTATCAGATGGTATATGTAATACCACTTGGTGGTTTTGTGGGACTTGCTGCTATATAAGTAGCCACAAGGGTACTTTTTGTATGAGAAAGAAGAAGGAAAAAAGGGCAAGAGTCAAGTAGGACAAGGCTTGACAGGTTAGCAAAGGGAGCATTTGTGAAAGTTGGAAGCATGGCATAGGATATGTACATTCATGCTTGTTCACATGGATTGTTTGGTTGTGGCTATGGCTTTGAAGGCTTCCATGGTTATATTGCAATAGTGTTTTTTGTTGAATAATACATGGTTATGGATGCTTTTGGAGGCTAGGTTTTTCCCTCAATTAGGGTTTCCCAGGGTATATCTTGTGTCACATTTTTGTGGCTATGTTTTCTATTATATTGCATGTGGATTTTAAGTACATATTTATTTTAGATCTATTATGGCTTATGTGAAAATGGTTATATTTTTGTTGCATGTTTCCTTACATTGTGGGCCCCATTAATCTAAATTCTAGTGCTGGCCACAAATGGATTCTAACTACCATAGACTATTTCACACATTGGACAGAGGCAATAACTCTGAAAGAGGCCAATTAAACTTTTATTCGCAACTTCTATGATGATCAAATCTATAGATTTGGAGTTCTTGACTCCATTATATCTAACAATGTCTTTGCATTTGTGGGCATAAGAATAATTAAATGGAAATTGAAGAGTGGAGTATATCTCAACACTTCATCAAATTATTATCCTCAGGGTAATTGACTGGCTGAGAGTACAAACAAAATCTTTCTGAGGATATTGAAGAGGACTTTAGCAGACAACAAATAGGACTAGCATTCCAAATTGAGATTAGCATTATGGCTCAATAGAATCACTTCCAAATGGATTACAGGAAACTCACCTTATGTTCTGGTGTATGGGAAACAAGCCAAACTACCTATCTCCATAGAGTTTCTATTATTAGAGCTTGTTGATAGTCTGATACTTTTTTAGGAGGATAATCCATTGAAGTTGAGGTATGCCAAGTTGTTGGAGCTTGAAGAAGAAAGGAGTAAATCATTGCAAAAAATGGTACACCAAGAGTGCATTCAACAAGAGGTCTAAACTCAAGGTAATCAAAGAAGGAGGTCTGGTTTTGTGTTGGAATGTTCTTAAAAGCATACTAGGCCATCATAATAAGTTTGATAGTATGTGGACTGGCCCAGTCATGATCTCAGAATGCAAAGAACACAATGCCTACTAGCTCTCAACTATGAAAGGAGAAATTCTACCAATCCTTGTAAATGGGATACATTTCAAGCTCTTCTTTGAGGTGTGATCTACCTGTATATATTCTATATATATTTCATGTTTTCATTTTCCCTAAGTGCAGTCTAGCACAAGTTGTTTAGTTATAGTTTTCCCTATTTTCAATAAGTTTCTAGGGTTCTAAAGGTCTAAACAAGAAAAGTTGTTGCATATTTGCTAGTGTAAAGTACCCTTGTTCTCAATATTCTTTCATTGTCACACTTGACCCAAACTAAATATATCTGACCATGCACAAATATTTTTGAAACCTATCATTATTCCTAGTTTGACTCTATGCCCTATAGATTATTAAGGCTACTATTTTGATGTCTAGCAGGTAGCCATTCAGTAGAAATCACCAAAAGTGTTACCCATTTTTATCACCATGCCCAAAATGGATAGGTTGATCAGTTTCATTCATCTAAGGTGGTGGCAATGTATTCAAGTTCATATGTTGACCCATTTATTGCCATGCAATTAGGGATACATAAAAAAACCATGCATATCTTTTATCCCTAAGTCTTTGGTCAATGCCTCAATTTTTTTTTACCTACTTAGGCATGGTTTTGCACCCCTTTTCTTACAAACGATTTTCTTAGCTACAACTGGGTGAAAAATGTTATATCTTCAAGTGGTGTAGCTTCACAATAGTTAAGGCTACATAAGTAGTTTGCAGCATGATCATATGATCAATGTTCAGGCAGTTATTGTGGCTTCATAGGTAGGAAGGGATGCAATCACAATTTTTTCCACAATTGCGTGAGGTTGTCATTAGGCAGTCAGCTACTAGTCAGTCATGTGGTCTTCAGATTAAATGCCAGGGTCAAGATCTAAGTCACAAAGTTGTGATTTCTACCTGTTTGTATGGTTGCACTAGGTTAGAGATAAACCATGGTTGAGGTAGCAATGATGTGATTCCCTTGCAATCTATTGGTCGCAAAGTTAGGTTTTCAACCCATAGTTTTTTACTAAAGAGGTGCGAAGAGATGACACATAGCATAATGGACCCTCTTTTCCTCAACTCCTAGTAGAGTTCATCATGCATCTTGTCAGCCATCAGATCTTCCCAATATTAATGGCCCTTGCTATGTCATTATAAAAAGTTGCAAGAACTTTAATTTATGCAACATAGCAAGCACTTTCCGCGTGGATATGTTGGGTCAACTTCACTTGGTGAGTCACAATATGACAAAGGTGTTGTCAGAATAGTTTGGCTCATAGATGTATTCCTATTGGGTGAAGTTCCAAGGACACAAAGAAAATTCAATGATTCTTTCTATTGTAGATCTAGGGTTATCACTTTGTCGCTAATAGAAACTACAAGATCTTTATTCATAGTGACTAAGCAAGGAGGTGGCATGTGTCCTAGTAGACCTAATTAACAAGTTAGCTAAGGTAAGCAAATCAATGGTCAACACGTGGCACATTTCCAAAAGGAAGCAAGGGGTCAACATAGGGTGTCTCCTAATCATATGATCACAATATCACAATATCATGGGTCAACTAAGTCAACACAATAATATATCGATACAAAGATAAAAGGTAGAAAACCTAGCCTATCATGTTGTCACACGTAGGTGTAGTTTGATAGTCAACTATTATTTGACCCTAGGGTGGTGAAGTACCAATACAAGGATAGAGCAGTGTGGGTTGGCATTGATCGAGGAGATGAGTTGGTGATTCAAATAGCCTAGTTTTAATGAATATCAGATCTACCATTGAGTATGGAGATGTTGGAGATCACATTGGATCAATTTTTATGGGATGATCACCAAGAAAATATGATTCATTCTAGAAGCAGTTGCAAAATTTAATGACTACGCCAGTGGATTTGGTTGTGGATTTGATCTTTGGACACTACAAGAAGCAAAGAAGTAGTTAAGGCCCTCCTACAATAACAAACACCTAGCCTTACCCATGATGGGGAGAGTATAGAACATAAATGTGAATGTAAGTTCTTAGAAATACCTGTACTCTTTTAGTGAGTTTCTAACATGTGCCCCTCCCATCTGAAGCTTGTTGCAATCCTAGTCTATCTAAGGATTCAAAAAATGTGGAGAAAAGGATAGCATTTTGAAGTCTTTGTGAAAGATAGTATTGTTGAAATCTCTCGGGAGTCCTTCATGCTTTTCACTGCAAATTACTTTATTTTAAAGTCAATCTAGGTGAATTTTTCCCAATGATCTTTGAAACTTGAATGAAGGAATAGTTCTAGAAGCCGTTTGTGTCTTCTTGTTTCTTAAGCTTTTAATTTTTGATAGAATTTCTTGTGATTTATTCATTGAATCCTTGGGTTCTATCTTAGTTTTAACTACAAGTGAGATTTGATTGTTCATGTAGGTTACAAGTCAAGATATTCTACCATTTCAAGTTGTGACCTTGTGAATGCTAGAATTCCCTTCAACTTCTTGTATAAAGTACATCCTTCTTGTGAAATATTTATATGTGAATGATTCTTTACAATATTTAGTTCTTGTTAGCTACCCATAAGTGTTTCATTGAGTCGAGCCAGCAATATCTTCATCTTATCATCTGGTGTATCACCCCATTTTACTTTTTATGTATCTACCTTAAAGAAATACTTCTATCCCTTTCCCATTCAAGTTTATTTTCCTATTTGAGGAATTAAATCAATCATACATCAAGAGGAGTCAGCCTATAACCTAGAGATTTACTCCTAGCTTAGGTACTTCTCACTAACTAAGAGTGTGATCTAGATTATATAGAAGATCTAATCTTTTTGAAAGCATTTTTCATATTTTTTATAGTTTTTCTTTATCTTTTTGTTTGGCCTTTTCGGAGGTCTTCTACTCAAAATTTCAAGCCAAAATTGTAATCAGTCCCTAAAATTAGGCAATCATAGGCTCTCTATTTTAGGGACTAAACTAGGTTTTTAGTTCTTCTTTCCAACAGCATAAGTGGCTTCAAATTCTAAGCTTCGAGTCAAAAGATATGACCTTGAAAAGTTGGGGTAATTAAACACCTGGTTTTAAATAGTTTAGTTTAATTTATTTATTTTTTAATTTTAGCCACATAAACATTTCAAATTCATGGTTATGGTGGCTATTGATATTCCATCATTATATATATTCTTTCAATCTCAATGAATAAGATGGATTTTGGTTTGCATACAACTCTTTCAAGTTTTTGCAAGAATCTCCAAAATTTGAACATTGATATCGCAAGTAAATAATTCACTAAATATCATGTTTGTAGCTCACTTCATCAATTTAGATCAGTGGTATCAGAGCAAGCTCCTATATGCCAACTAATACAAGAACCTCGTATCAAAGACTAGGATTGGCTACAAGAAATCTATCAGAATACCTTCCTTTGCAACACACAACACCAAAGATGTCAGATACTTCGGTAGACTTTGTGAAGAAGATGGTGGAAGAGGCTTTGGCTAGGTAGCAAGAAGATATGATGAGTAAGTTTTTAGAAATTTTGAAAACCCAATAAGTGTTGAATGTAGTAGCATCATTTCATGGGAACATCCCTTTTAAAGTACAAGTGAACTTTGATATCCCAAATTTTGAAGGAAAAGTTGATGCTGATGCTATTGATAATTGGTTATCCAAGTTAGAACAATATTTCTCTATAAGTAATTTTTCTAATGCAGAAAAAATAATATTTGCCCTCTTGAAACCTAAAATTCATGTCAAACTAGCATAGGAAACTAGAGTATTGAATAAAGAGAGAAAGGCAAGAGAAGAGTTGGAAATACTATCTAATAAAAAACCCACTTGGGGGGGATTTTTTGAATACATAAAAGAAGCATACTTGCTTGAAGATGTATATGAACAGAAATATATAGAATGGCATTTGCTTCGACAAAAAAGGGACCAATCTATGCAAGATTACACCAATACATTCCATACACTATCTACAAAACTTGGTATAGAAGATTCAGAGAAGCATCAAATTCTAAAATATTGTAGTGGGCTTCATAGATACATTCAAACTGAGATGGAATTCTTGAATATTGAAACATTGGCAATTTCTTACAAATATGCTACAAAAATTGAGTTAAAACATAAAGGAAAAAGGGATTACTTTTCAAATAATAAGACATGGGGTGAAGGCAATAATAAATTCAGGGGAAAACTAGTTCGGAAGGACCCTCCCTCAAATCCACCCAAGAATATGAGGCGGGCTACCAAAAAGACACAAATAGATATGAGCATGTGGTGTGAGATACATAGGAGTCCAACCCATAACACAAAGGATTGTCAAAGAATTAAGAATTTGATGATAGAAATATGAGGAGAGGAAGTTGAGCTTGAATTCAAACCAATGGAAACTCCTAAAAATGAGTCATTAATAGAAGCAAACCCATATGCCATTGTTGCAATAGCAAAAGTAGTTCCACGAGAAGATTAGGAGAGATTTTTCCAATCACAGATGTGGGTTGGTGGAAAGCCTCTACATTTTATTGTTGATAGTGGGAGCCAAAAGAACTTAATTTCTGTAGAGACAAACAAGAAATTAAGTTTAAAAATGACAAGACACCCAGAACCATACTCTATGGGATGCGTTAGTAAAGGAAAAGATATTTAGATAAATCAACAATGTCACCTATCAAACTCAATCAAACCATTCAAGGATGAAATAATCTATGATTTAGCACCTTTAGATGTATGTGATGTTTTTTTGGGAAAACCATACATGTATCAAAGGCATGGGGTGTATGAATCCAGAACACGTAGTGTCACAATTAGGCTTGGTGGAAAAATATACCAAATACTAGAGGTATGCCCAACCTAAGCTGCCTCTTTAATTACTGCTAAATAATGTAAATGTTTAATTACTCAAACCAGAACTTTTGTACTCCTCATGATTCATTCTAAGAAAACAAAGTTAGTTGTCCTTAAAACACATACTAAGGTGGCGATCACATTAGACCAGAAAAAGGAGATGGATAAAATCTTAGAAGAATACCATAGTGTGTTTAAATCACCAATAAGGGTCCCAATACAATGCCAAGTCAAGCATTCTATTGATCTAATTCCAGGAACACCATTGCCTCGTGAACTAATATATAGGAGATCAATTTTGGAAAATGATGAAATTAAGAGATAGATTTAGGAATTTATTGAAAAAGGACATATCAGGCCAAGCTCTTCACCTTGTGGTAGTCCTTTAGTTTTGGCAAGAAAAAAAGATGGGACATGGAGACTTTGTATATATTATAGGGCACTTTAAAAAATTACTATAAAAAATAGATATGCAATTCCTCAAATTGATGACCTTTTGGATCAACTTAAGGGGGTTAAGTTCTTTACAAAAATTGACTTGAAATTTGGAAATCACCAAGTACCAATTAACCCAACAGATGTATGGAAGACTGGGAAGGTCTGTTTGAATGGCTCATTATGCCTTTTGGCCTGAGAAATGCACTGGCCACATTCACGAGGTTGATGAATGATGTTCTTAGACCCCTCATTGATTCTTTTGTAGTTTTTTATTTGGATGATATCCTCATATTTAGTAGGACTTTGTCTGAACACTTGCAAAATGTTGAACAAGTACTATAGAGTCTGTAGAAACATAAACTCTATGCCAAGATAGACAAGTTCTCTTTTGGAATGCAAAGCATCTAGTACTTAGGGTACATCATTTATCATGAGGGTGTTCATGTGGACCCTACAAAGATACAAATAATTAGAGATTGGCCACCTCCTCAAAATTTCCCAAAACTTCACAATTTCTTGGGTCTAGCCAACTTTTATCACAGATTTGTATTTAGTTTTTCACATTTAGCATGGCCTCTTAATTAGTCACTCAAAGGTGGAACACAAGAAAAAAATTAGTGGATAGAGGAAAAACATCATTTGAAGATTTAAAACTCAGACTATGTTCAACTCCAATTTTGGTTCTTCTAGATTTGCAACAGTCATTTAAAATAGAAACAAATGCATCATATTACACTCTTCGTGCTATAATCATGCAATATAGGCATCCCATTGCATATCATAGTAAGACATTTTCTGAAACAATTTGTAGGTACCCCACCTATGATAAGGAGTTGTATGTCATTGTTTAGGCCTGTAAACAATGGAAGCACTATATTTTGGGAAAAGAAACTATGATACATATAGATCATAAACCTCCAAAATTCCTACAAACACAAGGGAAAGTGTAGAATGATAGACATCAATGTTTGGTCAGCTTATTTGCAAAAAATTCACCTCAACATTCATCATAAAAAAGGTAGAACTAATAATGTAGCAAATTTTTTGAGTAGGCCCCCAATCATCGGTTTGCCAATGGTGTTGGATTCATGTGGCCACCAAATAGAAGCTTGGGCACAACTATATGGTAAGGATCCTAGTTTTTGAAACATTTACAATGCAACCTTAGAAGGGAAGAATGTTCCTAACTTTTATATACAAGTTCGGTTACTTTTTTATATTGGTCATGTATGTGTCCCCAGTGAAGAAAGAAAGAAACTAATATGGGAAGCACAGTATAGCCAGGTGGGAGGACATTTTTGTATTGGTAAGACTATTGCAATTCTTCGAAAGTTTTTCTATTTGCCAAAAATGAAACATGATATCATTTCATATATAAAATATTGTGTTGCTTGTACAATGCAAAGCCTGCAAGTCATAAATTGGGCCTCTATCTACCATTACCTATTCCTAAGAAACCATGGCATTCTATTTCAATGGACTTTATGTTTGGACTTCTAAGTAGTAGAAGGGGAAATGACTGTATATATGTAGTAGTAGATATATTTTCTAAGATGGCTATTATGATGGGTTGTAAAAAAGTTATTTCAGTAGAGGGGACCACTAAGCTATTTTTTTAACATGTTTGGCTTCATTTTGGGTGCCAAAAAGAATTATTTTAGATAGGGATAGCAGGTTCCTTAGCAATTTTTGGTCTTCATTATGGACTAGAATGGACACCAAGTTGAAAAATTCTATAGCATTCCATCCTCAAACAAATGGCCAAACAGAGGTAGTCAATAGAATGATTATCCACATTCTTCAAATATACCACTCCAAACATCCATGTACATGGGATGAGAGCTTGCCTTATGTCCAAGATAGCTACAACCATGCACTCCATACTACTATAGGACATAGTCCATTTGAGGTTTGTCTTGGGTATCAACCATTGGCATCCATAGATGTAGCACTACCCATCTTGCAATCTAGTTAGCCACTCAATACTGAAAAGGAGGCAGATAAAGTAGACAAATTTATTGATAAGATCAAACAGTTACAACAACAAATTGATGATATTTTAGAATAGAGCAACAAGAAGTATAAGGAAACACATGATCAGCATAGAACTCCCCCATCATTTCAAGGTTGGTGACAAGGTATGGCTACATCTTCAGAAGGAGTGCCTCCAAGGACCTCATCAAAAGCTTCATCCTATTTGGTATGGGCCATATACCATTAAGAAATAAGTTGGAGAGAATACTTTTGAACTTGATCTACCACAGTTTTTGGGAATACATCTAGTTTTTAATGTGTAACTGTTACGACCCTATTTTCCTCCATTATTGGACATCTCTCAAGCTACTGAACATATTCATGACACTAATTGAATCCATTCACTACTATGCCATCATAGTGTGATCATGTCACTCAGAGATTACTTTAGTGGCGAATATTTTCCTTTTCGATATCATGTCTCATGGGTCAATCATCATTTGGCGAATAGCACATTCAATGTAAGCTAACTGCATCACCAGATATTTATCAAATTTGGGTTCAACATCCTTGGTAGTTGCTCATTAGTTATCACATGATTGGTCAAAAATATTGGTCCAATTGCCAATGCAATATACATCTTGGATACATTTATCTTAAACATTTTGTTAGCTTTTGCATGTTTGTTTCTTATTGGCCCATGTTATTTTGTCATTACTACAACCAAATAATTTTCACTTGGGTTGGGCATTGCCTACCATTTTCTTGACACATGTTGACCACCAGCCCTATTTAGCCAATTGTTTCATACTAAGGGCTTGCATAGGAAGGTGTGTTTCACCTATGTTCGACATTCCCACTTGTTAATCCCGCATAATTTGCCAACCTAGATTGGACTATAAGATGTTATTATTCTACACAATTCTCTATTTTCTAGTCTAAAGACTGGCATTTCTTATTGTCGTTGAAGTTTCAGAGTGTTGAGTGCATTGTCCATTGACTCATGGACCCTGGCTTTTGTATAAGGCAAGTGATTTTTTAATTTTTTTGTCAACAATAGTACTACCATACTAGTACAGTGGTATTGGTTATTTTTTAGTTTTACCAGTGGTGACTAGACATCTCAATGCTAAGATAGTCTATAAGTTTGCAAATTATATTGGGTAGTATAGTAGACTATAGTATCATAGTAGTAGTACCATTTTTTGGAGAATGAATCATATTATTGTTATTATATATAGTCTAAGTAGTCTAATGTCACTGTTCACAGTCTTTGAGTCATCACTATTTGAGTCTTTTGTTCAACAACTAAGTTTTTAAAAAATCGCAGCCTTTATCGATTTGCAATGTCAAACAAAAGGGGTAACAAGGGTTCCAAAAGGATCCTCGAAAGCCAAGAGAGGCCACCATTACCAAAACATAGAAGCATAGTAGCATATTTTGGTGGTGGAAATGTTGGTAGCCTACAAGATTCACAACTTAGATCTCCTGTGCTTATTGAAAAAGGAGATTCATCACAAGTTAGAGACTTAGACCGTATTGAAGTTAAAGTTGGTGAACCTGATATCTCAATCAAGAACAAACTTGAACGTGATTTGGAGGCACTTCCCCTGAGTAGGGAGTTAGAAACTAATATTATAGAGTTGGAGTTGGTCCCAGACTAGTAAGGTGAGAAAACCAAAAGTGATTCCATAAATCATGTTCATGCACAAAAGGGGAAAAGAAAATTGGAATCAAAGAAAGATCAATCTCGTCGGGATTTGTCCAAAAGGAATTTTTAGTTAGAATGGGTGGAAAAGTACTAGTTCAATGAACTAGTGGCCAATCCAATTGATGGTGAGCCTCCTGTAGAATGCAAATGTAAGATTTGCACAGAGATAACAAAGAAGGAGAAGAGGTTGCAGCTTAAACTTGATACCATAGAAAAGCATGTCGGTAAAGTTTACAAAAAAGAAACTATAGATGGAGTTGAAAAATTTGTACTAACTTGGAAAACAAAGGACAATTGTTTGCATATCAAGAATGCTGAAATCTATGAGTTACACTAGCAAATATAGGAGAAGCATTATGTAGTAAAAGGTTCCACAAAGATTTCATTGAGAAAGCAATGGAAGTGCAAAATATGAGAAAAGTAGTTCAATTGAGTGTGGTCTTTTATATTTTGAGTAGAGGACATCCTTTGATAGGCTACCCTTCAATTACTACCTTATTACACTTTTTCAAACTTCAAACCTATCTGAACAGTCACTAGTCAGTAAACAACAGGTGGGAATGGGAAAGATGTCTTGCACAGGTTGAAAAACAAGATATGAAGGAAAAAAAACACTCAAATTTCATTGCACTATCTCTAGATGAAGTCACAGCAATTAATAATACTTCCTGGGTGTACATGCATGTTTATACTATAAACAATCTTTGTCATCAACACTTTCTACTATCTATTACTAAATTGAATTGTAGTATGACAGCTGAAAATTTATATGATTTATTAAAGAGTACTCTAATTGAATGTGGAGGTTTGGATAAAATGGAAATTCTCAAAAAGTTGGTGTGTGTTTGAGTGGATAGAACTTTAGTAATGCAAGGTCATAAAGGTGGTCTTTGCAAAAAGATCAAGAATGATTTTGCACCCTACGCTATTCCCATTCATTGCATGGCCCATCAAATGAATCTAACTTTTGGAATTGTCAACGATTTTGGTTGTGTAAGTAAAGTAGAATCTCTAATCAAAGAGATTTACCAATACTTTTTTCGAAGTCCAAAACAAGTCTGAGAATTTTAACATTTTTCTCAAGGACTTAATGATGGGAAGAAGCTTCTTAAAGACAATGATATCAGATCGATCTCTTTCGATGGGCCAGTGCATCAAGTAATCTCTAAATATTCTTCATTGTTTGGACTAATCCACTCTATGTGAGAGAGATTCCCTTGGCTATATTCAAGTCTAACTAATGTTAAGATACTCTTAACTTTAGCAGTTATTCTCCCCATGCTATAGGACATGAGAAATATTATAAAAAAGGTTCAACAAAGAGCTATGTACATTGTAGAATATAATAAGCTACATAAAATGACATGTAATAGCCTAGATACTCTGTATCAATTACTACCATTAGATGAATCAAAGTTTGCAAAATGGCTAGAAATCACAAATTTGAACAATCCTCAAAACTTTTTACATATTCGTGCAAACAATGAGGTTTATGCCAGGGTACATGGAGTTGACATACCAATGCAGTACTGTGCCCACGTCAACCCTGACTCCAATCCCAGTGAAGTAGGAAGCAAAGTTGAATCAGAACTAGAGAAGGTAATTTCATGTTTTACAAGTGAAGACTTCAAGAAGATCAAAGACTCTATGCTTGACTCTGTCAAGTGAGTTTTCTACAATCTTTCATCAAAAATTAGATTTACATTGCCCCTAGAGGAACTGCTCAAAGTAGTGTCAATTGTTTTTCCACAATATTGGTCTCCAAACTATCTGACTAGTTTTTGAAAAAGGATAATGACTTTGATTCAGCATTTTTACAAACCTAAAGTAATCAATGGAGTAACTATAAATGGAATTTTAGATGAATCTCGACTGAGAGATCAATCATATTCTTTTGCAAACATAATGAGGGAACAATATGATCTTATGGAGAACCCAAATGAAGAGGGAGAGGTAACAAAGCTTTGGAAAAACCTTGGTGAGAGTAATCAGTTGAGAGAGTCAATATTAGAATATTTCAAGCTTACCGATTTATGTTTGACAATGATATTGGGTTTAGTGGAGGATGAGAGATTTTTTAGTACTTTGGGCTTCCTAAAGTCATAGTTTAGAAACAAATTAGACAAAAATCTGGATAATTGTTTGAGGCTCTATAATTCTATGCATGAGGTAGATAGTTTCCCTTATGATAGGGCTCTTGACATTTGGAGAAACCAATGTCAAAGAAGAGGGATTGCCAACATTTTAGACCAAAGTGACAGTGGTAGTGGCAGTGACAGTGACAGTGGTGGTGGCAGTGGTTCATGTCCTAATATTGGAAGCAATGAAGATGATGTTGACCTTAGCATGCATATTGATGCTAATAGTGAATCTAAAGAAAACACAACAAACAATGAAATGTTATATGCAATAAATGAGGAGGATGTTGATGATAGTGATGCTGAGCCAGTCCAAGCGGATTGGCAACTATAGCAGCTTCTCGACCTTAAGTTCTAACTTTTGCGTGAGTCAAGTAGTAGGCTAGTAGTAGTAGCTCTAATCTAAGACTCTGTCTACTAATTAATTATGTTTCTAAAAGTCAATTTATAGCCTTCATTCACTATCCTTTTATAGATGCTTAATTTATTTTTTGAACATGTTGATGTTACAAACTTACATGTTGAGATTTTCATTGATTGTATTCTTTTTAACATGTTAAGATTTTCATTGATTCTAGTTTCTCTAAGAAACTGTAACATAATGCATTTAACAGAATAAGCTCTATTTATGAAAAAATTTAACATAATTTATAATTATAAATTAGCCTATAACATAATACATTTAACAATTACAACCCTTTACAAATGACTTGATGTCAAATTAAAATGACCATTGACCCTGAATTCCCTTTTGGAGATACAAGGGAGCAATAATAGTTGTAGGTTGGTTTGTAATTATATATATAATCAGATTATTACTACATAATACATTATGTGTATACAAAATAGTTCCAAGAATCACAGTGATTCACATGATTCGATGATTCGATTTGACCTTTGTCGATTCCAATCTGATTCTAATTCTTGTTACTTTGGTACACAATCACATTGCCAATTGTATATTTTTTTCAAGTAGTGGGACTAGGGAAATTTTTTCCATCTGCTCTATGTAGTAATAGTATGCCAGTGCTAGGTTGCCCAACTATCCTAATATGTTGGCTCTTGATTCCTGTAGCAATTAACATTAAACAAAGTTGAAATTAAATCCAAATTTTGAAATTAAAGAGCAACAAGTAACAAAATGATTATAATACTATCACTTACTAAGTTGTTACTTCTTAGTGCTATCAGCTATGACTGCCACTGATAGCAACAATAACAGTTTAGTTTCAGAAGATGACCTAGCTTCAATGAATTTCTTTAGGGCACTCCATTGTGCATCATTTGGAAGCTCCATTTTTTTTGAGGTTGTAGCTAAATAGTTGTAACCTCATCAACAATAAATACTTCTGAGAGATAGTTTTACATGAATCATGGAATTTATCTATAACTTCATTCACTGTTGATAGTGGTTTGATGCAACTTGCAATTCTTTCTAGAGTGGTTTCCTCAGGCAAGTTGCCTAAATCAGAATTCATGTTGTCCTGCAACTTTTTCATGTAATTTTCTTTTCCAATGAATCTACCATCTGAGTTAGCTAGATTTGGTAATCCAACAATCAGCAAGTTCAATATGATATTATTCATCTTCATCAAGTCTTTAGAAGTAGATTTGAAGCTTCAGTTATTTCCGTTACTTGTTCACAATTGTGGCAGACTTCAATGGTCATTACAAAGGCATCCAAGCGATTGTTTATTCAATGGTTTTCCAAATCCCTATCACTAGATCTCTTTACTTTATTCAATATTTGGTCAAAAAGAATTTTTAAGGAATTGGTGAAGATTTTTCTTTAACCCACAATATCATTTTTTACATTTTCAAAGACAAGTTTGAGATTGCTATTTAAATCAAGTCATTCAAAAAAACTATCATTGTTCTTCATTATTTTGTCACAATTTTATTGTTTGATAAGCTTAACCATGTTTATTATAGTATCCTTCACATGATGGTCTTCGAAAGAGGTTGTTCTACTTTTTGCCATTACATTCTCCATCTTTTTCTTCATTTCAGACATCTCTCTTTCATTCTTTTTTTGTATTTCCTCTACTTGTCCTTGCCAATTAGTTGTTGTCTTCCTCTCATCCTCCAATTTATTCTTCAAATCTTGGATTGTATTTGTAGTAGTTACCTCTTTTTTCTTCTCATCCTTGAGTTCCCTTTTCAAATCATGGATTGTCTTTGCAATGGACTCCTCCTTTTTCTTCGCATTGTCCAATTCCTTCTTCAAATCATGGAGTCTTTGAGTAGACTCCTCTTTCTTTCTAGCTAACTCCTCTTTTTTCTTTGAATTCTCCAATTTTCTCCTCATGTGGTGGATTGCGTTAGTACTTACAATAGCACTAGACTCCATTTTCTTTGAATTCTCCATTTCCTTCTTCAAATCACTGATAGTTTTTGCAGTTGATTCCTCTTTTTATTTTATATTCTCCAATTACTTATTCAAAATGTGGATTGTGTTTTCACTAGACTTCTCTTTTTTCTTCTTATTCCCCAATTCCTTTTGCAAATTAAAAATAATCCTTGCCCTAGACTCCAATTTTTTCTTTTCATTCTCCAATTCAATCTTCAAAATATTATTTTCCTTGATAGCAGAGTCTAGGTCAATTTTCAATTTATTGTTGACCTGTGCACTACTCTCTACAGACTTGAACAACTATATAGTAGAGGCTTGTTGATGTTGAAGTCTTTTTTGGCACTCATCCAATTCTTTAGTCAATTTTTGCACTTGTTCATTCATTTTTTCTTGCTAGACAATTACCTCTGTAGGAGAAGATTTCTTTATCTTGTTTTGCAATTATTTGAACCTATTGTCTATTGCTTTCTCCTTTACCTTCACATTATCAAGTTCTACCTATAACTTTTATATTTTCTTTGTAAGCCTTTTGTTTTCCCTCTCCACTTTCAGAAGTTTAGTGTAGATCATTTTGTTGCTCTCTTTTGATATATTGATTTTGTCAATATGCTTCACTTTTGACAAATCCATTTGAAGACTGGTAACTTATATATCATTAGGATTTATTACATTTTGTGGTGGATTATTATCTCTACCCAAGGGTATAATAGCCATGAAGTTCATCATTTCATTGTTTGGATCATATGTTGGAAATATTCTATTAGTAGATCCTTAACATTCAGCAACTGCATCACTTTTCAGAGTCTTCATAATTTGCCTATTTCTTTTGCTTGTCTATTCAAACTTTGATGCAAACTCATTCAAACTAAAATATTTGTTTGCTGACACAATTGAGTGTTTGAAAGGTGAATTATCAGTTGTATCATTGTATGCTCCTCCAACTCCAATTAAAATTACTCCACCTACAATTGCATTTTGAGGATTGAAAACAGATTGAAGATGGCCCATTCCAAATCTTGGCATTGTAGGATTGTTTTATCGGTTTTGTACAGAAGCTACTAGTGCATACATTGGTAAAGTAATTGTTGACATTGCTAGAAGTGTAATTGTCATAACTTTTTGCTTTTTGGCACAAGATTCATCCACACTAGTGCAGTGCTAGTGCCAGTGGGATCAACTGCAATTGAATTTGAAGATTTAACAAATAATGTGTTGGGATGACTTTCAGAAGCAAAAGTATAATATTTTTTTCCCTTTCTAGATGAATCATCTTCAATCTTAGAGAGTCCAATGATTGGATTACATCCTCTTCTAGGTAGGTCTAGTACTAGAACTAGATTTCAAATCCTTTCACCACTTGCACCAATGGGCCCTAAACCTGCATAATCCATTTTTTGTAGCATAGTTACCCCTTTACTATACATTTGTTTAACAGAATCACTCATTTAAATTTTAACAATATCTCTACCCCTAGTTGACTCAAAATCTTGAATACCTTGAATTTCAACATCAGACTTGAGGTCCTTCTGTCTTTCATTATCACTGTCACTACCAAAATCATATAGTATAGTTGTTCTTTATTCCAATAATTGTTGAAAAGTTCATTCTCCTTAATTTCATCAAAACTAACTGATGTCATTGGTTCACCCAAATTTTGCCTCATTTTTCAAAAATTAGTCATCTTGGTTTGACACCACAATTTAGTTGCACATGCCTCTTTAATTTCTTTCGGCATAGACCTCTTAGAAGATTCGGATGCTTTCTTGTAGAAATTTAAGTATGTTAGAGGCTCTGATTTGTGCAATGTCATAATTTGGGATGACAATTCTTGCATTGAAATATTATTCTCTGTTGCATGTTTCTCCATCTCTTTCTTAACCTCATCCCATGAATCCTTATTTTTTAACTTTTCTATCAATGGCATCTCTTGATGTTGATATTTGCTTCCAGAGTTCCCATTGGCAATAAGTCTCATTTTTATTATGTTCAGTGGATCATAATTCCAGTGACTGGCAAAATCAAAGCCAAAAAAAGTTACCAATTCATTTGCCACTTTGAAAGTCTTTCTCTCTAATGTGAGGCCTCCAATTGCAAAAGGCAAGGAAGGAAATATCATTTTCTTTTGTTGTCCACTAAAAATTTCATCTGCGCTCTCCATCTGTTGTACATATTTCAGTGTAAAAACCCTTTCTGTAACATGCATTAGAAGTTTGTAGGGTTCAACCACTAAAGTGTAAAACCTTAAGATAGTGTGCTCTTCCATGAAGAACCAGTCAGCCAATTGAATCTAACTTCCCAGTTGAATGTAATCTTTACAAGACACAGAAAATCTAGGCATCAAAGTGCCTATTATTTTTTGGTAAATAGGTACCAAAAAGAAGTCTACAAAATGGTTGTAGTTTTTATTTGCAGCAGTCATCCTCATCTTATGTGTCCACTCATATACTGGACTTGGAGTCTCTAATTTCTTTTGGGTTTTCTCATCAAACTTATAGACCTCAATATCAAGCTTGTTGTTCTCTGTCTCAAATATTAGGCAATGCTTTGCTAAAAGAAGGTAGCACAAGTAACTTGTGAACCTAAATGTCTTCGTCTTGCCTATAGTTATACTTTGTTTAATCATCAGTAATTGTTGTTGCATAGATTCAACAATGTGCTAAACAAAATTATATCTTACATATACCTTCTCAACTGACCAACCTCGATAATGGATATTATAAATCATTTCAAGAACACTGGCCCCCACTTCTTTGTTATTATCCAATCTCAGACAAAATGATAACAAAGAAATAGTTTTATGAACCCATGGCACAAAAATATCATACTAATAAGGAGGCTTATGGCCTATTCCTAGTGTAACACTAGTAGAGGACTCGTAGTTTATTAAACTCTTAATAAATGAATCTTGAAAAACTCTTTCCAGTTTGTCATAAGCCTGTGCTAGTTTATCCAATTTAATGCGCTTGTTAAAGCTTTCTGGTTTAAGCCCTAGCCCTAGGTCTAACAGAGTGAAAAAATCACTCTCAATTATGGATAAAATTTCCTCTTGACTATTTTGGTTTACAATTGCCTTTCTATTTTCATCATAATTCTGAGTGCATAGCATTACAATTTAAGGGCAAGGGAATACTTTGGGTACAGCGAGATTTTCTAATCTAGTAACCAGAGCAACTAGTTTATTTGTTTGTGTACGAATACTATTGTTATATTTGTAATAATTTCTCCCATTTAGTGGATCTTTCCACTTATTAAACAATGAATGTCTAATTTCCATGATTCCTAAATCTCTATGGATAACAGGATCAAAAATATCATGACATTCATCTGTGAAACCTGGGGTTTGTAGCACTTGCTTGAGTTCTATAATGTGTTTCTTTTCCTTTATGCTTGCACTCATACGGGAGGTTTTTAACTTTGTTTTGCCCATGCCTGCTACTAGTTATTACACAAAATTCTTCTTCAAGCCCTATTTAAAATTATTGTAAAGTGTAAACTTAAGAGAGTTAAAATCAAGATTTCTATTGCTACAAATTGCAATGAAAAAAGTTTTTAAAAAATTAAATACCCAGAATCGAGATTGAATAATTGGTGTTGTCGTGTGATACTCAAGTTTCATATTTTCAGTCTTCAGAACACAAAATGGAATTCTACCAGTTTAAGAAATTTTCAAATTTGAAAACCCTATCGTATCAGACTCGAGTTGGAGAACTTTCAACTTCTTACTCTAAAAACATACAGGGTTAATAGTTAAAAAGAAAGTATTAAGTAATTAATAATTTAATGGTTTTAGGTACTTTATTAATAGTATGTACAATGTACACGTAAATGACATAAAGAGTCAAGACTCAATAATTTAGTAATGTACATAACAATAATAATTATTATTATTACATTGATATAGATTTCAATAAATTTGTTCATTTTAAATAAATTAATTAATAAAAATAGAACTTAACTATTGATGGTTCGATGTGATTTTTCGATGAATTTGTGGAGTGATATCGCTATTGTCAAAGGTCATCTAGAATCATGACACGTGTCAATCGTGAAACTGGTCAAGGACACATTTCACAATTTCGAATGAATCTAGGCACTTGGGAAAGCATTTCCCAAATTGGCCCAAAATTCATCTCGGGTCGTCAATCTTTCTTTTAGTCAATGGTCAAAATTTTAATTTTTCAGGTAGAATCTTGTACTACAAGTGTCCCAATTTTGGATTAATTTAATTATTGATATTCAATGAGGATATATTAAATTTTATAAAATAAAATTGGTGCAAGATATGAAACAAGTGCCACTAGTACTTGCCTTTAGTTTTTATATAAATCTAATTTAAATTTAATAAATTTATTATAATATATAAAATATTTTAATTAATAAAAATGTAATATAATTATATTTTTTTGTAATGATGTTAATTTAAATTGTATTCATAAATATATTATATAATCATTGATATATATGTTCTATTAAATATATATCATATGGTTATAATTATATTATATGTTCTATTATATAATAATTATTATAAATAAAAATAATAATATTTTTATAATAATAAATCTTAAATGATTATATAATATAAGTAATATTATTTTTAATTGAATGAAAAAAAAATTATAATTTATAAAAAATACATTATCAAAATCTAAAATATAAACCAATGCACTTACATTAAAAAAAATAAAAATATTAACGTTAATGAATCACATTGAAAATGAAATATTTAGCTCTTAGCCCTAAGCCTAGTACCTAATAAGAAGTACTAATAATTATTAATAAATTATAATGACAATAGTTGAATTTAAATATAATTACAAATTTTATATTTTTATTCATATTTATTATTTAGTTTCAAAACAAAAACATAAATAGTTTAGTTATCTATAAATTATTAACATATATTGATAATTGTGATAATTGTTTATAAACATAAGTATTAATAATATTAACCGAGCCTTCCAATTAGCAATGACTAGACACGTGTCATGATTCTAGATGAATCTAGGCACATGGGAAAGCATTCCCCAAATGGCTCAAAATTCATCTTGGGCCATCGATCCTTCTTTTATGCAACGTTAGGATTTCGAGTAGAATCTTCGAGTACATGTGTCTCAATTTCAGGTAGAAATAGACTTTATCTTCAATCTTTTAAAATTTGGTCTAAAATTGAGTTGCAGTCATTGAAAAGAATTTTCAATTTACATAGCATATTAATTAATATAGAGAAAAATAAAAGAAATTGTTATTAATTATTATTATTTTACTTGAACAATGAGCATGTCAAAATCATGATGTTAGTTTAATTATTTATATAAAATATTATATATATAATATAATTTATAATTATTATTATAATAGTTTTAATATATATAAATAAAGGATTTTATTTTCTATTATAGAAATGATTTTCTTTTCTATCATAAGCTTTTTATTGTAAAGATGAAATGAAAAATTCAATGAAGGTATATTAAATTTTATAAAATAAAATTGGTGCAAGATATCATGAAATAATAATAATGACAATAGTTTAATGTAAATAAAATAATTACAATTTAAAAATATAATTGCAAATGCTATATTTTTATTCATATTTATTATTTAGTAACAAAATTAAAATATAATATAGTTGAAATATCTATAAATTATTAAAATTTAACATATATTGAAAATTGTGATAATTGTTTATAAACTATTCTTCATCATTTAAAAGATTTCATAATGAAAAAAAAGTTAGGAATAGGTGACAAGATAGGTATGAAATAAAAATTTGACACATAAATTATCAAAATTATATTTAACTTTGTTGAGGTTATAATCTATTAATCTTTAGTTTTCCTTGAAGCTTCATTTATTTTAACTAATCAGATTTAAGAAAAATAGTTAATTATTAATAGTTAACTATTTTTAACAAAGTCGCAAACTAATAGTAATATTTCAACTCTGCATTAAGAACCAAGATGCCAAAAACAAACTTACAAAGTCGTAGACTAACAAGAACAATGATTGGAGAAGACAAAAACTATTATTTTCATTGATACTATTTTAGACTATACAGTGTACATAGTACTGATTCATAGCATAGATATTCAAAATAGCTGATTAAATCAGCCTGATTTTACTATTTCATAATTTAAAAAAAAGGGCAAGGCCCAATCCAAAGAAAAATACAAATATCTTTAAAACATTTTTTCACCCTAAGGGCAATGGGTAAGGAAACAATATTTCGAAAGAACAGGGAATAGGAAGGCTAGAAGCATAAGCAGGCTGAGGGGCCGAGGGCTGAAAGCCATTAATCAAAAAGGTCTTCAAGTCTGTCCACGAGGAATCTATTGGAGAAGATGATGTCACTAAACTTGTCCAGCAATGTGAAGTCGATCTCGCTGACATTGTCCAACAATAACCATTTTCATAGAAAATCCCTTCCAAGCCGCGCCCACTTCTGATGGTGAGTCAATTGTCATTCATTCATGCCGAGCAAGAAAGGATGCTTATGTATAATACACCCTGTGCCTTCCTCCTAGCACTTGCCTGCTATATTTGTAGAAGGGATGCCAATGCCCAGCCCTAGTACCTGCTCAGCCAATACAAGAATTTTAACATCTTCTAAAAATGTTTCCTTAAAAATGTTATTCAGAAGCATCAATATGTCTGTTTGACTACCTCCAAGGTTGAGAAGAGACGCGAGAAAGCGAGAGGTAATATCCATGAACACACGGTACCTCTTATCATTTCTCAAGAATTCATGGCTGAGTATGATGAATATAGCATGGCAGATAAATAGACTTTGGGCATCTAACTTGCAAACCATGGCAAGGACATCATCAAGAATCCTACCCAAAAAGAACTTTTGCAGAGCCATTATAGTTTATTGCAAGCTAATTGGCATATCCATGACTAAGATTCAAGAAACTCTACAAATTGCAACTATAAATCGAATTCAGATTGAAGAATATGAGAAATGATAATGAAAGAGGAACTGAAGAGGCTATTTGATGGCAGTTACATTTAATTCTTTGGCATTCACAATCTTTCATATCTTATTTTTTCATATTCCTATTAATTTTCAAGTGTATGAAATGCCAAAAGTTACTGGCATTAATGTCAGATAGTCGACAGTGCCTAACATTAAGTAATGATTTCTATGCAATCATTTCCACGTGTCTCCATTCTGAAGAATTATGTGTAACTCCACATCTTTTCAAGTAAGTGGCCCCAAGATACATCTTCTATCATTGATCTCTAACTAATCAACGATCAATAAAACTATTATATTTACTATTAAGAATACAAAAGTGATGGTAGCCGACTTGGTAATAGTGACACTGACATAAAGATGTCACGACATTATTAATAACACACCTAAGATAGTACACAAGTTGATAATTGAAGTGACTACTCAGCAATCAGTACAGTCACTAGCCAATACATTTGCAAATTTCGTTTTCAGATTAAACAATTTTTTAGTTTACCACTGAAGATTAGCCAAGAATTTATTATTCATTTTCCTACAAAACAAGTAATTTGTCTCTAATATTATTAATTCATTTTTGGCAAGGGAAAAATAGCCATGATTTATTTATCCATCGACAAAAAAAAAAATCAATTCACCACATTTAAAATGTTTTTTGCTAGGGAAAGAAAAAAATTGCCAACATATAATATTTTATTTCCTTATATGGAACAAAAAAATCACCCTCAACATTAAAATTTTTCTGCCCAAAAAATGTTGGATTCGCCAGCATTTTAGGCTTTTTTTTTGGGAGTGGTTTCTTAAAGTTATCATTGATGTCACTGAAGTTATGCTAAAATCTTTGAGAAATTAGAAAATTCCACTATATAGGGTGGTTTGAGTTGGTCAATTCTCTCATCAAGACAAATGGTTAGCCAAGGAACAAGTTGCAGCACAATTCCCTCATTAACTACAAAAGATTGATGCAATGGGGCCCATTACCTCTTAAGTGAGGAGGAATGATCCAGATTATATAGAAGCTCTAATCTTTTTTAAAGTATTTTTCTTATTTTTTTATAGTTTTTCTTTATCTTTTTGTTTGGCCTTTTCAAAGGTCTTCTGCTCCAAATTTCAAGCCAAAACTGTAATTGGTCCCTAAAACTAGGCAATCACAAGCTTGTTATTTTAGGGATTAAACTAGGTTTTTAGTTCTTCTTTCCAACAGTGTAAGCAGTTTTGAATTCTAAGCTATGGGTCAAAATTTATAACCCTAACAAGTTGGGGTAATTAGACACCTAGTTTTGAATAGTTTAGTTTAATTTGTTGTTTTTTAATTTTAGGCACATAAACATTTTGAATTCATGGTTATGATGGTTATTGATATTCCATCATTATATATATTCTTTCAAATTTCAATGAATAAGATGGCTTTTGGTTTCCATACAACTCTTTCGAGTTTTTGCAAGAATCTCTAGAATTTGATCATTGATATCACAAGTAAACAATTCACCAGATATTGTGTTTGCAGCCCACTTCATCAATTCATATTAGAGTGTTTCCATGTTACTTGAAGTGACTGAATACTAAAAATTTTAGTTTCAATCTAGGTGCAACTTTTAGAGCTAACAAGTCTCCTTCTAAGAACTTTAATCATCCCTAGTGGAGGAGAAGATAATGCTCTACCATCAAAAGAGGTGTCACTGTATGATACATTTAAATATTCTTTTCCCTCTTCTTTATTATTCATGACTTTAGACGTGCACATAGGACTTAAATTTCCTTTGGGTATTTCACTTGTAGTTTGACCATTAGTCGAGTGCATTATCTGAGTTAGTACCGAGCGATTGCTTCTTAATAATGTGAGCATTCAAATTATGAATGGCTCACCTTATGCAACCTACAAAATCCTAGAAGTAGTAAGATATTCATATTTTCCTCTTCCCCCAAACACTACAAATTTACAACCATGCTATCTATGAACTGCATCATCATGATCTCTTTCAATGGGGTAGGGTTCAGTGATTCTACATTTGGGTTATCAGGTTTTCTAATCGAAGTTATTTCAAGAGTCATTACCCTATATGAGCCTAAATCTTATTGAAGAAATTCTACTTCATTCGAAGCATTATACTATGTGATCATTTTCTTTAGTTTTGGCTTGGCATCTATCTTAATCTAGTTATTCAATCCCTTCCAAGGCAACCACAATTGAGTGAAGTCAATTGAGAACAACCCTCTTAAGCACTAGTTCTATTCTCTACTTAGTAATAGGTTGTATGTTTTCAGAATCTCCACCACATGTATATCAATGATATCTTGAATCTAGGGGTCTATATTCAATTGTATGTGAACATATTTTAATACTCCTATGATGTTCACTTTCATTTTGTCAAGTTGAATCACTATCTAATTCATGGGCTATGGAGTGACTCCCAACTTGAGATATTGAGAGTGGCATGACATTGCAAGAAGCTCTTGAATCTATTAGATAGTTGTGAAGATTCCTCCCAAAAAATCTAAGACTGAGCAAGAAAGATGGTACTTTGGCCTTGTCCTTATACATGGTGGGCATAGCCTTAGATGTATTAACTTATGGTGATACCACTTTTTGAGGGCCCATGCTAGGTGTTGTCTTTGTATGATCAAGATTTTTCATTAATGCTTCTTTTTGGGTATGAAAACTTTGTAGCATATCATACATGGAGATATTGGCCTTGGTCCTTTTTAACTCTTTAATAGCATTGTACTTTTTAGTTGACTAGGAAAGATTCTTCAATATCATAGGTATATTTCCTTGGTTCTACATTTATTGTCTAGCATAGGGTGCTCTCACAAGTGCCAAATTATTATTCACTCTTGGGTTTGGAGGTGTTGGTTGCAATCTAGGGGAATTCCATCAATCATGAGTTCCCTTTAATTTCATAAGTTGTAAGTATTCCAGTTGTCATTTCAAAAAGTGAACATCTCTACTAGTTTAGGGTCTAATTCTGGATTGAATGGAAAGACAAAATCCACATTGACTTGGTTCTCCATTTTAGTGTTGTTTGGAGAACTGTAAGATTCTAACAACATCGCATTGAACTAAATAAGGGGCTCATTATTAGTGCACCGTGGATTTTGGATCATTTCTTAATTTTCATTGAAAAATGAGCCACCATCATTGGGTATGTTTTGAATAGTGTCAAGTTGATTGATGTCCACAAACTAAGCATTGTTATTTTTGTCTGAAGGAATACTTCCATTGTTTAAAATTGTATTTGGAAACTATTATTGCGATTTGGAGGGTTGAAATTATTCCCAATATTGTTATTTCCACTAAAATTCTTGTTGTAATTTTGACCATAGTTTTTATTGTAAGGGGCTAAATTTGTTCTTTGGAAGTTGTTATTCTTCCCTTGTGACAACCTTGGATGAATTAGCTCATTAATAATCTGAGACATGGTCATTTTCATTTGATCTAGCTCAATTTTGACTTTATTCTTTGCCTCAACAGATGGTGGTGTCTTTTTCTCAAAGAAGGCAATTTTTGGAGGCTCAAATCCTGGGTAGATTATCATTGGAGCTAGCACAGCTAGTGCCTATTGTAGTGGGATTGGAGTTAATGGAATGAATTGACTAGGCATCACTTGTACTCTAGCTTGGTATGTTGGTACTTTTGTACTGGCATGATTTGGAACCATCATCACTCTTCCATTTAGGTTGGCCTACTTAGTAAAGGTGATAGCTTCTTTGAAGACCTTTTCTAGTGTATCAATATTTGTAGTAGGAAATCTCCTTAAGAAGATAGTAGTGAGGTTGTCCATAGAGTTAAGATAAGTCTGAATTGTAGCCCCAACTGGTATGGTGTAATGGGTTTCCAACTTGTGATATGTCATGCGGAAGTGATGGTTGAAGTGTGAAATGGTCTCTATTAGATCCCTCTTGATAGATGTGAACTAGTGGTGTATCACAAAGAAATTGATGAACATTTTGAATTGATCTAGGAATAAATTTTTAAAAGATGCCCAATTTTGGATAGATCCTAGTGGTATATTCACGTACCAATTAAATAAAAACTCTCCCAATGTACATGGGAACAAATGAAGGACCACAGTCTCTTGTTGAATATGTTTTTTATTACATTTTTCTTTTAAAACCTTGATGTGATACTCAATTGTCTTTGTTTCTTCATAGATGAACCTTGGGCAAAAGTTCTTAGGGTTCTTGGGAAGGTCATTTGAGTGGACCTTGCAAATTGGTTGGTGAATCTAGTGCATTTGCAAAGAAGTTCATTGATGGAGGATTAGGTGGAACGATAGGTGGAGGGAATTCCAAAGGTAGAATGGAGGAAGATGATGAAATTTGAAATGGGAGTGGTAGAATTCTTGGTATCCCTTTATCACTACAAGGCTTGAGAAATTGACTACATTCTAGGAACTCATTTCCACCAGATGAAGACCTTAAAGCTCATTGAAATGGAGACAGTGGTTTAAATCTTCCAATTTTTGTGTATTCTAAAAAAGTGCACATCTAAAAAAGTGCGCCTTCAAAAATTGCATCTTCTGATAGTGATAGACTTCAAAAAATTTAGAACTTCCAAAAACTTTAGAACTTTCAAACAATAACTTGGGTTTTTTGCCAGAATGGTTTTAGGCTCTCCTTCTAGCACCACTTCTTTTGAGCTATCATTTTTCATGATGTTTACCAATAGAAATCCTTTTGTATCTTTCTCTTGAAAACCTGATCAATGACAAACTCCATGGTTCTAGATGATTGTTTTTCAACCTGTTGGGTAACTCGATTGAAGATAAATGTATATGTTCACAAGGATGCCTTTTCTAGTACAAACCAATCTGCTCAACTCTACTAAAAATATAACCACAAAGGAAGATAGAATTTTGAATTTTATGTTTTATGATGAATGAATTTTATCAATACAACTATATGAATTCATATTTAAACCAAGTATTTGAAAAGAAAATAACAAAGCTAGAGTAATAAGAGATTTTAAGAAAATTACTAAATGGGAAATTCCTAATGGACATAAGCCAAAGTAACAACACGTCTATGAATTATATTATCAAAAGGATCTGGTAGGAAACTAATAAAATTAGGAGGAGCACTTCCTCAACTCTAATAATGCAATTGTCAATGGGAACTTTAGCAGCAATTGAAATATGTTTCACATTTCATCAAATCATGAGGCCTAGAGTACATATTACACCCATGTATTTAAATAAATCATCGCCTCCCTTTGTGTTAGGAGTGAGAGCTCTTCAAATGCAAACTCATGTTAAAAAAACTAATAAAATAAAGTTATTTACGTACAAACTAACTCTCTAAAAGGTGTTAAGTAGGTCTCCACCCTTGTTTGTATCAATTAATGGGTGCATGAATATTTACATGACTTAAAAAAATAAAATAATAAGAAGATAAGAAGATAGAAGCCATGAGATGATATGGGTGTCTCTAGGAGCTCTAAAAATGGAAGCTTAACCTTCTGTGGGTTTCTCTAGGAGTTGAACTACCTTTAAAATGTGTTCTTGATGCATGGAATGCTCTAAAATAGCAACTTGCAATTAGCTATTAGTATACTAATATTTCTTCAAAATTGTTGGTGCACCTATAAAAAGTGCACCTTGGTGGTAGGATCCAAAAATCCAAAAAAATCTTCAAAGTGTCAAAACTTGATTTCCAACATCTAGGTTTTCTTCCCCTTTATACCAAAATGATGGATGCTTGCTTTTGAATTTGTTTATTATTTCAGTAGTTCCTCACTTCTATTCTTGTATCTATGAAATCCTCAAGCTTAGAATCTAGTTCTAACAATGCTTCTTTAGTTTTAAACTCTTTCCTTACATCAACTTTATATGAAGAATTTTAAAATTTATCTCTAAACTATTGACTATAGTTTGCACTGAAAAAGACTTGGTCTTTGACTCATCTTCAAAAATCTCAAGGCTAGTAGCGTAGTATTTATCCACTTCCAAAAATTGCTCTTGAACCTTATTCTTAATATATTGAATACCTTCATGTAACCCCTCCATAACATTATTCCCCAAAGATATATTTTCTATCCAATCATATAATTTATCGAACTACTCTATTGGGTATATCCCCATCAGCATCTGATACCTTTGTCCTTTTATAACTTTGAGTGCTTGTGAATCATTGGCCCATGTACACACTCCATCCATAAGCCCAAAATATTGGTTTATAATAGAAACCAATTTTTCAATGTTAGTCTAGATGTTGTGCAACAAGTTCAAATTACCTTGTATTATTTTGACTCCTCTATCTTCAAAGCTATCATGCCATTTCTGAACAGCATCCAAAAATGAATCCATTAGTGCCCTTGCTTCCTCCCTTTCTAATGCAACTCCAAGAGAGATTTTAGGATTAGCTAGTTCTACTAGACCTACCACCTCATTCAAGTACCCCCTTAGTAGCTCATTTTTTTTCCATGGCATTATTAGCTCTAACTCATCTTTATCCAAGTGTGAAAATACTTGCTTGAGACCCATGGTAATCAAGAATTTTGCAATATCCACCATGGGCTTTCCCAATATGACCTCCTTCATCTGATAATTCTTAGGAGTCAATTATTTAGTGTCAACATGAGGAGGTGGAATGGTGATGTGCACTAGAAATTCATGATCTTGGTTCTTCATTATGAAGGCAAGTGTTCTATCATCACCCTTAGGTGGCTCACGTTGTTGGATTGCCTTTATTAATTATGTCATTCCCTCCTCTTCTATCAATTTCATCTACCTCTTTTGTCTAAACATAGCCTCCTTCTTCAACCATGATGGTGTTGTCCCAAAGAAGTTGGTTCTAAAGCAGGCTCCTTTCCCTTATCACTTCTCTCTAGAGTCTTCTCGAGTCAAGGAAGATCTTCAAAGAGATCTTCTATGTCATGTTGGGCTAAGGTCCTAGCCTATATATCTAGAGGAACTTTTCACCTTTCTTTTTCTATCTATTTTTCCTCAGATACTTCATCGGAATGCAACAATACATATTCACCTTCCTTTGTATTTTGACTCTTTAGTTCTTCTTGACTTGTCAAAGGAGGTGGAACTACTAGTCCTATATTTGCTACTATTTATGTGTCCTTTTCTAGTGGAGGAGGAATGCCAAGAGGTCCTTGAGGTAGAGGAGCTAATTGATTCCAATCCTCTCCTAATGGCTCATTCCTAGGAGTATCCCTTATTTTCTCTCCTACCATCTCGGTGCCTACATGCATAAAGTCAAAATTTGAAAGGTCAAAAATTTATGCTCCCTCAACTTTCATTTATACTATCCATTTTTGTTGCTCATCTTTAGAGGTCTCAACCTAAATGGGATCCCTATGGATAGATGGAGGTGTCTGAGTTGAGCTCCTTCTTCTTCCTTCTTTGGTCATAGTAGCCAAGTGAGTTCTTTTATTCAAAGGGAGAAACTCAATTTGTTCCCCTTCCTCCTTGTCATCCACCTCTTTGATAGTTTATAGCACCTATAGAGAGAAAGTGCTCTTCTTCTCTAATCTTTTCCTCTTTACACCTACCACCATCATCTCTTTTTGGGCTCTTTTGGGCCCTTATGGGGAGGCTTTTTCATCTAAGGCTTGAGATCATGGGACTCCTTGTTGTTCCACTTCCACCTATTGTTTCTCTTGTTGAGATTGTTCTGGCACTTTTTGGGCTTCTTTCTCAGTAGTTGGTTTTTCTTTATCCTTGGCCACTTGCTCTCTTTCCCTAGGGGCTCCTTTTCTCTTCTTACCCTTTTCTTTTTCCTATCTCAAAATACTTGACCTTTCTCTCCTGTTGGTGTACCATTTTTGGCCTCACTAGTGATTTGGCAAGGTAGGTTGGTATTGTGAACTTTATTCCCTTTCCTCTCTTCAGTCAAGTTGTAGCTTGAAGAGCTATCGCCTAGGGAATTAGATCCCTCTTAAATGGTTTCTTGATCCATTCCCTTGTCAGTTCAACCACATGGCGACCCCGATGATCCATATCATCATTCTCCCCATGCCCAATTTTTGTATTCATAATGGGTCTTTCATAGATCTTATTCCTATTGTACAAGGGATCTATTATGTTAGGGACATCCTTGTGTCAGGCCTTGAGTGTTATCTCCATATTCAGCACCTTTCCTACGATCTATAGACTCATTCTACAATAGCCCCTAATGTAGACATTATAGTTATCTACTAGATTCATCCAATTATCTTTAAGGGCTTCCTCGAGTACAAATTTCTTCCCTAATAGGTGTTGGACCATCCTAATGTTGTCAAAATAAGGGTGAGGTGACTAGTAAGCCTCAAGAGGATATTGATCCCATTCTAAGTCAAATGTGGTGATATATTGCTTTTATTTCACCTCAAAAACTCTGATGGTGATCGACCACACCCATAACTTCTTATGTTGTTTTATCACTCTTTCATATGTAGAGGCAAGTTTTTGAGCTATCTCAAGTAGTATAAGCCTATATGATGGGTATCTTGAGATTTTTTTAGGACACAAAAGAGTACCAACAGCTCAGATATAAGTAAAGGTCTTAAATTAGATGTAGTAAGCACCAACTTCTATTATCCATGTTGCACCCTCTACTAACATCCTTTTTGCATAATCCCCCTTGATGAACCTAATTATGGAAAATATGAAACCATCATTGACCACCATATATTCCACACTTTATAGTGGGAGCTTCTTCTTCACTAGCAATGGGTATACTACATAGGGCCAAGCATTTGTGTCTTGCATACTTCCCTTTCTGTACAATTTAGAATAGTTTGTGGTCTTAGATACTAGGAGATACACCATATATGAATTCATATAAAAGTAGGGGTCATTCTTCACCAAGATTAGTTGCTCATCTAGATTGTCACTTAGGATAGTAGCCCAATCAATAGGCATCTTTCTTGTCTTGATAGTCTCAATAAACTGTACCATCCATGTCTCCAAATGGCTCTCTATAGGAAGGCCCATGGCTCTACTCAAAAGAGAAATTGAGTATATGATATCATCTATCATATACACACACGACATATCAACCTTTCCTACAATTCAACCCAAGGGTCTCCTGTCAATCAAGTATTTTGATTGTACCATCTCCTTGACTTTTACTTCATTCTCCCTATTCCATCTATGTACACCCTCATAAGTGATTTGAAATTATTAATTTGACCTCAAAAGGTGGAAAACCTTTTCAATGTTCTATGGCCTAAGACCCAGAATGATCTCCCCTATCACACTTTTCATGACCTTCTCCTCTGGCACATAATATTGGGCCAATGTCATGGTTAGCTTAGATGATTGAAATGATGTTGGGTAAGAAGAAACATTTATTAACCCACTTTGGATCAAAGTCAACACCATAGCTAATCTCTCTTTCAATTTATTGCAAAGTGTAAGAAAGATGTTCCAGTCTATGTGGCCCAATTCAGTGTCTCAGATCTTCGTATGTTTATCTTGGAATCAGGACTTCTTTGATGCTCCTTGGTATTTGAAATCCATCAACTTTGGTTCCATCTTTTCTATTATAGAATAAGATGATGATGCCATTTTATCTACACAAAAAAGAAGAAATATCAATTATTTTGATGTCATAAGACCATAATAATACTCAGACAGGACCTAAACTATTGAGAAACTGAGAAAAACCCAACTAAAAGTTATAAAAACCCTCTTAAGTGCTTGATATGCCCACTAGTGCACCTAGCACACCTATACAAGTGTGTTAGGTTTATTTAGTATGCTTCATGTTGTCTATTCAACACAATGTGGATAGTTGCTCACATTGTGTATGTGTGCAACTGTGCACATGCAAAGTTTTTCATCTTTGTATTTTTTTTTATCAAAGGGGATTTTGTTTCAAGTGTTCACATGTGCACCTTTTAAGGGTGTGCACATGTGCATTTGTGCACCTCCAAAAGGTGGTGTTTACCTTAGAAAATGTCAAAGTTTGGATTTGCAGAGCTTTGTGGAGTACTACATCTCTAGGAGGTGCGAAGGTGCAGTGGCAAGATGAGCAAGAGATCATAAGTGAGGAGAGAGAGAAAGGGAGGGTATTTATAGACCTATTGGTCTATTTCTCATCTCTAAAGGTGCACACCTCCAAGGATGCACACATGTGCAAGTGTGCATCCTCTTAGGGAGGTAAGTACACATGTGTGCACTTAGCACACATCTACATGTGTGCTTGAGTGCAAGTGTGCATGTGCACACTTCAACACTTAAAAAACCCCAAAAACTTTCCTTGTTTAGTAAATTTTGACCTAAAGGAGAGTCCTAAATGACTAAGGCACCTGACTGGGCATCTTGTAGAGGATTCAAAAACTAGGGGGTTCCTCATTTTGTGACTCAAAATGGGGTGTGTATTGTGAGACCACAACAATTTTTTCTACCTTCCACAACTTCTAAAAAGCTTATCACAACTCCTAATACTCTTGGAATCTCCTCATAAGGATTCAAAGTCTCCTATCAGGGATTGATATGTAGTGAATATATCTCATTGGTTCCTACCAAAGTCCATCCTCTTGTAAAGAATTTATATTTTAGTACATCATCTATAGGTACCATCCCAACTGGGGTTTTCCCTCTTATCAAGGCTTTCCCTAGTTAACAAATCTAGTGTTATTGTGTATTTTTATCTTCCTATGGTTATTGCACTTGCTAGTTACATGTTTGAGATTTAGTAAGGATAACAAAAGTTGTTTTGATTGAATAAGTGATTCCCACCCCCTACCCCACACTCTCAATTATCTTGGTGGAATTTAATCTGTAACAATTACTTTTAGAGCCAATTTCTTGAAGGAAATACTTAACAGCTTAAGGAGATCTATGGTGAGTCATTTTAGAAAGGATAGTCTAAATTTTGAAGGAACCAACTATAAAAGTTAGAAAGAGAATATGAAGACACATTTTCTATGCATGGTCCAAGATATTAGTTGATTATTAAGAATGAGAAACATGCGATTGAACAAGACAAGCTTGATGATTGTACTAAAAGATAGAGAGAGTTGTTCATGTGTAACATGCTTTCCAGGGAAGCACTTTTGACAACTCTTCTTGAGAAGATTATAGTTAGGTAAAATCTTTAAGATTTGTATGTAAAATTTGAAAATCTTTGGAGTCTACTTATGAAGGTAATAAGCATGCTAAGAAGGTTAGATTACAAAATTGGATATGTTTGTTTCAAGAGGCTAAAATAATGGAAGATGAATCTGTAAGAAGCTATTTTTGTATAATATCATAAATTGCTGCAAGAATTAAGTCTTTTGATGGAAAGAAGGATGAAGATGAAATTGTATGGAAGATCATGAAAACCTTGACACCTACATAAAAGAAGATAGTGTAGATGAACAAACAAGTTATACCATTCTCAAAAAGTTTACAAGATAAACTATTCTTGGAAGATTGGAAACCCCAAAGATAAGCTTAAGATAGAGCAGAGATTTTCCTAGAATTGAGACTGCATTTAGTGCATTAAGTGTTCAACCTACCTTGAGTAGGAGTGTGAGTACTAGTGGAGATTATGCTAGTAGCAATAAAGGAAGAATTGAAGATGATAGAAAGATTGAAGAAGGAATTGCCCTACTTATGAGAAGAGAATCTAAAGGTAAGAAAATCTCTAAATGTTAGACCTGTAATGAATTTGGCCAATATGCTTCTAAGTTTCTTAATGAAAGATTTGAGAAAATATGCAAATCAAATCCACGAAGCCCTCTAATACCTACATGTAAAAAACATGTCATAGAGAAGAAAAAGACAAGAAGATGCAAGGGTTTGCTCTAAAAACACGCAAATTATATTCTCAGATAAAGAATAGAAGGAAATTGAAACCCAAAAAGGGTAACCTAAAAGGTAAAAGCCATTTCATAATTACTAATTAATTATTAAATGTGAATGCAAAAGTGGATAAAGTGAAATCTTAAGAAGGGAGAAAAGGTAATTTAATAAATTAAATTAAATTAACCTATTTCTCTAACACCCCCCTTAAGATGAGCAACAATGTAGCTACAAATAATGCAATGTTGAAAGCACACTTAGGTCCCAACAATAAGGCTTGATGAGGATCACAATAAAATCTCTATGAAATAGAGAAATAGAGAAAACCTAGTGGGAAAAGCTCTACTCCAAAAAGAGATAGAAAAAATATGCACAAATGAAACATCTCAAGAGAATCTCTCGAGACCATAAGTACAATGAAAGCCTCCATGATAGAAGATTGAGACTCCATAGCCCCCCAGAATGGAAGAACTCCTATGTCAATGAACATAGAAATATGGCTCCAAGCTAAAAGAAACAAAGGAAGTGGACAAGGATGATAAAAACTATGTAGGTAAGGTGCAGCTAGAAGTCCTAGCTAATGCTGAAAGGAGAAAGCATGAGAATCCTAAAATAGAATCTCCAATGGAGGTGGAATAATAGGCATGTTGAATCTGTCATCTGAGAGGAGATGTGTGTCCTTGCTATATCCTCAACAATTCCAGTAGGTGGATTGATGACTAGAGCTACAATAGTGGAAAATTTTGAAGATTAATCCTGTTTAAGAGATGGAATTTGAATAGGATATGGAGGTGTAGAAGTCACAACAATGGTCTCAGGAACAACACATATGTTCAAGTGACCTGACTTCACCTCAGTAGACTCTCGTGAAAAAAGAGAGTGAGTCTCTGATAGTGGAGATGGTGGACCAAAATGTGAGAAGGAATATAGGCAAGAAGCATGATCAATAGTCCCTATAGCAATAATATTGCATGTCTCAGTATCTCTAATGTGCACTGAATCTTGTGCAAAATCAACTGTCTTCCATGTCCCATTGTGTGTAATTTGATATATAGAGAGAAGGTTAGAGGAAAAAGATGGAACATAAAGTACATCATGAAATGTACCATCATCAATGTAAATAGAACCTTTCCTTCATATAGGCATAACGGTGTTATTCCCCATCAAAATGTGTGGAGTAGGAGAAGCCTCAAAAGAAGAGAACAAATCTTGAGAAGATGCCATATCGTGTGAAGCACCTAAATCTAGTAACCATCTAGAAGAATGAGGAATAGTAGTTGCAAATAGTGCATGACCCTTTCCTATATCTTTACCATTTGACTAAAGTGATAATGATGAAGAAGGTCTATGAGAAGTAGAAGGAATATCAATGTTGCTCTTCTAAAGGGAAGCTGTCAAATTTGAAACCTGTTTGGCATAGCCATCTAACTTCTTCTCATAGCAATGTGCTTCATCGTGATTACGCTTATTACAATAAGCACACTTTAGTCTCTCTGGCTTTGATTTATGCCAAAAAATGACCAAATGCTAAAAGTATTATCTCCACTCAATATTACTCCAAACTGACACTAGATCTAGAAAGTAGACAATAAATCATGCACTTTTTTAAAAAAATAGCACCCAAATATGTGTCCATATGAGCCTAAACAAAGCCTTTGAAGTTGCAAAAATTGAGATTTGCAATTTTTAGAGAAGTTCAAAAATAGAGATCACAAACAACCTTCACCAATGTGTAGATCACAAAATTCTACCCCAAAACAAAAAAAAAAATCCCAGTAAAAGGATCTCGTATTAGGGAGATATCACTATTTGAAAATCACCTCTGTAAATTTTTTTCTAAATCGCCACTATCACACCTCCAAAAACCAAAGAAAAATGCCCAAAAAATGTCAAATATGTTCTGTCAAACACTTGTTCTCCTTTTTCCCCAAATATTGAACAAGCTATAATAGATCTAACTCTGATACCATGAAGGATTTGAGAAAATATGCAAATCAAATCCATGAAGCCTTTGAATACTTGCATGTAGAAAACCTATCATAGAGAAAAAAAAGGCAAGAGGAGATAAGCCTTTACTTTGAAAACATGCAAATTGTATTCTCAGATAAAGAAAATATGAAAGATACTTACAAATGATCTATCCTTATAGAAGGAGATGAAAACCTGAAAAGGGTAACCTAAAAGGTAAAAGCCATTTAATAATTACTAATTAATTATTAAATATGAATGCAAAATTGCATAAAGTGAAATCTTATGAAGGGAGAAAAGGTAATTTAATAAATGAAATTAAATTAACTTGTTCCTCTAACACTTAAGAGATGAAATATATATATAATGAATTTCAAGCCTAGTATATCTAGGCAATGGCTTTATGTAAATGATGAAGATCTAGAAGCTAGTGTGGAAAGATTCTTGAGTGAAAGTGATAATGATAGTGATGAACTAGGATTTGTTGTAACTAAAGAAGAAAGTCTTGAAAAGGAAGAAGTTAGAGAATAAAAGGCATTAGTGTCACAAGTTGAAAAGAATAAATCTGATTAGATCATAGACAATGGTTGTTTAAATTGGTGATATGAATGTTTTTTTGAGTTTAACGATTTTGAAAGAGGAATTGTCATAGTTGGAAACAATGTGGCTTGTCATATAAAGGGAATAGGATCTATTATTCTTGATGGTAAAACTAACACTAATGATGTTTATTTTCTTGATCGACTAAAACATAATCTTCTAAGTGTTGGACAGTTGGTTGACAAGGGATATCAATTTTTGTCAAGGATAAAAATGGTAAGATGATTGGTATGGGCACAAGATCAAGAGGTAATGTTGCTTAGTTGAATATTATAGAGATGACATGCTTGGTTGCTAAAGTTGATAATGCTTGGTTATGGCACATAAGGTTTTGTCATATAAATTTTGATAACATTGTAAAAGTCAGAAGTATAATTTCTGTTAGATATTTTTCTAAAATACTGAAGCCTATGAAAGTGGTATGCAAGGAATGTGTTATAGAAAATAGAAGAACAGATTTTTTCGAGAACAAATTTTACAACTTCATCAAAGTTTGAGATAGTACACATAAACTTGAGTAGTCCTACAAAAACAAGAGCATTCTATAGTGAAAGGTACTTTATGATTCTTGTTGATGATTTTACTAGGATTATGTGGGTAGCATTTCTCAGAGAGAAATCTAAAACATTTGAGAAGATTAAGATGTTTATGAACAAAGTTGAAAATAAACATAGATTAAAGATTAAATGTTTAAGATCAGATAGAGGTGGAGAGTTTATCTTCAATGATTTTAATAGTTTTTGTGAAGTGATGATGCAGGAGAATCTTGGGTGTAAGAGCAATCTTGCATCACCCAAAAATATTTCCTTTTTGTTACTTGAATAAGGGTTTTCTCAATGTAGAGTTGTTGTTTTCAAAGGATTTCTGCATAGTAAGTCATTCATACAAGCTTGGAATATCCTAATTTTAGAGGTAGATTTTCATCTTGGATATATTAACCTATCAATTGAGGCTCAATGCCATATCAAGAGTATTTTTGAAGTTATTGCATATTTTTGTGTGCAATTTTGGTATAAAAACTTCAAGCTTAGTTTTAAAGACCTTAGAGGCCCCATATGGGCTTCAAAATGTGGTCAGTTGGAGCTTGCATGAGTAGGGCCTTATAAATCAAAAGTAGAGGATTCTAAAAAGTGGTTATAATAGTCAATCAAAGAAAAGGTTCAAAAGTTATGGCCTTCCAAATTTGGGTCAACCAAAATTTCCAAAATAAGTGTCAAAGGTGTATTAGGTCGACTCTATATGTAATTTTAGAGTTAGTCAATCTCAAGGGTTACGGTTTGATGTCTAGAAACTTCTCGGGTGGTGTAAAAATGCCTATATAAGGAATTTAAGTACATTGTCTAAGACAACTTTAGGTGATAGTTGCAAGTTGCATTGCAAATTACTAAAAGGAAGGCATCCATGTGGGTTTCCATATTTTATTTCAAAATTCTATAATTTCACATTTGTAGCAATAATAAGACGCCCATATTTTTTTCTCACCAATTGTTTTTATTTCTTTGTTTTTGTTATGTGTTTGTGGTATTAACGGGAGAACCCTTCATCAAGTGGTATTAGAACAAGAGTTCTTGAAAGTGTAAATAGATTGCCAACTATGATGTAGTTGTACCAAGACCATAATTGACCATAATTTGGGTTGAACCTATAGATAGGTCACCAATTATGAGGTAAGTTGCACTAGGGTTTTAGCGAAAGTATGAAAATGCCTTCACGAAGAGAGCATAGTGGAAAATTTGTAGTTCTTACACCTAAGGGTTTTAGAGCTCTCTAGAGATAGATGCAAGCATTGCAAGAATAAATACACAGAGGAATAAATATTTATATAAAAGATGAAAGCAAGGATAAAGACAAAGAAGATGAAAATTTAGAAGTAGAGGTGCTTCTGAACTTGGAAGAAGAAATAGTTTTCAGGATCACCTCCAGGATTGCAAAAAAAATCTAAGTTTAAGATACCCACATTTTTGGGAAATCTTAATCCGGAGGAGTTGATCAATTGGAACGATGAATTCGAGGAATACTTTGAGTATGAAGATATTGAGGATACTAATAGTGATGGAAAAACTAGAGGCACATGTGAAGATCTGGTGGCAAGAGTTTTAGTTGGAGTGAAATAGATGAGGGGAGGAAAAAATCACATGATGCGATCTAATGATAGCTCAATTGAAGTGATAATTCATTCCTATGGATTATCATCTTGATCTGCTAAAGAAAATGCAAGGGTTGAAGCAAGTGGGAAGATATGTTTAGGAATATACCATGGAGTTCTACTCAATTCCATGCAAAAGTTGATGAGGAGAAAGTCACATATAATCATAATGGGTTGAGGCCAAACATTCAAGAGGATTTGATTCTACTTTTAATTCACAATATTGAAGAGGCGTACCTTTTTCCCTAAGAGTTGAGGAAAAGTTGAACAAGAAGTTTGTTAACAAGATAGTGGAAGAGGTCATGATGGAAGATTTCAAATGATCTTAAAAAGGCCATAATGATGATCAAAAGAACAAGGATGAGGTAAGATGAAGCTGTCAAAACCAGAGGGGAAATAATTACAATCATTTCCATGATCAAAAAAATAGAGATCAAGGAGCAAGAGGAAGAGGGCAAGGATCTAGAAGAGGAGGTTTCCATGGAAAATGTTTTCACTATAGAGAAGAAGGTCATAGAGCATTTGAGTGTTCTGAATGCCAAGGAAGGAAATATTGAAGAATAGAAGGTCAGTCTAGAGTTGTGCATGTTGATGAAGATGTCAACTCATCACATTCAAAAGATGTTAAAAGAGGAGAAGTCTTAGTTAATCGAAGAGTCTTATTGAGTGGTGAGAATGAACTTGATCAAAGCAAGACATTTTTTTACACAAGGTGCAAATGTGAAGATAAATTTTGTGATGTGATCATTGATGGTGGCAGCACTAAAAATCTAGTGTTAGAAAAGATGGTCATGAAGTAAAATTTTAAGAGGCAGAAATACTCGCATCCATATTGTAGTGCCTAGGTGTAGGATGACCACAAGGTCATGGTCAATGAGCAATGCCTAGTGAAGTTCAAGATTGGAGGCTACTAGGATAAGGTGATTTACGATATCATATTTGAGAACATATGTCATATGTTTTTGAATAGGTCATGACAGTTTGATATGCATGTTGTACATGATGGGCAAGCAAATACCTACACTCTAACAAAGGATGGAGTGAAACATAAGTTGAAGTCATTGAAGGATAAAGAAGAAAATGTATGTAGTGTTGTTAGAATATGTTTTGTTGATGGAAAGGAGTTTCTCCAAGGTATGAAGCATGAGTATATATGTTTTTCCATAAGCTCAAAACATGGTGAAGAAAAGGTAGTGGAGATACCTGCATAAGTTAAATATATGTCAAGAGAGTTTCCTAGTATTGTGTCAGATAATATACCTGATAGATTGCCCCCAGTGAGAAAGATAAAACACCAAATGGACTTGATCCCAGGAGCTAGTTTATTGAACAAGGTGACACACAAAATGATACCACTAGAAAGTGAGGAGTTGAATAGAGAAGTGGATGAGTTATTGCAGAAGGGGTTGATTAGAGAGAGTCTAAATCTATATGTTGCAACAACAATATTAGCACCAAATAAGAATGGATAATGGAGGATGTGTAAAAATTCTTGAGCTATCAATAAGATCACAATCAAGTACAAGTTTCTATTGTTGTGGATGGATGATATTATGGACTACTTGACTGGAGTTTTGTATTTCACAAAGATAGATATGAAGAGTGTGTACCATCAAATTTACATCAAAGAAGGAGATGAGTGGAAGACTTCCTTCAAGACAAGGGAAGGATTGTACAAGAAGTTAGTCATGCCTTTTGGGCTAACCAATGCACCGATTACTTTCATGAGGCTCATTAATAAGGTACTGAAGGAGTTTATGGGTAAGTTTGTCATTATTTACCTAGATGATAGATTGATCTTTAGTAAGACATTTGAGGAGCATTTAATACACATTCATAAGGTGTTTAATAAGTTGAGGGAAGAAATATTTTGATAAATTTGAAGATGTGCAATTTTGTGAAGGAGTTGGTGTATTTGGGATTCATAGTTTCAGCAGAAGGTCTAAAAATGGACCCTAAGAAAGTGAAGGCTATCCTTGAATGGCCTACTCCAAGGAGTGAGAGTGAGATATATTCTTTCCATAGATTGGCTAGTTTTTATAGAAAATTTATTAGGGGTTTTAATAGTACTTGTGGACCCTTGACTAAAATAATGAGAGGGGATAGGAAAGAATTTAAGTGGATTCTAGGAGCAGATAAGAGTTTTAATTTGTTCAAACATAAAGCTATAGAGAAACCAATTTTACAACTTCCAGATTTTAAAAAAAAATTTCAAGTAGACTATGATGCTAGTGATACTGCAATAGGATATAATTTGAGCCAAGAAGGAAAACCTATTTCCTATTTTAGTGAGAAGTTCAATGATGCCAAAAGAAAGTATTTTATTTATGATCAAGAATTGTATGCTATAGTTCAGGCATTGAAGAAGTGGAGACACTATCTTCTTCCTAAGGAATTTTTTTTGTGTACTGATCATCAAGCTTTGCAATATTTGAATAGTCCAGGAAAATTGAATTAAAGGCATTTGAAGTGGGTTGAGGTTTTGCAAAGTTTTTTTTTTTTTTGAAACATAGGAGTGGGAAGTCTAACAAAGTTGCTGATGCTCCTAGTAGAAGACATTTTTTACTGGCAGAGATGCAGATTGAGGTGGTTGGGTTCAAGGAACTCAAGAATTTGTATCTAGAGGATCCTAATTTTTGTGAAGCTTGGAAGGTTTGTACAAAACCTATTACTATTGAGAGGACAAAGTGGTTGGATTTTATAATCCAATATGGTATGTTGTTCAAAAGAAGTCAATTATGCATTCTTAGAAGTTATATGAGGGAGAATATAATCAAGGAGAATTGTAGTGAGGAGTTGGTTAGACATTTTGGTAGAGATAAAACCATTTCTTTGGTTGCTAAGAATTATTACTGGTTATAGTTGCAGCAAAATGTGAAGAATTTTGTGTATTTGTAGAGTATGTTAGATGGCAAAAGGAGTGAAGTGAAATATTGGGTTGTATTGGCCATTACATGTACTAGAGAACTCGTGAGAGGATGTCAACATGGATTTTGTTCTTGGTTTAACAAGGACTTAGTGAGTGCATGATTCAATATTTATGGTGGTTGAAAGATTTTCAAAGATGGCACATTTCATCCCCTGCAAGAAGACTAGTGATGTTGTTCATGTGACAAAGTTGTTTCTCAGAGAAGTGATGAGACTACATGGTATTCCAAAGAGAATAGTTTATGATTCACATACCAATTTTGTTGGGTATTTTTGGCATACATTGTGGAAGAAGTTGAAGATAGAGTTGAAGTTCAATTCATCACACCATCCAAAAACTGATGGACAAACAAAATTTGTAAATAGGAGTTTGGGGAATTTTCTGAGATGTTTGGTTGGAGATAATCTAAAAGGCTAGGATATAATTTTACCATAGATAGAATTTGCATACAATTATTCTATCAACAAGAGTACTGGTAAATCACCTTTCCAAATTGTATATGGGAGTAGTCTTGGAAATGATTTTAAATTAAGGTAGTTGGATAAGGAGAAATAAGTAGTGCTGGAGTGGAATTTTTTTTGAACATTTGAAGAACATCCATGAGGAGATGAAGGACATTACAAAGATGAATATGTAGTATGAGGCTAAGGTAAATGTGAAAAGGAGGTATAAGTAATTTTAGATTGGAGATGAAGTCACGATTCATTTGAGAAAGGGACATTTTCTAGTGGGTACATATAATAAGATGAAAATGAAGAAATTTGAACCATGCAAATAAGTGAAAAGCATGATTTGGGAAATGCCTATGAAGTGGAGTTGCCTACTAAACTAAATATTTCACCAGTATTTAAAATTTCATATTTGATAGTGTACCATGAAAGAGGTCATGGTGATGAATTTTCAAAAGTGCATTGGAGTATTCTAGCAGCTAGTTTGGCTACAAAGGAGATTGGAAACATCCTGGACAGTCGCGTTGGAAAAAGTACAAGGAATATAACTTATGAAGAGTACTTAGTCAAATGGAAAGTGAGGCCAATAGGAGATTCCTCATGGATAACAAGGGAGTAGGTTAACCAATGTGGTTTTCCTATGAACACCTAAGCCATGATGGGATCACTTCTCAGATTACCCTGGGTGTCTGATGCAAAACCATCTTATATGTAAGAAGAATCTTGCATCCCCCAAAAATATTTTCTCTTTGATACTTGAATAAGGGTTTTCTCAGTGTAGAGTTGTTGTTTTTGGAGGCTTTCTACTTATTAAGTCATTCATACAAGCTTGGAATGTCCTAATTTTAGTGGTGGATGTTTATCTTGGATCTATCAACCTACTAGTTGAGGCTCAGTGCCGCATTATGGGTATTCATCATGTTGTTGTGGATTTTTGGTGTGCAATTTTGGTATAAAAACTTTAGGCTTATTTTTAAAGACCTTAAAGGCCCTTAATGGACTTTGAAATGGGGTCAATTAGAGTATGTGCAAGTCGATCCATGTAGATGAGAAGCCAAGGATTCCAAAAAATAGTTATAATAGCCAATCAGAGCAATGGTTCAAAATTTATGGCCTTTCAAAGTTGGGCTGACCAAAAATTTCCAAAATAATTCTCAAAGGTGTATTGATCCAAAGATATATGTAATTTTAGAGTTAGTCGGTCTCAAGGGTTAGGGTTTGATGTCTAGAAACTTCCTAGGTAGTGCAAAAATACCTATATAAGGAATGTCAGTACATTGTCTAGGACAACTCTACATTGCAAATTACTATAAGGCATCCATGTGGGTTTGCATATTGTATTTCAAAATTCTATAATTTCACATTTTTAGCTATAATAAGAAGCCCATATTTTGTTCTCGCCAATTATTGTTATTTCTTTATTTATGTTATGTGTTTGTGTTATTAAAGGGAACACCCTTCATCAAGAAAATTGTATTTAAAGACATCTTTTAGCCCCTAAGACACCAAAGCATCATGGTGTAGCAAAGAGGAGAAATAGATCAGTAACAAAAGCAACAAGACACTACTACATTTAACCTCATTTTTCTACCAAAATTTTTTACTATCAACTAAATAAGTTTAGGTTGGTCGGAATGTTAAGCCAAAAATTTCATTTTTTTACATGTAAGCCCCATGTTGGTCAAAATTTTGACCAACACAAGGCTTATGTAAAAAAAAAAAGTTCCATTCATTCACGCAATGGGTAAAAAAGAAAAACTTTCATTAATTTGTGGGCAATCCTAAAGGTATAAGCACAGGCAGGAGAAAAATTGGGACTTCATTTTCGTGAGAACAAATTCGCCTGAGCACAGGAAAAATTGGGACTTCATTCCCGTGAGAACAAATTCGCCTTGATTTTCTCATTTCATTACATGCCTCTTCCATTGCATGCATTTAACTTGCTATTAGCATGTTGATCAAGGGCTGGGGGGTCATGGCCGTGGGAGATTTAGAGATGCCATTGGACTGGAATGTCAAGGGTACACTTTTTTTGTCTATAGAGCAACAATCTACCCTGGGCTATTGGATCCTCAATCATGTTCCTTATAATTTGTATGTAAGAAAGAGTGTCGAGTATTTGTTTGCCATTAAACATGGGGCCAAGAAAATATATGATGCAAATGAGCATAGGTCTATAATCAACAAGAATTTGAGTACCCATTTCGACGTAGAGTTGATAGGTGAAGAGGCTCAGAGGGAACCCATGCTGCAGTATGTGAATAAGCATAGCCAAAATAATAGAATTATTGTAAACCCTTATGCTCATTTTGGTCAGAGATCTATTTGGCCTCAGGGGTTGCCTTTAGAGGATGTGGGTGACGTTAATCCTGAGGGTTACTATGGAGAGGTTTACAGTGGAAAATAATTTATTCAGTAAGGAATAGCCAATGGGCTTCTTGATGTGAATTCGGTGTTCTACTATACTAGAAAGTCTAGAATTGAGGCATTTGATATTAGGTTTGATTCACATGCTCCACCAGTTTCCCTACCATAGGGTATCATGGCCCTTGTTAATTCATTCAATACTTTAATTCATAGCCCTGCATTTTGGGGACTCATGCTTCCTGTTTCTGTCAGCACTATGGCCTCTAATATACTCAAGGACTACTAGGCATAGAGGATTTTATGGGAGATTGGTGGTTATGTTGCCTTTTATCCTCCTACTGCTCATAAAATTGATTAAACTCAGTCATATCCTTTTTCAGATGAGGAGGACTTCCATGTTGATGTAGGTCTTTTGATCAAGTTTCTTATATCCTGAAGGTCTACCAAACTGACCTTGTTTGAGAAGATTTTGCATTTGAGCCATTCCATGGCTGTGGAGGGCTTCTGGACTTCACAAGATGTGACTTTCACTACTACTTGCCTTAAGGATCTGTTGGCTATGGGTTACCTTTAGCCAAGATTGTTGTCATTAGAGCTAGGTAGGCAAAGTGTTGTAGTGTTCCATGGAGATCAGAAAGAGTTTGTGCCTCTAAAGCATCCATCAGTGCATCTTGGTGTAGAGGAAGTAGGTGCAGTGAATTTTGAGATTGGAAATCTGATCAGGTGGAGGAAGTTTTATGGGAATATAGTGCTTATCATGTACTACAGTGGACCTATGAATCATACTATTCTAGGGCAGAGAATGTTGTATGGTAGCATATTCAAGAGTGTGGTGGTTGTATCGAAGAAGAGTAATCTAGATCTTGGAGTTGCGTATGCAAAGTGGTGGCAAGTTTACAAGTAAGTTTCATGGTTTGCACTAGTTTATGTATTTTGTCAATTTATTTTATTTTATATGAAATCTCATTCTGATTTACGATCTTGTGGAAAAATATATGATAGATCAAAATTATGGATCTTTGTTTGATCATTTGTAAACTGATGCCTACTACAAGATCTAATTATGCGATGCAACCATCACAACGTGTGCAAATGAAAATTTTGTATCTTTTGTGCCTTTGTGATTTCTATGCCTAGAGAATTTAATAATTTTAGTGTTTTACTCCTACATTTGCTACGAATTATATTTTTCTTTTGAATTGTATTTATAAATCAATTCTTTACAATGTTTTGACAATGGGCCAAATGTTTAAAACCTTATTGTCTTTATCGATTTTTTTTTCTTATAATAAGATCTTGCGAGTCCATGCCACATTTATGTGTTACTTGTATCTTGTTTCTGAATTGGTATAACTACATATTTAAAAGATAGCACAAGTAAAAAAGTTGTGTGGCTCTTTTGGAAAATGCTAGAACAATCCCTTGCAATTTTGTGACTGAACTTCATATATTAATAATGCCTTTTACATTGTTGTATCAGCTTTTGAAAATGATAGAATAGTTTTAGCTGGTTCTTTAGCATGATACAGTCCTATTCAAATAGTAAGGAACATATGCTACTTGCATTTGATTTTGCAAAATGTTATTTCTGACCACCTAAATAGGGAAACCATTTGATCATCATGGGACATCCCATTGAACAAAACCTTATGCTAGTTGTAATTGGTTTTCTTAATTCCACTCTTAAGAAAAGTAACTCACTTTGTAGAAAGTAGATAATAAGAAAATTTGTCACAAGGTTCACTCTCCTACTTAGTTTTTTGTATCCTTATTTACTAGCAAACACATTGAATACTACTTCTGGATTGAATAGTGTCTGCAATTTCTTTTTATGCAATCCTTTTTTTCTCTTCCTCTTGATGATGGATCACAGAGTGTAATCTGAAAAATTACTACAGTATGTTGCAAACATAATTTAATTCAGAAGCATTATTCAATATAAGCATGAACTTTAGAAATCTAATGAAATTAAGCAAATGCATTGGTATACTCTTTTGCCTTGACTCCTCAATCGGCTTAGTATATAATAAGGTAATGTGCAAAATAATTTAAATAATCCTTGGATGATGTTGTGTTAGGGTGCATCAATAACAATAGTGTGCATCTAGCTTGGAGTCATAGACTATAGCCAAGGTTAACTTATGTAGCTAATGTTGTGCCCCCTACCTAATTGATATTTCCCCTAAACTCATCACCTTGCTATTAAATTGAATATTTAATATAAAATAATTGTATAAATTGAAGCATAATGCATTTAACCCTTGGTCACTAGGAAATGGGGATGGAGATAAGATGGGCATGTCATTTTTTTGGTATGAAGACCCCATACAGCTGATTCTTGATTATTCTTATTTTAACGTTCCTTCTTGGCATCTTCTTAATTTTTTCTTGAAAATAACAATTTTAACTTAAGTTGGAGTATGCAATTCATTTATAAAGATAACTTCTATAAAATATTATTAATTTTGATGCATATATGAGATAATTTTGGTTTAGATATTACATTAATATGAATTAATAATCATTAAATAATAAGAATATATGATAACAACTACTCTAACGAGTATTATAATTAAATATCAACAAGTTTTCATGGTAACATATAAATTCATATGAGCATCATGCATCTCTATACCAAAGTGTCTCAATAGCATTAATAATTTTTCCAAGGGAAATTTCTACTGTAATCATATCAAGGATTTGTTGGAAATGTTTTCTAAACATAAATCTCAAGGATGGTTGTCTTTGTATTGTGAGAACATGGGTGAATTCTCTGTTCATCCATCTCTGTGTGGCATACTTGATAAGACCCTCTGGCTTGGGAACATTCATACACTTCCTGGTTCATGAATATGGTATGATCTTTGGTCCATTCCATGCCTCATCCCACCTTGGAGGCTGACTGTCCTCCTTAATCAATCCTTGGAACACTTATTTTCCTCACAGCCCATGTGCATGACAGGATTTTTGTTCAATCCATGTTGGTTTAGTGTACATGAGATCTCATAAACTTGGAAGGCTAGCAGTCCTTATTTACAATCCATTTCTAGTAAATTCAAAACTAATATCATATAGAAATTTTTTGTATGATTTTGTTGGGTGATGCGACGCGCTCCCCTACCCACAGGTGGTTAATTATGTTGTGTTCCATGTTCACTAATAGTCATGGCTTTTGGTGTAACAGCAAATGGGCCCTACAATTGGTATCAGAGCCTAGTTTTGGCCTAGTCATGGGTTCAAATCTCCCCGGTGCCTTCCTGACCCGCATAAGCACCTAGTATGAGCATCAAGGGGGAGATTTTTGGGTGATGCGACGCGCTCCCCTACCCACAGGTGGTTAATTATGTGGTGTTCCATGTTCACTAACAGTCATGGCTTTTGGTGAAACGGCAAATGGGCCCTACAGATTTTGCTATTAAATACCCTTCAAAGGTGTTAGGAATAAGGTGTCTCAACCTTGGATAATTCCTATTCTTATTATTTGTTTTGTAAAATGTATTTCTTGCAAATAATGTTGATGTGTCAGCATCTTGAATTGTGTATAAGGAGATCAATGCTAAAACAGTTATGACAGATTCCTATGACACGTAAGAGCTATGTCAGGAAGATTCAATGATAGGTGAAGACATGTGGCAACTGATAAATTTGAGTACTATGAGTTGCTACTGGAGTCTTATGTTGTCGCTGTTAAACTTGCATTGCAAGTGTATTGTAACCTTGTGTTGAAGATAATACATTGTGCAAGTTCTAGAGGGGTGGGGTTGTTTTACCGAAAGGTGTTTCCCCATCGAAAAATCTTTGTGTTATGTGTTTCTTTCTCTTTCTATTTTCTTTATGCTTGCTTGGATGAAATATTGTTGTTTACATGATATTGAATTTGTAAGTGTAAAAGATTTTAATAGGATTTGCACCATACTTCTCTTAAGAGATTAGTGTAGGAAGCTGTTTCTGCACCTAAGTTTCCTTACAAGTGGTATCAGAGCCTGATCAAATTTTGATCCTAGTTTTTGGGTAGGGTTTTTTGAGCTAATATCAAGTTGAGTGGGAGTCTTGTGTAGAGCATCCTGAATCTTATTTGTAGATTGAGATGGCGAGTTCATCATATGGAAGAATGGAGGTGGAGAAATTTAATGGCACTAATTTTGAGTTGTGGAAACTCAAGATGGAAGACATGTTGGAAGATCATGACCTATGGGAGGTGACTTCAAATGCTACAAGACCAGCAACTGTAGCTCAAGTAGATTGGGATATCAAAGACCGTAAAGCTAAGGGTCTCATAAGACTCTGTTTAACCAATGCAGTTCTTCTGAATGTTCTAGATGAGAAAACTGCATATAGTTTGTGGGAAAGACTTGGGGCCATGTATCAGGCCAAATCTTTGGTGAACAAGTTTTTCCTGAGGAAGAATTTATAATCTCTATGAATGGAGGAAGGTGGATCCTTAATGGATCATTTAAATGCATTTAATTTGCTAGCTGCATAGTTGACATCAGCTGGTGTCAAGTTAGAGGAGGAGGATAGTTGCTACACACTTTTTTTTCTTTACCAGATTCATGGGACCATCTTGTGATGGCTCTTGGAAGCACATTAGTCACTTTCAAAATGGATGATGTGGTGTCTTCGGTGCTATCAGAGAAGATGTGGAGAAAGGCTTTTGTTTCAGAAAAAGAAGCCCTTGTTGTTCGTGGGAGATCCACGGAAAGAGGGAAGAAAAATGACAATAAGTCTGACAATAAGAAAAATGACAATAAGTCTGACAATAAGGGTAGATCCAAATCCCATGGGAAGTCAAAGACTTCCAATAAGTCCAAGGCAAAATGTTGGAACTATGATAAACCTAGGCACTTTCGTAAAGATTGCAAAGAGTCAAAGAAGAAGAAGAAAGGTTCAGATTCAGCTTCAAAAAGATCTCAAGAAGATGGTGATGCATTCATCTTAGCTTTGGCAGCCCATGCATTTGATGATGTGTGGTTGGTTGACTCAGGTGCATCTTTTCACATGACCTCTCATCGAAATTGATTCTCAAAATATGAAGAGTTCGATGGTGGAAAGGTGTACTTGGGTGACGATTCTCACCTAAAGATAGTTGGACGTGGAAGGGTCACTATCAAATTTCCTGATGGATGAGTAAAGAGAATCAATGGAGTTATGCACATTCCATGTTTGGCATGAAACCTATTATCTGTAAGTATGCTGAATGATGTAGGTGTGCAAATTGTTTTTTCGAAAGAAGGATGCAAGATGATGAGAGGATCGATAGTGCTTGCAAGAGGTACTAAGAGAGGTATCTTATTTCAGCTAGATGCATGTATTCCTCTGAGTAATAGTTCTTCATCCTCACCATCTAAATGAGCAGTGAAGAATATTGTGGTTATTGGTTCTGATGGCAATGCAAACACTTTCAAAGGTAAGCTTCCTACAGAAAAGACAATGTTATGGCATTTGAGATTTGGTCACATTAGCGAAAAGGGTCTCAGAACCCCAAAAAATAAAAAATTTCGTTGAGGGGTTAAATGATTACAATCTTGAGTTTGACTTCTATGAACACTGTGTCTATGGTAAACAAAATCATGTTCAGTTTTACTCTAGTTCTCACAAATCTTGCGATGTTTTGGATCTTATTCATTCTGATGTATTTGGTCCTGTAAAAGTTCCTTCAATCTCCTAGTCTCTATTTTTTGTATCTTTTATAGATGATTACAGTAGAAGAACATGGATTTATTTCCTTAAAAGTAAGACACAAGTCTTTAGTCGATTCAAGGAATTTAAAGCCCTTGTAGAGAATCATACTAGTAAGAAGATTAAGCGTGTGAGAACTAACAATGGTGGTGAGTTTTTCTCAGCAAACTTTGAATAATTCTGTAAAGAACAAGGTATCGAGAGGCATAAGACAACTCCTTATACCCTAGAGAAAAATGGAGTTGTAGAGAGAATGAACAGGACACTGATGGAGAAGGCTAGGAGTATGCTTAGTGGAGCTAGTTTAGAACAAAGGTTTTGGGCCGAAGCTGTGGCCACTACTTGCTATCTGGTTAACAGATCTCCTACATCAGCCCTTGTTGGTAAGACACCCATGGAGGTGTGGTCTGGTAAGAAGCCTTCAATTAGAAATCTTCATGTTTTTGGTTGTGAAGTTTATGCACATGTTCCAAAGGAGAAAAGATCTAAGTTGGAAAACAAAGTTGTTAAATGTATTTTCATCGGGTACAGTGCTGGTGTAAAAGGATACAAGCTTTGGGATCTTGTGACTACTAAGGTGTTGTATAGTAGAAATGTTATGTTTAGAGAGCTAACATCTTCTCATATTGTGCTACAACCAGATGAAAAGGAAAAGTAAAAAGATATTGTTCAGTTGCCTCCTACCCCTAAGAAGACCGAACAGAGAGACCATGTTGGGTCTAATGATGAGGAGAGCTCTAGTAGCTCTGATACTACAAAAGAAGAGGAAGAAAAATCTCAACCGCAGCCCTTGAGGAGATCCACAAGAGAAAGAAAGAAACCAGAAAGGTTTGGTTATTTTATGTTAGATTCCAATTGTGCTTTTGCTTTGATTACTAACACTAATGAGCCTAGATCTGTGAAAGAGGCTTTGGGCATGGAAGATGCAGGTTCCTGGATTGAAGCTATGGATGATGAGATGTCTTCACTAGAGAAAAACAAAACTTGGGACCTTGTACCTTTGCCTAAAGGGAGAAAATATGTTGGTTTTAAATGGGTGTTCAAGAAGAAATTATGTGCAAATGGCAGTGTTGAAAGGTACAAAGCTAGATTGGTTGCAAAGGGGTATTCACATGTAGAGGGAATAGATTATGGTGAAATATTCTCTCCTATTGCAAAGTTGACATCAATTAGATTTTTGTTATCTCTTGTTGTATCATATGATTTAGAGATAGAATAGATGGATGTGAAGACAGCTTTCCTTCATGGTGATTTGGAGGAAGAGATTTATATGTCACAACCTGAGCACTACGTTGTTAAAGGTAAAGAATCCTTTGTTTGCAGATTAAAGAAATCTCTATATGGTTTGAAGCAATCTCCTAGGATGTGGTACCTTAAGTTTGATGCATTTGTGTTGTCAATTGGATTTGTAAGATTGAATTCAGATCATTGTGTTTATTTTAGAGTTGAAAATGATTTCCTTCTTATTGTTGCATTATATGTTGATGATATGTTGTTGTTTGGGAAGGGTAAGGGTATGATTTTTGATTTTCAATCTCAGTTGTCAGCACAGTTTGAGATGAAAGATCTTGGGGTAGCTAGGTACATCTTGGGTATGGAAATTAGTAGAGACAGGTCTAATAGAAAACTTTGGTTGAGTCAGAGTATGTATGTGAAATCTATGTTCGACAGGTTCAGCATGGCAGATTGCAAACCACTATGTGTTCCTATTTCTGTGGGAACAAATTTATCTATAGATGATTGTCCAAAATCTCCTAGTGAGATGGAGGACATGAGTAGAGTACCTTATGCTAGTGTAGTTGGTAGTCTTATGTATGCTATGGTCTGTACTAGACCAAACATTGCCCAAGCAGTGGGAGTCCTGAATTGGTTTATGGCTAATCTTGGATGGGTACATTGGGATGTAGTTAAGCGAGTATTCACATATTTGAGGGGTACATCAGATTACTCCATATGTTATCATGGTAACTCTTCTACATTTCCACATTCAGTTTGTATTCATGGGTTTGTTGATTCAGATTGGGCTGGTCATATTGACCTCAAGAGATCCACCAGTGCTTATGTGTTCACTATGTTTGGTGGTGCCATTAGTTGGATGAGCAAGCGACAACTTGTGGTTGCTTTATCCACTATAGAAGCTGAGTACATGGCTGCTACTCATGCTTGTAAGGAAGCCATTTGGCTTAAGAGATTGTGTTCTGATATTGGTGTTGATGCAGAATAGATTACTATTTGGTATGACAGTCAGAGCGCTATTTTCCTTGTAAAGAATCCAACTTTCCATGCCAGAACAAAGCACATTGATGTGCAGTTTCACTTTGTGAGAGATATGGTGGAAGATGGAAAGGTAAGTTTGGAGAAGGTAGATACTATGAAGAATGTTGCAGATGCATTAATGAAACCAGTAGGCACTGAGAAGTTCAGATGGTGTTCAGAGTCTATGGGCCTTTTGGCCTACAACAGTTAGTTCTTGTTATGTTATTGTTGCTCTTACAAGGTGTTCGACAAGTGGGATAATGTTAGGAATAAGGTGTCTCAACCTTGGATAATTCCTATTCTTTTTTTTTTTTTTGTAAAATGTATTTCTTGCAAATAATGTTGATGTTTTGGCATCTTGAATTGTGTATAAGGAGATCATTGCTAAAATGGTTATGACGGATTCCTATGACATGTAAGAGCTATGTTGGGAAGATTCAATGACAGGTGAAGACATGTGGCAATTGATAAATTCAAGTACTATAAACTCTACCCCAATAGTGGGGTTCAAGGCATCGCCCCGAAAAAAATTTTAAGGTTCCTATTTTCTCAGAGAATGGTAAAACCCTAATACGGTTACCTTTGGGAGTAACCCTAAAAGTGAAGCGCATGTTACAAGTATTTTTAGGGTTGCAAAGAGGAGTATGCAAAAAAGTGTATTTGATGGTATTGTGAGTTGCTATTGGAGTCTTCTATTGTCGCTATTGAACTTGCATTGCAAGTGTATTGTAACCTTGTGTTGAAGATAATACATTGTGTAGGTTCTAGAGGGGTGGGGTTGTTTTACCGAAAGGTTTTTCCCCACCGAAAAATCTTTGTGTTATGTGTTTCTTTCTCTGTCTATTTTCTTTATGCTTGTTTGGCTAAATATTGTTGTTTACATGATATTGAATCTGTAAGTGTAAAAGATTTTAATAGGATTTGCACCATACTTCTCTTAAGAGATTAGAGTAGGAAGTTGTTTCCGCACCTAAGTTTCCTTACAAAAAGAAATGCAATTAAATTCCTTACAATGAGCAATCACTTAATTCCCTCAAGGTATATATGCATATATTCAATGGTGATCTAATATTATTCCTAAACTTTCTCGCAAAATTACTATTCTTGAAGTCTATATTTATTTCTACTTTTTATGACTCAATTTCTTTTTAACTTTCCAATTTTCCACTTGATGTTTAGATTTCCTATTCTTGAGGGTTCACAACTTTTTTGTATCTCTTTGGAAAGAGTCATACTTACTCATAATGGAGTGTTGCCTTGGCTCTTTATTTATTATTAATTATTGTCGAATTATATTCCATCTTAGTCAACCCTTTACAATAAATTCTTTTAAGTAATTATTGATAATTTTTCTTTCCCTTGTTAACCTATATCTTGAATTGCTATTGTATTCTCATGCCTAATAAATTATTTAATGTTATATTAATGGTCATTTAGGCATATTTAGTTTATTAGTTAGTTTTTAGATAACATAGAAAGTTTCTTGTAAAGGTGTGTTTCTTTTCTTCTAAGTCTGTGGAGCCTGTGTAGGTTTGTGGGAGGTGGTCTTTTAACACATGACCTTATCTTATATGATCCTTACAAGTATAATTATTGCTAATTGGAATTACTTTCCAAAGTCAATATTCCTATATCTTGTTTTGGAGGTCCACTTCTTCCACCTTCTCCCAAATTTGTTCTACATCTTTGAGGTTGTTTTCCAATTTCTTATGGAAAATCATGTGAAAGTAGGTGATAGTGTTATTTGTACTAGTATCGGTCTTGAATCACTATTCCATTTTGCAAAAGTGTACAATTATAGAGAAGATTCTCCCAAACCCCCCTCCCTAATATCTCAACATCTCTTTGTAATCATTTGGAAAACATTCACTTTGAAATTCCACCTGTTTTCAATCTGTTTGCATTCAAACACTTAATTGAAAAATATATGTATGTAAAGAATATACTGCATACCTTGACTTAGGTTCAAGTAGACTATAGAGAGCAAATGCAAACAGTTCTCTTGTTCTACTGTTTGTTGGCATGCAAGCACAACTACAGTTGGGTAGAAGCTTCCAAAGAATTTGGTGGATACACTCTTTACTCTTGTCTAATGAATCCCCTACCTCTACATACACTACCTAAAACTTTTGCCTACCATGCCTTTCCTCCATCCTCCTTTCTAGTTCCTTCCTCACTACTTGTAAAACATGTTTGTTGCAATCTAAAGAAAGATTGCACATTGTCATCAACACACTCGCTTCCACTTCTTCTTTCTCTACAAAATAAGACCAAGACCAGTCTACCAATTGTCCATTATCACCCTCCACACTCACAAATCTACTTTCACCATGAAATAGTGTACGCTCAACAAATATAACTGCAAAGTATTTCTTCCAAGCTAAGCTCTTCAACAATCAAGCTTTCACTAAACAAAAAAGTGGAATATTTTCCTAACATTAGCTCCAGTCAGGTTTAAACAACACACTTTAAGCACTGACTTGTTTATAGGGTTCATGTGAAGCAAGTTTCTAGATTAGCTATTGTGAATGATTTTTACATCAACGTTCAAATCACACTACGTGATCCATCATTAGAATGTAGGAACATAAAGGAGGATTCATCAGGATGCAAGAACACAAAGGAGAAATAATCACACTACGTGATCCATTGTTAGGATGCAAGAACACAAAGGAGGATCCATCGTTAGGATGCATCATCAGGTGGTCTTGCATCTTGCTGATGGATCCTCCTTTGTGTTCTTGCATCTTGCATCTTGATGATGAATCATCCTTTGTGTTCTTACATCCTAACAAAAAGGAGGATGCATCATCAGGATGTCTTGCATCCTGACAATGGATTCTCCTTTGTGTTCTTGCATCCTAATGATGGATCACATAGTGTGATTTAAAACATTGATGTAAATATTATTCACACAGTCTAATCCAGAAACTTGCTTCACTTATTAATTGATTTGTGGAAATCTGATAAATTAGATAGTTCATCTGATCCTAAACAACCAAAAATTAGATTGTGATGTTCAAGCCCAACCATTAGAACCTTATCTTTATACTCACCCCAGTGCCAGAGACAATCAAAGGGTAGCTCTATCCTATTTCTTTGCACCTTTGAATTAGTGATTGTGATCCATCCATTTCTAAAACTAGTAAACTTTTTATCTCAACTAAGATGTTCACTGCCTCTTCGTCCAATGATTCACAATTTGATGCTCTCAATGCCATAAGTGAAGTTAAGGATCTAAACCCACCATTGAGTGCCTTCAAGTTGTTGCAACCTTTGATGGTGAGAAATTTCAATGATTTGAGCTATCCAAAATTATCAGGAAGACTATTTAGGTGCTCACATGCATCCATAAACAATGATTTCAAACAACTCAGCTGCCCAAATGATTGTGGAAGGCTCTGTAAGTTTGAATAGTCACTCAAATTGAGAAGCTACAAACCACATATATTGCCAAAGCTCTTAGGTCATACAGCCAGTTCTTACAAATATTGCAAACAGGATAGATTTCCAAAGTTGTGTGGCAAAAAAGAAAATGCCCTGCATTCAGCCATGTTTAAAAATAGCAACGATTTAAGTTGTCCAAAGGTGGGTAGAAGGCTGGCCAATTTATGGCAATGCAATAAGTTCAAAAAATCACAGAGTAGATAGGTTTTCAATGTTGTGAGGAAGTGTAGTGAGATTACTACATGTACTTAGATTCAATTCAATTAGAGACTGTAACTGGCCAAAGCTTGTTGGAACCTTCACTAGTGTATCACAGCCTTCTAAGTCCAAATATTCTAGAAACGTAGATATTGAGAATTTTATAAGAGAGATGGCACTTACCTCATCAACATTCTCATTATCTACCCCCTTTAAAATAGCCAGTCCTTTGAGTTGTTTGGGATGTATAGTCAAATTCCCCTAAATCTCCAAGTACTTTAGACTCTCAAAACTGGAATGGCATATTCCATTCACCTTAACAGATTTTGGGAGTCTCAAAACCCTCAAAGAAGAATACATAAATTTCATTCTTTTTGCTTTAATTTCAAATTTGCCACCGGCCGCAATTCTCAAAGTTGTTTGTATTCATCAAAAAGTTAATTACAACCTCTGCAGATGAGATGGTTGCAAAATTAGAAAGTTAAAACATAGGCTTACTTTGAAAGCTGATTTTACCAAGAAATCTAAATGCAGTATATGACAACATTATAATATGTTAGATTATAAGGTCAAAATAATTTTCAAATACATAGATAGAAACAATTAGGAGAATTTAGAAGATTTCTAAAAATATTAATATATCTGGCTCAATTTTAAATTGCAAAATATAAATGGATTATATATGAATCAAATTAATATTGTGTGGTGAAAAACATATTGTCAAGATCTGCACACAAAGTAAACTAAATGACATTTTAGTTAGAGGTAAAAAAATTTATATTCAAAGTCATTAACTTACTGGGAATTGAAATTGTTTCTTCGCTTTCAAAAGGAGTTAAACAGCATTAGTATAAGTCAATTGCACAAACTCCTTTTCTGCTACATTCTACCAGGGCATTCAAAAAAGTGTTGATTAAATCCAAAATGAGAGAGAACAGAACTTTCAGTGAGATTAGGACGAATTTTGAATAAGCATTACTGAAGTTCAGTGTTGTTTTCTAATTTTACTTGAATACATTAATAATATAGGAAAAACTAAAAAGCTGATATTTAGTTTGTATAAGCAACTTCCACATGGTAAATAAAAACCTATCATAAAGGCCACCTGGTTATCTGCATACTTACATTTAAGTGAGCAATTATCCCTTTCTCAATCCAAGTATTAAAGAATTCCATATCTTCTTTGCAATTATCCAAAATGTATCTCAACTGCCATAATTGCATTGATTGTTTAAAAAATCATTAAGAATGAGCAGAAATAAGATGTCTAATCAACCAAACTATTTTAAATGAAGCAAGGGAATATCTAATTTGGAGTTAAGAACATAATTTGTAGAAGATTTAGATAAATTATCATTCAAGTTATAGCATGAATAGTGACCTACAATATACTAGAGATACGCAGTTGTGCAAGCCATATCATCATTCAGATTAGCAAAAGTAAGCTCTGGTTCAGTCATCTACTCTGGCTCACAATGTGACAAAACAGAGACAGGAGGTCAATTTCTAAGAAGGGTCATTAGGAGGTCAGTTTCTAAGAGGGGTCATACTCCAATTATCTGTGATAAGGAAAGAAAAAAAAATCACACATAAGAGCTACATTTCTAACATCGAACAAACCAAATCTATGCAATTGAACTGGAATATAAATTACCCAAAACTCTGCTAAATGACGTGAAGTGTTTGAATTTTCAGCCCAAAATGTACGGTCAAACTTGTACACCTGAAAAGAAATAAAGGAAATCAATATATTATTTGATTGAAATAATTTCAACATCTAGATTTTAGGGTAAGTACTTGAAAAGAAGAAACACTGGTGAAAATTTGATTTCCCAGAATTCCTATAGAAGAGGTTACATACATCACACAGAGTAGATACATAGGTTTCTGCATTTAGCTACCCAAAAACTGTCAAAAATGTTAGTTTTCCAAAAAAATCCTACAAACCATAAAATAATATTGTTTTACAGAGCATAAAAAGATGAGGCCTTCAATGTAGGATTGTCTAGCAGAAAAAGAGAAACATGAATCATGCCCATTTGAAATAAAATAAAAACAAAACAAGAGAAAAAGATGAACATAATATTCTCCCCTTAGATGAGATTAAAAGTCAAAGTCATAAAACGTAGATGAGATAGAAATGTTAAACAGTCAGGCAAAGGAAAATTGTTATCTACTAATGCATAGGCCATAAAAAACCATAGAGTTTTTTCCTTTTATATCATTAGCAAAATTGAATGTACTCACATACAAGGCCAGTACTACAACTTATATATATTTTTAAAAAGTGTTGTGGTCGTGTTTGTAGTTTGGCTTCGGCCGATTGAACTCTTTCACTGGGTGATCTTGTATCCCCTGAACTCTTTTTTGTGAATTGTAAACTGAGTATATTTTATTAATAGAAAAGGTAACTATTCATCAAAAAAAAAAGTACCCAAAATATATAAGACCAATATTTTAAAATTACCTCTTTCCAATCAATTGAGCGATCCTTTGTGCCAGGGATCTTGCTAACTGAAGAACCAATGCCCTCTTGAGAAAACGATAGCTATTATATAATAGAAAAAACTCATTCTCAATAATGCAATAAAACAAAGTGGAAAATCAAGAATTATTTTATAAAGATGTCAAAGAACCCAAGAAAGCAATCTCATTTCAACTAAATGACCACATAGAGAAAGCATCTGTAGAGATAATAAATGAAAAGTAGACACAAAAAATAATCCTATACAAGAACAATTAGTTTAAATGACATTCAAAGAAACACCAAAGAACACTTATACAATATTAAACCATATCCAGACTCTATGCACTCCACTTGGCCACATGCCCTGTTATATATTTAGGTGACACTACGGACCATTTTAAGTACTTGGTCCAGCATTTGATGTGCAGCTTAAGTGACACTGAGATCATAGGTAGATAAATAGAAGGGCTATATTATTTTTTGCATTGGCAAAGCACATACTTATGTTGATGTGTCTAAGCCATGTGTAGTAGGCAGTATTCAGGATAGCAGCAGCAAAGTTTTGTAGGTAACTTATGATAGACATGTATCCTAAAAACCATTGAACCATGAACTACTATAATATAAGTAATTACCAAATAGATTAAACATTGCCACCAAACAGATATGCAAAATGTAACAATTATCATCCAAGATCGTTGTAGATCAAAGCATGTAAGAAAATCATTCTTTATCCACATTCACAATGGACAGATAGAACTAAGCCTTCATAGGCTAAAACTAGCAAGACATCAATCAATCAATTGATTCTAGAGAATCCACTCTTTTATTTGTGTCATATGAGTAGCAGCATCAAATGTCTCTCTCTTGATAAAAACCTAGATTCAGCATTCTACAGTTTCAATTTTTTTAGGGGGTTTATCTAAAATTGCACTCATTTTTCTCAACATATTTTACCTGTTAGTATGATCTCAAATGAATTATCCAAGAAAATCAAAGCTTACAATATATCCTCACAATCAAAATTATTGAATCTAATATTAAACTACAGTTGTCTCTTCTAGCCTTCTAGGTGCCAATAAGGCTAATTTTTCAAAAATAGGAAGTAGGAGTACCATATGGTTGACTTATAAACATGTAACTAAGAAAATTGAATTTTCTCTAAAGCCCACATGGATATATGTAAATAATAAGTACCTAGTTCAGCATTTTTGCCAGTGTCTTTCTTTAGATGGAAATTGTTGTTGAACAAAGAGATGACGTTATGTGTAGGAGTGTTGATTGCTTCTTTTTTAATCTAATGAAAATTATGTTTCAAAATTTGATTAATTATAGGATTAGATTGTATTGAATTAAGTTAGCTTTCCTCCAAGCCTTAATATAGGATGAATTCAACATTGACATTTCTCCAAGTCTTAACAATATTTGCATTATAGCTATCTGAGTAGCAAATATCTTTCTTGTGAATAACTTGGCAAGACAAATGTTTTCCTTTTTTCAAATAATGGGAAAACATTTGGTTAGTGTTGAGTTTGGGGAAGAAAATTGGTTAGGGTTAGGTTAAGCAAAAATTTAAAAAAACTGGTGCAAAAATTATTGAAGTCCAAAAATCATAATTTTTTAATGAAAAAATTGTCAGAGATTACCAGAAAATCATAGTTTTCTTGATTTACTCATAATTTTCCACTCTAAAAATATTAGTAACAATCCACATCTTGCAAGATATTGTAACCTTAGCAACTACTAGCTATCATCAGTTTGATAGGTCGGGTGCAAACCCTTCTTTCATTCCTATTGCATTTAAAATTTGTTATGATCTACGTCTTGTCCCAGTTGTGCTAATTGAACATTGCTGTTGATAAACTTCAGGCATCAGTAAGAAAACTATTATAGTGCTTTCTATTTCACACATGGAGGTATTTGGATGATATCATGTAGAATTTTGTTGTATCGCAGCCACATTAATAGTAGGTTGTAGGAATATTATGTGTAAGTTTTTATGAGGAAACTCAAGGGATATAAGACAATGCAAAAAAAAATTATTGTGGTTCCAAATTAATTAATTCTACAATTTTTAATATAATTATCTTAAGTATGGTTTTAAATTAATTCTACAATTTGTAGGCCTTGGGCGTTCTCAAACAGCTCCTGGCAGATTTCATCACTATGATGGTCAACTAGATGTGAACAACAATCTCAATCTAGGTAGGTCTAAGACAGAGAAAAAGGAGAGTTAGAAGCATAATACAAAGCCATCTGGCATGCAATTGACAAGCTATCTGAGTGTGAAAAGGTATAGTGCTTGACTAAATTTGTTTTTATCAAATCTACATAGTTAATATTGATGTTTAGCAGCAAAGAAAAGTTCCCTGGAAGGATCATTATTTATTGGTTTAGTACTTTTCATTGAACATTGTTGCATTGGTCCTAAGGCTGGCCTTTAAGTTCATAATTTTATCCACATTCTTTGTTTCACATTTTATTGATTTAACAATCTATATATGACTCAAGAGCACCTTCACAGAAAGCAGAAAAATGATGCATGGTACTTAATAGACATTGTTTAATGCAATTGTAATCATGTGACAATAGTATTATCGTTTTAGTCTACTAAAATGATTTTTGATCAGTATGCTTAAATTTTAAGTAATCACATAGGAGAAATGGGTCTACTAGTTTTCAGAATTTATGTTCACTTCTATTAATTTAAGTATATTTTGTAGTGGAATAAGAGTCCACTTAAAGATGCTAGGCACGGACACAGGTTTTGGATGTAAAGATTAGAATTGGCCATGTAAATCAATTATGGATCATGTTTTACTCCATATTTTTCACTTCTATGCTCATTATGATAGTAATTGTATCATAGCTAAGCTAGCTTATTTTAGGTCCACAATTTGACAAATAAGAGGATTGGTAGGTCAAGTAGCAATTTTTAAAAAATCTTTAAGTTTAATCCGGAAAAGTTTCATCATACAAACATTTTATTGAGTATTACACACTATATTGTGTAGAAACTAATCAACTTCCAATCGGTATATTACTATTTTTTGTTAGTGAACTAGTAAATGTTCGCTAATTATTGGTTCTTGTCAAATAGTGTGGCCAATATGTGGGTTGGCTTGTGGTTGTATGAGTGTGCCTCTTTTACAAGTACATGTATTGCTATTCTCTTTTGAACAAATCAATATTTGCAAAATAGTGTCTTATTTTCTTTCTTTTAGTAACATGTCTTTGTTGATAGTCCTTCGTGGATGGAAGACACCAAATTCATATGTAATACTCTAATAGATAGTTTGGGATAGCTGAGCTTATTGTGCATACATTAATCTCTATGTATATGTGAATATTTATTAATGCAGACCATACACAGAGAGTCTTTTCAGGCTACCTTTGTGTGCAACTATGCAATTTTACACATCTGGAATTCACGACGAATGACAATCTTCAAACTTTATTTTACTTTAAAAACATTAATCTCTTACATGCTCCAATTATTCACACTTTGTTATGGTGCAACTTACACACATTCTGCCAATCATGGCAATAAAAAATGTATAGATATCTGTAATAAAATTCTCTGGTTTATGGCAAAACAAAAAAAGGCAAAATTATAATATTCATCCCAAGCTAACAAAGTCATATGCCCTGCATTCACATATAATTTATACAAGCAACTATACATTATACACTCTCTTTTTATTGATACTTCTCAGAGGTAGCCATACATTCTACTATTATTACACCATTCTTTCTTTGATTTAATTCTAAACTTCCAAGTAATGAAAGTACTCTATTATAGATTATATGACTTTTGTGTCTGGACTCCAGCAATATTCATATTAGGTCTTGAAAAATAGTAGTTTGTACTTGTTTCCTTGCAATTTTGCTTTTAACACATTGGATCTATTGGGAATTTGTTATTTATTGATAACAGAGCTTCGCTGAAGTTTATCAGCAAGACAATATGTTGTAGGCATTAGATTTAGTGAATGTTGTGTATTTGTGTGTGCTCTAAATCACATTGAATATATCAAACCTTGGGTATGTTTTTGTGTTGGATGATCTTGAGAGAACAAGATTATAGTACCGCATTCTAGTCATTTAATATCAATGGTTTTAAACCATTTACTTGTCATTGAAGTTTTTATATCTTTTGCAAATTCAGGGTGGTGGACCTTATAACCTTATTGGCAGAGCACTGGGTCCAAAGGTTGGAGTAAACATAGGCTTATGTTTCTTCCTTGGCAATGTAATCGCGGGTGTACTATAAGAAATTTATATCCATTTATTTCCTTTCTTTTAATAGCAATTATAATTGTCTATTTAATTCAAGTAACCCCACTGGGCTAATCTAAGTTCGATGCATAAAATATGTTCCCTATGATAGTTGAAGGGTAAGCTTACCTCACATTATCAATAATCATTGATAGAAGGGTAAGCTTACTTCTCTTAAAATTTTCCAGAAATCTAAGTGTCAAGCATATATTGTACTGGTATGTGTTGAAAACATATATTTGTAATCTATTGGTGGTTCTACAATTATCAATAATATCACATAGTCTATTACAGTTTATGCAAATGCATAGATTTTGTGTATGTTTGATCTTCCAAGATGATTGGAGGTGGCTGTGTACAAATGTGAAGCAAAATAGTTGTGTTTCTTGAACTTAATCTCATTTCATTGGCTATTAAAATTAGGTCCTTTGTGTCCATGGAGGACTTTCACCTGACATATGAGCAATTAATCAGGGCAGTTGCAAGATTTTTCAAACAAGCATCTGTGATTTAAAATTTGAAAGATTTGAACTTAAGGCCAGTTGTATGATATGATATATCTGTGTTCTTATATCTAGATTAGAGTCATTGACAGGTATTGTGAAATACCACACGAAGGGTCCTTTTGTGATTTAATGTGGAGTGACCCAGAAGATATCAAGACCTAGGTAGTTAGTCTTTGTGGTGCTAGATGGCTTTTTGGGTCTAGAGTAACATCTGAGGTAAGCAGAGCCATCATTTTTTTTTATGAGTGTAGGATAAGGCTCAAGATATTGGTCTAATCACAACTTAAACATATATATAATCTCATCAAATCTATTTTGATGCATTTCTAGCAATCATGGCATGCCATGACCACACTTTGTTCGTGAATTTTGTCAAAAAATTCGCATGCCTTGTCTATGCTTCTATTTTTCAAACATGTCTACCATGGAAATTGTGACTACAACATCTGACAAAAATTATTTATGCTTTAATGCATGTCCATAGCTTATTCCAAAGCTCTTGTTTTGGCACATGCATCAATAATGTTGGCAAAGGTTGTGTGATTTAGTTTTATACCTACCAATTGCATTTGCTTGAATAGAAAAACACATGTTATATATGTGTTTAAACATATGTACATATCTACATACATATGTATTTATGTGTGTGTATGTTGTCCACACATAATGAAGTCCACATTTAATTGGAGCTTGACAACAACAGTTAATTGGATGATAGTGTATGGTTTCTTGATTGGATTAATGTCGAGCCTTGAGCCTTTGGCTCTATTTGTTATGGCTTATGTTGCAAGTAATGGCATCTTCCTCTTTTTATATATCAAGGGGGTCCTTTATCTTCATTTCTTCTTATGGCAACCTAATCATGAATTGAGAATTTATTTGAAAAATGCATTTTTGCTTCTTGGATTAAATATTGTGTTAATTATATGGCACACTTTTTTTAATAAAAAATGATACATTTAAAGCATTGTGCCCACTGTCTGGCTTATGGGAATGGGACCCTATTAGTTGAGATCTATTGTGTCATGTTGTCGAAGTTCCAAAACTAATACTTAAGTTTGCACTGTGTTAGCATTTGAAAATTTCAAATCTCTTTTAAAACAGTGTACAGAGCATGTTGGTAGTGGTTGTTGTAGCTTTGGTGTTTTGATCTAGTGGGTGCTAAGGAGGAAGAGTCTGCTGAAAATGTCTGGCCAAGGAAGTATCAGTCCATACAAAACATGAAGGCAGGAAGATTGCAAAATAATGAGTTGTTGCAAGATTGCATCCTTGGAAAGGCTAGACTATGGATAATATGATGTGATTAATATCAAATAAGTAAAAGTAGGGGGGTGTATTTTATTGAGAAGGTAAGGTGAACTTTGTGGATTGGGGAGAAAAGTAGGTGTTTTGGATATCCTTCAATCGTCAAAAATGAGTAAAAGCATAAAGTTGTTGGCAAAAAATTAATTTGATCTCTTATTCTGTTGCAATGAGAGGTTGTAACATTTATACCAATTTCATTTGTGGGATACACACTCTTGATACTAATTCCTTATAGTTGTTATGCTACTCAAAGTCTCTACTTCAATCCTGAGCATATTTTTCTAGCTGCGTGGTATTTTTCTTGAGGGTTGCTTTTGTAGATGCTTTCCATTTAATATATGTTGCAACATTTGGGAGCATATTTTAATTTTTGTACTTTATAATATGAGGGTAGATTTTTGGATTAAATATCAACATAATAATTTTCAAGGACATATTAGATTTGTAATTGGAATAGCTACAATATGCGAGGTCTGAAGCAGGAAGTGATTATAGATCTTGTTGGACAATGTCATACTTACAAGTAGCGCATGATGCATCTAGTCAATATAACTTCATAAGTTACATTTTCTATTTATGATTTTTATTTGGAATCCATTGTTTTAGTTTTGAGATGAATTTGGTAAAATTCTTTTTGAAATGAGTGAATGAGACACCTGTCAGCCAGCTCACTGGACAGACCTACAGAGACTCAAACATTGAGAGCCAATACTTGAACAAATAGGATTAACAAATATGTTAAATAAATTTGATCCCTTTCCATATGTGCCTACAAGGCTCTAATTGGACCATAATACATCCTCCAACATTGGAAAAAAAGAAACACAAATACAAACACAATCACCAACCTTCGCTATTTGTTAGGATAATATACTTAATGAAGAGTTTGAGGAGGCTTATACCACAGATGTTGTTTTGGTCTGTCCCATTAATTTCAAAGGTGGTTGTAGAGAGCAGTTAAAGGATCTTGACTGACTCCAAGATTAGTGAAAACGTCTTATGTCACATTTAAATAGAGTGTGCAATTTTGAAACCTAACATTGACAAACATAAGAGCCCAGCAAAAGAGCTTCTTTTACACAATGCCTCAACCTCCAATTGGGAAAGGAACGTTGTACGTAACTTTAATTGATTTAACAAGAAGGAATCGCAGTTCCAGTATATGAAATCACAAACACTTACTAAAAGAAATTGAAAGAAAAATAAGGAGTAGGGGCCCACATATTGTTATGTGATACTTATGAAATGCTAAACACACCTTAAATATAACCTACATACATATTTGCAATGCCACTCACAATTACAGCAATCCTTTTTGCATTTACAGCTTTCAACTTGGAGAGTATGGAGAAGAGGAAGGAGACTTGTATAGTTTATGACACATCACCCTAGAGTATTCACTTTACTCACACAAATGAAACTCATGGCTTTAAATCTTGAAATTCAAAATACACCTTCCTTGATGTGAAATATGATGATTTTATACAAAATCTACAAGTGGTCCCAAGGGCACCCCAGGGAAGTTGGATACTTTGGTTTTCTCGCAAGCTTCTTCCCCTTATAAAATCCTAAACTAAACCTTATATATGATCCATTCACCCATTTTCATGACAACTCAACTACCACAATCATTTTTGCAGTTACAACTGTTACCTGAAGAGGAAGAGAAGAGGATGGGAGCATGCATTGTCTACCACTAGTCACCCATGAATGGTCACATTTATTGCACAAATCAAACTCATGGTGTGAAATATTTAAATGTAAAATACACTTTTTGATGCCAAATATGACGCCCTTCTACACAATCTACACATGTTCCTGAAGGCACCTCAGGAAAGTTGGATACAGCAGATAGGTACAAGTGTTCTGTTGGGACCATATGCTCGAGTGCTTTTCCTCTAATAGTGTTTGAAGTTTGGAAACAAGGTTTGTTGGGTGTTATTCTTTGCTTGTTTAGCTCTATAGCCTAAGTATTCATTTCCATTACTTCTATTTCTTCTGCCAAATTGGGGGTGGTTGTAGTTACAAAGGACACATTCTTTTCTCTCTTAAACATACAGTAGCTAGATAGACATCTAACCCTCCTTGGACATATGTATCCTATCTGTATGGATACAATATGGATACATATTAGATAACATACCCACACGAGCCCAACAAACCTTAATTTTAGACTGTGCAGGATACTGTGTGAAAATTGGACATAAACCTTCCTAAACTTATTTAACAAAATTGGAACCAAATGAGGATGACAAATGAAATGTTTTTTCTATTTTGGGGACCCATTTTTTGGGGTATCTTCTAATGCAACTCTACAATTTTTTTTGCATAGTGAATTTTTTAATGTAAACTTATAAATATGTATGGAGCAATTATTTGTCTATATTGCTTTATAAGTAATGCAAATAGGGTGAGATTACATTTGGGTTTACTTTTGGTGATGTCATTAGCTGAAGTTCAAGAGACTCATTTTGTATCGTTGAGTTCATCATGTAGGAATGACAATGATGCTGAATGAAAATTTTCTAACTCTTAAGTGTTTGTAGAGCCTATGGAAGCATTAATTATGTAGAGCATCTTGAGTTGGATGTTTCCTAGGGTGCATTTAGATAGTCATCATTAGCTGAGAAGCAAGAGACTCATCTTGGACAGTTGATTCCACCACGTGAGATTGACAATCATAGTGCTAAGAAAAATTGATCTAGCTCTGATGTTCTTGGAGAGCGTAATGCAGAACATAATATTAGAACTTCAGTTTGGGTGTTTGTTGGATGAGGAGTTCTAGTTGTGAAGATTTATTTTCTACTCAATGATTATGCTATATGTCTTCAACTACTAAGCTCATGTTTTTGAATTTTAAACTTTAAAATTAATTTAGACATTTTATCTCATGACTTCCAATTTTATCATGTTCTGATCTTCTTTGGGTAATAATTTGCACTTTTGGACAATTTTATATTATCTTTTAATAGATTTATATTTATTTTTGGACAAATGTATAGACACCACAATGTATATGGGAGGTCCTTTGCTTATGAAAATGCATGCATCCACTATATGTAGATGCTTTTCTAATGTAAAATTGTAAGTGGATCTGCATGATAGTGGTTATTGGTTAAACATTTTTAGGTAGAATGAAATATAGTGCATATAATGAAGGCATTGGCTAGTCGCCCTGGAGCAGCACAAAGTCTGATTGAAGATGATTCACTTCAACTTTTATTTCAAATGGTTGCAAAAGGGGAAAATATTGGTACACTTCCTTTGCACATAGTTCAACTTCACCGACATGTTGTGCAGGTTAGATTTAGCCATAATTTATGCCAATTCTAGGAATAATATGAGGGTTTCCTTTGAAATTTTGAGCTCTCTTAATTATAAGATTTTAACTACCATTTCGGTTGTAATGCAGATACTTGGTCTCCTTTTGGTCAATGATAATGGAAGCACAACCAAGTACATTCACACTCAGCATTTGGTGTGTTTTCTGATGACTAATTAGGCTTGTTAATTCAATGTATTGAGCAGTCAAATAATCATTCAGTGGATGAATGGCCTTGAATTTATTATGGTTTTATAATTTGTTAAATATTTGATTTCTATGGATTTTAATTTTCTAAGCTAAAGTGCATGTTGATCTTTGTTACTATTAGAGTTATTTCTTTATCTAGGGGCAAAGATAAAATGATTGTTTTTTATTTCAAGTTTCAAAATTATTTTTATTAGTAATTTGTTTCCTAGCTAGATTTTTTTTGTTGGTTCTTGGTCATTGTTGTCTCAAAACCATTCCATTAATTCTCAAAATACATCTAATCAAATGGCTAATGTAGATAGTGAACGAAGAGGAAGGTGTCTATATTGTTGTAAATATTATGAATTTGATTGTTATTCAAGCATTTAATACTGAAGTTGGCTCATTCATAATATTTCTCCATCAGAACTATTCCACTTTTTGCTATGTCATATTTTAGATTCGTAAAGATGGATACAGTTTCTAGCTCAAGTGATTTATCTTTAATACACATGCTATTCTTATTTATTATTGGTAGAGTGGCATGGATCAAGCATCTAATAGGATGGGGCTAGGCCAAGTTAAAAATATTGGTATTGTTGAAAATAAAAGATACAGTCAAAATAAGCTTGCCAGAGATCAAGTCCACCTATAGCAGGGGATACAGATGACCTGGAGAGTTGACCTAGGGGGTAGACTTGGTGAGAAAACTTAAAGAGTCAACTTGGTGAGTGTACTTAAATTATCAGCTTGGCGAGTTCACTTGGGGAGTCGGCCTGGCGATCTGACATGGTGAGTGGGCTTAAAGTGGCAACTTTGTGGGGCAAGTTAGCGAGCCGACTTAGCGAGGCCACTTGGAGAGGTGACTCAACGAGCTGACTTGGTGAGTGGACTTAAAGACTGACCTTGATGAGGTGCTTTGGTGGGGTGACTTGATGAGTGAACTCAAAGTCAACTTGGCAAGCGTACTTGAATAGTCGACTTGGTGACATGACTTGGTGGGGTGACTTGGCGAGCCCACCTGGCAAGCGTACTTGAACAGTCAACTTGGTGAGCTAACCAAGTGAGTTGACATGGTGAGTGGGCTTAGAGAAGCCACTTAGTGGGGAAAATTGGCAAGCACACATAATGAGCCAACTTGCCGAGGCAAGGTGGCAAAACCACTGGCTGAGCTGACTTGGTGAGCTGACTTAAAGAGTAGACTCGTTGAGGTGACTGGGTGGGGGTGACTTGGTGAGCTAACCTAGGGGGCAGACTTGGTGAACAAACATAAAGAGTCAACTTGGTTAGTGTACTTGAATTATCAAATTGGCAAGTTAACTAGGGGAGTCGATCTAGCGAGCTAACATGGTGAGTTGACTTAAAGTGGCAAGTTGGTGGGGCAAGTGGGGGTGACTTGGTGAGCTGACCTAGAGAGTTGGCCTAGGGGGCAGACTTGGTGAACGAACTTAGAGAGTCAACTTGGTGAGTGTACTTTAATTGTCATCTTGGTGAGCTAACTAGGGGAGCCAACCTGATGAACTAACATGGTGAGTGGGCTTAAAGTGGCAACTTGGTGGGGCAAGTTGGTGAGCCAACTTAGTGAGGCCACTTAGAGATGCAACATGGCGAGCTAACTTGGTGAGCAAGCTCGATGAGTGAACCTAAAGACTGACCTTGATGAGGCACTTTGGTGGGGTGACTTGATGACCAAACTCAAAGAGTCAACTTGGCAAGCATACTTGAATAGTTGACTTGGTGGGGCAAGTTGGCAAGCTGACTTAGCAAGTCCACTTGGTTAGGCGAGATGGTGAGTTGACTTGGTGCAGCGACTTGGCAAGTTGACTTGGTGAGAAAACTTAAAGACTGACCTTGATGAGGCACTTTGATTGGGTGACTTGATGAGTGAACTTAAAGAGTCAACTTTGTGAGTGTACTCGAATAGTCAACTTGGTGACATGACTTGGTGGGCTAGCTTGGCGATCTGACCTAGTGTGCGTACTTGAACAGTAGACTTGGTGAGTTGATTGAAAGAGTCAACTCATTGAGGTGACTGGGTGGGAGTGACTTGGTGAGCTGACCTAGAGAGTTGACCTAGGGGATGGGCTTGGTGAACAAACTTAAAGAGTCAACTTGGTGAGCGCACTTGAATTTTTAGCTTGGCGAGTGGACTTGGGGACTTGGTGGGACATGTGGGTGAGCTGACTTGGTGAAGTGACTTGGCAAGTTGACTTGGTGAGCGGATTTAAGGACTGACCTTGATAAGGTGCTTTGGTGGGGCTACTTGATGAATGAACTCTGAGTCAACTTGGCAAGCACACTTGAACAGTTGACTTGGCAAGCGTACTTCAATTATCAGCTTGGTGAGCTAACTTGGGGAGTCAGCCTGGTGATCTAACATGGTGGGTGGGCTTAAAGTGGCAACTTGGTGGGGCAAGTTGGCAAGCTGACTTAGCGAGGCCACTTAGAGACGTGACATGGTGAGCTAACTTGGTGAGCAAGCTTGATGAGCAGACCTAAAGACTGACCTTGATGAGGCACTTTGGTGGGGTGACTTGATGACCAAACTCAAAGAGTCAACTTGGCGAGCATACTTGCACTAGTACATTTGGGTTCATTTTTTGACCTTTATTGGTTGAATTTTCGATCCAATTTTCGACCAACTTTCGACCAAATTTGACCAACCCATTGGTCAAAAATTTTTTGCTCAAAATTTTGACCAACTCACTAGTACATGATTTTTCTCAATCATATAACTAATTATATATTCTTCATATTAGTTACTGTCAGTGTTTTTTAGGCATTCTATAAAATAGTTCACATGCCTTGCGTATGATATGATATTTTGCATGCATCTTGCACTCTCTCTCATCCAGCTAATGATGGATTATGCAAAGTGATCTGAAACCATGATGCTAAAAAACACACAATCAAATCCAAAATGAACTTGCACTACAAATGGATTGTGGAAATATGATATTGGTAAAATTGCATGCATGTCTACCAGGACAATCACAACTTAAACATATATTTGTCCTAGTAGACATACATGCAAAATTAACAATATCAGATTTCCACAATCCATTTGAAGTGCAAGTTCATTTTGGATTTGATTGTGTGTGTTTTTTAGAATCATGTTTTTAAATCACTCTGTGTAATCCATCATCAACTAGATGAGAGAGTGTAGGATGTATGTAAAATGTCATATCATAGGCAAGAATGTGAACTATTTTATAGAATGCCTGAAAATAATTTACACCTACCTATTGATGGAAATTTCCACCTTTATTGGTCAAAATTTTCACCAACGCCTGGTTTTTTTCTACCTTTGTTTGTGGAAATTTCCACCAACGCCTAAATTTTTTTCTACTTTTGTTGGTCAAAATTTCCACCTTCATTGATCAAAATTTCCACCAATGCCTAAATATTTTTTCTACCTTTGTTGGTAAAAATTTCCACCTTCATTGGTCATTTCCACCAACGCCTAAATTTTTTTTCTACCTTTGTTGGTAGAAATTTCCACCAACGCGTAAATTTTTTTCTATCTTTGTTGGTTGAAATTTCAACCTTCATTGGTCAAAATTTTGACTAATTTCTGTATGAACTTAGACAATGGCTTTGGCAAGTTTTTGACCAACTAGTGAGTTGGTCAAAATTTTGACCAAAAAAATATCAACTAGTGGGTTGGTCAAAAATTGGGTCAAAAATTTGACCAATAAAGGTCAAAAAATGAACCCAAATGTACTAGAGAAGCAGTTAACACAATAGTATATACAATGAATAGAGTACAAATTAGAAAACATAGTAGTAAGACCCCTTATGAGCTTTAGTTTTGAAGTGCACCATCAATCAAGTATTTCAAAAAATTTGGAAGTGAGTGTTACCTTAAGAGAGAATATGTCATTAGTAAGTTGGATGCAAGAAGTTATGAAGATATATCTCTTAGTTATTCATTGAAGAGTAAAGCATAAAGATGTTTTAATCAAAGAACCAAGACTATTATTGAGAGCACAAATGTTAGAGTTGATGAGAAGTTTGGAATTCAAGAAAGAATACCTCATTACAATTTTGATGAAGATACTAATCCAAAGGCTAACCAAGAGAAAGTTGAGTTATCTTTTGAAACTAACATGGATTGCAGAATGCTATACAAATTGTGCAACAAAGAGAGAACCAAGGAGTGAACCTAGATTTGAAGTAAAATCTTAGATAGTAACACCAAATAAAAACCTAATAAAGAATCATCCTACTGATCATATTATTGGTAGAAAGGACAAAGGCGTGCTGACAAGAAACCAAGTACAAAGAGAAGAACAATGTTTGATTTCTCAAGTTAAGCCTAAAAGTACAAATGAAGCAAGTAAAGATGACTTTTGATTCAAGCTATGAGAGAGGAATTAGATTAGATTGAGAAGAATATTACATGGGAATTGGTTCCTAGACATAAGGATAATAATATTATAGGAGCTAAGTGGGTTTTCAGCAATAAGATGAATGAACAAGGTGAGGTTGTGAGAAATAAAGAAAAACTAGTATGTAAAGGATATTTTCAACAAGAAGGTATTGATTATGAGGAAATATTAGCACTTGTTGATAGAATAGAAGTAGTTAGAATATTTTTTGCTTATGCAACTAACAAGAAATTCAAAGTGCATTAGAGGGATGTAAAGTCAACCTTTTTCAATGGAGAACTTTAAGAAGTTTATATAGAGTAGTCTAAAGGATTTCCTTTGACAAAAGAAGGAGATATGCTCTACAAATTAAAGAAAGTGCTATATGGTTTGAAACAAGCACCTTGAGTTTGGTATGCAAGGTTGGATAAATACTTGGAAGTTCTGAGATTTACTAAAGATATTGCAGATAGTAACTTATATTTAAAAGAAATTGAGAATGGTTTGTTGATTATTGAAGTATTTGTGGATGATATAATATTTGGAAGAGATGATGAAGCAAGTGAAGCATTTGTTAGTGAAATAAGGAAGGAAATTTAGATGAGAATGATTGGTGAGATGAATTATTTCTTGGGTTTACAAATTGTGTAGAACACTGAAGATGTTTTTTATCACAAACTAAGTACTTGAAGGACTTATTGAGAATATTTGGTTTGAAAAGTTGTAAACCTATTGGTGTACCTATGGTAATTGGTCATAAGTTATCTAGCAAAGATGAGACACATCTTGTTGAGCTGAAGAAGTATAGATCCATGAATGGAAGTTTGCAATACTTAACACATACAAGACCACACATAGGTAATGCAGTTAACATTGTTGAAATATTTCAAGCTCATCCTAAAGAATCACATTATATAGAAATAAAGATGATCTTTAGATATTTGAAGGGAACACCTAATTTTGGGTTATGGTATGATAGATCAAATGAATTTACCTTATGTGCATATACTGATGCAAATTGGGCAAGCAGTATGGATGATAGAAAGAGTAAAACTGATGGAGAATTTTTCTTAAGAGGAAGATTGGTTTCTTTGTTAAGCAAGAAACAAGATTGCATTTCACAAAGTATAGTATAAGAAGAGTATGTAGCAACAAAAAATAATTGTAATTATTGATGTGGATAAAGTAGATATTGAAGGATATTGGAGTTGAGTTTATAAAGCATGTTTTCATATATTATGATAACACAAGTACAATGAGTATTGTGAGTGCTAAATGTGGGCCTCTGATTTAACAACACAGTTCAATGTAGTCATTATTTGTCAAATTCACCCAAGAACAAACATGAGATTATTCATCTCAAATGTATAAACAAGGTGACTTGTTGCCTTCTATCTAGATGGGGTTTGAATGTGCTCTCAGAATTGATAGCTTAGTAACCATAGACCAATCTAAGAATATAGAATTTTAATGCATTCAATGCAAGATTAAGATTAGAAAGCAAATATGATTAAGCTATATGAATTCAGATTTAAGATATGAAAGTAACGAACAATTAATCTAGGTATATGCAATATAATCTAAATGAGTGTGATCTAAGAAGAAAATGCAATAGAAAGCTTGTTGAATGCAAGAAAGTTGATTTCTTAAGTTAACATATTTTGGATACTCATCAATTGCATTATCATGAAATGAGAGGTAAGGTATCTTTTATAGAATCCTAAAACCAATTGACCATCAAGATTGAATCAGATGAATAGTAGAGATTTGAAGAGAGTTCAATCATAATGGCAAGTTTCCTTGATTGAGGGAGTTAGCTAATTTCTTTTGGAGTCAATGATGCAGTTAACTAATTTAGATGAATCGTTATTTCCAATTTTAACTAAAGAGAGAATATTGGAAAAGATATTTGATTTAATTAAATTAAATATGACCTCATAAGTGGATTTTCTCAATTATCTGAATAAATAAATTCAATAATTTAAGATGAAGATAATTAATTTAATCAAATATATCTAATTCCTTTTTCGTTTGTATCTAGCTAAAGGGGGTGAATTAATTTAACTTAAGTGTTAGGACTTCTAATTAATTAATTTTATCAAATAGGTTATTTAGCCAAATCTGATTATCAGGAATTAAATAGAGTCTGAGATTAATGCAGATTAATGATTTTCTACACTTGACACCTAGGTCAAATAAAAAAAATCAAAACCATAAATGCCTAGTACAATAGGACTTAAATGATTAAGAGACTTGATGTTATAAGATTGATGTACCAAAATTGGTTCAAAATGGCAATGTGCCAATGTTGGGTATTACATTTGCCCCTCGACAATGAATTAATGTGTGAGCAGTGCATTGATTCAAAGAAAAATATAATGTGAAGCATAGAATGAGAACTAAGTTTGGCTCCAAGATTGATAATACAAAGACCAATTGATGATATTTTTAGGGTTATCTCCATAATGATGCTTAACCCTCCAAAGTCCAAATAGAATATTGTTGACACAAAAGTCTACACCCTTGCTTGAGGTATGACCCTTAAGTGACCTTGTGTAACATGGAAACAACCTCCAAGTGTGGTACTTTTGCTCTAAGGTTAAATATTTAGAGAATGTTAGCTTCCTTACTAGCAAGATGCACCTAAACTACCACTTGAGAGGAAAAGGGAGAAGGAATGCATAAAATTAAATTGTTGAAGGGAAAGGGGGTGATACACCAAGATAGAATGTGGTTATAGCTCTACCTACAACTACACAAATCATTAATCAAAACCCTAAATACACTAATCTTGACTCCAGTATATCTCCCAAAATGACATGAAGGTTTGGCACTGATTGTGATGTTGAAAAGGAATTTCACTATGCAACAATTTCTAATAGACTTGACACAACATATGAATCAAGAAAATAGAAAAGAAAACATTCACCACAAGGCAATAGACATGCACAAATAATGAACAGCAAGAAGAGGTAAGAAATAGAGCTTTCATTAATAGAAGGAAAAATTTATAGAGGATAATGTTGCTACAAAATACAAGCAAAGAGGAACCTTTAAAAAATATTTACAAATGTCTATTATACATTTTAGGAAAAACTCAAATATCATGCTAAAACCCTAAACTCAACCATTGCATTCAAGTTTTAGAAGAGAAATAACTAAGAATCAAAAGAAATTTGATCATGAAGTGAAACTTCCCATAGGAAATGCTAGGATGAGACAAAATAAGTGCACCTAGCCGCAAGAGATTAAATCACTAAAATTTGATCATTTCATGCATTAAAGAGGCATGGAGTGTAATGTTGTCATGCTAATCAAGGCTTGAGAAGTCACTAGGCATTAAAGAATAGGTCCTGGTGGCATGTCATGGACAAACAAAACCATCAAGAAGGATAACATGCAAAGTTGACCATGATAGAAATCTAATTATCTTGAAATTTGAATGTTGGTCATCAATAAAAGTCATCTCTTTGAAACAAATTACCCAAATGTGGTGGAAATCTCCCCAATGAAGGGTTAAGTCACAGTCGTTGATGAAAGTCTTCTCTATCCAGTGAATAACTGAGATGTGGTGAGGAAACCCCAAGATGAACTAGGTCCAAAGGATGAGATGCAATTTTGGGCCTTAGAGCCTCACAGAGACTTCGCAGCATGAAGAAGCGTCAGAATGGAAACATGTGGCATCATCACATTAGATGACATGTCAAGCCAACTAGCTACACAAAAAGCATAAACACCACATACATAATGTGGGAAGTGGGACCCTCCACCATGTGGTGGAATTCCAAACTTAGGAGACTTAAAGAGCACTACAGCATGAGGTAATGTTAGACTGATGACACATGGTAACATCTCATGATTTCAGGGAGATGGGCAAATAGCCTGTAAAAGAATAAGAGTCATCAGATCTTGAAATAAAAAAAACAACCCAAAAAAGAACAAAATGAGCTAATCATGAAATGTTAGCTACCAACTTTAGTGTGATATTATCCCCTACAAGGAACCGATCCCATTAAAGGTTTCTCTAATTAGATATTAGTGATGGGCTAAATGGGAGGCAAAAAGGCCAACACTCTTTGTGACTCAACAGGATGCTTGCCTGCTAAGCATAGACTAGTAGCCTAAAGTAATCCATTGGGCATGGAGTCACCAAAAGAAAGATGCATTATCCCACCTACAACTAGTAGAAACAAAACTTTGAGGAGCTCCAAAAAGCTCAAGAAAGCTCCAAAAAAGGAAGCAAATGTGCTCATGCACTTCTTGGAAAATAAGAAAACTATTCTAATATGTATAAAAGAAACTTTTAACCTCATCTAGAAGTAAGTTTAAGGTGAATCCCATTGATTGGGGTTGAAAGAACTTCGCCATTAGGCCTAGAGAGTTTAAAAGTGTTGGCCTCTTTCTAGTTGGTGATAATGTATGGGTCACTCCACATAGCATCAAGTTTGGAGTGCCTACCAGGCTTGGCTCTATTAGCATCCCACTTGAGAACAAGATCTCCCTCCTTGAAGATTCTAGCCTTAGCCATCTTGTCAAAAATCCTTTTGACCTACTACTGATGTACCTCAAGTGTATGTATAGCTTGTTGTCTTTTTTCTTCCAATTCTATTACTTTAGTCAGCCTAACTATCATAGCATCATTCTCAAATAGCTCCAATTGATGAGCCAGTTCAAGAGAGTGGAACTCAAGTGAAATAGGAAGCGTTGCTTCTCATCCATATACCAACATGAAGGGTACATTCCCAATTACTCTCTTGGGTGTAATTTTATCAACCCAAAGGGTGGTCCTCAACTTGGCATGCCAACACTTCTAATTATCTTCAATTGTTCTCTTTATTATTCTGATGAGGTTCTTGTTGGAGGATTCATCCAAGACATTCCCTTGGGAATAATAATTTGAGGAAGTGCTCAAATATATTCCATGTTCAATAGCCCAAGATCATATATGAGTCCCAACAAAAGACTTAGCATTATTTGATATGATAGTTGAAGGAACACCAAATCTGGTCAGTATTCCATCAAGAAACTCAACAACTAAAGCCTCTATTACATATCTCAAAGCTACTACTTCTTTCATCTCATGAAGTAATATGTGGCTATCAAGATCCATTTGTGACTAGAACTAGAGGGTGGGCTTATTGGACCAATGAAAGCCAAACCTCATTGAGTAAAGGGTTGGTCTACCTAAATAGGATGAAGAGGAAGGGCATCAATCTTTTCTTTCCTTAGAAGAAGACACATTTCTCACACTTCCTCACCCACTTATGAGAATCATTGATTAAGGTTGGCCAATAATAGCCAGCCCTTGTTATCATTATTGTTGTAACCCTAGCTAAGAAATGACCACTAGTAGGGCCATCATGAAACTCTTTTAACAACCTATTGATCTAATCTATTTTGATACACCTTAATAGGACTCCATTAGAATCCTTCCTAAACAATATTCCATCCACCAAGACATAAGGGGTAGACTTTAATCTGAACTATCTTCTCTTGGCTCTATTTAGACCTTGAGGATATCTTTCTTCTACCAAGAAGGTAGTCATGTCATGCAATCAATCATTCTAATTTTCACTCTTTGTTGGTTGCTCACCTTGTATCAAGAGGGAAACCTCCTTATGTGTCTTAAAAGATGAGACCATTTTCTCACACAATCCTTTGCCTCTCATAAGTTTTGTGATTTTAATATCAATGTCATACTTCATGACCTTGGTGATCCATCCAGCTCTCTTTTCATTGATATCCTTGTTCAAAAGGAACTCCTTTACACTTCTATGTGGGACCAAGAGTTGGACCCTGTTATGGGATAGAAGATGTCTAAACTTTTTTAGAGCCCTTACAACAATAATAACTTACTTCTCTACATATCTATATCTACACTCATAATCTTTAAGCCCTTCACTAAGAGAGCAATGGGCTTCTCCAAATTCTCTTCATTTAACTATGTTAGAACAACTAATATACTTGACTCTCCTCTAAGAGAGTAAAGAATAAAATTCCTATAAAAGTTGAGATTGACAAGAGTGGGACCTGATGTAATTGATTTCTTGATCTCCTCAAGAATGGCTTTCCCTTCCTTGGTCCAAGTGAACATCATATTCTTCTTTAGCATGGTTGTGAGAGCTTTCGCCATGGAAGAAAGATCAATGATGAACCTGCTCATGAAGTTTATCCTACCAAGAAAACTCTGCAACCCTTTCTTGTGGCTGGGAAGTGGGAAAGAGAGAATCATTTCCACCCTTTTTAGATCTATTGTTAGTCCATCTCTTGACACAATGTGTCCTAGGAGATTTCCTTGATCAGTGGTAAACACACACTTTTTTGGGTTTAGAGACACACCATTCTCTCTACATTTGATGGACATCTACCTCAAATGATCAAAGTGATCCGTTGCATGCTTTGGAAAGATAGTTATATCATCAAGTATATTAGCACAAAATTCTCCAACATGCCCTTGAAAGCAATCTCCATTTCCTTTTGAAATGTAGCACCTACATTGGTTAGTCCAAATGGCATTTACAATAGACATAAGTACCCCATTTGTTAGTTAATTTTATCTTATATCAGTCTGACTCTTGGACTAACACTTGGTTATAACCTAAAAAAAAAATCTTTAAGAGAAGCCTTATTAAGGTCCTTAAAATCTTCACATAATCTGATTTCTTCACTCTTCTTTTTAACAGGAACAAGGTTGGCTACCCATGAAGAGTGCTTAATAAGGAAAATGATAGTAGCCTCTATAAGCTTAGACAACTCTTTTCTCATCAATGCTTCAATCTTGGGGTTGATTGGCCTTTGCTTTTTTCTAAGAGGCTTTGCATCATGGTTTAAATCTATAGTATGCTTGAATAAGATTAGTTCAAAACCTTTTAAGTCTTTATATGTCTAGGGAATAACATCATGAATTCTTGACATAAATTAATGAAAACTTTTTTTTTAGTCTCAGTGCATACCTTTCACAAGTTAAGATTCTTTCTATCAGCAATGGTGATAGGCATGTAGTCATCCCTCCTTGCAATCAGGTTTGAACCCTTGCTTCTTGCTTGATCATCAAAGTTGAATATGACCTCTAAAGTGACCAAACTTTTAGGAAATTTATTGGAATTAAGATTCATAATTTGATCATCATATTGAATTTGCAGCTTAGACTAAATTTTAGCAAAGAATTCTACTTCATTTTTTAGGAAATTAACAAATTATAAATTAGAATCAAATACTTGCTAATTCGTGCAATTATCTGGGATAGCAAGCCTTACAAAAAGTTTGATTTGTTGTTCCTTTATATCAGCAACATGTTATAGTATTCATAATGATCACCAATTTCTACAAGTCTATCAGCATGTTTGTTTTTATTCCTAGGAATACTCTAAATAATGAATTCTTGGAAGCCTTCAAGTAGATCCAAAACTTTGTGTTTGTATGACTTGAGAAAGTTGTTCTTCATGACGTTCTAATTTTTGATTTGATTAACAACTAACTCATTGTTCCCAAACACTTTCAAGAGCTTTATACCTATTCTTTGTGCAAGTTAGAGACCTTGTGTCAAGGCTTCATACTTGACCACATTATTAGTGCAACTAAATTGGAGTCTATACAAAAATTAATATTTCTCCAAACTATGGGAAACAAGCATTACACCAACACCTAAACCATTTTTGTTCCTTGAGCTGTCAAAGGACATATTCCACAATCCATTTGTATCTTCTTTTGCTTTTGTGAGATTGGGAATAGGAGTACCCTCCTCAAATATACAATAAGTTCCAAGGCTTGTCTCTTCAACTTCTTGTATTGGGTCAAGTTGGAAAGCATTAGCCCATTCATCTAAAAGATAGTTAGGAACCTCTATTAAGAGTGTACCATGTTCATGAATTATGCATTCCTCATCTTCTTCATGGATTGTGCAATTCATATTTATGGGGCTAGCAGTATAAGTTTCTATGTGATTAAGGGCCAATGGTTTAGTCTTTATGGAAGCCTTTGTTCCATATCTTTTCCTAAAGAACATGTAAGACTAGTCAGATGCAATATAGCGACCAATTTGTGTAGTAAATTCCCTAGATAGGAAAATAGAAAAATGTGGAGGGAGCTCAACAATTAATATGTCTTGCATGACAATACAAACTGGACATGCGTGTAATGAAATATTCTTTTTTTTAAACACTCCTACTATTTGAATAGAGCTACCATCTAATTAAACAACTCCCTTAGACATTGGTTCATATTTAATACCAAGAAGATTGGTTACACACCTTGGCATCACCAAGCTACTAGCTCCAGAGTCTATCATGAAATTGTGAACCAACTTATCTCCTATAATCAAAGAGAGGTAAAAGGGGGAAGGCTTACTCTTCTTACTTGTCTCTTCCTCCCTTTTAGGTTGCACAAAACTTGTTTCTACATCCATGGTAGCTAGTTCATTCTACACTTTGATAGTATTTAATTCTTGTTGTAACAATACCAATTGAGAAGGCATTGCAAGAACAACCCACATAGGATCATTGTTATTGGTTCTCTTTATTTGATCTACAATGTTGAGAGGAGTGTCTGTTGACTTGGTTGGAACCTTAGTGACTATAGGGTCTGGTATATGAATGGGAACAACATGTGGCATGTGGGATAGTCTTCAAAGTTGCAACTTGATTTGATGAAGAAGATGGAGTCTCCTCTATAGCTCTCATTTTGCTTCTAGTGTTATGAGCCATTCCATCATTACCATCATGATTTACATGGTAGTAATCTTTAGGCTGATAATTCATGAAAGTCCAATCCCCTTGCTATTGGGATTGAAAACCAATAGTTTGTTGATTAGCATCATATTGATGCCCTATTACTTGTTCTTGTGTAGCTAAGGCTTGAGAAGGTTCCACTATATGGCACATGCATTACTCATATGAAAAGTTACAAATTGAAAAATATTATTGTTCTTGGGCCAAATTATTTTGAGGAACTACCATCCTTACTAGATTTGCACTTGCATTTGCAGGGGCTACATTACCCATGAGTCTATTTTGGTTGTATGGAGCTTGACCAGGGTTTGGCTTCCTATTGAATGAATTATTGTGATAATTAGGATGAAAAGGCCTACTACCTTGAACTCGTTGTCTCTCCCAAGTCACTAGCTTGTTGCTCATTTTTTACATCATTGCATTTTGATCCTGAAATCTTTTATCCATATCTTGTATTATTACCTACATCATGACCTCAATTTTATCTATTTCACTCGAAGATGTAGAAGTTGAAGGAGTAAAAAACAAAAGGTTGGCTTGTATTTGTAGTTAGAATGGGAGCCATTGTGGGTTGGTGTGTAGGCATGTCATGAAATAGTGGCATTAAAGGCCTTGGGGCTAGCTTTCCTCCTTGGATTAGAGTGTTTTCTACCCTTAAAGTAATTTCATATGTAGCTAGTAAAGTTTTCCCTCCCATGGTTTTCAGTGTGGTAGCAATATCACTATTAAAAGCTCTAAGGTAATACAAGAAAGAATTTTCAAGAGTAGGCTTCACTGTAGTAGGGATTCTATCCCATGTTTTTTGTAATCTATAAATGAAATCTATCATAAACTCATGGGGCACCCTTTTAATTATAGTTAGTTGTTCTAAAAGTGATAGATGATCACTCTTATCTTTGAAATATTTGCACAATCTTTCTCCCAACTCATCCCAATTATTAATGGAGTTATGTGGCAATCTCTATACTATTGTAAGGATTTTCCCTTTAATGATGAAGCTAAAAATCTAACCACAACATCAGCTTCTATAATACCATGTATATTGCAGATATTTGAGACTTCCTAAATATGCTCTATTGGGGAAATTGAAGTTTCACTAGTAAAATCTAGTAGACTTTTAAGAGTAGATACTGAGATATCATGTCTTTGGGCTAAAATAAGAGGACTACCACCATTAAAGGTAGCAAACACCTGATTTATAGCGAGGGTCGCATGGAGTAATGATCTACTCAAATAAAAAGATGGTACCCTAGGTTGTGACCTATCAACTAGAGGAGCAGAAAGAGATCTAGGAGGTGTATGTGCTACCTCTAAAATCCTAATTGGTGATAAAGAAAGTCTACTTCTTTCTCTGCTAGGATTTGAAAATGAAATTTTAGTAAACCAAAAGTTACCTCTAGAAGATGCCCTTGTTTGAACCTTGGGCATGAATTATAGTAGTTCAAGTCTGAGAACCAAGATATAGAGATGGAGTCACTAGGTGCTTGAATGTGAGCCTCTTGAAGGCTAAAATCCTAAGATCATCACTATCTTCTCAACATAGAAGTTGAAGTCCTTTAATTAACACCAACAAACTAGTAGACTTCTTAGTAAGCTTGAATGTAGTCCCATTAGGCGTGCCAAAAAATGTTGACACAAAATTTTTTGCACCCTTTCATAAGCTATAACCCTCAAGTGACCTTGTGTAACATGGAAACAACCTCCAGTGTGGGACTTTTGCTCTGAGGTTGGATCTCTGGAGAAAGTCAGCTTCCTTACTATCAAGATGCACCTAAACTACTACTTTAGAGGAAAAGGGAGAAGGAATGCATAAAATTAAATTATTGAAGGGAAAGGGGGTGATGCACCAAGATAGAATATGGTTATAGCTTTTCCTATAACTGCACAAAACATTAATGAAAACCCAAAATACAATAATCTTGACTCCAATCTATCTCTCAAAATGACATGAAGCTTTGGCACTAATTGCAGTGTTGAAAAGAAAAGGAATTCACTATGCAACAACTGCTAGTAGACTTGACACAACATATGAATCAAGAAAATAGAAAAGAAAACATTCACCATAAGGTAATAGACATGCACAAATAATGAACGGAAAGAAGAGGTAAGAAATAGAGATTTCACTAATGGAAGGCAAAAGTTGCAAAGCATGATGCTGTTGTGAAATACAAGCAAAGAGGAACCGTTAAAACATATTTACAACTTCCTTTATAGAGTTTAAGTAGAACTCAAATATCTCACTGAAACCCTAAACTCAACCACTAAGTTCAAGTTTCATAAGAGTAGTAACTGAGAATCAAAAGAAACCTTATCATGAAGTGAAATTGCTCATAGGAAATGACAAGATGAGACAAAATAAGTGCACCCAACCACAAGAGATCAAATTACTAAATTTTGATCATTTCATGCATTGAAGAGGCATGGAGTGTAATGGCGTCATGAAAATCAAGGCTCGAGAACTTGTTAGGCATTGAAGAATAGGCTCTTGGTGGCATGTCATGGACAAACAAAATTGCCAAGAAGGATAACATGTAGAGTTGATAGCGGGGAGAATCTTATTTTCCCAAAATTTGAACATGGGTCATTGATGAAAGTCTTCTCTTTGAAATAGATGGCCCAAATATGGTGGGAATCTCCCCAATAAAGGGTTAAGTCACAGCTATCAATGAAAGTCTTCTCTATCCAACAGACAACTGAGATGTGGTGAGGAAACTTTGAGATGCACTAAATCCAACATATGAGATGCAATTTCGGCCCTTAGAGCCTCACAGAGACTCTACAACATGAAGAAGCATCATAAAAAAAACTCCTGGTAGCATCACGTTGGATGATGTGTCAAGCCAACCACCTATGCAAAAAGAATAGACATGACATAGATAACATGGGAAGGGGGACCCTCCATCATGTGGCAAAATTCTGGACTTTAGAGCCTTGAGGAAGTACTATAGCATGAGGTAACATCAAAATGGTGACATGTGGAAATGTCTTATGCTTTTAGGAGATGGGTAAATAGGCCACAAAAGAATAAGAGCCGTCGAATTTCAAAATAAAGAAAATAGTCCAAGAAAGAACAAAATGAGCTAATTATGAGATGTTAGCTGCCAAGTTTAGTGTGATATTATCCCTTGCAAGGAAAGAAGCCCATTGAAGGATTCTCTGATTAGATATTAGTGACTAGATGAATGGGTGGCAAAAAAGGCCAACAAACATGTAGATACTAGTCTAAAAGAACAAATATTGTGATGATTCATAGGATAGTCCCTAGAACAAGGCTCAATCCTCAGGAGTCTGGATTAGAATGCCCTAACACCTATCCTTTAAAAGATGACAAGATCAATCACAATTCATAGGATTGTCCCCAGAACAAGGCATAATCCTCAAGAGTTTGGGTTAGAATGCCCTGATACCTATACATTTAAAGATGATAGGATCAATCACAATTAATAGAATTATCCCCAAAATGTGGCTTAATCCTCAGGATTCTAGACATGACATCTAGATACCTATCCATTGAAAGATAAATAAAAGAAAGTGTAGGATTATCTATAGAATGAAGCTTAATCCTCCAAAGACTAGATAGAACACCTAAATACTAGTTTATAAAAGAGATAACAGGACTTATCATGAGTTGTAGGATTATCCCCAAAATGGGGCTTAACCTTTAGGAGTCTAGGTAGAACGCCCAGTTACTTGTCCATCAAGCCATGATAAGTATTGTTATAAGTTTGAACAATTGATCGATAGATGAGATAGATAGCACATGATGCCAGATCAAGGGACCAAAGATGCCCCTAGTGATGAGATTCCTTAGAGATGAGGACATTGAGTTCAGATTAGATTGAAGAAAGATTTAAATAATGCAATGATGTAATTATCCTGCCCCTTTGGGAGTAAAATTGAAAGATGACACATCAAAATAGTTATGTAAAGTAGTAGATTGTAAGTTAAAGATGCAAGTAGAGATTCAAAAGAAAGTATAATAGATTAGAGAAGCATGTAGAATATTTTGAGTCGATTTAGAGTGATTTCAAGGTCTATTTGAGCTTGGTTAACCTAGGTTGACTGTTGATGAAAAAGTTAAAAGTTTGAGAAAATGTTGATACAATGAGATCCTAAAAAGAATATCATGTTAGATATATGGACTACACAAGAATTTGATTGTGTCGGTCCCAAATAAATTAAAATGTGATTTCGAGTTATTTAAGAGTATTAGATTTTGAGTTTGATTCCAAAAAAGAATGTAGAGCGATCAAATTGGCCAAGAGGGTGATGTACATGCCAATCAGAGCACTTTTAAAATTAGGTCAAACCCTATATAAAACCCCAAAAGCTCATTTTCAAATCATTTGCACTTTTGTCTTTTATGGAGAAGAGTTATGGGCATCATAGTGGTCCCAATAAGATCTCACAGATTCGAGCAGTCCATATGTCATAGTCGATCGATAGACTACAAGTCATTAGTAAGTAATTGATAAACCTCATAATCCTTTCAAATTTCACACATTTTCATAAAAAATTGCTCATTTTTAGTCATTTGAATTGTTGTTGCATCGGGTCCTCACATAGGAGCTCATTTTCTCATGTAAGAGTGTAGAAAATGTCATGCTAGATTATGTTATCAAAGTAGTTGCTCATGCAGCTACTAGAGGAATCTTGCCTCACAGGCACCCATGTGTCACTTTGAAAACCCTATTACAGGGTCCATGATTGCATCAAAATTGGGGAATACTCGCATCACTTTTTTTCTCGTATGAGAGTGTGAAGGTCTGTCATAAGATGTTGTCTCGCATGGGTTTAAGAGCAGTTTTTCATCAGCATAGAGTCATATTTTCATGTTTTCCATCATCCTAGCACTGTTTTGAGTCTTTGTACCATGTTTATAGAAAAATTTAGTAGTATTCTATAGTGTTTTTAGATATCATTTTGATTGATTGAACACTTATTGTGCTATGTTGTTCAGTTGGTTATAGGTTGACTTTCTAGATGTTTCATTCTAGTCACACAACCTAGTCATTAGAGAGCTATTGAGACAGTTAGATGTAGTTGAGGTAGCTCATCTAGATGCTTTAGGATTATCGTATCTTCATGAGGTACCCGATATTCAGGTGAATCGTGGTTTATTGGGTGCATTGGTGGAGTGTTTCTATTCAATGACAAATAAATTCCACCTACGTCTTGTTGAGATAACAGTGACCCCAAAGTACATTTATCAAATATTGGGATCCCCTTATATGGTACTCATATTGAGTACAACACACAATCAAGACCTGAGACTCTAGCATTGAGGAATATCTTTCAAGCTAACATGATCATGGGTAGGGCTATCCCATGGGAAGAGTTGATACATTAGTATGGTCAGAGGCATAGACTAGTCATATTACTAGCTATGATCATTAGATGTTACTTGATGCTTAATAGGGGACAACATGGGTTAGAGTGCATCTTGGTTAGGATGCTATAGTGGATAATAGATCATTCTGCTCACTTTGGATAGGGTCAATGCATGCTTGCGCATATGTTTCATGAGATGCATGAGATCTCCTATAGAGAGGCAAAGAGCATGGTAGTGGGAGTGTTCGTACTTTAGATATGGGCATGGGAGCACTTGCCCATTATGAGACCCATTTACAAGGACCTCTAAAAGCTACAGGAGCCCTACATGTGTAGGTACAAAGGCCAAGTTACCCAACCTACACTAGGTAAGATAGAGTAGTGGAGGGTACAACTTGATGATATAGTAGCAGTGACATGGAGGTCATAGAGAGAGACCAAGGCATGAGGTGATGCCCATGCACAGTTGGGTACATGTTTGCATCATAGCCACTAATTGTTCAATCAATCCAAATCATCAAGAGATTCCCTTTGACTTGGGTGTGGCATCAGTATGGATGTCCACATGATATCTCATAGTAGTATTGTTCATATGCCCACTTCGTCAATGAGGTGAAGAAGGGTTGGTTAGCAAGGATAAATCTAGGATAATTGATGATAGATGTTTGAGGTCTCACCATTTCTTGATGGGATTACCTAGCAGGGGTCACTGAGGGTGGAGTTAACCCTAAGTGCAAGGAGTATTTTGTGAGTCATCTATTCCCTCAATTTATAGATCTAGTAGGTATGGGAGCACTAGTTCAACTGATGGTACAAATTCCTATTTTTACTTGTCAAATGAGGATAGACCCCAACATTGGTAATAGTAGGCCAGGACAAAGATGACCCCTGGGCAGATGGATAACTCTATGGGTGATGACTCTCAGAGGCAGAGAGTTGAAGGTTAGCCTCCCCAAAAGATTGATTAGGGCAAGCAATGACAGAATGGTGGAGAGGAAGAGATACAAGATGCCCTATGTCAATCAAGGGATAGAGTGCGTATAGTGTAGCGATATCCAAGAGAGCTACAGATCCAAGTGGCAGTTTGTGATACTCAACTAATGAATCATGGTCATGACATTAGAGAGCTAAGGGAGCAGTTGGAGAGGCAGGAAGAGGAAATCAAGAGGATAACTATCATTAGACTACTTGAGTCACGTATTATTATGCTATGCATGTCAGGGTTGTTCCAGATGCTATAGAGGAGGTGCCCATTTTTTAGAGGATGTGAGAGCATTAGAGTGTGCCCAACCCCTTACAAGAGTAGATCCTCCTCCTCCACCACCAAGGGATTAGAGGAAAGGATGTAGCTAGCTCACTCTCTCTTATCTGTTTGGATGTATATCATGTATATCAGATGTATCAGCATCATACTTTGTATCATTTTGAGACATTGTTACTGATAATGCTCGAGTAGCACACATTTTGTATCACCCTCCATATATATATATATATATATATATATATATATATATATATATATATATATATAAGAGCTCATTTAGATATATTTTTATGTGTCATGCTTTTCCTTTATGATGTTCATATATGAGATGTATCTTAGATGGATTTTGATTATGCAGATGTGATGTTGTATGGATGTATATCCTAAATGATATGAGATGTGCATGCATATGTATATAACTATGGTGGATTAGACATAGATATATGATGTGTATTTATAATATGAGATGATTCTATGATGCATAAGTGTAAATGGATTATCACAATGCAAAATTAATATGTACTAACATCTCATGCAAGTTTCATTTGTGTTGTTAATGATAGTTTCTCTATCAAATTCTTGAAGATCAACCGTGGGATTTAACACTTGTGCAGTCGAGATGAAAACATGATACACATAAGAAGCCAACTACCACTCAAATCAAGGAATGCAATGAAATGCATTATTGAGATAATGCCAAAATGTAAATCTAAAATGAAGTACAATCCTATGCTAGATGCAAACCCCAAAACTTGGTTATTGAACTCATAAGATATAGTTTACATCACATGGCATTTTGTTAGGGCCACCAGATGTCATACAACCCTCATTGACATTACAACCATGAGAATATTAATATGACATTAGTCCTAGATTTATTGGAATGAGATGTAAGAATTACGGCACAAGAAGCCAGAATGACCATAAAATATTTTCCTATTACTTTAGAAAGTGAACATAAGCGTCAAAGCATAAATGCTAGGATGACAAGAATGTTTATTGTGTATAAGCACACAAAAATATGTAAGAGATCCTTCTCATGCTAAGTAATCAGTAAGCATTATGTTCGCAATGCGTAACACCCCGCCTTGTGACCCAAAAGAAGTTAACCTAAAGTTTTACTAAGTTTGTCAAACATTTTTTTATAAAGATAATAACTTAACAACAATAGAATAATATAGTGGATACTCAGACCTGATGTCTGAATCCATCTTTGAAAAAAAAATTCACCTCTTTCTCTAGTGCTAAAACTCACTGAATAGAGGTACTGATTTTAACATTAAGCTTTCATGAAAATGAAACTCATGAAAATTAAAATACCTTCAATGCTGATGCAAAAAATTTCCTCTGTTGATTCTGGCACTGGTGTGAGCTGATACTCTTTCACACTGATGAAAACCTTGTAGAGCCACCACCTTCTTTAGAAGGACAAACAAATCACAACTGTGATTCACTTTCAACATTCAAATTTCTTTCAACCAGCAGAGGCAATAACACTGAACCTTCAATTAAGAAAAATTCTTTTCCAAGAAACTAATAAGAGCTTCAAATCTACCCTACAATTGAAAGTTCTTCAACTTTTAAACATAAAATCAACTAGGATACACTGGTACAAAGACAGAGTCACCACTCATAAACATGAGAAATAAAACAAGACTTTTTACTTGACAAAATCTAAACCAGACATTCAAAGGTAGGAAAACACAGATCATCAAACCACTCTTATAGATTTATAATCTTGAAAAACAAAGAACAAACCATGCTTTTTCACTCTTGACTTTGACACTACAGCACTTTGAAAACACTTTAGCTGAACTGATAGATGATGGAACCATTAGTGACAATACAATCTTTCTTCAACCTTCAAAGCCACTGTAGTCCTCGATAAAACATCACTGGGGGGCATAAAGCTTCAGCATGACCTTGCTGCTGATAACAAACTTTACACATACCTTTCTTATAACTGAATTGAATTTAGATTGCAATACTCCCCAACGGACTCGCCATTTTGTCAGTTCCTGATTTAACAGTTTTGGAAATAACCAAGAAACCAGACCAATACATCTAAGGTTAACTAATTCCTATGGTGGATGCACTTGACTACAGTCTTGGGCCAACTATAACGATAAATCCTTCTTCTTCTTCAGGCTCTATTAGAGCTATGCAGGTGGACCTCAGATTCTTCAAATGGTACTAGTGTAAAGGCATACAACTGAATCTGGAAAAATATATAAAATCCCTTAATCTTCTATGTTTATGCAAGCATTCATGGATGAAATAGCTGATAACAAAGCACATTAACCTGATAAACTAAGTGAGGGAAAGCTCTTTTAATTCTTAAACACAAAAGGAAAGATATTTGATTAAGATTTGTATCTCAACATCACCTGGGTATGCAACAACAAAGATCATGTATCCTTCAAGCTGACCAATCCCTTATCCCTTGGGCATCAACTAAACTTTAACATGCAGATGGATACCTAAATTATACTCATATATTCAAGCATATGATCTATCTATTTGACTTGCAAATAGACATCAATCTTCATTAAAACTCTCATACTTATGAGGAAATCCTTCTGGTGTAACCTACAACCCTATCAATATAAACAAGCATTTACATGGATCTTTATTCCAACAGAAAATTCATCCTGATATACAACCTTAAAGGATTGCAACTAAGTCCAAGCTCTTCGTTCTCAGACACAAAACATTGCAAATAACAGAAGCAGGAGATGAGAATCAAAATGAAACTAAGAAAGGTAAAACTCTTTGCATTAATTTCATTGAAAATAATAAATCATCTGTATATCAAAATTCAATAAAGAACACCAAGAGATAACTGTGTAATATAACAATGCTTCAAAAGAGATACAATATGATGTTCATAATAGGAAAAACATTGAGAAAACTAGTATCACAACTTTGAAAACTGGAGCCAACCTAGTGGTCTCACAAGTTCTAAAAATTGGAACCCTTACAATAAGTAGAAGAGGAAGATATATAAGAGAGAAGATCTTGCAGGAATTATAATTTGGAATTGACATCTGTCCCACTGAAAGAGTCTTCAATCTGAAGTTGTTGAAACTAAACTTCCTCATCTACTTGCAATTGAAAACCATAAATGAAGACCAAAATATCTAATATATTCCACTTATAAATATGCAAATATCTCATGAAGAAATATCAAGAAATCATCACTATCTGTACTAAGGTTCCAAAAATCTAATTTCAACATGTCACAATTGCTCTATCGTGAAAATCAACTTGTGTTGTTGCCAAAAACATAACTACTCATAACTACATCAAAAAACATTTAATTCATCCTTACAATTGATGGAGAAGTCAAATCAGATGAAAATATCTCTATATTTGATTGCAATTTCATCTGCAACATTAAATTTGCACAATTCATTGTGAAGCCCCCGAAATCAGAAAACCTCCTGTAGCTGCTACTAGCTAAGACCTGCACAAAATCTGACTGCAAAAATGAAGAGTTCGTTCTTTTCTAGTTTTGACGGTATATTACACTTCACATTTCAGACAAAAATTGCCCCCCTGAGAGCATTCTAAAAAGCTAGCCTCCATGACTGAACAGAGCAATAAAATGAAAAATTTAAATGTGTAATTAGGTATAAAAACAAATAAAAGGTCCTCACAGTGAAAATGTGGGACAAAAGACCTGCTACATTTTTCACAACTCCCCCTGTTGCACACGACTTCCTCTCATGTAACGACTGAATGCTTGTTTCTTAGGTGTGGGGTGTTGTTGGCATTGCAAAGCTCCTCCTTCAGGACGCGTTTGCTTCCTTTGAATGCACGGGAGGCTATCATGCCCCACCATACAAGTTATGGTTTTTTTGTGTGGGGATTGCCTTGTTGTTGGCATGGAACTCCCTATTCATGCAGCGGCTTCCCTCTTATAGCATCCCCTTTGCTTTAACATGGGCTCTGCCTGTGCATGGTCATGGGATCCCTACTAGACGTGGATCACAAAAAATGTGTAGCTCCCTCAACGCCCCTGTTCACAAAAATGTGGATTGTTGTTTTACAACTTGCTCCTAGCCGTGAGAAGCATTATGAATGTGGATGCTTCTTATTTAACATGAGGTGTTTACATCATTCTCCAGTTATGGGCATCCATTGATCTTCTCATTCTTCACGTGGGGTCTACTTCCATCTTCCTGGCACCTGTAAAATGTGGATTTCCCTGCCTTTGGCATGGGGTGTTTATTTCTTGCCCATGCGGCTTTCTCCCAACTAGGCCACGGATTTTGCTTGGCATCCTTCCTTGCGTGTGGACCATGATATGTTGTAGATCTCCCACTTTTGCTGCAGTAGCTTCATCTTGTTTCCCACGGATTCAAGGATTTTTGCCCCGTTTTAAGTCATATTTTCCTTCATGATGTCATATCCCTTTGCCTATTTAAAATAAAATGATAATAATGCACCTAATGAAACATCGTAACAATTAAAATTATCACCATATCCCCTTTCAAAAACCTCAACTTGCACACAATCCTCATCAGTCTGATTGAATCAGTCAGGCCCCAAAGTGGGTCCGACTAAAAAAAAAAGTGTTTTTGAACAACTAATTCTGTAAACTGATCCATCAATCATCTTAAACTATTTGAAATGAAATTTGACCACTAAAACAATCATTAAAACTTATTTTAAACCATTTTCGCATCATTGTGAAAATCATGTCAGGAGGCCTATTGCCTAGCTTTAAAAACTGATGAAAACACCTAGTCGGGCTCCAAAACTCTGGGCTTATATTCTCTCTGACACATTCAATAGGCTTTCCGAATCTCATTGCATGATGACATCAGGGTCAAAAGATATCGACCTCCAAAGTTGCCTCCTTTAAATCACCTGTAGATAAACATGCCAGGAAGCTAGAAATTGCATTTGGTTTCGGCCTTAAAAACTGGGCAAACAAGCACTTGAGATTCTAAAAACTGAGGCATTGATACTTTTTCATGAGAATACTGTATTTCTATGATTTGGGCTCATGATGAACCACAGGATGCATTTGGCAAGCGTGCAAAGTAGGCTACCTAGATTTGCAGGACAGGGGACATCAGTAAAAAAGTGTTTTTTGCAAATGGAATGGCCCTGGAAAAGTGTGCAAACGGATTCGTCAAGACTTGAAAACTGGCACACTTAGAGTATTTTCAGAGTAGAATGGAGGGGTATAGTCCATTTTGTCCCACCAATCACAGATTCAAAGATATGATATCTCAAACAGGGCACCCGAACAATCTGTGTTTAATAACACCAGTAAAAAGTTATAAATTGCATTCAAAATCGCATTTGAAAATTGATCAAACGAATTCATCATGACCTCAAATCTGGAACATAGCAAGTCTCTGACCCCTAGAATATGATGCAAAAGGAAATTTCTTATTTGGGTCAACTAGTCAAAAGTTATGATAGGTCAAACAGAGCTACTCGAAATTATGAACAATATGCAGATTTATGAAAATAGTAAATTGCCAAATTTGAGGGGTTCGAAACCTAGTCAAACAGATTCGAAATGACTTGAAACTTGGAACATAGGTTCTTTGGTATTCATACTAAACATCCTCAAATTAGTGAGTCACAAAACATAACCAGGTAAAAGATATTCAAAGGAAAATTGGGCCTCCGAACACTATTTGACACTTGGGCAGAAAATGCAGAACTGAAAACTACTCAAAATGGGACTTCGCAGAATGGTTCAAAATGTCATTTTATCATCATAGAACACATGGATGGGCTAAATGAAGGGTGTTAGAAACATAAAACACCATTTAGGCATTAATTCAACAGCTGGGTATATATGCATGCAAAGCGTTCATAGGAGCTTGAAGTAACTCAAAATTTGGAATAGGCACTCAAAATGGGAAAGCAATTTTGAGCACCAACACACTCATACATCAACAACACATAAACATGTTACAACTCTTAAGGATCCCAAGATGTTGAGTGACATTTAATTTTAATTAATACTAAGTAAAATAAATAACACATCCACATAAAAGAATAACTACAAGTCCAATCCATTTAAATAACATACATTTGTTTCGAATGCCACTTGGCAATAAAATTCAGAATGCACAATCGTCCACTGTGCATGTCACAAGGTATGAAAGGATAAGAGAATATACATTTATAAAAATAGATTACATCATCCCTTTCCGATCCATGAAGCAAAGTACAATACAATAAGTGAAATCATCCATCATAATATACCAAGAATAGATAGAAAGGAACATTTGTACAAATACATCCAGCAGCGGCAACTGACAGTTAGATCTCAATGGTATAAGAAAAAGCACTACTACCTGACCTCATGGTAACCCAAAAAGGTCCACTCCCACTACACTAAGGAGATAGTCTCAAGTCCCAAATAGGATATCAATCCCAAAATCAAAAGAAATATCTAAGTCAAGGAAACCCTAAAAGTAATCTAACTTAAAGGTTCCAAGATAAATCAACATCTAGACCCAGAGGCAAACACAGATATGTAGGAAATCTACTATGCAAGTGGGCAAGTGTCATTGCACAAATCAAGACTAGAGTTACCCTGGTAGTCTAACTTGACCCCACCCTCTAGTGACTTTATGCAGCACTACTATCCTTTTATACTGACAAGGCATACTAATGATGCATGGTCATAACCAAGCATTCTCTCTACTTCCATCCTAGTCTTTACTAGCACTTGAGGCATGGGCGAGAACATACAAAGACTCTTATTAGGTTCATTTTACTCCCATTTAGTGTAGTGTTTTCATTTATTAAACAACTTACAATGGGTTACCCTGGCAGCCACTTTGGGCCCCAACCTCTATTGCAAGTCACTTCCCAACATTACATATAGGTAACCTACCCTAAGCTCAGTAAAATCAAAAGATCACAAAGACCACATACCATACATCAGTTCTTAAACAAGCAACTGATGAGTACTAAAAATCATTGATCATGATCACAAATTCCACCAATATGATCATCCTAACAGGACTGATCCCAAAATCAATTATAAATAAACCAATCAATGTCATAACATGACATCACCAAGAACAAATCATACAAACACCTCAATCCTATACAAGCGACTGAAAAGCAATCCAAATACAATTGATTGAAGACTCAAAGGTTATATCAGATAGGTCACACCATTCACCTCAGTTTCACAGAAGAACACTGGAAAGAAATAATAATCAATAGATCAAAACACCTCATAGAGCATACAAGACACATTAACATGGTTGAATATTAAATATCATAGACAAACATCATCATGACATCACAAAACAAACCCATAAGCCTCTGGTAAACATCTTGATTGGCCAAAACTAAGACAAACCCAAAAACCCCAACACCAGTAAATCACACATCACATAAAGTGCATACAAAAGTGAATTTCATAATTCATTAGATTTTGAAAACCCTAAAGTTTAATATTTAGCAAAAAAAATAAGATTAAATCATAGACGATTCTATAATGGAAATCAATTTTCTCAAACAAGAGTTTCAACCCTGAGAACTTTTGAAAATAGAAACACAACAGACACGAAGAAGACAAGAATTCAAAGAATGAGAAACTACTGCACAAACCCACAAGATCCTACCTGGATCTGATGCTAAAACAATGAATGCACAAACATGCAAGAATCTTTCTTTTCTTTCAAAAACCTTCTTTTTGGAAATTGGCTCCTCCAAACCTGTGTATCTAGAAATGAGCTCTAATTTCTTTAATAAAGAGTTTTTCCCCCCAAATCAAGGCTTTGATCATGCAATCATGTGAAAACTCTTTGTCTTTAATTACTATATTTATATAATTTAATTAAAATAAGCTTTATCAAACTAAAACTTTCTCTCCCGTATTAAATCATGGAATGTTTTAAATATAATATTTATTAATTTAACTAATAATATTATTTAGAGTTTATTAAAAATAAAACTTGTAAATAAATTATTATTAAATTAAATAAATATAAATACACCTAAATTAGAACTTTAATCAAATTTTTAATGTTAATACTTTCATGCACATTTAAAGAACTTTTTTATTAAAATATTCTTTTATATTTTCTTTTCCTCCACTTTATTAATTAGTGTAACCACTATTTAAAGCATAGTTTATTATTTAAATTAATAAGAATAATTAAAGCTCGTTATTTAAATGCAGCTCTAATTTAATAATTATTAATTAAATAATCATAATAAAATAATATTAAATCTTTAATCTTTTAATATTATAATTCTATTTTTATCCTACTTCCTAAATTAGACTTTTAAAATAAATATTTTAAACTAAAGTACATATTTAATTAATTTCTAATTAATTAAATAACATCATATTCTAATCTTTCTTTAACCAATTTTCTAAATTTAGACCTTTTTATTTAAAGCATAAATTTAATTAGTTTTTAATTAATCAAATATTCACATATTTTAATATTTTCTTTTTAATCAAATAATATTTATTATTCAACTAATAATATTATTTAGAGTTTATTATTTTTTTTAAAACTTAAATAATTATTATTAAATTAAATAAATATAAATATGCTAAAATTAAAACATTAATTTAATCTTTTAAATTTAATTCTTTTATTTAATTAATTAAATATAATTAAATATTAAATTTTCTATATATAATTTTCATGCAACAACTTTATGCAATTTAAATTAAAATATCTTTATTAAATTAATTTTCTTTCTTACTTTAATTAATCATGAGATGTTTATAATATCATATTTATTAATTTAACTAATAATATTATTTAGAGTTTATTAATAAAACTCCTAAATAAATTATTATTAAATTAAATAATTATAAATATGCCAAAATTAGAACTATAACTTCATCTTTAAATTTTATTCTTTTATTTAATTAAATTCATAGATATTTTTAATAATATATTTATTAACTTAATTAGTAACATTATTCAGAATTTATTATTTAAAATAAAAATTATTGATAGAAAAAAAATGGCGAGCAAAAGCAGAGTGAACAAAAATAGAGCAGTAAGCAAAAGCATAAATGCAAATTTAGGCAATCGTGTGGAAAATTCCAAGAGGGCATTTGTCTTCCGTAATAACTACAGACGCCCCAAACACAGCCAGCAAAATTTCTATGTACAAATTCGAGATCCTTCTCAAGTGCATGATGAGGTGGAGACTGGAAATAAATTCTCAATTTTGGTGGAGTCTGATGACCATATAACTTAAGAGCATGGCAATTTTTCAATATAAAATGTGGAAGAGCATGGTAGTTTGATGGTTCAAGGGATTCCTCATTCATGCTCGACTTTCCACAATCCTATTTCATTAGATTATTCGTGACCATATCCATTCTTTACATTAGAAATTTTGGAGCATCAGATTAGGGTTTTTAGTTTAACTAAATACGCAGTTCCTAATCTCTACAAAGTTCCCCCGGGTTCATTAGAATCGGCTAGGGTTACTTCTCTGCCTCCTTATCATGAAATTCTCATTAATATAGATACACCCATCGTGGTCTCTCCTAAACCCTACATCCCCCCCCCCCCAATCGAAGATCTGAAAAGAGGCCTCACAGGAATTTGGCAGTATCTATAGGAGGCTTAGATCCAATTAACAAAGAAAAACTCATCTTGATTGAAAATGAGGAATGTGAAGCAGCATGGAGGGAATACCAAGACCTCAAGATCTTCACAGTTTGGACCGGTTCTAACAATGATATGTTTTTCCTTTCCAACTGGCTTGCAGAATATTGTTAAGGCTAGGTAAGTATATCCCATTTCTCTGATAATGTCCTATTTTTGAATTGTTTAGATCAAGTTGTTAGAAATGAATTTGTTAATGTCTCTGAATGGTTTTTTAATGGGCACATTGTCAAGTTTATTAAAATGTGTCCAAATTTTAGATTAGAAAATGTTGAATTTGACTATCCAATGTGGTTCAATATTCAAGCTTTACTGCCTGAATTAAATTAGATTAAGATTCTTAAATTGATTGGGTCCCTTTTCGGTAAGTTCTTAGGGTTTGATGCCTCATTTGAATGTGATAATAATATGAAACTGTTAAATACAACATAATATAAACAATCGCTTCATTTTCATTAAAAAAAAATCAACAAATAAAGCAAGTTATGATCTCGATCTTCATTCATTCAAGGGAGAAATTTCAAAAAAATTTAAAATTGAGGGTAACAATGGATTGGGATACAAAAATCTTCTCCTCACTTTAGATTTATGAACTATATTCCCTATGATTCACAATCTGAGAAAGAGAATGGGTATAAGATATGAAAATTTTGAATCTGTTATTTAGGACAAAAGTATAGACGATTCACAAAGAGATAAACAATATTCTAATGGGGTGAATCCAGAAGTAAATAAAGATAGTTCAGCATCTACTGAAAAGGTGAAATCTATCATTATCCACAAAGAATCTATGGATTTGATAGAAAACAGGAGGTGTCAAGAAATCACAATTTGAAAAAATATAAGAAAATCTTCAAGGAAAAAGTGGAGCAAAGGGATAAGATAGGTAAAAATGTGGAAACTACTAATAAAGAGATTGCAGTAGATCCACAGCAAAATCAGGCAACAAGCAATGCAAAGGATTTTATTCCGACCATCAAGTCAAATTTGGATCAGAAAAATATCAGCAGTAAGAATGAATTGGATACTTCAAGTGAAGGATTTCTCAGTATAGAGGAATTGGTAATTGTGCAAAATAGGACACCAGAGGCTCTAGAAAAGAATGATTTACTAGAAGTTGAAAACTCCTTACTTTTTGCCCTAGATTTGGAGAAATCTGAGGAAACCAAAACATCTAAGATGGAAGGTCAAGTAATACAACAACAAATGCAAGATATGGTATTTGAAGTAGCGACTCCCACCAAAAAAGGAAGCAGCTTCTCATCTAAATTTTGGCAGACACCAAGTGATTGTATAAGCTTTCCTTTTACTCCAGAAAATATTCAACCAAAAGCTAGTGGTGGAGGTTTAAGCATAGACAGTGCCACTATTAAAGAAGTTTAGAATTTTTTAAACAAAGATATGGATACAGTACCAACTATGGAAATTCTAAATACAGAGGACAAAGACCAAGAATTATTATCTGAGGAGTTAATTTAGGTCTCCAGCTTCGAGAATATAAATAATAGTTCACATTCATAGGAGGCTTTGATTCAAAAAATTATTAAGTTAGGTGGCAAGAATTATTCAGTAGAAGATCTCAGAAGGGATATATTTAAAATAGAAATAGAGGATAAAATATCAAGACAGTCTCTAAATCATGGCATCTTAATAGAGACAGATCAGGATTTTATCAGAACTAAAGAATGTAACATGGAAGAACCTAGACTTGATGATTTGAAACAACCCAAAGCAGTTAGTCAGATTATCAGTAAGCTTGAGAATGAAGAATTTAATAATCAAGAGGTCCTCAAGACATCTTCTAAGATAGCCCAGTAGATATTTCTCAATAGCTTGACATTTATATGAATCAAGAAGGCCTGAGTTCTCCCAAATATGGCAGGGCTAAAGGTAAAAGAGGCAAAAGATCTCTGAAGGAATTAAGAGAGGCAGATGGGCATTGTAGAGAACAGTAGAAGATTGATAATTTGCTAAATGTTGGGAAGGGGAAGTGCCTTCCCAAGGCATCATGAGGATCATTACTTGGAATGCTAGGGGTTTAAATGCCCTTGGAAAAAAAAGACTCATTAAAAAAAACCTTAAAAATTTTAATTCAAAAATAATTTTAATCCAAGAAACCAAATTAAGTAAGACAGAAGGATCCAAATTTAATAAGATGCTAGGTTTTTGGGAGTCTTTCTTTTCTAAATCTGTAAGTGTGTCGGGAGGTTTAGGTGTTATTTGGAATCCTAGAAAGGTAGATATTTATTGTTTAGAATTTAGTATTAATTGGATGTGTGTTAGTGTGCAAAATCTTAAATCAGATCTGAAATTCATTTTAATTAATATTTATGGGCCCACAAGTAATTTAGGGAAGAAATTGGTATGGGATGAACTAAGCTCAATTTTCCTTAAGTACAAGGATCACAACATTATTATTGGTGGTGATTTTAATACCATATTAAGCTTAGAAGAGAAAGTTGGAGATACGTAACACCTCCCTATTTCATCTCTAGATTTTAGGGTATGGATTGAAAAGCACAGTATGATTGATATACTGTTAAATAATGGTACTTATACATGGAACAATAGAAGAAAGGATTTTTCTTATATTGCAGAGAAACTTGATAGGTTTTTTATAATTGGAAATTTTGACAATTACAATTTCTAGTCCTATATCCTACCAATAGCAAGTTCTGATCATTTTCCTGTATGTTTTGAACTTAGTGAACCAGCTAAACCTATTAGGAATCCATTCAAGTGTGAAAAGATGTGGTTTCAAGATCCTAATTTCATTGAGAATATTAGAGAATGGTAGAACCAAGCTAGATTTGAAGGATCTAAGATGTTTGTCTTTATCTCTAAACTAAAATTTTTAAAAGAAATGATCCTAAGATGGAATAGAGAGCATTTTAATAACATTTTCAAAGAAAAAGTGGATATTGAAGAAAAACTAAAAAACCTTAACCTATAGATTATTAAATATGGTATGAATAATGAAAGTTACTCATTAGAAAAAGAGCTTCTCATGAAACAGGAAGCAATCCTCTCCAAAGGAGAGATATTTTGGAGGCAAAAGTCTTAGGAGAAATGGTTGGATGAGGGTGATCGAAACATGAATTTTTTTCATAATTCCACCATTCACACTAGATCTAAGAACAAAATAACGAGTATAACTAATCATTTTGGAGTTCGTGTTGATAAAACTCATGAAGTTGTTGATACATTTGTAGCACATTTTTAGGGGCTATTAAATAATTATGAAGGATCTAATATTGAGGCGCAAGCTAAAATGCTTAAATTTATACCTAAATTAATCTCAGCTAAAGGTAATAAAGAGTTAAATAAACCAATCACTTTGGAGGAGGTTCGAACTATTGTCTTCAAGATGAATCTAGAAAAATCTCTGGGTCCTGACAGTTTCCAAGCCTTCTTATTTCAAAAGTGTTGGGATATTTTGGGAGAAGATCTATGGAGATCCATTGAAGCATCTAGGAATGGAGGAGCTTTATTGGCTGAGATAAATTACTCTTTTCTCACTTTGATTCCTAAAAAGGATGGGTCAAAATCTCTAGGAGACTTTCATCCTATAGCTTTATGCAACATAGTTTATAAAATCTTCTCTAAAATTCTAGCTGATAGGCTTAAAGGACTTTTTCCAAAGTTAATTTCCAAAGAACAGACAGGTTTTGTTCCCGGAAGATCAATTTTGGATGGTATCCTAACTATTCAAGAAACTATTCACTCGACATCTAAAAACAAAGAGGCGTGTATGTTCATGAAATTAGATATTCAAAAGGCTTATGACATGGTGGATTGGCATTTTCTTTGTAAATTTCTTGAAGCGTTTGGCTTTTCTCACCAATGGATCAACCTCATTTTCAAATTTATCTCTAGTCCTAAGATCTCGATCCTCATTAATGGAACGCCCAAAGCTTTCTTTGAGATCTCAAGAGGAATTAGACAAGGCAATCCTTTATCCCCATCCTTATTCATCATTATGGCGGAAGCATTTGGAATAGCAATTTCAAATGCTTATCAAAATCACAAGATAGTTGGTCTTACGATTACAAGGAATATTCCTAATATCACTCAGGTCAACAATATGTCGATGACACAATCCTGCCAGGTAAGAGTTTTGTTTCTGAGGCATTGAGTTTTAGGGAGATTATTTGATCTTATATGGATGCCTCAGGGCAGAAGGTGAATGAAAATAAATTAGAGATATTTTTTTTGAATATTGATCCAAATATGGAAAATCGGATCTACAGGTTAATGGGTTATAACAAGGGGTTTTTTCAGTGTAAATACTTAGGTATTGCCCTAGAGAAGGGTTTGAAATCTAGTAAAGTCTGGTCGGATATGCTTGAGAAGCTGGATAAGAAAGTAGGTTGTTGGAAAGATAAGTGGCTTTCTAAGGTTGGTAAAACTATCAAAATTAGATCAATTTTATCAGCCATCCCTACCTTTCCTCTTTCTTGTCTCCCTCTATCTAGGTATATGTTATCGAAATTTGAGACAAAGCTTAGGAACTTTCTATGGAAAGACAGTGAAGATGATAATAAATTAGATATCATTAAATGGGAGAATTTATGTAAACCCTTGGACTGTGGAGGCCTAGGGAAGAAGAATCTGCAGTGGCAAAATGAAGCTTTAGGTGCGAAACTTATCTCGAGGCTATATTATGAAAGAGATCATAAATGGGCCAAGATATTTTATAACAAATATCTTGATCCTGAAGATTCACTCTCTATTCAGAATGAAAAATATTTTGAAAGGGTTAGAATGTTAGAATTTTATGGCTAAATCTCATAAATTAATTTGTAATTTCCTAACTTGGGATGTGGGGCTAGGAGACAAAGCTTTACTTTGGGAAGACTCATGGGATGGATGCTTCCCAATCTCTTCCTCTCCAATATATGCTAACCTCAAGCACAAATTGTCCTCTGAATGGGGTAATAAAGTGAAGTACTATAAGATTAAATTAATATCGAAAGGATCCTATGTATGGACATAGCAGCTGATGGATGGGTTAGGACTAGATCCAGACTCTATTAAGGCTTATGAGAAGATTGTGATGGGCTGAAAGATTAAATAGTCCGAAAGACCAAATGAACTCATTTGGGCTGGCTCACTAGATGGTAAATACAATGTGAAGAATGGTTATAAGGATTTGGTTCGTTCACACAATTAGAATCTAGTGGAAATGGCCCTCAAACTATGTTGGGATGGATCATGTCTCCCTAAGGCAGGATTCTTCTTGTGGTTGGTTCTCCATAAAAGGATTCTGACTGCTGACAAACTAGCTAAATTTGGTATTTGTGGTCCATCCAGATGTGTGCTATGTAAACATAACAATGAAGATTTAGATCATCTTCTTTATAGTTGTTTGTATGCACAAGTCTACTGGGATTGGCTCAGGTCGCGTCTTGGATGGTATTCACCTTTGCCTCATTTTTTCCTAGATTTCCTTTTTGCATGGCCTATTAATATGTCTCATGGAGTTTATAGTAAACTTTGGATTATTTGTCCTTCAATTATAGCATGGGAGATCTAGAAGGAGAGGAATCGTCGTATCTTTCAAGATTTGGAAATGAATGTGGAAGGATTATTATCAAAAATAGAAGCTTCTATTATGGAGGTGTCAAATCCCCACTTGAGGAAATCTAGTAAAGAAGAGGGATCATTCTCCTTTTGGGATGGTCTTATGAAAAAGAATTGGCCAAATCTTATTAATTTTCCCCTTGTTTATTCTAAGAGCAATAAGGAGGCAAGAGCCAATTGTAGGTGGGAACGTCCTCCTCTCGGATGGTACAAACTTAATTTTGATGGAGCTGCCAGAGGCAATCCGGGTGTGGCCGGTATTGGTTGCATTATTAATGATGACTCAAGCAAATGGTTAGCTAAGTTAGCTATGCCTATTCCTCCGACCTCGAATAACATGGCAGAGCTAGAGGCACTATATAAAGGATTGTAGTTATATATCAACTTAGGTTTGTCTAAAGTCATCATTGAAGGTGATTCTCAGATTATTCTCAATGTTGTTAGGAAGTGAGCTACCTCTAATTTGGTAATCAATTCTAAATTATATGAAGTTCTAATTCTCCTTGATCACATTGAAGATTCTCAAATTCATCATATCTTTTGGGAAGGAAACCAAAAGGCAGATTGGTTGGCCAATAAAGGAGCAAATGGTTTCACTATTCAAAGTTTCAATGATATACAGTCCCTCTGATTAGGGCATTATGAGGGTAGTATAAGGTTGAGTTTTGTTTTTATCACTATTATAGCATCATTGATACTTTGGGTTATGTTTGTTAGGGTTTATTTCTCAATTTAGCTTATGCTTGTTGTTGTTTAGTTCTATATTTATAATTTATTTTCATTTTGAGCTTTTGGATATACCCCTCTTTTTAAGATAATATAATTAAGAATTAAAATAGCTACAATTTTTCCATTGGCCTCAACAAGAGGTATTCCTTCTACCCACTTTGTGATGTAGTTTGTAGTTGTGATGATGAACTTGTGTCCATTCAAGGAGGAAGGGTGAATCTAACTCACCAAATCAAAAGGCCCATTTTTGGAATGGCCAAAGTGTGATGAATGGAATTAGCTCTCTAGCTAAAGCATGAATCAGATTTCCATGGAGTTGGCACTGCTTGCAAGGCTTATCATACTTGATTGCCTCTTTCTCCATTTTTGGCCAATAGTAACAAGCTCTAATAAGTTTGCATGCTAGTGTCAGGCCATTTGAGTGAGATCAACAAATACTTTCATGTAACTTAATTAACGAGTGTTTTGACTCTTTGGGTTCTAGACACCTAAGAGGAGTGTACCATCCAGACCTCTTCTAAATAAGTCATTAGTTATGATGACATCATGAAGCATTTAAGATAAGATGATGTTTCTCATTCCAGGTCAAAGTATCCAAAATAATTTGGTTATGTAAGTAAGAGTATATGTGGTGGTAGCAAGATGAATCATGTCCTATGATAGAATAGATCATCTAGGTTTCAAGAGAGTCATAAGTAGGGTAGGGTAATGTTTCCACCAGAATTCATGCTTGAATTCTTTTTCTAGCATTTGTAACATGGAAGCTAGAGTGACCATTGCATCACTTACCTTATTATCCGCTCGAGGAATTCGCTAGAAAGTAACATGTACAAAGTACTTCTTCAAGATGTCAATCATTCTTTTATAGGGCATCAGTTTTTCATCCTTTGTTTGATAAATATCATTGACATAGTTATCACCAATTACGAATCCTCGAAGATGTTTAGTTTTTCTACCCTCCAAAAAATGACGATCTTCACTCCATTGATTGAGGCTTCATATTCAACAATGTTATTTGTAGTGTTGGCCTACTTTTTCGCTTTCAAAATTATCTACAAATTTACAGTGAAAATCCAATTTTGACCACAGAAATTAGGGGTTGTGTATTTTTAAATTGTGCTTGCCCTAGGTAAAACTCCTAAATTCTATGTTGCCATAGTTTCTTTTATACCCTAGGTCTGAAATGTGGTTTACCAGATTTCAAATTTTCAAAATATATGTAGAAAACCCTAATAAATCCCTAAATACTTTGAGAAATGTCTTTTATTATAAATTTTTCGCATGCCTTTTTATTTTATTCCTTTGAAAATCTTTTACCTAGGCATGTCAGTCTTTTCTTAACCTTGGTTGGCTTATGGTTAGTTTTCCTTATGTTTGGTCTTTGATACCCTAACCCAAAGTAAATCATGTTGACAATCATTTGATCATGGAAGATCAATGATCATTGCTTTCTCGCAAAAGGAAGATGTGTGTTATTTTATAAAAATAAGGAAGTGACTAAGTGAGACCTGTCCTAACATAATTGCAAAGAGGAGTATATGTTTTGAATCTTTGATCAAGATCAAATGCTATCACATTCTCACTATTTGAAGTTGCATACCTTTTAACTAAAGCAAGAATGTGAGCTTTCGACACGTGGAGCATGGTGGGACCTGAGTCAACCTTGAGCTGCAAGTTGAAATATGATAGAATGAGTCAGTGTACTAAAAAGTTATAATTAGTTGAAACTGTTGAATTGGATAAAGGGTTTATGATCTCATGGATATCATTCATCATGTGTTGATCTATGACTGTCATATTCATGCAAAATGAAATTGTGTAATGTTCAACCAAAGCGAGAATGTGACAAGCCACCATGTGTTTTTGGGTTTGGGGGGGTGGGTAATGAAGAAAAGCAAATTGCAGCCAATATTTTCATCACCATTGATTTAAATGGAATCCAAGTTCGTTGCTTTATTCTAAAATAAAAATGCTCAATGGTTAGCCAAAGTGAGAATGTGACAAGCCACCATGGGGGCCCAACCTATGAAGATTGTGCAGTCATTATATATTTTTTCTCAATTGTTGATCGAGCATCAGACCAATGATTGTCACTTCCTCGCATGATAAAGTTACATACTTTTTAAGTAAAGTGAGAATGCAACATAATGACATGTGGCATATTTCAAAAAGGATGGTGCGGGCATTAAAGTTTAAAATAGAACCATCCCATCATAACATGTCTATGATCGGATTTCAAAGTTATAATGTATCTAAAAATATGATTGTTGTAGAGTTTAATGTTGATCGATGCCAGTGCGTGTGGAGGGAATTTTGCATAAAACATGAATTTTAATCAATTATCAAATACTAAATACCGAATGATAAAACCTTCAGAGAAGAACAAGAATCCAATAGATTGCTTCTTCTTCAAGCAATGAAGTGTTGAATTCTAGAATTACAAGTGTTTTGCAGGTGAGTACAGATATCTCTTAATCATTTAAGGCTTTTTTCTCTAAGATTGTTTTTAGGTGCTAAAGATGCCTCTGCGATGAAATTTTTTTGGGAAGGACAATTATCGGTAGAGAAATGTGCATGATGATTTTTTAGAGCAATTACCTTAGTCCACAAATGAAAAAGTGAGGAAGGGAATTGGTTCCAAAAAACCCTAGGCTGCGAATTGGTGAGGGTTTGTACGAAAAAGCCAACTAGTTAAGAGATTTCGAGACATCTACCAAGGGTTTGGACTTATTCAGAAAATGGTTCTCAGAAAGAAATCTAGATACCCCTTTGATTAATTGCTAGCCATATTTGCCCTCCTACCAAAAATTTGAGTTTTGCCTATCAAACATGTCCAACGGTCATATTTTCAAATATTTAAATGCTCAAATGTTATATAAGGATATATTTAAAACTTTGTCTTATCCCTTTTATGTCCTAAGCCTCAGGCTTTTTATGCTTTATTTATTGGAGACTCAAGTCATTAACATGTGACTATCCTTCATCACCTAGTCACTGCAGTCTATGGGTTAACTTTCAGGAAAGGTGTGAATGTGTGACACTGTATTTTCAGCAGCTAGCATGGCTTCATAGTTTGGAAGGCTAGCATCGAGTTTTGAGTGGTGAGGTAGCGATCTCTCTTTATCGATTGATCACATGGTTATAATTTTGACTCAAGGTTTAAGTTGCAATGATGCAACCCTTCTTTATCTGCATGATCATAGGGAGTTTGGGGTAAACAATGGTCAAGATAGTGAAGTCATGAATCACCTTGTGTGCATGGTCACTAGGGTCAATGATGGGTTAAGGAATCAAGTTGTTAAGCAGTGATAACATGAAATAAGTAGGCTAGATAAATTGTCACAACATCTCCAAAGTTATGACTTGAACCATAGTGTTGCGATCATGCATCTCTTCCTATTCGCATGGTCATAATGAGTTAAAGATAATCCTAGGTTGAAGTCACCAAGTTGCAGTATGGTGCCATATAGATAGCCTTGGTGATGTGGTAGTCCTTGATTGGTGGAGGATCTAAACTATGTAGTTGAGTTCCCAACTGTATTTTTGACCATTGGATCCAAAGAAATCAATGCATGTTGCTATGTCATTATGTAAAATTGTACACTTAATTTATATAGCAAGATAATGACGATGCAACACATGTCTCAGTGGGCCTATGTAGAAAATAAGCACTAGCGGTTAAGTCCATTTTTGCATGATCGCAAGCATTTTATGTTAAGTTAACAATCATGTTGCAATGACGTAAATGTTATGTTGGCAATTTGGATCATAGTTTTGTACGGTCGTAGGCATCTAATGCGAAGTGGAATATTAAGTGGTGATGCTACGAGAGGCTATTTTACAATTTCACCAAGTCACAATAGTTAGTGGAAGAGGTTAAGGATAAGCTATGAAGTAGTGATACACTTTGATTCATAGTTTTGCAAAGAATAATAGCTAATGAAGAAAGATGGTTACGAAGTTGTGATCACGAGAAATCAAAAGTGAAACATAAGTTGAATATTGGCAAGGTGACTGAATGAAAAAGTATGTTTGGTCCACATGGCAAGGCTTGAGGGTTGACTCTAGTTGACTGATGACATGGTTGGCATGCTAATAACAAAGGAAGTAGCTCTCTAATGGTAGATCTGATCTTTTCGATCTCCTTCAACCACTTTCATTGTTCCCCATGTCTGATAAATGTAAAGAAACACTCCATCACCACCTGGTGATCCATCTAATCAGTCAAAACATTAATGGTCATTGTTTATATCTTCTAAAGGCTCTATTTGGTGAAGAAGTGATTTTTCTTGCATTTGGATGTGTACCATGACCAATCTTTGCTAGATTTGCAATGATTATTCTCTATAATCTTGAATGTAGTTATTGAGTTTTGTCTTAGGGTAGTACTAGTTAACATTTTGTCCTCTTATTAGATTATATAATCTTGACTCTTTGATACCCAATGCTTGGAGAGACAAAAGGATGTTTACCAACAAATGGGTCAGTATATGTATTCTATCACTGCCTTCTGAATTGACTAAGTACATCTCCCTATGATTAGCAATAATATGCATGAATGTGTTTTTCTGAGATCAGAAGTCATGACCTTATAAGCTCTTAACCTGAGAGTAGTAAAGGGTAACCAAATTGTTTGTAGGCATAAACAATTTAGGAAAAATAGATTTGGACAACCTATCACATCCAATGGAATGACTGTAATAGACTATCTTGAGATTCCTAACTCTTATTTCTAATCTAAATGCAGTGTTAATCATCTAAATGCAAGGAGAGATAGAAAAAGAGATGCACATGAGGGAAAATGGAATTTCTTTGACTATCAGACTAGAATGAAATAGAATTCAACAAGTTACCAATAGACTCATACACATCTATTCTTCAATTCCCAATGAAACTATTTAACATGATATGAAACAAAAAGGAGAGGAATCATAATCATATATGAAGAAAGTAAATGGAATCACCTCTATTGCAAATATCAAAATGAAATGGAATTGATGAATCAAAACACATCTGAACATCCACATCATCAAGTTGAATAGTCAAGTCACCTTGGAAATAAGTCACGACTATTGGATGCAAATCAGATCGATAGATAATGTCTTAAAATGGAATTGTAAGCTGTCTAACGATGCATCTTGTTGACTATGAGATCAAAAGAAGATCCATGATCATCATTATGTCACTATGTAAGGTTGCTTGATCATTATTTATAGCGACATAAGGATGGATCAACATGTGTCATGTAGACCATCACATTTCATGAAGCGTAGTTAGAATCTAGTCATGAGGTTCCACAAAGCAAGGAAGTTCAACATCAAATTCTTTGAGAAATGAAAAAGTGTCAATTGTTTGCCATGGTGTATAGCCAAAAATGGACCCACAACGTAGAACGAAACAAAGGGTTAAAACCTTTTTCGTCACCATTAGATCAAAGAAGATCTATAGAGGTTGTTATATCATTATAAAAAGATGCTCATTTGATAATCTATGCGACAAAGTGACATGAAGGCACGTTTCCTCAATGGACCCATAGAAGATATTATAAAGGAAAAGACAAAGGAGTCTTGTACTAATTTAATCTTGACTATCAATTTTAGATCAACAATGGAAATTCAAAGTTTCGATGACTATTGAAATATGAAATACACAATTTGGTGAGAAATAACAGAAGATGAAGAATAAAATGGTGTTGGTTATGGTTTAAGAGGGATTTCATGTTTGAACTTTCTACCCATGAAATTCTTTAGGTCTTTGTAACTCCAAGAAAATACATCTTGAAATTCAATGAGTAACTTCATGATCTCTACCCTCTCCTCTGGTGTGCAACATTTTCCTATGTTTATCATCTTTGGGCTGGCTTTTGTCCCAATATTGATTCCATCATATTCACCACAGGTTTTTCCTTTCTTATCTCTTTCCCTCTTTATGCATGTATCATGCCTATCAAAAAAAATTTCTTATGATATTAGATGGGGTGGAATCTTATTATCTTTCAATTGAATCATATTAGGCTTTGTTTTCTTTTTGTCACCTGTCACTGAATCATCACCATTTGCATTAGTGATTCCTTAAAAATACAAGCATTCAAAAGGATCTTCCCCTTCAATGAATTTTAATATGTGATTATCATCTTCAAATACTTGCCATGAATCTTCATTATCAGGGACATTAGGCCTGAATAGTACTGCTATTGTATAGGTTTGATCTTTAAAATCAGGATGTGGTAAGAGCAATGATGCAGAAATTGCCAAAGAATCAGCCCTTGAATCAAATTCTCTAAGTACTGATGTAATTGAGAAGGCATCAAAACCTTCAATTTCATCCCATACCTTAATATGGTAGCTTCTCAATCTTGATTTTTTAACTATGTATTGATTTCTAACTTGTCTTACCACCAACTCTGCATCTCCTTGAGATTTAAGCATCTTGACTCCTTTTTGTTTTGTTGCTATTATACCAAGGAGAAGGGCTTCATACTTTACAATATTGTTAGTATTCTTAAATTCTAACTTATAAGCCAAGCAAGTCATTTCCCCACTAACTGATGTCAACATGATTTCAACACTACCTCTACACCTAATCCAGCATTAGCACAACTACCATCAAATTCCAAAGTCCACTATTGATCACTTTTAGTTTTCCCTGATTGTTCTGAAATATCAGGCGTGTCAAAGAATAACATGTAATTACCAAATTGCATTTCATTTTACAATATTTGAGATCTAGGATCATTTAACTTTAGAACAATAAACTTTGCCTTTTCCTCTCATTCTAGCTTTACTTTTTTATCTCCAATTTGGATAGTAGCACTAGACCAATCTAATTTTATCTCTCCCCCCATATCTTTGCAAAAACTTCTACTTAGGAGCATGTCATAACTTGTAGGGATGTCTGCTACCAACATGGTAAGTTTGAATATTTTTGAGGGATAGGTAGCTAGAGCAACTTGAACATCCTTTTGTCTCTCCAAGAATTAGGTATGAAAGAGTCAATATTATAATATCTAATAGGAGGAAAAATTGTTAACTAATAGGTAGAAGCTATCTGAGTTATTCTTACACTATAAAAGTAGATTTTGTAACCCTTCTTAAGGTCGATCTTTTCTCTAATTCTATAGTATTGTATGTCTATGCTCTGCTACTATAATTTCTTTTCCCTCTAAGCTGATACACTCCTCTATTATATCTCTTTCTTCCATTGATATATAGTGCAATATCTTATTGCCTTTGTATTAATGTATTGTCTTCATTTCTCAGTTGTATGATTGTATCTACTTGGCTTTTGAATGATATAAAGTGAAGTCTCTTCCTTATAGCATTCTTTTAGCTTATGTTCTACATATGGTTGTTGGATTAAGCAAGGATTGAATTTGTATACTTTGAGGTTGTATTGGTGAACTATGCATTCTTGGGTAGAGATAAGGTTGAACATACTATTTGGTGTATCACCTCCTCTTAGATTAGATTAGGTAGTTTTCTTTTATGCATTCCCTCTCCCTTTTCCTCTCAAGAAATAGTTAGGTGCATCTTGATAGTAAGGAAACCAACCTTCTCTAGAGATTCAATCTCAAGTCACAAAGTCCCATACTTTTGAGATTGTTTCCATGTTACATGAGGTTGCCTTTAGGAAAGGGTGCAAGCTTTTGTGTCAATAGTAATGTTTGGTGATTTGACATTAGCAAGTTAGTAATTCCTAGGGTTTTTTTTGATGATGATCTCTTGACTTTGATTGCAAAAAAATATGATCCTGTATCTAGATCGGTCAAGAATCATGTTGGGGAAAATTTATTCGAGGTTACACCCAAACTGATTAGGGAAATTTTTCTTTTAAACCCTAATCATGCATTACATGAACCAATCAATTTTAAAGACCTAAAAACTAGGTATGAGGCTTAGAAGGTGTATTTAAGGAAGGGGCCATTGCAATAACATTTTGTCAAGATAGGACAATTACCCTTCGTTACACCAAATACTCTAGAGCCATTGTTGAGAAAATACTTTAATCCTAGAACTAGAATTATATTTCTCTCTATAAGATAATTGGAATGGATGAACAAGATCACATCCCAGGCTTTATTGTTTTCATCATGGCTTAGACATTACAATATGGTATGAGTTAAATCTTTGATTTTACCACCTATTTAGCAGAGGAGATTCATAATGGACTGATAGGTATAAGTAAGGCCAAAGTAGAAAAGCCTTTTTATTGGTATTCCATGCTTATGTACATTTGTCGGTATAAAGGTCATTCTATTTTTTCTAAAGAAATGAAGTTGGAGACTAAGAGGGATGGGGAAAGATTACCAGTCCAACTATGGAGTGTTGATATGACATGGAAGGTCATGGATGCTAGCTTTGTAAGATTTGATAGATATTTTACCTCCAAGATGAAAATTTTATAGGCTGGAGTTAGTCCTAGAATACCTCGACCATTATTAGAACTTATTAGACCAAAAGATTATGCAAAAGGGTTGAAGATAAGCCACAATTGGGGGGACATTATATGCAGTCTCAACTATTTTCATAATATATGGTTTCCAAGGCAAGCCTCGTGCTCTACCTTACCAAGTGCCCTTACAATCGGGGGAACATTATCCCATATGCAATCTCAACTTTGTAATCACTAAAGGGGGATGGAAGCACTTTACAAATTTTTTGGATAAATATCAAATGGCATAGTCTCATTTCCATTTTATAGATCCTAAGGGTTTTTATGATACATTCAAAGAAAGAAATAAGGCCAAATCCCATGAACATTTTGTATACTTTCAGGAGGATATAATTAGGAATGAATTTGTTTTACAAGAACAAGAAGTCAAAAAAGAAAAATGGAAAGTATACAGTAGGCTTCTTGAGTTTATTAATTCTTTTGAATGAGAATATGACCCTCTTGCTGATAAGAAATATTAGGGTATTAGGATAGATATGCTTTTGAGCAATTTTGTTGGTTTTATGCAAACCTTAAATGAAAAGAAAGCAATCCTAACCCAAACTTACCCAAACAAGGCAGCTAAGGTAGAAGCTAGATTGGCTAATAGAGTAATCATATCACTAGGCCAATACACATTGCAGAGAAGACTTGGGTGTGTGGTAGAAAAGAGTGTACACCTCCTATGTCTTTATAAGAGGCAACTTTTTGAAAGCCCACCTGTTGCACCTGCTGCCAAGAAACAAAAATTAGAATAGGGTTCTTCTTCTAGGGCTGAAGTGTATTCCCCTTCACATAGAAGATGAAATGTCCTTAAGGGAACATCTAAAACAAATGGGAGGGGAGAATGACATTGTAATCACCATAACAGATATAGAGGAAGGAGTCTTGAAGGATCCCCCTATGCCTACATTATCCCTCACTATGGGAGATTTTAGAGGAAAAGAGATTGACCTTGTAGTGGAGGAGGCATCTAAGAAGTTCTTAAATGATGAAATTTTTGTTAAATCAAGAGCTTTCACTCATTTTTTTTGGAGAAGAAACATTAGCAATTTTGAGGCAAAATTTAGAATGATTAAAATAGAGCGACTTGATAGGCAGGACTCTGAAATTGAAGAACAGGTCAAAGCTGACCTTATGGAAGAATTTGCATATATAACCCATGAAGGGGGTCTTGGCTTCTGAATCAACAATTTTTTAATAACCCAATGATATGAATGAATACACCTAGGGGTAGCTAATTCCCATGTTCAATGCACCTATTCAAACACCAAGGACAACTACAAGGCTATTTAATCTCCTTCTTCTCTTTAGGAGTTGCATGACCTAGGCAAGTGGACCTCAAATTCTTTATATGGTACCAGTGTAAAGGCATATAACTGAATCTAGATAACAGATAAAAACCCTTAAATCTTCTATGTTTATACAAGCATTCATGAACATGAAATAGCTAATAATAGGACACATAAACTCGATAAACTAAGGGAAACTCTTTTCAACTCTTAAACTGAAAAGGAAAAGATATTTGATTAATGATTGAATTAACATAACCCAGGTATGAAACAAAAAACATATATAATCTCCAAGTTGACTAGTCCCTTATCCATTGGGCATAAACTAAGCCTTAACATATACATGGATACTCGAGATATACTCATATATTCAATTATCTAATCTATCCATTCACCTTGTAAACAAACATCTATCTTCATAAAAACTCTCATACTTATTATAATATCCTCCTGGTGAAACCTACAACCCTGTCAAGGTAAATAAGCATTTACTTGGTTCTTTGTTCCAATAGAAAACCTATCCAAACATACAACCTTAAGGGATTGCAAATGGGTTTAAGCTCTTTATTCTTAAACTCAAAATGTTATAGATTATAGAGGAAGGAGATGAGAATCAGAATGAAACTAAGAAAAATAATCTTTGTATTAGTCTCATTGAACCAATACATTATGGTATATACCAAAACGTAGAATATATACAACAAATGAAAGTGTAATCTATTTGCTTATAAGAAATTACAACTATTATTCATAAAAAAAGAAAATATGTTGAGAATGGTATCACAATAACAAGACTACAAGTAGGATATCACAATAATGGAAGAGATTTTCAACCCCAAGAACTAGAACCAACCCTATAGTTTCACTACAATGAAGAAGACTCTTAACCAAAGAACTAGAAACATGTTTTCACAGTAATAGAATTGGAACCTTATTAGTCTCAAAATGAGAGAAAAACTCAAAAAAACATGGACCTTTTACAAAGAGAAAAGAAAAGAGATTTATAGACAAGAAGTTTTAGGATCAAATTTGATAGTGCCAGGTGTCCACTTGAAAAATCTCCCTGCTACTATTGTATAAAACATCTCCTCTTTGTAATAATGAAATCAGATCTCACCATGACCAAAATATGATTTTGCAAAATATCTCCTTAAGGTGATGAGAAAAACTACCTTACTGGAAAATATCAGATAAGCAGGAGCCTTTAATTTAATCCTTTTTTTCATCTTCTTATGATCATAAAATCCTTAACTACCTCTGCCAGTAATGCCTTGATATCTACAACTACTTTTATTTCTCTCTAATGGTCATTCCATGAGAATGATTCTATTTGATTTCCACCATAGCCTCACTCCAACTAAAAATTTGATCTTCAAACAAAACATGCTACCTCGAGCAATTAATTCATTCTTTCAGTTGATGCCAATGCCATGCCCTATTTTTGTATTCTAAAACAACATTATATATGTCTGCCACCTTATGGTCAAAACCCTATTGACTGCCAAGTGAGGTCTACATATGCATTGTTAAAAAATTAACCTAAACCTTCTTAGTCCTAACCTCACAATAGCACTATCCCACAACATAGTTATCATCCAATTCTTTGTAACATCAACAACCATCACAATAACTTCTACGATGTCACAACACAAACTATCATAACATCGAGACTTTATTTTCCATTCCTTACAACCACATGACAACATTTAGCCTTTCTTCTTCATAGCATCGGGAGCCATGTTTTGATCATAACATCTCAAGCTAGGTCCCTTCATTTCACGATCTCACAACAGCCTTGTAAGATCATAGCTTAGCATAAAATATTGAATGAACTCCAATTATGTTGATTGATTCATTTAAAAAGTGACCCCACCACTGCTTGCTTGACTTTTTATTCTTTTTCTGGAGAGTGTTGTGTATCAGATTTGTAAAGAAACTTGGTAAGAAAGAATATAATCGTTTCCACATAACCCATAATAGATTTGAAATAAATACAGAATTAAAATCCACATGCAAGAGAATAGACAACATACCCACAAAATTGTGACACAAGATATACCCTGGGAAACCCTCATTGAGGGAAAAAATCCAGCCTCCAAAAGCATCCATCACCATGTATTATTCAGCAAAAAAATACCATTGCCATACAACCATAGAAGCCTTCATGGCCATAGCCACAACCGAGAAAACTATGTGAACAAGCATGAATCCACACATCCCATGCCATGCTTTCAAACTTCACAAATGCTCCCTTGGCTAACCTGTCAAGCCTTGTCCCGCTCGACTCTTGCCTTTTGTCTTCTCCTTGTCACTCTACAACAACTACCCTTTTGGTTGCTTATATAGTAGCAAGTCCCACAAAACCACTAAGTGGTATTACATAAACCATGTGCTAAAACCATGTGCTACCTAACCCACTGACCCCACATTTAATATTGGGCATTTAATTCTTTTCCCCAATATTAAATAATTACATAAAATATTTTCACAATGTTACAATACAACTCATCAAGAATATTCCATGGAAATATTTACATGTTGCACGTCCATCTAGGTACAACATTACATAATAAAAAATAAAATAATAAAATAACAATATTATGCAATGTGTGCAACACCCATTATCTCAACAAGATTCTAATTCTCTTGCACCCTGCACTGATTTTTCCACCCAGACCTACAAGGACATGTGCCCTTTTGTCACTTTCTCACATTCTCTAAAGCTCAAGCATTTCCATAAAGTGGGGGAGAAACAATCGTCAATCTCCAAATGATTGACGATCATGAAAAGCCTTAGTTGTTACTGCATTTTCCTTTAATAGTTTGGACACACTAAACACTCATCATACATGCAACATAAAACATCTGACATACATTCCACCTTAGGATTTCTAACAAACTCTAGAAAAGATGATCCCACATGTCTACGTGTCAATTTCTCACTTTTTCACATTCTCTAAAGTTTGAGCAGTTTCAAATTGTGGGAAAGCACCTATTGTAGATCTTTGAACATCTAACAATTGGTGTGAAAATGCAAAATTGTGAACAAAATAGTTAGCCCTTTATCACTCAGTCATGGGATAAAATGTAACCTTTTCCTTTAATTGGCAAAACTATGATGACCGCAACAAGTATTGATTGCCGAGTTGTGCCATAGACCACAAAATTTATCCTAACTGTTGTGACACCACACACAAGGAAAGAACTTGTCATCGCACCTTCATAGCATCATAAGACGTTAACTATTAATAGGCAGCGAAGCTGTGCCCAAAGGTTCGTTGCAATCTCATGACTTAAAACATATGGTAAGACATGAAAAAGGTAAAGGGGAAAACCTAGGGATATAAAACTATACATGATTTTCTAATGTATCCCTTTCAAAACTGAAAACCAAAAACCCTTACCATGGAAACAAATGAGGTAAACCCTAGGGTTTGGACATGGATGTCAAAAAAAATAAACCATAGGAACATAGGGCATAAACAACCCTGCTTTTCATTGGTAATTAGCAATTTTTTTTAAGGAGCAAAAAATCAGGCCAACATGAAGTAGGCAGCTGCTGAAGGATTTGGGAGTTTTAAATTACCTAAGTGGGGCATTGCTAATGCAATGATTTTTGACTCAGTGAAGAAGGCAAAAGGCACCTAGTTTAAGACTAAGGAAGAAGTTTTACAAGTCCATAAGGGGTTAAAATATAGTGATGACCATCAAGCCTTGGTAATATGGTCAATTCAAAAAAGAGATAAAGCCAAAATTCAAGAGGTTTCAGATTTTGAGCATACAGGCAACCTTATGGTCTATAGGGCAAATGAGGTGGACAATGAAAAAGTTTCTTAGTAAGAAATGGTAGGTTTTGGGGTATTATTTGTTGCTAAAGACAAAAATAAATTCCTAGAGTTAATGTTAAATTTGAAAAGGTGCTAGAGGCCTATGAAGAAAGAGGAAATAAAATACACTAGCTGGAAGGAACAATTGTTTAAATGGAGAGACAATTGGGGAAAAGAAAAGTAGGAGAAGGATCTAGTTAGCCAAGGATTACTTATCCTCCTCATTCTTCAATTTCACCTTTCAATACAACTCCCCTTATAGAAATACCAGCTACCCCACAGGGACCCCAATTCTATATAGTTGAAGAATTTGAGGAAGAAAAGAGAAAATTATGGGCAATGCATGTGGAATTGGATCTTCAATATGAAGACAAAATAAGAGATACAATTATTTATCTAGTGGAAAAGGTAGGATATATGGAATGAGCTGAAAAATAATGAGGCCACTTTGAAGCCAATTGTGAAAAAATGGAATAGTAGGGACAATGATGTCACTATTTTATGTTGCTTAGTCATTAGTCTTTCTTGTGAACAAGTAGAAAAAAATATTTGACACTTTGAAGCCAATTGTGAAAAAATGGAATAGTAGGGACAATGATGTCACTATTTTATGTTGCTTAGTCATTAGTCTTTCTTGTGAACAAGTAGAAAAAAATATTTGACATGACTAATGGCCTCTCTAATTTTGATAATAAGAGAATTGTGCTACAAAGGAGAATTATAAATTATTTTTCAAAATATCTTGGTGAAAGTTTTGAGCTTTTCCCTCATGCCCTTAAGACTATGGATAAATTGAAAGACAAAGAAGAATGGGATAAGGAATTGGATGATCTGATGTGCATTGGACTTAATAAGGTCATAAATGAAAATAATCACATATGGTTTGCAAAAACAACTAAGGAAATTGTGAAAGTGCAAATGTTTTTTTATTCTTTTAGAAAAGGATTTTGTTGAAATTGAGAAATTAGGAGAAGATGTCCTTAAGAAATAGCAAGAGATTTTGAATTTCAACTGGCCAAATGATTCACTTTTCAACAAGTGGATGGCAGATCTTGCTTAAGCAAATCAATTGATATCTAAAGAAACTGATGAAGATGGTGCAAATCTAGATGAGTTATAGGTAATTGATGCGCTGGCTCAAATAGAAGAAAGGAAAGAGGAGAAATTGATTGCAACAACAAATATGGAGGTTCAAATTGGTGTTTTAACAAGAAAGCAACCAATTGTAACTATTGATTTGGGAGTTCAATCTGATGATCTGGAGGGAAAGCAATGAGTCATAATCAAATTTTAGATATCAAAACCTAACTCATCACATGTAAATCAAGTGGTCCCACAATTAGAGGAACAACTGATGCATCTAGACCAATCATCCCATGAAGCCTCTCAACAACAAGAAGATGTAATGGAAATGGCCCCACAACAAGAAGATTCATGATAGAGACATTCTATTGCAAGAAATCAAGGGAGCACATATTTTGTCTTATTATGATAGCGACCTCTTGTTTGTAAAATCTTTTTTTCTTAAGGACAATTTTCTTTCTTCTCTAAGCTTAAAGCTTGTTGCATCTCATGCTATATAAATGAGATCACAAGGCTAGAGAAAGGGTCTGAATTCTATATGATTTGAATCTTAGGATATTTTTGTAGTCAGTCCAGTAGTCTCTATGTGAATTTTATGTTGTATTCATCTTTGCATAACTGAGAATAATTAGAACATGGAAGGATTAGGTGTTTCATCTTGAGTTATTTTGAATTTGATGCCAGTGATGTATTATTTTCAAAGAAAATAAATACAAAGGAAGGTCTTGCAAACATCTATGTCTCTAAATTTTGTCTCTTGTTTCATATATCTGAAGATTTGAGAATTAATGAATAATGTTCTTTCATTTTAATGTAGCTTGGATGGGTTATATATTTGTTCATTGATTGCTCTTAATTCAAGGAATTAAATAAATGCTTTCATTGAATTGATGGGTTTTCTAGGTGTATGGGAGGATATTCATAAGAAGATAATTTAGAGTTAACTATTGATATTTTCAATTGTAAGGCAATTGAATAGATCAAGTTTTACTAGTGTGATTTTCTGTATACCAATGAATAAGGCACTAATGATTAATTAGGATGTAAACTATTGAGTTCATGGGGTTACATATAGCACAAATATAAATCAAATCAATCTTTACTTTATTGTATGTAGAGTTAAATTATTGGTTAGCACTTATTTGCAATAATCCCTTATATGTCATTATTAGTTGTTGTTGTCAAGGATTATTTGTAAAGTATAGAAGAATTGTGACCATTTTCTACTGTAAGGGATAGAAGTGAAATAGAAAGATGGTGTTAATAAGAACATGTTGAAGTCAAGAACCATAAACTAGTTATATGTCCATATATCACTAAGGTGCACCCACCTTGGTTTTGCATAACCTAAAGAGTAGATAATCCCTATGATTCTATTGAAGTTGAATCTAGATCTGAAGATTTCTTAGTTGAATATAGGAGGCTAATAACCCTTAGACCAAATTGTGTTTTCAGAATCCTGGTATCAATTATTTTGTTGCGTGTTAGTTTTGAAACACCAATATGTAGAAGGGAAAATAATCATATACGCCTTGGGTAGATAGTACTTTTGTGGGTGATGAATATTATTCCAACACTAGATCCTTGTTGTGTGAATGATCTATCAAAGAACATAGTCTATGTTTGGTGTGTCAAAAGTAGAATGGACTCATCAAGAAATTTAGTGTTTAGTGGTTGGTGGCTTTGCAACTATGCTTTTGCTAGTTGATCAGTGATCACTTGTCCCTTGATGACTTTCCTTTCCACGTACTCAATGTCGAACTCACTTAGTATCATGACCCATTTCACTAGTCTTCCTATCAAAGTAGCTTTTCTTAGCAAATACTTTAATGGATCAACTTTTTCAATCACTCTTGTAGTGTGAGCAAGCATGTAGTGTCTCATCTTTTGGGATGTGAAAACAACTACCAAGCAAGCTTTCCTAGTAATATTGTAATTCATCTCATACGAGACTAATGTATTACTGATGTAATAAATAACTCATTCCTTATTGTTGTAATCTTCTTAAGCCAACAAGATGCCCATAGATGAGCCAATTGTAGAGATGTACAAAATAAGTGGCTTCCCATGAATGGGAGGCATTAGTATAGGTAGGTTGACAAGATATTGCTTGATCTATGTTAAGCTTTGATCACATTTTGCATTCTAGGTGTACTTCACACCCTTATGTAGAGTCTTAATAAAGGGTTGTGATTTAGATAATTATGATATGAATCAACGAATAAACTAAAGTCTTCACTATAGTCCTCTCATCTAACTGATTTTCTGAGGTGGAGGCATCTCCATTATAGCCTAAACCTTTTCAAGATCCACCTCTATACCTTTTGCAAAAATGATTTACCCTACTAATTTTCCTAATGTGATACCAAAAGCACACTTCTTGGGATTCATCCTTAGACTAAATTTTTCCACACAATCTAAGATTGGTCCCAAGTCTTGTAGATGAGTGCTTATCTACATGCTCTTAGCCAGTGTATCATCAATATAATATTTTATTGTTTTGTGCATCATATCATGTAATATTATTGTGATAGCTCATTAATATGTTGCACCAACGTTCTTTAAGCCAAATGGCATTATGTTCCAGCAAAATTTCCCCCATGCATACGTGAAGTTAGTCTTTTTTTGGTCTTCTGGTGCAATATTGATTTGGTTATAGCCAGAAAAACTGTCCATTAGTGAGTGCATTTCATACCCAGCCATCATGTCCACTGTCATATTAATGTTAGGTAGCAGAAAATCATCCTTCAAGCATGCCTTGTTGAGATCCCAAAAATTAGCATAGACTAATAGATTTATCATGTTTTGAGACTGGAACTATATTTGACGTCCATTTAGCATAGTTGATGGTTCGAATGAATCCAACTTTCAGTAGCTTTTCCAATTCAACTTTGATGAGAAGTGTCACATGAGGGTGCATTTTTCAGATTTTTTGTTTAACAGGTTTTACCCCTAGTGCAATGGAGAAGTGATGCATAATGAGGTCAAGATCTACACCTGGCATATCTAAGTATGTCCATACAAAGTTGATTTTCTCTTTTTGAAAGAAAGCAGTGAACTCCTCTTTTTCCTTAGTAGATAATGATTGTGCAAGATGTATGATGTGCGGATGTTCTTTAATACCAAGATTTACTAGTTGTATTGGTTCTATTAGTACTAATGATTTTTCTTGAAAGTGACTTAGAAGTGCATCAAATACCCCATCCTCAAGCACCTCGGAGAGGTTTCCACCTTCAAATATGTCTTTACTTTTTGCTATTTTAGGCTCTGATACTACCATAGCATGGTTTTCACAATCAAAGCACCTATTCATTTTATTTTTTATTGTATGAATGAGATATTTGATGTCATATTTAGTCATGTAGATATTGTGTTTGTTGGTGGAAGACATTACTAGTTTGACAACATGTAGGTAATAAGCAAGAGCGTAGTCATTCCATAACATAGGGACTTTTCTAGATGTAGTATTTGAGTTCCAATCTATTAGCTTAGGATAGGTGAATGAAGGAGAAATGGTGGGTTCAAGTATGTTCAGAGTATAGTCGTCAAATGTGCGAACAAGTAAGTCAAGGCCTAGCACGATTTTGTCCAGAGGTATGTTTTAATTCCTCTTAGACCTAAGAACATCAATTGAAGACATGTAGACACTAGTTGAGTTAGAATCATTAGAATAAACCCTAGACTTCTCTCCTACTTTGAGTTGGTTTTCATATGTGTGTACTCTATCTATATCTTCATCAAAAGTTGCATCTAAGAGAGAATCAAATTCATACTCTCAAAAACTAGTACTACATGGAGGTAAATTGAATTATTCCCCAATAGTCATGGGTACCCATTCACCACTTTTAATGTCATCTTGGTTTTGGTCAATTCTTTGAAGAGTAAGAGCATGACTAGATTCACCCTATTCCAATTGAGTTAGGGGAGTATTAGTAGTATTCTCAATAGAATTGCTATCAACTTTGATAGTACTAATACATGGTACAAAGTCATCAAGCTCTATAAAGAGTGTAGCAAGATCTAGTGGAATAGGATAAGGAAAGGTATCCTCATCATCAGAACTTTCCTCCTGATTTTCGAACTCAACCTGATATCCATGTTAAGCTGGACTATCAGACTTTGACATGAATTTATTGATTCCCAAATGAAAGGGTACTTTCTTGAAACCTAGGCCTATTGTGTCACGAGGCCATCTAGATGTAGCTTCAATTGGATCTATTAGTCCTTTATTGTTGCATCCTATAGGACCATTACCTTTATAGCCAAGTCATTTCATCAGTTTGAGACCTTGTCCATATTTTCTAGGAGTTATTTCATGATATTAGATTGTGAGATTAGTTGGAACCTCTTCCTTATACAACCAAGAAACAATGCATTTTTTCTCATCTTCATCTTCTAAAAGTACAATGGTCTATAAAAAAGTGTCATCGAAGACAATCTTAGGTGATAGAATAGAGGGTCTCTATGTTTAAGATGGTCTCCCATAGTGATGGCAAGATATCAGAAGAGATGTCAGAGATAGCACTGGTTGTTGGCCTCATTTTGGTTTTGACATATGAGTCACAACACACTTAAGTCATTACTTAAAAGTATTTAGTGCATGCTAAGAAAGTAAGTGTATGTCAAGCATAATATGTCAGATAATGCATGTCGAGCACCAGTATGTGTCGAGCAGACAGTTAGTGTCGAATCACTCCAGTGACGAGTAAGCTAAAACGTGTTGAGTGATTAAGATATCGAGTGAATAATGGATGTCGATTCATTTAGAGGTCGTGTTACAATATTGAAGATATAATGGATGCTGAGCATTAGAGGCTTCAAGTGTTGAGTAAGCAATTTTGGACATAGTTGTTTGTAATGGCACAAACTCCTATGTAAACCATTTTGGGCCAACTTAAGGATTATTTTACGATTCTAGAAGATAAGAATGAATCTACATTAAGAATCCTTATGCAATACATGCAACCAATCAAATAAAGGGATGAATTAAGTGATAAAATAGGTGAATCATACTCATTGATTCCTACCTAACCTTAGGTCACCTAAGTCTTCTTAAGGAGGGAAAACCCTAAAGAGTTCATGTGTGAAGGGAGAGGTTTGCATGTGCAGACATATCATTCATGGTGACTAAGAAGATGTGAAAGGATTGAATTGTATAATCAGTTAGAGAGAACAGAGGAAAGTAGAGAGAGGATACAAGTGATACATCTGATTAGGAGGATCAAGTATACATTATGAAAGAGAAGATATGATATCTAGCAGACCAGTGCTAACTGAAGGATCATTGTTGAAACATTCTAATAGGTGAATCAATCAAAATCTCCTAACATAGTAGTCCTAATAGGCTTCTGTAAATCCTTTAACAAGGTGCTTACATGATTGTAAGTTGAAATCCTTTAACCAAACACACTTTTAGTAGGTTGTTGAAATCCTTTAACAGGGTAAGATTTAACAATCTTTGTAAGCCTTTAATAGGGTAGACCTTTCACATGGTAGATCATAGTTTATGATCAAACAATTGTAACCTTCATTGGATACACTTTACAACTGTAGTAGCGAATATTTGTGGGTGTCATCCCCACCCCAATTTTACCTTCTCATTGGAGGGTATCTAGGTAACCAAATATCTTGTGCCATATGTGTTAATTATTTGATGCTATGGATGAATATGTTTAGTTTGGTATTTCAGTTTACATGCAAATTGTGAGATGGATGTGTGGTGAATGTTTTAATGGTTAGATTTTTGAAGTATTTATTCCCCCCCTCCCCCCTCTTAGAGTTTACTTTCCCTATTGTTATTTCCAAAATTGGTTCAATTTGATGTTCCCCCATACTAGTTTCTTTCAGTTTGAGAGTCTTTTCCATTTCTTTCAACTTGTTAACATGATTGTCAATAGACTCTTTATTGGCCAGAACAAAACTGTTAGCAAATTTGAGCATGTTACAAGTGTAGCTACTATTGGAAAGTATGGTTACCTCTACCCCTTGGAAAAAGAACTTTATGCATTGATGATACATTAAAGGTATTGCTTTCATCTCACAAATGTAGGGCCTTCCTAATAGTATGTTGTATGCTAGAGGAATGTCAAGGACCTAATAGATGACATATCATTCTATAGGCCCTACTCTAACAGGAAACACAATAAGACCTTTGGATTTTTATTCTTCTTCATCATATGTCTTGATTGTAATTTTTCTGTGAGGATCAATAGACTCCTAATCATAGCCTAGTTGAGTAAGCAAACAAGTGAAACAGATGTTAACACTAGTGCCATTGTCTATAACCACATGACAGATACATTTCTAATGGATCATGACTTTGATATGAAGTGGTTGGTTGTGAGGATTACTAAAAGAGTTATCATTGTCTTTAGAGAAGGACAAGTAGTGAGGTGAAGTCAAGTGACCTACCATGGATTGAAATGGACCAAGATCAAAATCCTTATGTATGCTAGCCTCAGTGAGAGCTTTGTCAAGAATTTGCATGTGAGCAGGTGAAATTTTAAGTAGTTCAAAAATGGTTATTTGAGCATTAGTACATTGTAATTGTTCAAGTATGCTATAGTTTGTAGTAGTAGAAGATGTTGCAAGTTTTGTGTTCTTGTTGGTTGGACCAACAAGAGTCTTGTCTTTGATTTGTTTAGTTTCAAGAATAGAAGGTGTAGGGCCTTTGAGTACTATCTTAGCATATGATTGTGTGATAGGGTTAGCACAAAACTATGATTATCCTTGATAAGATTCAAGAGTTGTAGCCCCTCTAAGAAAAAAATGGAATTTTTGGTTTTGCATTGTCACTTTTTCCTTTGATTGTGATAACATCATAGTGTTCAGAGCCTAAAGGCTCAACCATATTGATTACATTGTCATCATTGGTATATGTTTAGTTGACCTTATTATTTTTTAGTTTATAAGTTTCTCCATTTTCATATGGAGGAAATGGTTCTTTAAAAGATTTATGGTCTAAGTTTTTTTTATGTCTTCCCACAACTACATCACCATCACCAATGAGGTCCTAGATCTCATGTCTCAAATTAATGTAATTGTTGGTTTTATGACCTTTATTTAAGTGGTATTCATAGTATGCATTTTCATTCCACCATTTAGGTCTCGGTTGTGGATCATATGGATGAGAATTGTCTAGAGGAGTGAGAATATAATTTTGAAGAAGAGTCTTGTAGACTACTTCAAGAGGTTCACCCAAAGGTGTGTATTCGTGTTTGGGTCTAGAAGACCAAAATGTGTTTTTAGCATTGTTTCCAAATGTACTAGTGTCTATAGTAGCCTTCTCAATGGCTCTAGTTGCGTATATACTATCTGCAATATTGAAATCTTCCTTAGGAGATTTGGGAGTGATATTGTCCACTACTCCATAATGAACCACATCTCAATTTTTGTTAACGTATTTGGACTTGCCTTTGCTAGAGTTGGACCCATGTTTATTGTCTTTTGGGAGGTTAACTCACCCTTCTTAACTATGAATTCCTCTATGTGGATACCTTATGTGATCATATCTTCAAAGGTATGTTGCCCTTGAAGCTATAGTTTGTACCCGAAATCAAGTAAGAGGCTATCCATAAATATGTCAAGTTTCTCATTTTTACGTATCTTATGTGAATACTTGTTACATATAGTTGTCTCCAACTCTGGAGAAATATCAAGAAAGGTTCTCCAAATCTCTATTTGAGGTTTAAAAGATCTCTTATGTTAATTGGATGTTAGATGTTGTGTGAGTATTGTTGTATGAACATGTTAGATATCTTGTCAAAAGTTTTAATCCCAATGGATAATCATGAGAAACACTCCATAGTTTGACCACCTAGACTACATGAGAGCAAGCACATGAGGTATGTTTGATCATGTATGAACTCCATTGACAAGGCACTAAAATCCCTCAAGTAATCTTGGGGATCAGACGTACCCATGTACTTGTCATATTTAGGTAGTTCAACTCTTCTATGAAAAGGATACATGTATAGATCCCTGTCAAAATAAAATGGACAAATACCATCCAATGTGTATTTTTTAGTGAGTTTGTCCTATTTTTTCATCATTCATGCCAATTGCTCTTGCATGGCTTGGAGTTGTTTTTGCAATTTAGAGGTTTTAGATTCTTCCTCTTTGATGATTATAGTTGCAATGTTGTAGTATGAGGGTAGTTTAGCTACTTCTCGAGCTAGTTTGATGAAATACTTTTCTTTCTCCTCATTGAGTAAGATTTCCATCATCTTTTTGAAGCTTTTGTCTTTGTGATAGTTTTCTATGTCTTATAGGGGTATTTTTCCAGTATCCCCATATGCATTTGCGTAGGTGTAGTGACCTTTGAACCTTTCATTTCTTCAGTATCTGTCTATGTTTTCTCCTCTAATATTTAGTTTCTTGGTCTTGGTCTGTCATTCTATCAGTATGTAATTTTTTAATTGGTAGATCTCTAGAATGTATATGTGTCTTGTAAAGAGGTTCAATGTTCGTGTTTGTAAATGTAGGTGTTGATAGGCTAACACTGGGGCAAATAATAAGAAAGAATTAACAATTTATGATGAATTTCAGCTTGGTCTATATGTGTTAATCCAAGGATGTAATATCGTGAAAGGTGTCTAGGAAATATACCATCAAGGGATGTAGGTTATGTGATGAGTGATTATGGATGCAGCTAAAACACCCAAAAAAAACTTGTAGCAAATCAAAGTGATTGTGGCAATAGGAACTATCACTTCCAGTGGCAGAAACTGAAACACACAACTCTTGAAGTAAAATATTCTAAAAATTGTAATAAAACATGAAGATGAAATCAATATTACAAACTTGCAAAAATAAATAACACACTGAGATATGATATTTAAAAGAATTATTATTTCCTACCAACCAACATATGAAACTGAAATGGATTTGAAGATGCTTTATGATAAATAATTTGCACAAATATTGTAGTCTCAGTTAACAGTTTTGTTCAATATTGAATCTCATTAATTCAAAATATAATTGTAATCAAACGAAATCCACCATTTCATATTGTTTAGAATTTAAGAGAGGATTCAATCATATGTGTTGCAAGATGATCTACCATATACGTGAGACATATCACATAAATACAAACTCTAACTAATTCAAAATATAAAATAATCTCACCAAACATTCCAAGAGTGTGCCCTTCCTTTGGTCCGCAAGGTGAGTGAAGAGAAAGACATTTGTCTATGTTGGGCTGGTCAATAGAGCTATTATTTCATTCCTTAGATGAGAAAATGGAGAATAGTACAATACATTTGATTATGCATTACACTGCATATATATACACAACTTACAACACATATAGACCAGAATAAAGATAAATTATAATAAACAAAACAATAGCTAATGTACAACCTTATTACAAGTTGTAAGTAGTTACAAATTAAATATAGGGAATGGTGGTTATTCATGCCAGAAAGATTTTTTTTGTCTCTTTGCTATAATTGTAGATTATCAAGGAAAAAAGATAAGAGATTGATGCTCCTAACCACCAATCAGACAAGCTATTTTAGAGTACAGTTAACAAATGATATAGTGATGCTAAAGTTTGTGCATCTTCCACCATGAACTCCAAATGATATGGTTGTAACATAATGATTTGTATTTTAGCATCAATTTGGCTATTGGGAGCTTGCGATTCAAACCTAGTCTTTATCTTTAGTCAATGAGAATAGAATTCCTTGTCCTTACAATAAATAATATATGGTGGATTTAGCATAGTTTTTTTATGGCTTGCGACCAATAAAGTAGAAGGAAGAATAATGTACATCACCTTCTATAGAATAAAATGCTTATGTTATAATAGACTGCACAAGGATCTTTCAGCACCAAAAGTTTCCCAGCATCCCCACCACGCATGTATCCGCATAAATTGTTGCAAAAATAATACATGTGGAACAATGGCATGGATATAGTATACATACATCACTCGTATTAGCAAGAATGGTTAGTATTGGGCCAGTCCTATTTCCATATTCTACCATGTAAATCTCCTTGATGTCCTCTCCATGTGTTCATGTATTATGGATGATATCTACATCAAATGTGTCTCTATGCCAAGAAGAAACAATAGGCAATATAAAGTAAGGCTTTCAACCTTCCTCTTTAATAATGTAATCATCAAGAAGAAACAATAGGCAATATAAAGTAAGGCTTTCAACATTCCTCTTTAATAATGTAATCATCACCTACTAATATCTATTTATTCAAATATTCCATTTCATAACTAGATTAAATATTACTCATATATATTAGATCGAATGCAACATAAAATAGTAAAATGAGATGAAACCAAATAGAAATGGAATAGGGAAGTGAGTATGAAACTAAATGAAATGGATTAAAATATGACATAAAATAGTTTGTAAATGGCTCTCATCAGGTGTCTTGTTTTTGTTGTTAGATGACCTTTTAGTATTTGGATGTTCCTGAAATAATGGATTCCTAACTTGATTTAAGTTTATGGAAAAGACTCATCTAAAGTAAGGCTAACCAACATGGGACAAAGATTGATATGATCCTTCCTCAAATTTAGCCGGGGAAGGAGACCATGAGGATCCTCCGCTACACTAAGATTGTATATAGATCTGGTAACGACCTCTACCATGATTCCTACCTCTATCTCCACCTCTTCTAAGTTGATGAGAATGAAACAAGTTTCCACTCCTAGTTGCAACAGTCATAGACAATGATGAGTAACAAGGTTTAAACAAGGACCACACTTAGAACTTTGTTTCAAGATAGGTGTAAGTGACATCAAGATTGGGGCATACTAAGGCACAAGTAGTACGAGAAATGACTAGAACAACTCAAAAATTTGACTATCGTAAGATAGGGGATACCAACACAGTAGAAAAAGTGGGACAATAAAGTGACGAGACTAGTTTGTACATGGGTCACAAGCATTTAACCAAGTAATTTTGTTTAATTTTTAGACTGTTATAGAAAAAGAAGTGTATAGGTCTTCCTAAATAGAGATAAGATTGGACAGAGTTTTGACGGGAAAACAAAGAATAGCTCATTATTTTGAAAAGTTTCTGACAAGATCCCATGATAGAATACTCCCCAACGCAAGTTTATGACCAAGGTCATGCAAGTAAATGCTAGACCAGGAAAGATAATGCCTTCCTAGGTGAGAAAATAGACCTGACAGGCAATTTTGACAAGATTTTGACATTACTAAGGCAAAGTCTCACGTGAGAATATAGGTTGTTCTAGGCAAGAAAATATGTCAGTTGATGCGAGTAAATGGAACATCAAGTCCCAAAATCCTAACTCTCATGAGATTATACAATAGATTATATGAGTAAGTGAAAGGATTGACCAACTTGGGCTTGTTTTTAAGAATTTTGACCAGTCTTAATAGTAATCCTACACATAGAACGGTGTAAGTGCAACAGCAGGATTCTAAGATCCTAGCTCACATGAATGTTCATAGCAAACCAAGCAAGCAACTGACAAGCTTCTCAATTTTGACCAATTTCTAAGAGATTGCAACTAGTTTTGATAGGTGATAGATAGATTATAGACATCATTTTCATTTTTCAAACCGGTTTTGACAGTATTTTTGATTGGCAAAGTTGGTGTTTTGACCATTTTGACCAATTTGAAAGTATAACCATTCATTTCTAGATTTATTGTAAGACAAATAGTGGGGACACAAGTAGTAGTCATAAACAATCGAATTGAGGAAAAACAACTCAGAAGGATAGGGGAGTCTTGACCTTTACTTTAAGAAATTTGGATAGTTTTTGATCAAAAAAGACATGCTTTATTCCTAAAACTAAAAAATGGTAGAGGAAGCAAAACGTTGTTTCACATCTTATGTGCATGTGTTCACCTCACACAACTATGTCACCCCACTAGAGGGCTCCTGCATTTTTTGTGTATTCCAAGGACTTAATAACATATATATTCAAAGGTTATCTTCGAGGTAAGGGTCAGTGTCATACACTATCTTCCAATGTTTAGGTACATGTCTATGGTAAGGATCTATAGAAGAGATTCTTTCCCCTCCTTACACAAAGATTATTCCCCCTTTCCCCCTTTTAAAGGTGAACCGAGTAGCAACTAACTACAAAGTGTTTAATAGGTTTTTTTTTACATTAACCCTCAGTGGTCTTGCAAGCGAGGTTAAGGCCTCTCAACCACATCAACATCTAAAAGTGTACACACTTAGCAAGCAAGACTAGGAGTGATACACTTAGTATAGTAGATAGAGGCTCCTTAAGATATGTGATATCTTAAATCAAGAGGAAGGAATTAACATGGCTTTGGAGTGTTTAACTCTACAAATCTTCTTTATTATAGTGAGTTGGAATCACTAGCGAAAGGTGTGTGCTCACTTAGGTCATTCCCAGAGGTTGAATCACTTTGGTAGGCCCATTGAAGGTTGACTTGAACTTGGTTTGGATTCAAGGGTCCAAGTTTATGATTTTATCAAAAGGGAAAATAACATACTCCTCTACCTCTTCACCTCACCCAAACACACCAAAAAATTTCATCACTGAGCTAGCTTATCAATTCCAACTTTTCTAGAAGCTTTTGGTTTTGATTTTCCCAAAGGGAAAAGAACATAATCCCCTCACTAAAATATTTTCTTGGGAAAACCACTACATTCCTTGCCTTCAAAGAGTATCATCATCCAAATGAGTCTAGGTTTCTACTTTACTCTTGGGCATCACTTTGAAGTAGAAAAGAGCATAATCCCCTATCCCTTCGTCTAGAGCCCTAAAGAAGTTCACAAGGCTTATTTAAACTATGTGAATAAAGCATGTAAAGAAGGCATAATTATTTTTGTGGGTTTCAAATATCTTTTACAAGTGTCTTCCAATCAAACTATTAGCAAGTTTGTATATATGTTTTAAGGTGTCTTCAACATGGGTCCTATAAACCACTGCTATGTTGTTCCAGAGATCACAAAAATACTTTAGAAAATAGAGGTTAGCAAGAAAAAATAAGAACTGAATGAAAGATATAGAGATTTAAAATATTTTGATACAAGGCTCACTTGAGTCTTTGTATAGGGTAGTGCAAGATTATGCTTTCTCCAGCACGAGAAAGTGCTCTCTTAGGCGAGAGCATATGCATTTCTTTATGCGAGCCAGTACATAGATAGTGCGAGTAAACACAATCTCCACATGAGAAAAAGACTTTCAAGGTGAGATTCTTCTATAGTGTATGGAAATCAAAAGTAGAATGACTAAACTTAAAGTAAATGAGTCCATAAAATTAGTTTTCCTGCCCCATGATGGGCACTAGAAATGTGAGTGCTAAATGTGAGCCTTTGATATAACAACACACTTCAACATAATCATTATTTGTCAAATTCACCCAAGAATGAACATGATATTGTTCATCTTAAATTTCTAAACAAGGTGACTTGTTGCCTTCTATCTAGATGGGGTTTGAATGTGCTCTTAGAATTGAGAGCTCAGTAACCATAGACCAATCTAAGAACGAAGGATTTTAATGCATACAGTGCAAGATTAAGCTAAGAAAGTAAATATGGTTAAGCTATATGAATGAAAATTTAAGCTATGAAAATAAAGAAAAATTAATCTAGATGTATGCAATATAATCTAAATGAGTGTAATCTAAGAAAAAAATGCAATAGAAATCTTGTTGAATGCAAGAAAGTTGAGTTCTCAAATTGATAAAGTTTTGATACTCATCAATTGCATCCTCTTGAAATGAGAGGCATAAGGTCTCTTTTATAGAATCCCGGAACCAATCGATGGTCAAGATTGAATCAAATGAATGATGGAGATTTGAAGAGAGTTCAATCAGAATGGCAAGTTTCCTTGATTACAAGAGTTAATTGATTGCTTTTGGAGTGAATGATGCAATTAACTAATTTACTTCCTTTTCTGATTTCAGTTAACTCATTATTTCAAATTTGAACTAAAGAGAATATTGAAGAAGATATTTGATTTAATTAAATCAAATATGACCTCATAAGTGGGTTTTATCAATTATTTGAATAATTAAATTCAATAATTTAAGATGAGGATATTTAATTTAATCAAACATACTTAATTTCTTTTTTATGTGTATTTAACTAAAGAGGGTGAATTAATTTAACTAAAGTGCTAAGACTTATAAATTAATTTAATTTGATGAAATAGGTTATTTAACCAAAATGAGTTGATTATCAAGAATTAAATAGAGTGTGAGATTAATGCAGATTAATGGTTTCTGCACTTGACACCTAGGTCAAATAAAGACAATTAGAAGCAGAAATGCCTAGTACAATAGTGTTGGAAATATAAGAGGAGTAACTAGGAGGCGAGGGGTGAATCAATTACAACAAAAATAAATCCCAGATCCCTTAGATTTCAACACAAATCAAAATATAAACTCTGTTGAAACTCTATTACTGTTGTAACTCAATTAATACACATGCACTTGGTTAACACTGCCAATTTATTGTCACTCGGTAAGTACTAAAATATCAATTATAACTCATTAAATACTGAACATGCAAACCTTAAGATATTAAGTGTGATTAACCTTAATTAACTTACTTGCAAACACATAAAAGCAATAGCATGAACACAAGTGACACCGGGATTTAACGTGGAAACCCAATTTGGGAAAAACTACCAATTGCAACTAGTTACCATTTTTCACTCTTCTAAAGTGAGCCATGTTAGGAGCCAATCCTATTAAAGGTTACAAAACACATTGTGTGACCCTATTAAAGGATTTAATCACCCTATTAGAAGTGGCCTTGTTAGATTTCTTTAGACACTTCAATCTAGAAATGCCACCTTGTTAGAGGATTCGGCAAATAGTTGTTAAGCTAACTTTGTTAAGAGATTTGATACACCGCTACAATTATTAGAGAGTAACAATGATACAGCCTGATTGTTGATGCAACTATATTGCTGATTTTGTATCTTTCTAGCTTGAATGCTTGATCCTCCTTGATCAAATAAACTTTCCAGCTCGCTCAACTCAGGATACTTTGTTATCCTTCCATTTCGCTTCCTTGATTTATCTTTTCAATCCCATGCTTCTCTTCTTGAATCCCACAACTTAACCTTATATCTTTTACATAGTCAAGTCGACTTGAATACACTTCTAAATATTTAATATTCATCCCTTAAGTTGGCTAGACTTAACAAATAAATTTATTAAACTAAATAAGAAAATCCTTTATTAGTCAACCTAGCTCAATAAACATTAACTCTTAAATGATATTCCTATGCTAACCAAGTGAACTCAGTTAACACTACAACTTCATAAACTTCCTTTAGTAACCAAGTGACCTCGGTTAATAGTGATTCTATGCCAACTTTCCTTTGTTAACCAAGTGAGATCAGTTAACACTATAACTTCTGTGAACTTCTCTTTGTTGCCCGAGTGAACTCAGTAGACACTGTCTTCTGAACTTGATTAACTTTGGAATGTTCAATAGACACTAGAAACTATCTTCATCACTCGAGTGAGCTCAACAAATATTGATTGGTAAATATATGACATTTTGTGTAACATCAAAGACAATATACAATTGATCAAATGTTTTCAACAAATAGGACTTAAATGATTAAGAGACTTGATGTTATAAGATTGATGCATCAAAATTGGTTTAGAATGATAATGTGCCAATTTTGAGGTATTACAAGTATGTCTAAGAATCGTGTGTCACATTTTAAGAAAAAGTACATACTTATTAGGTATCATGTTTTGAGAGAGAAGGTTACAAAAAAAGAAATCAGACTAGAGTATATCAGTTCCTAAGATTTAGATTTGCTTGATGAAGAGGATTTGAAAAGAAGATGACTACAACAATGGAGCAATTGTAACAGAGTGGTATGTTTGGTATTCTTGGAACTTATATGTTTTTCATCTATATTTCCATCAATCCCAAAGGGGAAGATTGTTAGAATGAATGTTGATGATATTCCTATGGGGAAGTATCCTAGCATTGATAAAGCATATGGAAGATTGTTAGTATGATCGTATATTACATTCATGTTAGTGTTTGTCATTGATGTCAACATACTAGTTATTCTACAAAGATTGACATAGTAACATACAAAGATTGAGATAGTATGACTAAAGGATTGAAGATGATGTCAAGTGCAGGTAAGGACATGTTCTAAAATGTGTATGTAATGAAATAACTTGCACAATAGAAGAAATAATATGAAATATTATAAAAATACTTGATAAAAATTGAGATTAATAGACCACTTCGAGGGGACAACCTCCAAATATCTCCAATGAGAACACACTTCACAATATGATATTGAAATAAAACTCATAACCTCCTATATATGCCTAATTATGCTTAGGTTGAATAGATACAACCCTACATAACACCTAGGCTGACCTGCCTACCTAAATAATAATAATATAATGATAACATGACTTAATTAAGGATTAAGATAGCCACAAGTTGACTATTCATGCCCCTATATACACCAATATTAAGGGCGTAGCATGCCCCCTCTCTTGAAAGAAGCATTGTCCTCAATGCTAACCAAGTGTGGATTCTTTTGAATGAACTCCTCATCCTCCCATGTGGCCTCTTCAGCTAGTAAGTTCTTCCATTGGATGAGATATTGAGTTAGGATTCTGTTCCTCAACTTCTTTGTGTGTGTTTGAAGAATTCTCTCTAGTTCCAAAATTATTCTTCCTTCTTCATCAAGTTCTGGTAGTACTATTTGAGTAGGAATATTCTACCCAATTACCTTCTTCAAACAAGAAACATGAAAAACTTGATGTATCTTTGTTGTTGGTGGCAACTCAAGCTTGTAGGTAACACTACCAATCTTTTGCATGATTTGGTATGGTCCATAATATCTTGGAGACAACTTATTATTCTTTTTTTGTTGCTTCATTGAGATTTGTTTACAAGACTACAATCTCAAGAAGATCGAGTCCCCAACTTCAAAATTTATTTTACTACGATGTTGGTACTCTTGTTGTTTAATTTGATTTTGTACCATAGCTAAATTCTCCTTGAGTCCTAAAAGTACCAGTTGTTGATGGAGCACCTAGTCCTTTGCTACCTAAACTCTTGGTGAGACTTTTAATGATGATGTAATAGAAGGAGGATGATATCCATAAAGTGCCAAAAATGGAGACATTTTTAATGAGCTATGAAAAGAAGTATTGTACCACTATTCTGCAAGAGGTAGCCAATCTACCCATCGAGATTGTTTATTCTAAAGTGAAATAATGTAGCTATCTTCCACACATTTATTAATAACCTCAGTTTGCCCATCTGATTGAGGATGGTATGAAGAACTATGAGCCAATTGAGTACCCAAACATGAGAATAAATCTTTCCAAAAGTGACTAGTAAAGATAGGATTATGATCACCAACAATAACCTTAGGTGTACCATGTAGCTTTTGGATATTCTCTGAGAAATTTTTTTCCACTATACTTGTTGTAAAAGCATGTGATAATGCAATAAAATGTGCATATTTAGTGAGGTGATCAACCATTACCATGATGACATTATGACCTTTATATTTGGGAAACCCTGTGATGAAGTCCATGGATACCTCTTCCCAATGTTGGCTAGGAATAGATAAAGGCTACAAGAGACCTGGTGCCTTAATTGTTCCCCCCTTATTTCTTTGACAAACCAAATATTCAGCCACAAATTTTTGAACATCACCTTTTAGCCCTTCCCAAAAAAAATCTTGCTTGACCCAATGATATGTCTTCAAAAATCCTGAATGACCACTAATTGGGGACTCATGTAGTTCTTTGAAAATCTTGTGTTTAAGAGTGGAATTCTTGCAAAGATACAAGTGCTTTTTATACCAAAGAATATCCCCCTTTAAGAAAAACTTATCTAAACTACTAGGGTCATTTTTTATTTTATGGATGAGATTACTTGTTGCAACATCATTTTTCTAATCTTTTTTGGCTTCTACTACCCAATTTTCTTGTAATATTGAAAGAGCACACAATAAGGCTTCATCTTTTTCATCCTTCTTCAAAAGTGCATCGCCCACAATATTTTCCTTGCCTTTCTTGTGTACAATTTCAAAGTCATATCCCAACATCTTAATGACCCTTTTTTTTTTCTCTTCTAACAATAGTTTTTGTTCCAAAAAATATTTTGGGTTATCACGATCTGTCTTAATCTTGAAGTATTGACCCATTAAATAAGGCCTTCATTTTTTAACTACATGAACGATTTCTAGCATTTCCTTCGCATAAATAGGTTTGAGTTGATTTTTACCTTTTAATTGATGCCCCTCAAAAGCAATTGGTCGACATTCTTGCATGAGAACTTCTCCTATCCCATTTCCAGAAGCACCGCATTCCACAATGAATTCCTTGGTGATGTCTAGAGTGGCAAGCACTAGAGTTGTATGCATAGCCTTCTTCAATTGCTTAATGATACATTAGCAGATTTATTCCAATGAAAATAATCCTTCTTCAATAGAGTGGTAAGGGGTGCTACCATACGATAATAATTCTTCACAAATCTTCTATAGTATCATATCAATCCCAAGAAACCCCTTAGCTTCGTAATAGTTTTTGGAATAGGCCATTCCATGATAGCCTTAATTTTGTTAGGGTCCACCTTTACTCCTTCATGTGAAACTATGTGTCCAAAATACTCCACCTCCTTAAGACCAAAAGCACACTTGGATGGCTTAGCATAGAGTTGATGATCTTCGAGTAATTGTAATGCTTGATCTACATGTTGAAAATGTTCTTTCCAAATCTTGCTATAAATTAATATATCATCAAAAAACACTAACCCAAAATTTCTCAAGAACTTTTTAAAAATGGAATTCATCAAACTTTGGAATGCAGATGGTGCATTGGTAAGACCGAATGACATCACCAAGAATTCATAATAACCCTCATGAGTTTGAAATGTTTTCTTACAAATATCTTCCTCCTTGATCCAAATTCGATGATAACCTGATCTAAGATCTAACTTGGTAAAATACATAGCTCCATTTAATTCATCTAGAAGATCATTAATGATTGGAATAGGAAACTTATCTTTAATGGTGTACTTGTTGAGCACTCTATAATCTGGACACATGCGTCAAGTTTCATCCTTCTTAAACACCATCACAATAGGTGAAGAATAAGCACTTTGGCTATGCCTGATAATTCTTGCCTCTAGCATTTCCTCGAAAATCTTTTCTATCTCACTTTCTTGTATGTGTGGGTACCTATAAGGCCTAATATTTGGTGGATGGCTCCCTAGAACTAGTTGTATGGCATGGTCATGATCCCTCTTAGGAGGAAGTCCTTTAGGCATATCTCCAAGAATCACTAAGTGACAATCAATTATTGCTTGTAAATCTAGATGAGTAAGAGCATTATATTGAGAGACTTCTAATGAACATAGCTGGGCCACAAATCCATCCACACCTTTCTTAAGAAACTTTTGCATTTGATGAGAGCTTACCATCTGTGGGGATTTTTCCTTCAATTCTCTTAGCTCCACTACCTTTTCTTTTGATTGAAATCACATGAATAGTTCATGGAATTCATCTCAATTGTTCCCAATGTAGTAAGCCATTGTACTCCCAAAACAATATCCACTACACTCATGGATATCATATACATTAGGGTATCAAGTTGATAAACTCCCATGAATAATTTGATGCTATGACACTTCCCTAAACAACTAACTATGCCCCCATTTGCAATTAAAACCTGAAACTCTAGGGTTGGATATATAAAACAATTTATAAGAGTTGCCAACTTTTTGTTGATGAAATTATGAGTACTACTTGAGTCGATCAACACTGTTATTTTCTACTTCTTTAAGAAACCTACTACCTTGAGAGTTTGTAGTGCACTGAAACTTGAAAGTGCATGACAAGACATGATTGGTTGAGAATCATATGATTCCTCACCTGACTCCCTATCCTCCTCTAATATGGGTTTATCCTCTTCTTCCTCACTTGGACCCTCAATATAGAACACTTTATTTTCACTACATTTATGTCCTCGACTATATTTTCTATCACAAATTAAACACAACCCTTTTTCTCTTTTCTTCTCAATTTGTTGTGGAATCAACCTAGTAGGTTGAGGAAGAGAAGGGGTTGAATATCATTTTTATCTTGTCACATTAACCCCTTGCTTTCTAGGAACCAAGAACTTGTCCTCTACCTTGCATGCTAATATAAAAGACTCATTTACTGAGATGGGACAAAACATGTGTACCTCATGTTGAATGTGATTCTTGAGACCACACAAGAATAAAATCATTCAAGTTCTCCTCTGTAATTGTATCCACTCTTAAGGATAGATTTTGGAATTTTTTAATATAATCCTTAATTGATCCTATTTGTTGAATATTAGCAAGTTGGCTAAAGAAGTTTTCTATCACACTATTGCTATATTGTACTTGGAGTTCTTCTGTAAAAATTAACCATGATACAGTGAGACCCTTTTTCCTCCTATGAGTTCAAAGCCAATGATACCAAATGAATTGATCTGGTTCTAGATATAAGGAAGCCATCATGACCTTTTTTCCATATGGGATTTGATGTACTTCAAAAAAAATCTCCATTTGATTTATCCATGTTAGAGGATCCTTGCCATCAAATTTATGCATATCCATTTTGAGAAAAATTCCTAGATCTTGTAGAATTAATAAAATTTGTGTCATTAGTAGTCAACTTGAATGTTTCACCTTGATTGCTTGAGAGCTCCTTCCTTGTTTCATTCATATAGGTGCTTAAAATGCTTCGTATATATGATATATCTCCTCATAGGTCACACATATCCCTCTTAACCTCTTCCTTGAACTTACTAAGTTTCTTATTGGGATTACTATCCTCTATTGCTTCCCAATCTTGATCAAAGGATTTCCCCGGTGTGGTAGCATTCTTTTTGCCTCTTGTTGAAGGCCCAGTCATGATGGAAACTAGTATTTTTGAAACAAATCACACAAATGAAATGTATCTTTCTTTTTTTCCCAATTTCTCCAAGAATTGAAATTTAGGCTCCTCTATTATGTATTCAAAAACCCAATACAAGTTATACTCCAATTCGACAGGATGTGAGAGATATGAAGATCTCAATAAATTGTGTAGAAATAGTAATTTTGCAATAATTTTCTCAAAAATTATCTAATCCCTCTAAATTTTGGACTATAGCTTCTTTAATATGGTCTTCAAAAACCCTTTAAAAATCTTTGAAAATATTGCTCAAATCTGAAAGTTATGCTCTTTCCAGAATTGCGCCAATGTTGAGAAAAAATCTTGCCTCTATGGTGCCAAGATCATGCTCAGATACCACTTTTAATGAAATAACTCACACAATAGAAGAAATAATATGAAATATCATAAAAATACTTGATAATAACTGAGGTTAATAGGCCACTTTGAGCGGACAACCTCCAAATATCTCCAATGAGAATACACTTCACATTATGATATTGATATAAGACTCACAACCTCCTATATATACCTAATTATGCTTAGGTTGAATAGACACAACCCTACATAACACCTAGGCTGACCTACCTACCTAAATAATAATATAGTAATGATAGCATGACTTAGTTAAGGATTAAGATAGCCACAAGTTGACTAGTAATACCCCTATATACACCAATATTAAGGGCATAGCAATGTACTAATGTTGTGGTTAAGAGTGCATGCAGAAAGTCAAAGAGTGGTGACAGTTATTCAAGATTTATAGGAGACAATATACAACAAGAGTTCCTGAGAAGTGGTTTTTGGTAATTAGATTATATCTCTTAACAAGGATATAATTTGATTGAGTGCAGTTAAACAGAGATAGAAAACATCATGATGATGATGTCAATGAGCATGTAGAGTTTAAGGTTGCACGTGTGAAAACTTGTGAGTTGGAAGTGTTATGAAATTATGAAAAGATGTAATGTAACATGTATTGTTTTATCTCAATGAGGTCCTATTGTAATTGTGAATTGAGAAAGCCTCAAGGTTGACTCAATAAATTAATTTCAGGACTTTGTATAAAGGAATATTTGTTTTCCTTGTGATTATTGAATAAAAAGTGTATTGAAGCAACCAAGCAAATTGTAAGTACAAATTATACATGAGTAAGCAATCTAATGGATTTGTGTGATGCAAGTTTGTGGATCTAGTATTGAGATTTGAGAAGTTTTTGGTGTAGTAGAGGCATAGTGAATGAGTAGAGAGATTATATTTGGCAGAGAGTGCTAGTGAACAATTGATCATTTGGTGTTGTTTTGAAAGGAATAATACAGAGGCCAATTGGACAATGAGTTTGGTGGTCTTTCCCTTGAAGTTTTTTGGGTTGTGGGTCCTTCAGCCTTCCGCAACTGCTAACAAGGTTGGCACAACTCCTAACAGGCTTGGAATGTCCTCGTAGGGATTCAAAGTCTCCTATCAAGGACTGATGTGTATGTTGGAATTCTTCAGAATAATTGAGGGGGGGTGAATCAGTTATCTAAGGTCCAAATGTACACATAAAACTTTTCAATGCTTAGTAGACCCATATCCATAAAACCTTATCATGCATGTATCCATTGATCATACAATACTTAAACTTTGTAGGTTATTATCCTAGGTTAAAACAACTTTTGCAGAAATGTAAATATGAAACAACATAAGAACATTCACACAATTTGACACAAGGATTATACATGGAAACCCAATTTGAGAAAAACCCCAGTAACATGCTACTAATTCTCACTCTTCTGAAGTGATGCCCTGTGAAAGGCCAACCTTGTTAAAGGTTACAATACACACTATTAAATGTGACTTGGTTAAAGGATTTCAATCACCCTATTAGGAGTGAGCCTTGTTAGAGGACTTTAGACCATTCCATTAGAATGTCACTCAGTTAAAGGATTTACAAATGACTATTAGGTCAACCTTAATCCAAAGGATTTACCCTAGACTAATACAATGATTAGAAAGTAATAATAAGGCTTGATCTAATGAAAAATTACAACTCACTTGTAGATTATAGATCTTTGTTTCAGTCCTCCATTTTGCTTGGCATTCATACTCTTCAGCTATGATAGCTTGTTTACCCTTCAAGCATTCATACTCTTAAGCCTTCTTGCTTTGCATGCCAACTGCAGTCACTTATGTTCGGCCACTAAATGAAGCAATAGCCTAGACTCTTGTCTTCCTTAGGTTCTCACACATGAATTTTTTTCCTTATGACCAACTATCTCTATAAATAGAGACTTTAGACCTTTTGCTGCTTAACCATAATAGTCCATTTTAGGGTTCAATAGGATTAGGTAGGATATAATGAATTCACCCACTTTTCTATTTGGTTCCTCTAGAAAATTCTTCAATCTTCCTTGAATTCACCTCAAAATGGTTTACCTTAAATTTTCTGTCATCAACTCATCAAAGTTATCTTCCACGCACTTCACATAATTCAAGAAATCAAATTAGTTAGCTTAGATTCATCAAATCGCTTAACATCTATACTATTTTGTCACTTGACCAACACTAGTTCACTCAACAAATACTAAAGTTTACTGATGCTTGGCACTGACTAAACTTTACTTGGCATATACAAACAATCACTCGGCTTGCATTGTTTTTCATCTTTGCTTGACACCTCTTATTTTTCACTCGGCTTCAACTGATTTATGCTCAGCTTGCATTAATTGCTCGACAAGGCTTGACATACACATTTCTTACTTGATCTTCTTTCAGTCTTAACTTAAGAAATCTTTCATTTCAAACTTTAAGTAGATAAACAATACACTATAGTATCAATGTCTTACTTGGTCTTAGTGCTTCTTTTTCATACCAAATAACTCAACATTTCTCTGGGTGCTATTGTTATCTCCTATTTTCAAATCCTCTTCATCAATCAACTAAATGGTAGCTTTCAGACCATAAAGAAATTGTCTCACCAACAAGTAGTAGGTTTGACATCATTGCCAAAATAATGATTGTTCCATTACGGGTCCTTCTCTTCAAAACAATCTTATATCAACAATATACTGAATGTATTTCATTGTCTCCTAATAGAGTCCATCCTCTTGCAAGGAATTTATATTTAGTACATCATTTTGTGCGTACCATCCCCACTAGGGTATTCCCTTTGATCAGGGGTTTTCCTAGTTAACAAATATGGTGGTATTGTGTATGGTTATCTTCTTGTGGTTATTGCACTTGCTGATTGCTAACCTCTAGTTCCATGAAGTTGTATCCATACACATTTTTTCACACATCTTTTCAAGAGTTTGACCTAAATTGTATCTTTCTAGCTAATCTCTCAAGGGGCATCCATCCATCCATCCATGATGAAGAGTACTCCCCTTAATACCACAAATGCAAGAACAAAATATGAACTTCTTATTTGTGCCACAAATGCGAAATTACAAAATTCACAAGTACAATATGCTAACCCACTTTGGTGCCTTCATTACAATAATTTGCAAGACAAGCTTCAACTATCATCTAGAGTTGTCCTAGAAAATGTTCAGGCCTTTCTTGAATAGGCAATTTTATACTACCCGAGAAGGTTCTAGACAACAAAACTTAATACCTAGGGCCGATAGACCCTAACAATACATATAGAGTTGGCTAAATACATCTTTGACAATCACTTTAGATATTTTGGGTAGTCCAACTTTGGAAGGCCATAATTCTCGAACTGTTTCTCTGATTGGCTATTATAACTACTTTTCAAAAATGCTAGCTCTTTATCTATAGGCTCAAAATTGTGCAAGCACCCTTCCTTGAGTTTTCAGACCTCATCCAAACACTCCAAGGCCTCCAATGGTGAGCCTAAAGATTTTTCTACAAATTTTTCCACCGAAAATCCACAATAACTTCTCTGATACTTAAGCTGGAGCAATGAGATTTTTATGGTAGGCTTATAACTCTAAAATGAACCTTCGAATAGAAAATGAGAAAATTCAAAGCTTGTATAACAAACTTACTAAAAATAGTAAGCTCCCATAAATAGTAACCACCTTGTCTACTACTCCTTATTAAAATAGAAAGACTGAAAATTAAAATATTTTTGGGTGATGCAAGATTGCTCTTACACCTAGGATGCTCCTACATTAATCCACCATCTATCCATTGATCTCTCTTATATCATATTAACATGGCATATCACTAGCACCATTTTTTCTATGAAAAAATGCCATAAAAATCACTATTTGAAAACAAGGCAAAATGTAGACATCTGAAAACAATTATGCATTTTCATGATATCATCCTTGACACTATTATCCTATCCAAACTATTCAATTAAGCTAACATTTTCTCTATTTTTTATATCATCATCCCTTTCCTCTATTGATTAAATAATTTTATTATTTAATTAAATAATTACCTTTTTCTTTATTTTCAAGTTTTTCACTATCAAGAGCTAGCATTATCACTGTCAAGCATCGAGCTTCCTCACTATCATGATGATATCAAAGTTATGCTATAAAATCTAAGAGCAATGCTACATCAAGCATTCATGCAACAATTGAGTCTCCTAAGGCCTTTGTATTGATTTTTTGTGTGTGTGATGTTATGCACAAACCTTGGATTCCATTTCGTGTGTTTGGATCTTGCATAATTGTATTGTTTCTATTATTTATATTTACATTTTCACACCATTTACACTACCATCTCTTAAATTTCCTCATTCATTGATCTTGTCATGCAATTCCTACCATTTGATTAAGTGTCATGTAAGACATAAATAAGACCTTGACTTATTCATTTCTCTCTAGCACTTTCAAGTACCTACATTATGATAATATTATCACTTTTGCAATAGAGAGCAAATAATTATCAAGCATTTATTTGCCATTATCCTTATTGGTGTCAATGTGGTTTTATCCTATTTGTAGAACCAGAATCAGTATGCAAAGAACATTAACAAATGAAGTAAACATTCACAAACCAAAAACTAAATTCACATATATGCTTAGACTAAGAAAGAAAATAAGAAGTGCAAACCTCACAAGAGAAAACACTCCATGCTTTCTTGATTCTGTAGATGTGTCCTTTTGCTGTGGATGTATGCTCAAGATGCTCAAAAGCTGCTTCAATGGAGATGGGTAATGGCAAATTGGTAGCTTTGTGAGCTCTCAATTTGGCATTATAAGGGTATGGTTGATGGCTTTGGTTCTCAAAATAGCATGGTAACTTTAGCTCAAAGATTGTTGATGAAATGGCTTGGGATGGGATTCAATTTATAGGCTAAGGGGTAGAGGGATGGAGGGCTTAGATGCAAGGATGGATGAAGGCTTAAGGAGGGCTAAGATGCACTCAAAGGGGAGCACATGGATTGTGCTTGTTTAACACCAATGGGAAGGTGACACTTGTCACAAGGAGGATGAGTGTGAGAGGGTAGGGTTAAGGGTTGGTTAAAGTCATGATGAGTGGGGTTGAGTATGTAAGAGGGATGTAAGAGGAATGAGTGTGGAAGAGGGAAGAGTGTGGAAGATGGGTGTAAGAGTCATCAGTGGGCTTGTAAGAGTCTTTATGTTTTGTAAGAGCACTCATGACTTAGTGGTTGGGTTTTTTGAGGGAAGACTTTGGTTTGGATTAGGAAAGTCTTAAACTTGTTTAAGGAATGTGACAACATTAGGGGGTGGATTAGGCTTGGGTTTAGGATTAGATTAGGGATGTTAGAGATGTGCAAGTGGATGGCATTAATGAGGGTGGGTGAGTTAGTGGCTAAGCTTGGTTAGTATGGGTGGATGGGGTGGATTAGGCTAAATGGAGGATTAGAGATAGGTTAGGGGTTTTTGAATTTGAGGATTTCATTTATCAAATAGATGTATTTAATAAATGGGGATTTTTGGAATTAGATAGAAGAATAGGATTTAATTGATAAATAATAGATTATTTGATTTATCAATTAGGACTATAGATGATTAATTAAATTAATCAACTAGGGGATGACAAAGGATTAATTAAATAGAAATTTAATTAATAATGCCTTTTTAGATAACTAAAATAGGATTACTAAAATAGTGTAATCAAATTTAGGTGTCTACATTTTTGCCCCTCTTTGACATAGTGTTGAGACAACACTATTTCAAAGAAGTTCGAATGAAGACGACACGAAGAAAATGTTTTAGCAACAAGGTTGCCCCAGTCTCGGATAAGAAGAGGAGAGACTAGACTTAGATGATAAAAATGTAGAACCAGAATCAGTATGCAAAGAACATTAACAAATGAAGTAAACATTCACAAACCAAAAACTAAATTCACATATATGCTTAGACTAAGAAAGAAAATAAGAAGTGCAAACCTCACAAGAGAAAACACTCCATGCTTTCTTGATTCTGTAGATGTGTCCTTTTGCTGTGGATGTATGCTCAAGATGCTCAAAAGCTGCTTCAATGGAGATGGGTAATGGCAAATTGGTAGCTTTGTGAGCTCTCAATTTGGCATTATAAGGGTATGGTTGATGGCTTTGGTTCACAAAATAGCATGGTAACTTTAGCTCAAAGATTGTTGATGAAATGGCTTGGGATGGGATTCAATTTATAGGCTAAGGGGTAGAGGGATGGAGGGCTTAGATGCAAGGATGGATGAAGGCTTAAGGAGGGCTAAGATGCACTCAAAGGGGAGCACATGGATTGTGCTTGTTTAGCACCAATGGGAAGGTGACACTTGTCACAAGGAGGATGAGTGTGAGAGGGTAGGGTTAAGGGTTGGTTAAAGTCATGATGAGTGGGGTTGAGTATGTAAGAGGGATGTAAGAGGAATGAGTGTGGAAGAAGGAAGAGTGTGGAAGACGGGTGTAAGAGTCATCAGTGGGCTTGTAAGAGTCTTTATGTTTTGTAAGAGCACTCATGACTTAGTGGTTGGGTTTTTTGAGGGAAGACTTTGGTTTGGATTAGGAAAGTCTTAAACTTGTTTAAGGAATGTGACAACATTAGGGGGTGGATTAGGCTTGGGTTTAGGATTAGATTAGGGATGTTAGAGATGTGCAAGTGGATGGCATTAATGAGGGTGGGTGAGTTAGTGGCTAAGCTTGGTTAGTATGGGTGGATGGGGTGGATTAGGCTAAATGGAGGATTAGAGATAGGTTAGGGGTTTTTGAATTTGAGGATTTCATTTATCAAATAGATTTATTTAATAAATGGGGATTTTTGGAATTAGATAGAAGAATAGGATTTAATTGATAAATAATAGATTATTTGATTTATCAATTAGGACTATAGATGATTAATTAAATTAATCAACTAGGGGATGAAAAAGGATTAATTAAATAGAAATTTAATTAATAATGCCTTTTTAGATAACTAAAATAGGATTACTAAAATAGTGTAATCAAATTTAGGTGTCTACATTTTCCCCCTCTTTGACATAGTGTTGAGACAACACTATTTCAAAGAAGTTCGAATGAAGACGACACGAAGAAAATGTTTTAGCAACAAGGTTGCCCCAGTCTCGGATAAGAAGAGGAGAGACTAGACTTAGATGATGCCCCCTCAAGAAGGCGGCGGGGAGAGAAATGAGGCTCGATGACTTCTTGAAAAGTACAAGAAATTGAGACGAGCTGAGACGCAGGTTGGCGAAGAGAAGGGGCTGAATTAGCTCAAACTCTCACTACGGGAGAATGATAAAGGGAAATCAGAGGCACAATAGTAAAGCAAGCTTAAGACTTTCCAGGATTTGGGGGGGGGGAGATGGAGGAGCGGAACGCTATAAAAGGAATCCATTGAAGCTTTTTGAGCGGGGGGATACTTCAAAGAGAAGTACCACCGTGTAGTTGAGCACTAGATTTGCTATAGGACTGTTGGTTAATTGCCAACGTTACCAAGAACATCAAGGCCTTTTCACCAACCGTCCAGAGGACTGACGAACTGACTCAAAACAAACACACAAGGATTGCCCCAGTATCACACATGAATCCCAGAGGAAGCAGTGTGGAAACGACACTAGGTAACCCACAAGCAGAAAAAAAAAACAAGCAAAAGACCTGATCAAGACCTTATGCTCTAATTGCCCCATTCGCAGCATACCATGATATGGAAGATCATGGCAACCTTGAGGAGGGAACAAGGAGATTGCTTGGAAAAGATATTTCAAGACCCAAAAGGGAAGATCAAAAGAAAGTGAAAATCCAAAAGAGAACTGTTTGCCAACGAGATGGGTAGGACGAGGTACTAACAGACCAAGATCAGACATGAGGAAAGCTATATCCTGCAAAAATCTATCAGAGAGCACCTAAGCTGATGGATCTGGATGAGTGATGCATCTGGCAAGCTGAACTAAGAAGGATAACACTTTGGTGATAGGAGATCTAGCTAAAGGATGCATTGGAATATCTAACCAAGGTGTGCGATGTGTGCAAGATGTTGACCAAGGATGAACTAACATGAAAGACGGATAGATACAATGATACTAAGCTAAAGAGGATGTATAAGCTGACAGACCAAGATATGTTACAAATGTACAAGTTTGTTCATGTTTTGGTTTTTTGTGAGATGGAAATGTTTGTGAAGGATGGAGTGTCTATAATAGTTGATAGGTGGATAGGTAGATGGTTTGTGAAAAGCTTAAGGAAAATGGGATTCTGTGTGTGCATGTGATAGGATACGGGCTAGGGTACAAGATCATTTACAAGATGGAATATGGTACAAGCTTTGGACAAGATTCGAATATATACAAGGTATGGTACAAGATTTACAAGGTATAATACAAGCTTTGGTACAAGATTTACAAGCTGTACAGGAGGTATTGACAAGCTCCATCAGATTTTGGATATTTGATTGGAACACCAAGGGAGCAAGCAGGTGTTTTATGGGATGGTGGGTGGATGGATGAGGGATAGGATAGTGATAGATAATGGATTAGTCTTTAGCACACAAGGCGCCTGAATTACCAGGTTTTCACCAAGGTACCTATCCAAGGCGCTTGAATTGCCAAGTTTTCACCATTGGACGCTTATTTCTTTTTACTATTTTTTTTCTTGTATTTTTTCAAAAGCTAGGTATACCAAGGATCTTCAAGCATAGAACTTCTTGAGATGAATGATGTTAGTGGGATCATTCAAGAGTTCTCCTTCTGGTGTAGATAATTGATAGGCTCCGGAGCCAAAGGAGGCAGTAACCACATAGGGACCAAGCCATGTAGGTTCAAACTTGCCTTTCTTTTCTCGATCTGCTTCGACTTTCATATTTTCTTTGAGGACCATGTCACCTGGCTGAAAGTGTCATGGGAGCACCTTCTTGTTGAAATTCCTTTTGAGACGAGTTTGATAGACTGTGAGATGGTCATAGGCTTGTTGTCTCTTCTCGTCTAAGAGATCTAGCTGGGTGAGTCGAGCTACTCTGTATTCTTCATCTGAGATTTGCCCTCGCAAAGATATGCGTAGTGAGGGAAGTTCAACTTCTATAGGTAATACCACTTCGGCACCATAGACTAGGGAGTATGGAGTTGTGCCAGTGGATGTACGGAAGGAAGTTCGATAAGCCCATAGAGCCAGGTTTATTTGAAGGTGCCAATCACGGCCGGAATCATTGACAACTTTCTTTAGGATTTTGAGGAGGGTTTTATTAGTTGCCTCTGCCTGGCCGTTACCTTGTGGGAAATATGGGCTAGAAAAGCGGTGATGGATGCAAAGGGAAGTGCATAATTCTTCCATGTTGAGATTTTCAAAATTACCTCCGTGGTCAGTGAAGATGGTGGATGGGATGCCGAAGCGGCAAACAATGTGGTACAAGATGAACTTGGAGACTTGAACTCCTGTAGCTAAGACTAGGGGGACTGCTTCCACCCACTTAGTGAAATAGTCTGTAGCTGTTATTATCCATTTATGTCCATCAGATGAGAGAGGTGTGATAGTTCCAACTAGATCAAGGCCCCAACAAGCAAAAGGCCAAGGTGGTGCAATAGGCTGTAGATCCTGTGCTGGAGCGTGCACAAGATTTGCATGCTGCTGACATGGGAGACACTTTCTGACAAAGTCACAAGAGTCTTCTTCAATGGTAGGCCAATAGTAGCCTGCTCTAAGGATTTGTCGTGCTAGGACAATACCACTCGTGTGGGCACCGCAAAGTCCGGAATGCACTTCTTTTAATGCCATCGCGGCCTCATTTTCATCTAAACATCGAGAGAGATTATCGTGATAACCCCGACGATATAGGGTATTGGCTATGATAACATAGCGGGATGATTTTCGGATGAGGTTCTGGCGTTGGGTACGTGTGAGGTGAGGGGATATGATACCATCGTTAAGGTAAGCATGAATTTCATGGTACCAAGGGGATTGGGGACCAACCAAGATACAAACACGGTTTGAATCCTCATTCGCATAGGCAGGTGTGAGGAGCTGCTCAACTAAAAACTCATACTGCGTAGCTTCTTGGGGAATTTCCAAGAGTGAGCCGATAGTGGCCATGGCATCTGCTGCCTTGTTCTGCATTCGAGGCACTTGTGTAAACTGAAGCTTTGTAAAATGCTGGGTCAGTTGATCAACTAGCTCTTTGTAGGGTAATAGCTTTTCATCTTTGGTTTGATATTCATTTAAGACTTGTTTGATGATGAGTTGGGAATCACCAAAGACTTGTAACTCGGTGATATTCCATTCTGCAGCTATCTTTAATCCTGCTACAAGAGCTTCATATTCTGCTATATTGTTGGTGCTAGGGAATTGTAGCTTGAAGGCCTTTGGAATGTAATCTCCTTGAGGTGTAACTAATAATATTCCTGCCCCTGATCCATGAGAGGTGTATGAGCCATCAAAATAAAGCTTCCATGGGGGCTATTCTTCAATTAGGCAGATATGCTCATCTGGAAATTCTGTGAGCAAAGGATATGCATCTACTAGAGGTGCATCAGCTAGGTGATCTGCTATAGCTTGCCCTTTGATTGCCTTTCTGTCCACATACTGGATGTCAAACTCACTTAGTAGCATAACCCATTTGGCCAAACGGCCTGTAAGTGCTGTTCTGGAGAGCATATACTTGAGAGGGTCAATCTTGGAGACTAGTTGGATGGTATGACTTAGCATGTAGTGGCGAAGCTTTTGAGTTGAGAAAACAACTGCCAAACAAGCTTTTTCCATAGGAGTGTAATTGAGTTCAGAACCAACTAGGGTTCTACTGATATAGTAGATGGCTCTCTCTCTGCTATAATCATCATGTTGTGCTAGAAGTGCCCCTAGAGCAGTAGGTGTTGCTGATATATACAAGATCAAGGGACGACCAAGAACTGGTGGAACCAAGATAGGGGGATTGGTGAGATACTGCTTGAGCTGATCGAAGCTGCGCTGACATAAAAGATCCCACTTGAAGTTCTCATTCTTCTTTAGCAAGTGTGAAAATGGTGTACACTTATCTGCAAGTTGGGAAATGAAGCGCCGGACAGATTGAAGTTTTCCTTGAAGAGAGCGAAGCTGTTGCAGTGTCTGGGGAGGAGGCATGTCTAAGATAGCCTTGACCTTTTTGGGGTCGATCTCTATACCCCGTTTAGAAACTATGAAGCCTAGAAGCTTGCCAGATGTGACCCCAAAGACACACTTCTTGGGATTTAGCATGAGATAATATTGGGCCAACCTATCAAAGACTTTTTCCAGGTCAGCAAGATGATCCATGAAGGTGTGAGATTTGACCAGGATATCGTCCACATAATCTTCCAAAATGCTATGGATAAGATCATGGAAAATGGCTGTCATAGCTCTTTGATAGGTAGCCCCAGCATTCTTTAGGCCAAAAGGCATCATGGTGTAGCAAAAGGTTCCCCAGGGGGTAGTGAATGTTGTCTTATGCTAATCCTCTTCTGCAATCTTGATCTGATTATACCCAGAAAATCCATCCATAAGGGACAGGATTTCATGTCCAGCTGTAAGATCTACAATCATATCTATGTTGGGCAAGGGAAAATCATCCTTTGGACAAGCTTTGTTAAGATCTCTAAAATCAGTACAGATTCTGATGTCACCAGAAGGCTTAGTGACAGGGACCATGTTGAAGATCCATTCTGAGTAGTCGATAGGTCGGATAACCTTAGCAGCTAACATTCTTTCTAGTTCAGCTTTGACTAGTAATGCCACCTTGGGGTGCATTTTCCTAAGCTTTTGTCTGACGGGCTTGATCTTTGGATCGACTGCAAGATGATGAACTACAAGCTTTGGATCGAGTCCTGGCATGTCCTGATATGACCATGCAAATCGGCCAATGTTCTCTCGTAAAACCTCAAAGAGGAGGTCAGCTTGGTCTTGTGATAGGGATGCAGCAATGTGAACAATTCTAGGGATCTCTGAAGAACCAATGTTGACTTCTCTAGTATCCTCTATTAGAATAGAAGACACCTCTGGTCGATTATCTTGAGGAGGCAATACTAAATCCTCATGTTCTGCTTGTGGCTCTGGATTTTCTTGCTGAGGGGTTCTCTTCGCTGCCTTAGCTAGTCCCAGATTTACCTTAGTTCCAGTTTTGGGTGTATCGAAACTAGGTTGGGGATTTTCTCCAAAATACCCCTTGGGATCTAGCTTGTAGATGTAGGCAGAATCTGGCTTTGTCTTCTTATGAGGAGTTTCAGCTCCCATGAATCTTAGAAGCGCTTCCTCTGATGCGAACTCATCAATATGTATGACACTTGGTTGGTCCCAATCTATGAGTTGTGGATGAGCAAGTGGTAGGTCAATGAGATGGATGGATAGTTCTCGGAGAACAGAGTCTCCTAGGAAGATTTGGTCTGGGATATCGTCGTAGGCTCTCTTTTCAACTTCCTCAGGAATGTCTTCGATTTCGACAAGGTCGCGGTGGATGTTCAAAAAAGCGTGACCATTCTCGTTGGTGCCCCCAGTTGTGGGTATGCCAAAGCCAAGACCTGACTTTATTTCCCAATCATGTGCTTCGATGGGACATTGCATGCCCCTTTCTTCTGGTCCTAGTCCACCTCCTTGATAGTTCCATTTTTCAGTGACGAGCTTATGTTGTTGGGGATACTTCTGGCTGAAGTGATCAAGGCATGCTTGATTTCTTGGAGGTGCATCCTTATGTAGCCAATTGTTGATATCTGGAGTGAGCTCCTCATGAAGAGGGGTTTTTGAGGACACAAAGGTGGTTGGGCCAAAATGTTTGTATCGAGGAGGTGGAATCTCCTTAGCTTTGTGATATGTTGGCCGTCCATGGGTATGTGGATCAAGTGGGATTGCTCCAACAGCAAATGCATCTGATAGACTATATTCTCCACATCCTTTGTTGTTGATCTTTACAGTAGATAGGGTGGAGGCAAGGATGGTTTCTGCATCATTACAAGTGTGGGATGAGCTGGCGATGGCTGTGCCGATGTCTATTCCAGGGCAATGGTTTGTATATGAAGCTTCAACCGCATTGCAGTAAGCAAAGGGTTCTGGATCGGCATGGATGGTTACCTCAGTGCCTTGATGTGGAAATTTGATGCACTGATGGTAGGTGGATGGAACGACCTTCATAGCATGAATCCATGGGCGACCGAGGAGGATGTTAAATGGTAGGTTTAGATCAACAACATGGCAAACTGTCTCTTGAATGACTGGCCCAACCTTGATTGGTAGCAAAATAGTCCCTTCTGTGGTCCTTTCCAAGTTGTCATAAGCTTTGATGGTGATAACCTCACTGATCATATCTGCCTCAGTATACCCAGCTTGTTTTATGAATTTTAGGGTGCAAATGTTCAAGGCTGATCCATTATCTATCATTACTCTTTTCACGGCAAAATTGGATACCATGATGGCTATGCGAAGCAGAAGGGTGTGATCTGGCTCAACCGCGAGTATGTCGGTGGGTTTGAAAGATAGGGCACATGAGGATGAAAGGTGTCCAACAAGATTACGAAAATCAGTAGCATTGATATCAGAAGGGACACGAGATTCTATGAGAGCACTGTCAAGGATGTCTTTGTACACAGGACTAGTGCGGAGAAGGTCTAAAATGGATATTTGGGCTGGCATGTTCCCAAGGTGTTCCAAGATATTGTACCGGCTTTTTGATGGAGCTGATGGTGTTGATGAAACTGGTGGGCCTGCGATGTTAAATTGCGCTCTTCGAGTGGTGACCGCACACTCATTGTCTGGTCCTCGGATATTGATAACATTGACAGAAGGCTCTTTCTCAGATATACAACCTATAAGGCTACCATAGTCTATATAGGATGAAGTGTGGTCATTGTTCTTCCCATGCTGTTGGTTTGGCTGGCGGTTGTTGGTGTTGTTTTGGATAGGTGCTTTTCCAAGATTTTGGTTGTTGTGTGGAGGAAAAGCATTTTGATAAATTTGTAAGCCTGCATTGGGAGAGGTTTGGGCACCAACAGTGATTTCCTTCCGATCAATGAGGTCTTGCACATAGTCTTTCAGTTTCATGCATCTGAGGGTGGTGTGACCGTTTACCCTATGGAACTTGCAATACTCATTGTCCTTGTACCATGTAGCTTTGGATTGGCTTGGATCAATTTGCTGGGTAGGAGGAAATTTGATGAGGTTTTCCTTAGCCAATTTCTCAAAAATAACATCCAATGGCTCACCAAGGGGTGTATAGTTTCTAGGTGCAGGTTGGAATCTGGGCTTTTGCCTTGCAACTACATTGATGGCATTAGCTTGATTGTTATACCCTTGAAAGTTGGGTCTTGTATTGTGGTTTTGATAGCTTTGGTTATTTCGTTGTTGGTAATTGGTAGCTTCTTGGTTGTTTGTTTGATATGGTGGGTTAGACTGGTTTTGAGAAGGACCAACGATATTCACATGTCTGGTGTCAGTAACCCCATCTGTTGCAACATGCTTGTTTTTGTTCCAATACCTAGATTTGTCATTGGAATGTGATTGATTTTGGTTGGCCTCTTTGTAAATCTTTATCACACCATCTTTGATGAGTCCTTGCTCAAGGATCATTCCTTTCTCTTTGATATCCTTATAGGTCTGCAAACAGTTCATGGTCATGTGGTGAGCCAAGCTGGGATGTGCATTATCAATAAACATTTTCAACACATGGCGTTCTAGCAAGGTGCAGGATATGCGGGTGGTAAGGGTTTGCCATCTTTGCAAGTATTCGGCAAGGCTTTCTCCACCTTTTTGCTTGGTGTGGACAAGATCAACTATTGATAGCTCTGTTTCAACAAGATGGGCATATTGGGCTACAAATGCCTCAGATAATTCAGCAAAGTTTTTAATTGTGCCATAGGGGATTCTATAAAACCATTCAAGAGCTGGTCCAACCAAGCTTTTGGGAAAAAGGCGCAAGAGAAAGACATCATTGTATGCCACGTCCTGGCAATGCATGTAAAATTCTTTGATATGTGTGACAGGGTCTCCTTTTCCTCTGAATTTGTCAAATTTAGGTACCTCAAAGTGTTTGGGAAATGGTGTCGTGGTAATGGCTCTGTCAAATGGGTAAGGACACACATTCTCAAACTTGAATGTCTTTGGATCATTCCCTTCTTGGATGGCTTTCAGAGCTGTCTTCATTTGCTCCCACTCTGAATTGATAGGTGATGGTTGGGGTGCCCCCAATGTAGGAGTGCCTTGAGGTAGGTATGTGCTAGATGGGGCCATTGAATATGGATGGTTATGAGGGATTTGCTGATAGGGATTGTACATTGTTTGGGCAGCTGCATGGTGGATGACGGGTTGTTGAGGGGGAGGTGGCGCATATTGCTGCATGTGCTGCGAGGCTTGCTGTTGATATGTGATTTGAGGTTGGGATTGAGGAACATAAGATGGCTGTGGGGTAAATGGATTGCTTTGTGGAGGTAAGGTATAAGATGGTTGTGAGGCTTGGGGAAAGGATCGGAGGGCTTGTGGGGTTTGACCAATATATGTGGGTTGTGCCCCCATTTGGGATGGCATCTGCAAATAATTGGTGGTTGGCTGGGGTGGTGGATTACCTCCTAGAAGTGGCATTGAAAAGTAGTTGGTAATTGGAGGTAATGGATTAGTTGGTGGTGGAGGTGGTGGGAATTGAAAACTTGGGAATGGAACTGATGGGGTTTGATAGCTTTGTGGCTGGATTTGGAAGCTTGGTAGAGTGGTGGTGGGAGCTAGGGTCACTTGGGAGCTTGGTAGAAGATTGGCAGTAGCTTGTGGGATTTGATAGCTTTGTGGAGTGAAGGTAGTAGCCTGTGGATTTGTGGCTGGTGGTATTGAGCTCCCAAGACCTAATGGAAATGATGGGATTGTGCTTTGGGCTGTGGTGAACAAGATGGGGGCGATGAAAGGTTGATTACTTGGCCCCATGGGTGGCATCCCTGTTGTATATTGCTGAGGTTGGCCAAAGATGCTAGCACTGATTTGGGAGATGGGTGGATTGGGAAGGCTAGGTTGGAGAGCAGCAACAATAGTGAAGGGGGTGAACGGTGAGGTGTTTTGGGTAAAGGGGGTTTGGAGCGGAGAGGTATGAACCAAGGATGGAGTGGTGGTGGCTGGGTTGGCTTGCGGCATGGAGATTTCAACTTGGGTGGATGATGGTATGTTTGGGTCTGTTGGTTCATATGGATTGGCTGGAGGCTCTTCTTTTGGAATAAATTGAGGATAATTTGGATCATAAGAGCCTATGGGTGGTGGCAGCTGCCCAAACAATGGGTGAGATGGATCTGATAATGGAGGGGGTCTTCCAAAGTCAAAGGTTCCTACATTGTCCCTTCGAAAATTAGCCATGATTGTCTCTTTGTTTTTGTCTATAATGGCGTTTACCAATACTGCATTTCCTGGTTGGTTCATGAAAGCTTCAATGTCAGTAGGTGATGGCATAGCTGGCTCTGGGTTGAAGGATGGCTGAGTGCTCAAGGGGGGTGAGGCTGTTCAATCCAAATGATAGGGCTCCATTGTTTCTTTCTTCTTGGCTAAGCGAGTGACGGGTGGCATGAAAAATGCTCCTAGGGATGAGATGCAATAATGCTGATGGATGCAAAAGGGGGAAGGCTTTTCTATGCAAATGATTTCCTAGGTTGAGGCAAAGCTATATGACAAAACCTAAGGAGGATTGGGTTGGGGATTCTAACTTCAAAGATATGTTGTCAAAGTACAAAAGGTCTGCTTTCCTATGTGCAAGCTTGGTGGTGATTGTGTCAACTTAAGGATAGATTGATGATCCTTTAGGAAGAACACGAGATTGACCACTTGCGAATCCCAACCTTTAGCTCAAGGTGATGAGGGATAACAAGTGACAAAGCTAGATTACCCTAGACAAAGCTCTGTCAAAGGGATAACCTTGGTGAGATTGGTGGATTTGGAAGATTTTAGGAATGGCAAACTTTTAGCAAGGTGACAACAATTTTGAAAGCTTAGATGTGCAGATTTTCGATTACTAGCTAGATGGTATGATTCTAAATGAGATGGATGAGCTAATAATGCTTAAGGGGATAAGCTAAGATGGCTGGCTCTTCTACAAAGATGACTCTAGAGTGAAGCTTATCCAAGAAGATGTGGAGAAACAAGGGTGTCTAATCATAGAAATCATGCCTAGTTGGTAAGGCATAAGCAGGATTAACTCCTGGATGTTGGCTAAATTTGATGGTGCGCTCTAACCAGGCCTCTTGAAGTGCTTCGTCGGTAGCTTTTTCCTCTGCTTTGTGGAGTTTGGAAATTCGTGGGCTTGGTGTTATTTCTTTTCTCTTGGCCGAAAGTTCTTGGTATGCTAGAGATGGCTTGAGTTTGACCTTGTGAAACTTCTGTTTGGGTTTGGGTTGTTCCGACATAAATTCCTGAATTTGCTTGGCTTTGGGAAAAATCTCAGTTGTTTTGCTTCAACTTGTTCAACTTTCAAAATAGGCAGTGACTACGCTAAGTGTGCCCTAAGCTAGGATTGACCAAGTTTGGCAAACATTCCTTTAACAAGTAAAATAAAAACAAGCAATAGATAGGAACACCCAGATAGAAGTTTGTGGTTCTCAGAATGTGGTACTTGTGCCAAGGAGTGTGTATGTTCTACAAATGTTTTGATTAGTCACTCCAAACACATTAACATCCTAGATGGTTTTCTGTAAGGCAGACAATTGGTTTAGCTAGGGAGTCCTCGATATACGCAAGGTACGTGAGGCCCAAATCCGTAGATGAGACCAAAAGGATGTCACACAGCCGAGAGGAGCGGTAACCCACTTCTCCTCTTTCACTTCTCAAGGGTATAAAGTTCCTTGAGGCTTAGCCCGAATGACAAAATCTTGATCCCAAGAGAGGTGTCTTTCGATTCACCTCCCGATTCTTATACTCCGCCGGAACGCTGGAGTTGAGGTCGTCCAAGGGGTGATGAAATCCCCAAGCAGGCCTCCTAAAAAAGAAACAAGGTTTTGGATCCTAATCTTATGCACCCAAGATGGCCTCGAAAGATGACAAGGGGAGAGAAGACTCGGATGACCTTGGGCTAAAAAACACGCTTGTTCTTTTACCAACTGACTCTTATGTGTGCTAATCTAGACTTTGCAAGCACTCATGTTTAAGAGACAATGTTCAATTCCAACTTGAAGCGCCAACAAAAGTAAATCGATCGAAGAATGCACACAATAAGAAGAGTTAGGGTCAACAAAAGCAAACTCGTGCGCCCGGAGGCCCTCCACGTCAAGTATCGATTAATTTTCTTTAAGGCATTCAAGATTGAGTGTGAGTTTGTTTTAAGCCCAAAACAAAAGTGTGTGAGATTCGATTTCAAGCGCGCGCCCGAAGGCTCTCCACGTCAGTTGTTGTTCAATTTTAGTGCCCAAACTTGAAGTGTGATCGATTTAATCTAGAGTTTTGACCATTTAAGAATTTTGATAAAGTTAAAGCAAACGTTCAAAGACCAAGTGAGTGAATTAGATTGTGGAACATTTAACACCTTTTTCAAGTAGACCCATCCCCATAAATGGCGCTGAGATTGCAACCAATGGTTAATATTTGATGGGTGATTAGAAAAGAGGTGAGTCCAAGGAACTACTCAAATTGATTTTTGTAAATTTGTATTTTAACTTAACAAAGTTTCTTAAATGTCCAAAAATCCAACTTTACTTAGATTGCATGTGAAAAAGAGATTTGTAATGGTTAATTGATCCTTGGCATTCAAGATTGGATTTTTTTTGTTTTAAGCATGCATTCCAAAGAAAGTTGATTTTAACCCATGACATTCAAGAGTGTGTTTTTGAGCAACATTCATTCAATGAAAAATGTGTTTAACCATTCAAGTTCATTTTTTTTTAGCAACATGCATTAAAAGACAAATGGTTAAACATTCAAGTTCATTTTTTAGCAACATGAAAACCTGCAAGAAACATGGTTAGTGGTTCCATATGTGCTCCAACCTGCAATGAGACAAAAAAAAAACAATTTTAGTTAGTTAGCCAAAATCTTCAAAAATGAGAGCTTAACTATGGGAAAATTTTTTTTAACTTTTTTTGTTGTTTTTCCTACGCGTAAAAATGCTTAAAATGGTCTAAATCCTACGGAACCACTAAAAGTCAAATTTTGATTTATACTCTTTTTTTTTTTTTTTAAGCTACAAAGTGCAGAAATAGTAAAGCAAAAATGGAACATAAGCAAGCAGAGAACACAGTCTGCCAAAATACGAAGATGCTGAACTACAGAGGTGCCAAAATATGAAGAGGACAAAACAGATTTGCAGCACAAAACCCAGGTGACAAGCAGAGATGTCGATTTTCACAGACGCGGATTTTCGCAGACGTCGATTTTCGCAGACGCGGATTTTCGTAGATGTCGATTTGCGCAGACGCGAATTTTCACAGATGTCGATTTTCGCAGACGCGGATTTTCGCAGAAGTCAATTTTCGCAGACAGAACAGGTTGCAGACGCCAAAACCGCGCCAAAAAAAGCTTAAAAATGCGATATTTTTTTTTTTTTAGATGGTATTTCTTCTTCCTAAGTGCGTTCTTTAACCTGCAAAAACAAGCAAAACACCCTCACAACACACTCAAACAACAACAAACATTAGATGGTTAGAAAAATGACATATAGATGAAAATAGATGATTAAATGACCCATAGTGGGGTCCCACCGGGCGTGCCAAAATGTAGAACCAGAATCAATATGCAAAGAACATTAACAAATGAAGTAAACATTCACAAACCAAAAACTAAATTCACATAAATGCTTAGACTAAGAAAGAAAATAAGAAGTGCAAACCTCACAAGAGAAAACACTCCATGCTTTCTTGATTCTGTAGATGTGTCCTTTTGCTGTGGATGTATGCTCAAGATGCTCAAAAGCTGCTTCAATGGAGATGGGTAATGGCAAATTGGTAGCTTTGTGAGCTCTCAATTTGGCATTATAAGGGTATGGTTGATGGCTTTGGTTCTCAAAATAGCATGGTAACTTTAGCTCAAAGATTGTTGATGAAATGGCTTGGGATGGGATTCAATTTATAGGCTAAGGGGTAGAGGGATGGAGGGCTTAGATGCAAGGATGGATAAAGGCTTAAGGAGGGCTAAGATGCACTCAAAGGGGAGCACATGGATTGTGCTTGTTTAGCACCAATGGGAAGGTGACACTTGTCACAAGGAGGATGAGTGTGAGAGGGTAGGGTTAAGGGTTGGTTAAAGTCATGATGAGTGGGGTTGAGTATGTAAGAGGGATGTAAGAGGAATGAGTGTGGAAGAGGGAAGAGTGTGGAAGATGGGTGTAAGAGTCATCAGTGGGCTTGTAAGAGTCTTTATGTTTTGTAAGAGCACTCATGACTTAGTGGTTGGGTTTTTTGAGGGAAGACTTTGGTTTGGATTAGGAAAGTCTTAAACTTGTTTAAGGAATGTGACAACATTAGGGGGTGGATTAGGCTTGGGTTTAGGATTAGATTAGGGATGTTAGAGATGTGCAAGTGGATGGCATTAATGAGGGTGGGTGAGTTAGTGGCTAAGCTTGGTTAGTATGGGTGGATGGGGTGGATTAGGCTAAATGGAGGATTAGAGATAGGTTAGGGGTTTTTGAATTTGAGGATTTCATTTATCAAATAGATTTATTTAATAAATGGGGATTTTTGGAATTAGATAGAAGAATAGGATTTAATTGATAAATAATAGATTATTTGATTTATCAATTAGGACTATAGATGATTAATTAAATTAATCAACTAGGGGATGACAAAGGATTAATTAAATAGAAATTTAATTAATAATGCCTTTTTAGATAACTAAAATAGGATTACTAAAATAGTGTAATCAAATTTAGGTGTCTACACTATTCACATGGTTTAAGTTTACTTAGATGAAATTCTAGATTATCTATTCCATTATTAGTCACATAGTATTCAATATTGTGAATAATGCATTTAATTTTGGTTGTGGGTTAATATTTAACACCTAGTCACACTTTTGTCATTTATAAGGGACGTCTATACATTTTGCACCATCTCAATTTCACCATTCACTTAAACTAGCAGTCACATGCTTTTGTGCATGCAACGATGAGCCCATAGAAAGATTAATTTTCTAAGAAAGTATGATGGTTTGCATAGAAGAAAATCTAAAATTTATAATTTGACAAATGTGTTACAATTGTCTAACTTGAAGAGTATATAACAAACGTATAGACAATGTGATGTCACATCTAAAATATTAATTAATGTGATATACACACAGTGCATTATAATTATCTTGGAAGTTTCCACAACTAGCTTGGAAGATTTTTTTGCAAATGAATATTTTGCCAAGATCAGAGTATGATCGAGATGTCAAATATTAAAAATTAATTGATAATTCTCTCCAAAATTTGTAATATATAATAAAATTGATTCTTTGAAATTTATAAAATATGCTACAAAATGAATCAACACATTTTAAAAACAACTGAGTGTTGATTTCACCAACTAAAATAATAAGAATAATTTTGCAAAGAAAGTGGCATTATCTTGTCTTCAAAGGAAAATTGCATTAGAAGAACAACAACAATTAGTTTAAACCATAGTCTTAAAGGAAAAATATTTAATTTTTCATATTTGGATCCATTTTTTCATATAAGTATAATATAATACTTTTTAAGATTCAATTAAAATAATCTAAATAAGTATTATTTAAATTAAATATTGTAAGTATATTAATTTAACAAACATAAAATGAATAGATTTAGTAAACTTATGTACTATTTTTTAGAATAGAAATAAAATAATATAAAGGAAACAACCATAGACAACGTAATAAAATCTAAAGATAGTTCGAGGAAGTGTACTAGATCCATCATGAGGAAGAAGGACATCCTGAAACCTGACAAGGATCTCTCAGACATGAAGGAGGCGACTAGTAGATTGTCAAAGCTAGAAATCAATACAGCAGACATACTCAAAGAAATCACTTGAGTGGCCTTCTTGGCTTTTTTGCCAGCCCTGGTTTTTTGTCTTGCCCCCCCCTAATTTTTTCAAGTTTCTTTCTTTTATTTGTGGGGGGTTGTTTTAGTTGGTTTCTTTTAGTTAAAACTGTTACTCTAAGCATTCCTTTTTTGTCAGTTCTTTGTTATGTATGGGTTTTAGGGCCTCGTTAAAACCTGTTTTCCTTAATAAAAAATATAATAAAATCTAAAGCAGTAATACAATATTGTAAAATGAAAAAATTATAATATTTTAGATATTCTTAAATTTAATATGATAATATGATAGTAATACTAATTTGATTTAGAAAATATATAGTCAAATATATATTTAAATGGACAAAACATAAAAATCATTATCCAATCAAATATATTTTTCTTCCCATTTTTTACTTTTTAATTTATTTTTATTTTTGAATTCCATATTTACTTTCTAATCTAAGTTTATAAAAAATATTAATGAAAAAAATGTAAAACACAATTATAAATGAGTTTAGAGATGCTTTATAATTAATTTAGTAAATTTTGGATTACATTAAAATTAAAAGCATTTATAAAAAGATATACTATCTTAAATTGTTAAGAGCTTATTAAATTTTAAACTTTTAAACTTAAAATCCAACTTATTAATAAAATTAAATAAATTTAAAGAAGTCTAATGTAATTTTATATTTGAAAGTCTTCTTTATTCTTTTTTATTTTCTTTGAAAGATTATTCCAATGTGTTTCAAAAATAAGGTAAGTATAACAAAGAATATTTAAATTGAAAATTATTAGTTGGTTGTATGGAAGATAAAATATATAATTAAAAAATTCTAAATAATCTAAAAGAACAAAAAAAGAAATACTCTAAAATAATGTAAATCTATTTTAAAAAGAAGTAAGTAACCTCAAACCATATGTAATAATTGAAATTTATATGAGAAACCTTTTAAAAAAATATAATGATTTCATTGAACAACTAAAATAAAAAATTACAGTCAAAACATATGCATGCAAAAAATCAATTTAAAAAGAAAAATATAACTTGAGAGTAATAATGAGAAAAATCAACCATCATGTCTAAATTTGAAATTACAATTATAATTCCATATTGGAGGAAAACACTATGAACATAGTAATTGGGAAATAACAAACAACACAACAATGACAACATCATCAAAATAGAGCAATCAATGAAGAAGAATAAGAATTAAGAAACTAAGATGAAATATCTAAGTTTACAAAATTTGTCTTAAATATCCTAACACAAGATGATAATTACAACTTCCTAACATCAAGAATGACCACAATCTAACCAAGGATCAACCGTCAACATTTTTATAGTATGGATAGATTTAAAAACACCTTTCAAAATTGATCTACCAAACACGATCTCCTTTATTCATTTGGCTTTTGGCTTTGATATACGCAAGCACGTATTAGATAGAAGAAGAAAACAATGAAAAATAGAGAGAAAAATCTGTTGTAAGAATTCCTATATGACTTTATTTCTTGATGCTCAATCTAATTTACTCGTCATAATATTTAAAACCTCACCAAAAAACTTGATTTATTTGAAAAGGCTTCTTGTGCCCGTATCTCTACCTCTAAATCCATTCTCTTGGGCCGAGATGAGATCCCCCTGGATTGGCTTCAACACTGGCTTCTCCTAGGGTGGCCCCCATAAAATTGTTTGATATTTGGGTATCCCCTTCTCTATTTCCCCCTCTCTCAAAGATATGTGGCTTTGGATTAAGGAAAGGATTAGTAAGAAGCTAACTAAATGGGATAATAGAGTGCTTTCTCTTGTTGGTAGGATCCAAGTTTGTCAAAAGATCCTTTCATCATACAACATCTATTACTCACTCGTTTGGGTGTTTAGCAATTATCAGATCTATGAAATCCAAAAGACTATTAGGAACTTCCTGTGATCTGATGGAAAAGGGAAAAGGAAAACTCATGCCGTTAGATGGAGCTGGTGTCATATTGATAAGCCTCTTGGTGGCTTTGGTTTGAAGGATCTTAAATTGCAAGAGATCTCCCTTGTTGGTAAGTTGATTTTCCAGGCCCTTGATGGTCATGAACCTTGGAAAGTGCTTGTTAGAAACAATATCCAAGCTGGTGTTCCTAAACATGCAAAATCTTGGAAAATTCTCCCATTTAGTGATCCTGTTGTTGGTTCCTTTCCTGTTTCTATTCAGGGTACTTTGGTTTTCAAATCCATTTGGAGAGCTTGGGAACATGTCCATGGCCATATATATATAACTCTAGGTTTGACAACTGTAATTCCCTACATGGTGAACGTTCTATCTAGTGGAACCTCCAACATAATGGTAAACCCGTCGCTTTGACCCAAGGATGTTCTGCTAGATACTAGTATAATAAAGGGATTAAATGTTTTATGGATATTATGGTCAATGGTAACCCTATCAGCTAGCCTACTCTTGTTAATAATTTTGATCTTCCTGCTACCCTCAAAAGAACTTACAACATTATTAAAGATGCTTGTTCCCCCCTTAATTTTCCTTGCAGTCTTGATGTGGACTCCCATAGATTCCTCTCTTTCCGTTGGTTTGATGGATCCCTCCTCCCTTAAGTCAAGGCTAAAGACATTTATCTGGTTTGTAATAAGGACTCCTCGATCCTAAATCACCTTAACTCCACTTGGTCTATCAATATTAACCCCTCCAACTGGAAAAAAAAAATCCTGAATAAAATTTGGAAATCTCCAATCCCCCTCAAGGTTAAATGCTTTAGATGATAGCTCATGTTGGATAGGCTACCAACTAAGACTCAATACAGTGAATCTCCTAGTTGTCTTGTTTGTAACATGCCTAAAAGTATGCAGCATATTTTCTTTGACTGTTCTTTTGCCAAAGATATTTAACATTTATTTGGAATCTCCCTAACTGATCATGCTTTTCCTTTTGACATCATTACTGGCTCTATTCTTGGTCTCAAAAAAGATTCTAACCTTTTCTGGCATATTCAATCTTCTTAGATTCTTCGGTTTATTTGGAAATTTAGAAATGAGGATATCTTTCAAAATATTGGTAGAGTTCTTATTAGGTTTCATAGGAAACTCACACGTTTTAAAATCTATTCTCAGGTATACTGTGTGATGTGGCTTGAGCGGGAGAAGTTGAAAAGATTTCTTCACGATGGCCATGTCACTATTTTCATCTATGAAATGAAGAATGGTTATGAATGGGACACTATTGTGGATGATCAGGCTACGTTTGATGATGCTCTCAAAAAGTTGATTCAGGAAATCAGGGATACTAGAGGACCCTATGTTGACAAGTTAGAGTTATTTTCTTAGGTCCTTGATACGAAGAAAGTTGTTTGGATGGAAGGTGACCAAGGGTGGACAGCCTGGGTTGAAGATTTTAGTGATGTTTTGCACTGATTTTCTGTGGCTCCCTTTCGGGTGCTTCTCTCTTGACATTTGTTGTATCTTCTTTTGATCTAGTCCTATTTTGTATCTACTTCTTATGATGTAAACTTGTTGGGTTGAGGCCCTGCCTCCCCTCCTATTTTTGTACCTATCTTTTTGATTAATCAATATATAATATTAATTTTATTTTGATAAGATGATAGATGTGATCCATATGATTGTATTTATATTTTTCATTTATCCAACATTGTGATATTTGATTTGAAAGCTTCTATTTTTTATAATTTTTGATAAGAAGGAAAATACAAAATAAAAAGAACTATTAAAAAGAAAGATAACTTACTATTTCAAAATTGTTTTTTTTGCTAATTTTCATTTGAAAAAGAAGGAAGAAAAACTTAACCATTTTGCAATGCCAGTAAAGAAATTGGTCAGAAAACGATCTTACAACTTTTCTATCAAAAAATATAATTTTGGAGAGCAAAGCTCCCACACAAAGCCTATCGGCTTAACTATGACTTTTTTGTCAAAAAATATAATTTCGAGAAGCAAAGCTCCCACACAAAGCCTATCGGCTTAATTAGTGAAAGAGCATCTTCCAAGTTGGCTCTCTCTACGCTGTGAAGGTTATTTGGTTCGTAGGTCATTATCCTTAGGTGACACCGACAATCTTATCCTTGTGCAACCAAAGTTATGCTACAACAACGGAAAACAAATTCACATCAAGAATTCAAACAGATCTCAAGTAATAAAAAAGTCCCTTAAAATCATTGTATTGGGATTATTGATTATCATTTGATTGATACATAGACCTTAGACTTAATTTCATGATAAATTATGAACTACATTACATTGATCCCATCTTATTTTTTAATTCACATTTTCATTTTATTTTTTATTTTTTCAAAACATTTACATTTTAAATATAAAATACAAAAATAGTCCATAACTTAGATATTAAGTCATAATTTTTTAATAAACTTAAATGCCTTGTTAATTTTTTTATTTTTTTAACATGACTCATTATTAAAAAAAATAAAATATCCAATGTTGCATCTAATAATCTCATGGATATTAAACCCAACTCACCAACCTTGTCAAAAGACATTTGGCCCACCATTAAACTTAATTCTAAATTGTAGGCCACAAACACTAACCCCACTCAATCAATAGAAACCTCCTCTCATCTTTTATTATTATTACTTATCTTGTCGAGAAAAAAGGGATTCTTAATCCTTGGTCAATCTAAATTTCTTGCCCATCACGTTTATGGAAACACAAGACACTGAAACCTTATCTAACCGCTTAACTCTCTTCCACAGGATCGGGAGCTTAAAATAAAAGAGCCTCACCATCACGTCGTTTAGGCCATTTCAAACCTTGTCCAACTGCTTAACCCTCTTCCATAGGACCAGGAGCTTAAAATAAAAGAGCTTGCCAAACACCATTTCTCAAACCTTATCTAACCGCTTCACTCTCCCTAATAGGACCGTAGGCTTACAAAAGAAGAGCTTAACGACAAATTCCAATACAGAAAGGCCTACCTTCCCTTCCCACCGCAATCGACGGCAGGAAACGCGGGTGGATAGAGCGAACGTCTCCATAGCCGTCCGATCATCCTAGAGCAGCGGACGCTTTAGAGTTGCCCCTCTCGAGGCGAAAAAGGAAAATTAAAAAGAATTGAAGCCCACACAAATCGAGAAGAGGCATAATTTTAGAAAAAGAGAGCAGATAAGCCCGATAAACAGAAAGCAAAGCCAAAAGGCAAGGTTAAAATATTGCACGGCCGGTGCCACGTCATCACTGGCTGCCCGTCCCACGATCTGGTACACTGTTCCGACACGTGTCAGAGCGGGCTGCCCGCGGTGCCCGGGCTGCCCGGCTGAGTAGCAGGTACCGTCGTCTATACTCACCCCATTTGTTCAGCTCACGTTTCGACATAGAAAACCTAAAGCGGGGAAAGGAAAGAAATATTAAATTCGGAGCGGACGTTGAATACGCGCTTAAATTTACCGTTTGTCTATGGATCTGAATTCAGCTCGGTGATCTGAACATTTTGAGGTCTTTCTCGGAGGTTGCCGTTGAAACTTTCGACGATTTTGAGCCGAAATTCGAAACTTACCGTGTGATCGTGTTTCAAAGCCTTTGTGACGAACCGGCGACTTGTTGAGAACGTTTTGAGCTCTCGTTGGAGCTCGCCGTTGAAAATTTTGGCCGTATGGAAGCTTAATTTGGAAAGCGCGGGTGGATCATGCTTTGGAGCTTTGTGAATGTTTGTCATAGATTAGACAGGCTGATGTTGAGTTTTGTTAAGAATTTTGGCTTCGGATCGGATTTTCTACGACTCCAGACGGGAATCTTTCGGAAGTAATCTAGATGAGAGTTTTTTCCCAGATTCACGAGGCTCCTTACGCGGATAAATTCGCGTGTTTCGAGAGTAGGACTGCTGTTCTGGTATTTGGAAAGAAATTTCGTTTTACTTCTCTATAGTTTTTGGGAAATTCCGCGGAAATTGGAGAGATCTAGGGATTGCAGTGGGAAGATGGAGAATACTTTAGGGGAAAATGAAAGGAGGAGCTCAGAAGGTTAAAGGAGGGTTAATCGTTTGTTTGGTTTTGAAAGGAAGGCAAAAAATTGGCGAAGATGCAAGGCTATGCATGGACGGCAGAGTGAAGAGCGACAACAAAAGCGGCACATGTGGCCTGTCTCTGCTCGTGCAACAGTCGGTGATTCTTCCAGTGTTAAGTCTATTTCTAAGGTATTTATTGGCTAATCTTTTGTCTGAGAGATGGTTTGTATCGTAATGTTTTTGAATTGATTTCCAAATGATTCGGAATGATATATTTTGTAAGGAAATCGGTGTGCACCAACAGAAGCAGAAATTTTCTGCCGTTGAACGGATATATGCAGATTTTTCCCTTGTATTTCTCGCCCAGCAGATTTGCAAGTTGGCTATATTTGTCGTACATAACTGGAGATTCTTCAAGCAGTTTCCTCGATTTTATTCTTTTATTTTTGTGGGTAACTAGGTTATGCTTATTTTTCCTGTGGAGATGGGGAATTTTCAATTTTTTTGATATAATAGCGGTCTAACCTTTTTCCCTATACAGATTTCCAGTGTATATGTTTATTTATTCCCTATTTGTTACACCCTGAATTTTTCTTGTTCTTAGACTGTTAATTTCTTGGAAGAATACGTAATGAACCCTCATTCTGTTATAGTTGTTTAATAATCTATATTACTGGATTTCATTTCATCATTTCGGATTGACTTTTTTTTAATCTTAGATAATGAATGATGATTTTTGCGTGGAAGATTACTGAGCAACAACGGAAACAGATGTTAAACATAGTTTGTTGGAATGGTTTACTTTGAGGCACTCGATATGTACTGTTTTGAGGTTGGTTGTTTGGAAAACAAGGTACTTTTATCTTTGAGAATTTTGCAGGATATGAAAGCTGGTGACATTTGGGGTTCAAATAATAAACCTATTAATGGAAACCGGAATTTTAGGTTTGTCTGCTGGGTTTTTTTGAGATACTACAGGCATCAGAGATCTATGCTTTTTCATAAAGCCAGGGGTCAAAGCTTGGCTGCAGAGAAATTCTTCAAGAGAGGTTAGCCATCAGAAAATCATAGCTCAGCTGCAGAGAAATTCTCCACGGCAAGGCATAGACAAGAGAAACCCCATGGCCTCGGTATCTCACACAATTGACGCTCGACTACAGGAAGAGTACAGGTTAAATATTGTTGTTCTAACCTCTGAAAATAGAAAAATTGACCCACCTGATTTGATTATAGGTTTGAGGAAAAGTGGCAGTCTTAGAAAAATCTGTCAACGATCAAGAGTTTGACCCCCCTGATTTTGGTTGGGGCTTTAGGCAACATGGCTGTCTGATTTAACCTGTCAACGATCAAGATTTTGATCCAACTGATTGGTTATAGGTGCGAGGGACAGTGGCAGTCTAATAGAAACCTGTGGACAATCAAGGCTTCTGAGGGGGGTTCAGCTTTGAAAGAATGGCCAAGCAAGTATAAATGAAAGGCTGAGTGGTTCCTTTAAGGGGTTAGAAACGTGGGTTAGCTGATCCTTTGAGATCTTTCGTGAGTGACATATGGCCAGTAATTGTTTGGAACCTTATTTTTTGCTAATTAATGTTCTGGGATGTTCTGGTCAATTTCAGTGCAGTCTCCTTCCGGAAACATTTTTATGGTTACTGTCAAAAATATTGATGCGTTTGGTTTTCTGGGGAATGCGGATGCGGATACGTGCGAATGCTTATGGATTCTGCACAGAGGTGGGCAGGAAGTGTAATCCCTGCCTGTGGATGCCTGCACCACAGAGCATCCGGGCAAATCCATGGAGCATCCAGCTGTTTTTGAGCGCCAAGTCACTTAAGTGATTGGATTTGATTTGTGAATCTCGAGCCTTGACTCTTGATTGGTCAACATTGAACCATGAGCTACGTTTTGATTTTGTAATTCAAATTGCACTGGAATCTTGAACTTGAGTAATTTACTAATTAGACATTACTGTTATTTCAAATAATTTACTAATTAGACATTACTGTTATTTCAATTTGAATATGCTAATTCGTATGGAATGGTTTATTTTTGTATATTTCTTGCATTTCTTTGCATACATAAATTATACTATAAATATATATATAAATATATTTAAAAAGATATATATTCATATATGGACGCACCCAAATGCGTCCAAAATCCCCCAAAAAAAATCCGCGCATCAGCACCCCGCACCTACATTAGCATCAGAACAAGCATTGGTAACTTAGGTTACTGGGAAAGTGCTGTAGGCCAAGTATGATCTATTTTCAATGCTTCTTTGTATCACTTTGGCCTGTGTGGAGTTTTCTTCCAGAAGTATGCTAAGTATGATTTATTTTCAATGCTTCTTTGAATCACTTTGGTCTGTGTGGAGTTTTCTTTCAGAAGTATGCAGATTTCTGGGTGCAATTTTCATTTGTCAAATGCTCTCAAATGAATGCATTACATACAATTGTGATTGTCTTGTTTGTTTTTATGCAGCACCTAAATATACATTGGGTATAAAATCGGAACCATGTAAATTTCTGGGTGCAATTTTTGTTTAAAGTCTGAAATTTTCAAAAGGAATGCTATAGAGATGATTGTAATTCCCGTATTGCTTCTGGCAGCACTTCTATTCGTGCTAAAACACTCCAGTTTATTGTGTCTAGCAGCACTGTAATCTGTGTTATAAAAAAGTCCAGTTTCTTGTATGTCAAAGGTAGAATTGTTCTTTTTAATTATTAATTATTTATTCCCATGGGTTGGTTTTCTAGTGGCCAACTTCATGTTAATTGAATTCGAAGCTCCATATGCTTTACTGAAGGCTGATAAAGGATGCCACATAACAATTTTAAAATATAAGGACATTACAAAAGATAAGTTATATCTGATAGTTTTCATGTAATAGAAATTCAAAAACTGAACATAGTAGGCTTTTTGGGCTCTTATCTTGGTCCATCTACTTTGACTTTGTTTGCATCGCTGTGATCATCCTTTTCTGTAATTTCCTGGACATTCAAATTCATATTCTTTTGCTCACCATCAGTTTTTTAGAGAGTGGAGCCTGTATAATATAGTTTTCTTTTTGTAGGTAATTGCAATCTGTTGTCCTTCCTTTAGTAAAATTGTTGCCCTGAATGCCAACAATTGGATGTACTCAATGAGTTTCTCTGAATTGATATCATTGAAATGTTTGCATATTCTAATCTAATTTTTTTGTTTGGGTAAATATAAATTAAAAGAAAATGCATGGAGAAGGGGCTGATTTCATTTGAATTTCCAGGATGGCCGTAAAATCAATGCTGGAGACTGTGCACTCTTTCAAGCTGGAAATGCACCGCCTTTCATTGGGATTATTCGATGCTTGACAGAAGACAAGGAAGGCCAGGTCAAGCTTGGTGTAAACTGGTTATATCGACCAGCTGATGTTAAGCTAGGGAAGGGAGTTTTGCCTGAAGCGGCACCAAACGAGGTTTTCTATTCATTCCACAAGGATGAGATATCAGCTGCTTCGTTGCTTCATCCATGTAAAGTTGCATTTCTTAGGAAGGGTGTTGAGCTTCCTTCAGGTGTATCTTCATTTGTGTGTAGGAGAGTATACGACACTACAAACAAATGTTTATGGTGGTTAACTGATCAAGACTATACTGATGTAAGTTTTTCTGCACCTTACCTTTTGATATCTGGACAGAGGAGGGTTTCTTAATTGTTTGTTGTAGAGGCTATTCTGAATGCATTATTGGTGGAATTTTTTCATGATACATTTAGTTCTGCGACTGCCTTCCCCCCTTCTCCCCTCATTTTCAGAATCAACTTTAGAGAAGCTGGACGGAAAAATGTTCCTACCATGGGAGTAGAAATATAGAACAGCTTCAAATAATCTCGCCTTACAAAAACAACATTTTGCTTCAAGGCTGCGAACTAAGTGAGAAGTTCCCTCTTTTGTAATCTAAAACAGTATGTAAGTGGTGAAGGTTGTAGCAAAATTGCTGTAAATAGAGACAATTCATTAATACTATAAAAAACTGGATTTGTTTGTTACAAAACTTTGCCCTTTATGTGAAGAAATGCTTTGCAGATTTTTTGCCAGTTGTAGGAATATTGCTGTAAACAGAGACAATTCATTAATACTATAACACTTGATTCGTTTGCACGAAAAATTGTCGTTTCTGTGAAAAAATGGTTTGCAGATTTGACTTTCTCTCTTGCCGATATTGAATACCAGGTCTGCCTATTTAGCAGTAACTCTTTGTTTGATAAATCTCAATACCTCCTATATCATTTCCAATTTTTTGGTATTTGGAGATTTCAAGTAAAATTCTATGTTTGAAGCAGACAAACTGAGGTATGTTTATCTATTCATGGGTAAATGTAGTTAATAATATGAGTGTCTTTGTGGTTGTAAAGGACTCACTGAATTCATATTGGGAAATAGCCTCTATTTTTGAACTGCAATTCTGCCCGAGCTGCTAAAATAGGGATGTTGGGACATTCAACAATGATTTGTTTCCATGCTACTGGTCTAGAGAATCACTTTTTTTACAAGAATACTTTCAACAGATTACTAAGGGATAAAAGTTTTAGTATGTTATATTTATAGTCTAAACTACTGAGAAAATAGATTACTAGATTCACTTATTTGCCTGGAGTGATTATTGCTTGGCTTTTGTAACTTAAATATGCTCTTTGCTCCTGAGCTGTTGTAGTTGTTTTGTTTTGCCTATGGTATGGCAGCTGTCTTATTGATTTAAGTTGATTTAATGGCATACTTCATTTCAAGCATTTATAGCTTCTAATTTTGGACTGCTTGTGCCATGGCAGGAACGCCAATCTGAAGTAGATAAGTTATTGGATAAGACTAGACAAGAAATGCATGCAGTAGTTCAGTCTGGAGGGCCCTCGCCTAAAGAGAATGGTATGTCATCAACCTTGAAGACTGGTTCAGATAATGTGCAGAATGGTTCATTTCCTTCTCAAGTTAAGGGTAAAAAGAGAGAGCGCTCTGATCACAATACAGATCCTGTAAAACGGGAACGTTTATCAAGATCAGATGCCAGTGAGCCAGGGCATATCAAACTAGAATCCAGCACCAGACCTGAAGGCATTGCAAAAATCACTAATAAAGATGGGAGTCTTATAAACTCAGAATGTGTTGGACAGCTAGTCCATCTGATGCAGCTGGATAGAAATGATGCCAGTAAGAAAGGAATTGATTTGGCTTTATGGCGGAAAGAGCTTGTAGGTGTGGTTGCAACCACTGATCGAGATGATTGCCTCAGCCAATTTGTACAGCTCAGAGGCCTGCCTATTTTGGATGATTGGCTTCAAGAGGCCCACAAAGGGAAGACAGGAGATGTTGGCAGCCCAAAGGAGAGTGATAAAGTTGTTGAAGAACTTCTAATAACATTGCTACATGCTCTTGGCAAACTGCCTGTTGATCTTGATGCATTGAAGACTTGTAATGTTGGGAAATCAGTAAACCACTTGCGTAATCATAAGAACACAGATATTCAGAAAAAGGCAAGGAACTTAGTTGATACATGGAAGAAGCGTGTTGAGGCAGAAATGAAGAGCATTGATACAAAGTCTGGATCAAGCCAGGGCGTATCATTGCCTTGTAAGCAGGCACCAGTCGAAACTTCTCATGCACTTGCAGGTAGGCGTGGAGGTCTTGCCGAAACTGTGAAAAGCTCGATGCCATCAAATTCTAGTGTAAAAGCAATCTCAAATAGGTCATTGCAGACAGATATTCTATCAAGAACAGCATCTGCCCCTTCTGCATCCGTCAAGGTGTCTGGCTTGCACTCATCAACCATCAGTTCCAAGGATTCACACTGTAAGGAAGAGAAGAGTAGCAGTTCAAGTCAATCTCAGAATAACAGTCAATCATGGTCAAGTGAACCAGGAAAAGTTACAGGCTCATCTTGGAAAGAGGATGCTAGGAGTTCCACTGCAGGGTCTTTGAGTGCTAAGGGATCAAGTACAGGTTCACGCCATCGAAAATCAAATAATTGTATGGTGGGTGCTGGTAAGGGAGGAATTCAAAAAGAAGCTGGTGGAGGGAAAGCAAATATATTGGGCAAAAATATATGTGAGAAAACAGTACAACCTGGCCATGGATCTGATAAGGCAACAGAGAATGGCCGTGGAGATAATGCAAGTAGTCATAGATTGATAGTTAAACTTCCCAATCCAGGACGGAATCCTGCTCCAAGTGTCAATGGTGGGACACATGAGGATATCGTCATTGCAGCAAGTAGAGGGTCTTCTCCTGTCACTTCTGATAAACACGAGACAGATGATGTGAAGACAAAACTGAAGGTTGAGGTTTGTCTTGTTAATACTGCCTTAGAGGTTAATACTGAGTCCTGGCAGAGCAATGAAGTCAAAGATGGCTTTATAGAGGGGGAGGATGGAGACAGATTTTCCACTGGTATTCCAAGCGAAGAGCGCAGTAGAATAGGTGAAGAAATTGATAAAACATCAGAAGCATCTAAAACAACCGTATCATCAGCATTAGGTAAAGATGTGGTTGATGCAGAAATTAGCAGGGCATGTGAAAAAGTTCAAACAGTAGTCTCAGGGAGGGGCCGTGCACATGTTTCCAAAGCAATTTGTTTTGGTAGAGATGATGGGGCCATGAAGCTTCTGGCAAACGTGGCAGCTTGTGAGCCATCTAAGGATGAGCATTGTTCCTATGGCAACTCTACAAGACAAGAGATTGTAACAGTAGGTGGTAGTTTGGCCGAATCTCCAATAAAGTGTTCTGTAGATGGTCCAAATTCTCAAGCTGTTGATGATGAAGATGATAAAAGTACCATAGATACAAAGGAAATAAAGGATTTCACTGACACAAGAGGTCAACTAGATGCTGATAACAGTGATTTTTCAGGCAAGTCTTCAACAATTGGAATGTCTGTTCATCAGAAGAATGCATCTGATCTCTCCAAGGATTCAGAATGCCCTTCACATGCTGCTTTAGAGGATCCAAAACACCCTTCTGAGAGCATTGACATGACTCCTGTCTGTGCTGGCATGGTGACTGGACATAAATATGTTGCAGATGGAAAAGGAGGCTTATCATTAAACAGAGGTATGGACCAGTGTACAGAACAGATGCTGGTTGAAGAAGCAAAAGAGGTAAGTCAAGACACACCAACAGAAGAAGGAATAAGGACAGGAAATGCAAGTAAGAATGAGGATGACCAAGGAGCTCAACCACCTGTAGAAATATGTAATGCCGAGGTTAGTTTGGACAATGATATGACTGAGAATAGTGCATATGGTCAATTGATAACTTTTAAAGAGGAGTCAGGTGTAGTGACTACAAGCAAAGATTCTATTAAGGCAAGTACTTGTGTTCTAGATGTTTATAAAGGAACATCAGAGTATGCGCACCCAGTTGTAGAAAAGGTTCAACAAGAAGCAGATACCGATGAAAAATCAACTGCATATTTGAATAATCAGGGTGTCAGCTTTCCTTGCAGTCCTAAAAACATCCAGACACAAGATAACGAACTGCAGGATGCCAAACAAATACAGGACTCTATAGTAGATGAAGATAAGGACATGGATGTTGATACTCAGGACCTTTCTAGTGTAAAAAGTATTGCCTCCGCTGATGATAATCAGGCAAGCATGACAGAAAAGGAGGAAAATATAGAGGTTGATAAAAGTTCACGAAGTGCAGGTGGCAGAGAAGTAGAGGAGACAAATCACGTTTCAGCTGTTGTTGATAGGAAAGTGACAGAGATAAATGCAAGAACAGATTCAGGGTTGGACACCCATGAAAGTCGAGGAGAGACTTCCAATGAAGAGTTTGAGATTGCCAATCATTCAACAGGAGCAGCAACCGATACGACTATCACCTCGACATCAATTTCACAAGAAGAGCAGAAAGTTGAACACTCTACAGCACTCAGCATCCAAGCAAGTGAATTAGATGGGATTGAAAAAATAGCAATACAAACTGCCATTCCTGCAAAAGGAGTTTGTGAGGTGAACATCTCAAGTGTAAAATGTGATTTTGACTTGAATGAAGGTTTTGCTGTTGATGAAACAAACCAAGATGACACAATTATATGTTCTACAGCTGCTTCTGTGATTGTACCTATTTGTAGTGCTCCTGAAACACCCATATCGAACCCCAATGGGTTGGCAACGCCAATTCCGGTGGCTATTAAAGCTAAAGGACCTTTGATGCCACCTGCTAGTCCTCTGCGCAGCAAGGGAGATCTGGGATGGAGAGGATCTGCTGCTACTAGTGCTTTCCGACCTGCTGAACCTAGGAAAACACAGTACTTCCCTCATGACAGTCCATCCTTGCATGATGTAGTCAGTTCAGCTAATGGTACAAGTGGAAGTCAAAGTCGTCCCCATTTAGATATTGATCTTAATGTGCCTGATGAAGGAGTAGTAGAAGACGGATTAGCAACTCATCTGTCTGTGCGAGTGAAAAGTTCAGAGCTTGCAACTGCTAGCGGTCATGACTTTTTATGTTCAAGGAGAGAACCGTCTATTATTGCTGGGAGGCTTAATTTAGATTTAAATCGTGTTGAAGATTGTGAAGAAACTGATCCTTTTGCAACCAATACTATAGTTTTGGATTCTTCTTTGAAAACTTTAGCAAATGGCTTTTCTCACAAGGAGTCACAATTTCCTAGGGGTTTTGACTTGAATGATGGACCTATCGAAGATCCGGGAATAGAACCTACTCAATGGAACTCTGGCACAAAGAGTAAAGGGATCTCTTACCTCTCATCTATGCCTGGGTTGAAAATGAACAGTGAATTGGTACATGCAGCACAATGGCCGCCCCAAGGAAATGCCCATTCAGGTCTTGCTGTGACCTCACTTTATTCGGATAGAAATGAACAGGCTTACCCAGTCATTGCGGCAGGTGCAGCACAACACATTTTAAGCTCAACATCTGGATCTCCTTACTGTAATGATTTAAAAGGGTCAGTACTTGGCTCAACTTCTGCTATTGCATATCCAGCTGCTACGCAACCCATGTTCCCCTATGGAGGATTTCCATTTGCATCAAGTCTACCTTTTGCTGCAAATCATTTCTCAGGAGGACCAACATCATATGCACAATCATTTGAAACTGCATGTTTCCCAACAGTTCCCTCTCAATTAGTCAGTGCAGGAGCACCTTCTTCATGTGGGAGGCCTTATGTAATGAATCTTGCTGACATGTCTGTGACAGAGGGTTCTCGTAAATTTTCGAGACCGATTCTTGATCTAAATGCAGGTCCGGGAACAGTTGATTTAGATGTTAGAGAGGATAGGGTAGCTTCTCGGCAGTTTTCTATTGCTGATAGTCAGCCATCTTTGGAGCAGCAGCATAGAGCATTCTACCAGACAGCAGCTTCAGGAATAACATCTTCAAAGAGAAAAGAACCTGAAGGAGGTTGGGATTTACATTAAACTGGATGCTTGCCCCCTGAATTCACTTGGTTCGATGAATTCATCACCTGTCACTATTTATGCATGCTTTACAAGTAGTTTTCCCATGGCTGTGACTGGAAGGTGTTTGTAATCCCCACAGCATTATATTTGGCTTGTAAAGCAGAACAGACATAATGGCAGATACTCCACATATAAAGCATCTTGCTTCTAATGTTGGTTTACACATTGCTTTGAGCTGCAAGCATACCAAGTTTACAAATCTGAGAACAATTTTACACAATCTCCCCCATTGCCTGCTGCTGCTCTTGCCTATGTTGGAGTGGCAAACATTAAAGAGTCTAGGCTCATTGTAATATCTGTAAATTTCATATCAAAATCCTCTTTACTTGATACATCATGTTGAGTAATCTTTGGATGTTCGCATGATTGCTGTCAAAAAATTGTACGTCAAGTGTCTTGAAGAGCAAGTATATGCTGACCTTACTGGATTTGTATTAACTTTCATCAACATCGTGCTAACTGCCATCAGAGTCGGTCAACATTCATGTGATCTGGCAATATGCTATTTACATTTTGACTTAATATTTATATCCTGTCTACTCATTGCTAGTAGTTAACTATCCATTTGATACAAAGCACATTATGCAGGATTCTCAACTCATTTTTTATATACTGTGTAAATGTTGAATTCTGCTGTTGTCAAACAATGAAAATGCCACCAGATTATAAAGTTCTTTGAATTTGACTAGATGTCAAATCTTCATCTCCAGGTAGTAGTTCCCAAGAAGTAGCAAATATGTACATCATGTATATTGGGAAGGCAGGCAGTTCAAATTATATAAAGGTAACATGACATCTGTTCATCCAAAACAATCCTCACTATCAATGGTGGTATCTGTCTACCTTCTTTAACTACGTTACAATTAAAAAACTTTGTACTTATTCAAAGATACTATCATTGTATGTTCCAAAAGCTGTAGCTTGCCAACATTAGGTTCTGGTCAAATGTATACATCATGATCAGATACTACAAAAACATTGATTCTGTGACCTCCACCGAGGGGCAGGCACTAAGGTGGCTCAAATTCCTAGTGCATGGAATGATGTATATTTGTCTCAAGGCTGCTTTGAATATATTTTTTTTGTTTATACATTTGCTATTTAGAGTTGCTCGGTGCTTGATGTCATGACATCTAGATTATGCCATGTAGTGATAGCAGCAAACATGACATATTTGCAAAACTTCTCTGAACTTAAATAGGCACCTCAAATAGCTCCTTATGTTGTTTTTTTTTTTTTAATATAATCTTTATTGATTTTCAGATATGCAGATGCTAGTGCTGTTAAAATCAGCTCTTCAACACATGAATTCAGCTTTACTTGAATCAGAAATGAGAAGGGTACAATCACTAGCAACAATTAAGAGACGAGAAAAGGATATAAGAAATGTTTTAGTACTAGACAAGAAAAAAACCAGCTTTTGTATGTTCATGTACTATATAATGCTTTCCCTTTCTATTTCAGATGTTTGCAAATGCTTTCTAGAGGAAGAAAGAAAATGGCATTTAATGACTAGTTTATTACAGTGTTTTTTCATTTCATGTTATGGAAGTTCTTGGACTCCAATTTGAGTCTGTTACCTATATCAAGACTAGTGATGTGATGGTATATGAAATTTTGGCTTTCGCCTTTTCCTGCCTTGCCATGTCACTCTTGGTTACTTTGGTAGGAGTTACTACGGTAATGGCAAGTCCTGTAGTGCAAGTGCATCCAGAAAAGTGGGCACTGGCACAGAGAATTTGTACATATCTCCTCATCCTTCACAACATAAGGGGGACCAAACAAAAGTGTCATATTTGGGAGCCCTTTGATTACATCCGATTACAGTATCAGGTCAAATTTGAGTTACAGTGTGTTTTGTGCCTTACCAGCAGTAAAGCTTGCTCTGCTACTATCTTCGACATCCTTGATTTTAAGACTTGAAAAGCAGCTTCCAGCAATAAGCTTTTGTTTTTTGTGAGAAGAATACAAGGTCTTAACATCTTTTAACTGATTTGGTGTTATAAGTTGGTTTTCTGTGAGTGGACAAATTAGTAAAAAGACTTGAAAAGCAGCTTCCAGCAATAAGCTTTTGTTTTTTGTGAGAAGAATACAAGGTCTTAACATCTTTTAACTGATTTGGTGTTATAAGTTGGTTTTCTGTGAGTGGACAAATTAGTAAATGCAATGGAGTGCTCTGCCGGCATGGTTGATTTTTTGTAAGGCAATCAATTAAGGTTTGCCTTTTCATTTTAAGGACAATAAACATTGGGCCTTTTCTTACTATGGGTTGCTGTCTGAGACAGGAAATTCGGACCTAAATTTATATGTTTTGTAGTTAAATGCTTTATCTACAAATTGTAATGGATATACCTGGCCCTTCTGGATGTTATATAGAAGGAAGATCCTTACCAATGTATCATTTGGATGATCCCCTGCCTCCAATTCTTGTGCATTCTTCTGCTACTTCTTGGGAATTACTACCTGGAGATGAAGAGTTGACGTCTGGTCAAATTTGAATTTTTTTTTTTTGAAGCTACCTGTGCTGTCCGATGCTGTATTCAAACAACCAATCATGTAGAGAGATTTGATCTCGGGATCACCTCACACAGAGCAAGCAGTGTTTGGTGGCAGGTGATGGAAGGCAACATTCTGCACCAGCTAGGCAAACCGTGACAGTGAAGGACCTGGGTGTGTGAATTGATGACTATTAAATTCACCCGTAATTTTGGTGTTGATTATATTGAATAGTACATGAAATTTTATATTGTCATCATAAGATACAAAACTTAAAAAAGAAAATCACTTGTCTTGGTAAAAGCTAGACAAACATCTGTATGGTTTTTATTTTATTGAATACAAAACTTCAAAAAGCAAATCATCTGTCTGAACTCTGAAGGACTAGGGTTTGTGAACAGAACTATTAAATTCACCAGCCACTCTGGTGTTGATTTTATTGAATAGTACTTCGCCAGCCACTTTGCTGTTGATTTTATCAATTAGTACATGAAATTTTAGCGATGTCATCATAAGATGCAAAACTTCAAAGCAGATTATATATCCTGGTCAAATCCACACAAAAATATTTAAGTTTGACAAAGTTAATTATAAGCTATGTGATAAATAGGAGATATTTTCCACAGCAAGTCAAATTGGGACATTTTTATCAGGATCTAACTGTGTAGTTCTTGAGTCAAACTCATTGACACATGTTTCATGAATAGTGGTTCACAGAAACCCATCTCTCACAAGAATAAGTTGAACACTCAATACTTATTGGATCTAACTGATACTGACAGGTGAAACACTGGGACTACCTGGGGGGTTACCGTCCCAGTACTACAGCCCGAGCATGCTTAACTACGGAGTTTCCTTCATTGGGGGTGCAGCTTTTGATGAAGCATGCAAATGGTGCAGGGCAGAAAACAGATACGTTTTGATCATTTGTGGAAATTGGTTTTTAAAGGGTGATTGCGAAACCAGCTGTTCCAAAGTACAGTTTTGCAACTGCTTGGCGATCACAGAACCAGCAGTCTGATTAAAGTGGCAGTTTAAGTGTGCTTCTGGTAAGGGTTTCTGGTGTCCCAAATTCTGTACCTTTTAAGTAACTAGTATCTTTTCATTTCCAGCCTGAACTTATAAATGCATAAAAACAACATTGGAAATGTGTATTAGTATTTACAAGGGAAACATCCTAGTTATGTGGAGTTGAATTTCTGTCTTCTAGCGATCAATTGTGACTGTAAAAAGTTTGTAACAGAATGAGAGACCGTGATTGATAATAGGAATAGAAAATATTGTTTCTTCTTGCTGTTTGTATGACATTTGATTGGAGACAGTGGATTGGAGTGCCATCTGACCTCACTTGCAGGAGCTTTAAGTGCAGAATTTAGGTTTCCAAGGTAAACCTTTAAATCCATTCTTGTGAGGTTTGCTCGAGTTCATATTCAATGATGAATTAAGGTTGCAGTAATTCATTTCTTTTTATTAAATATGATTCGCAAACTATCATATATAATTTCTATCGTAGTTTACAGATTAGAATGAAACATGAAGCAAAACTCGCAGATAAGCAAACAAGCATGAATTCTAATTCCATGAATGCGTTCCTGCTAAGCAATTTTGTGTGATATTTACTTGTATACATCTTAAATTTTGACTATTTTGGTTGATTACAAATGAGGATTATGAATGGTTAACAGCTGTCTGGGTAGATGGCTTTATGTCTATAGATTGAGACTATATTCTCAGTTTACACAATTGAATGTAACGGCTATATAAAAAGTCGTAAGAACTAAAATGAGGCAAGCAGGATTCTTACTTTCCTCGCTTTCAACTAATAATATATTATTTTTGAGGCATGATTGATGGTTATTGTAAGGGAAGTCTGTACTAGCACTATTTAGTCCAAGGCTAAAGCTACTCAACTTTAAAGCAAATTGCATTTAGAAAAGTAAGAATTGGGAGTTGAAAGGATTACTGAGAAGCTGGGAACAAATAATGTGCTGAGTTGATTTGCATATCTTGCCTTCGGCTTTCATGGAACAAAGGGCTTTGGGGACATCTGAGATTAGGAATTTGTGACAAAGGTGTTAGTTGATTTTTTTGTTTTTTTTTTGAGATTAGGAATGTGCGACAAAGGGGTTAATTGATTTTTTTTTGTTGACGACAAGATTGTGACCGTCATCCATCTTAGTCATGGATGAGGCCATGTGAACTTGTCTGCGAATAGACTACAGTCTTGTTTGTTACTTACAGAGAATTGACCCGTCTCAGTACTCGTCACTGACAAGTTATGTTGAGAAGACTGCTCTATTATAAGATGAAGAGCAGACTCATATTTTATGATCAAGCCCGTGAGGGTTGTGTAAATTTGGAAAATAAACCATCTTGACGCAACTGAAATTTAGATGAGACTGACATTGATGTGATTACGGGACTGAATATATATTAGATGTTCTGTTCTCTGTATTAGTGCTTGATCACGATACTTGTTGATTCAAATGACTTAGGAGATGCCCTTGAATGCAAGGCTGCGGTCCCATGGAAGGGGCTTCTTATAAAATAGAGTGGAAGTCGATATTTTTTAGAGAATATTTTGAAGCTAGCGGTCCCATGACTTATGTTGTATATTTAAGCTCAAAATTTTAGCTCCAAAATTTAAGGAAGTTACTTATTAAAATTAAGTGAAAAATTGAATTTTCCTCTAAAATCACATTTTAAGTAAGTCTACAGTTTAGATATTTGACGAGTGGAAAAAAACATTCCTAAGTTGGAGCCCCAAGCCTTTTTCACGCACTTCTTAAAAGTTAGGGGCTTCTACTTTTTAAGAGAAGATTTTGGATAATCCTTGTAACGCCCCACCATGTGACCCAAAAGAAGTTAACCTAGAGTTGCACTAAGTTAGTCAAACATTTTTTTAATAAAAAAAGAACAACATACACATCAATCATAAAGTAGCGGAAGCAATAACATACAATCATACATAAACAAACATAACAGATTACATTCCTTAAGGATCCCAAGATGTTGAACCACATTTAAATTTAATTAATAATAAGTCTAACACATACCACATCCACATGAAAGAATAATTAAAAGTCTAAAGTTCATTCAAATAATATTCATTTGTTCTGAATGACATTTGGCAATAAAATTTGGAATGCTCAATCATCCATTGTACATGTCAGAGGGTGTGAAAGGCTAAAATAATATACATTTATAAAAGTAGATTACATCATCCTTTTTGGATCCATGATATAAAGTACAATACAATAAATGAAGCCATCCATCATAAAGATACAACCATCCATCATAAAGATACAACCATCCATAATAGTACACAAAGATAGAATGAAAGGAAATGCAGACAAGGAACTCCAGTGATGGCAACAATAGATAGATCTCAATGGTAAGAGTAAAAAGCACTACCATTTGAGTGCGTGGTAACCCAAAAAGGCCCATTCCCACTGCGCTAAGGAGATAGTCTCAAGTCCCAAATAGGATATCAATCCAAATATCAAAAATACTCTCTAGCTCTAGGAAATCCTAAAAGTAATCTAACAAGGTTCCAAGATAAATCGACATTTAGACCCAAAGGCAAACACAGCCACGTAGGAAACCTACTATGTATGTGGGCAAGTGTCATCGCGCAAATCATGCTAGAGTTACTCTAGCAGTCTCTCAGGACCTCGACCCCCTAATGATCTCTATGCGGTGCTAGTATCCTCTCGTACTAACAAAGCATACTAACGATGCAAGGTCACAACCAAGCGTTCTCTCTACTCTCATCCTAGTCTATATTAGAACTCGACGCATGGGCGAGAACATACAAAGACTCTTATTAGATTCATTTTATTCCCATTTACTGTAGTGTTTTCACTTGTTAAACAACTTACAATGGGTTACCTTGGCAGCCACTTAGGGCCCCAACCTCCATTGCAAGCCACTTCTTGTCATTACATATTGATAACCTACCCTAGGCTCATAAAAACACAAATCAAATAATCGTATAAAATCAACTCAGTCCTATACAAGAGACTAGAAAGTATCAAAAGATAATTCACAATAACATTAGTTCTCTGTGAGCAATTGGAAAGCATCCCCAAAAAAATATTGATTGAAGACTCAAAATGGTTAAATTAAATATGTCATAACATGACATCACCAATAAAAATCATACCAAACACCTCAGTTAGGTATGTCATACATTCACCTTAGCTTGACAAAAAAAAATTGGAAAGCCATAATGAACAATAAATGCAAACTCATCATAGAGCATACCAAACACATTACCATGGTTGGGTTTAAAAGATCAAGATCAATTCATCATGACTTCAATCACAAAACTCCCAATCTTTTGGTAGACATCCTAAATTAGTCTCACAGTTTTGTTTGATTTAGAAAATGTATCATTGAGTTAAAAGTAAGGTTTCGTTTTCGTTTCAATGTATGTTTCAAGTATATAAGATCCTTAGTTTACCTTACATATTAACCCATTCATTTGTTTGAATGAAATATAGAATTATCCTACCATTATATTTTAGATCAATTTTTTAAAAATAATCAAAGGATGATTATTTATTTATTTAAATTATTAAAATAAATCCATTGATTTAAAATAAAATAATTTGCAATTTTATTAAAAAAATTAGGATTATTAATAATTAAATAAATCCCCAATTTTATTAAATAATCTTTCATTATTAAATAAATTTATTAAATCAAAATTTAGTTAGATTAATTAATACAAATAAAATAATTAGATTTTAAATAATTATTAAAAATGTGAATAGTTAATAATCTTAATAATCTTTTAAATGAATTATTTAAAATAAAATATTAAATAAACACAACTTAATAAATTAAATATAATAAATTTTTAATAAACTAATTACAAAAAAATTAAATTAAATTAAACTAAAAAAAATATTTATTTAAAATCATTTAAAAGCGTTTATTTAAAGGCCCATTGGCCTTGGAATGCTGCGGCCTCCCTACGGTTGTCGCAGGGCCTACGACTGAGTTAGTACCATGTGTTGCCACTGCCGCAGTCCTGCATCAGCGACAGGGCCACCATTAATAAGAAGGGAAAGGGGGAGGTGGGGTAACCCCCTCCCTCAAAACATTTTATTATTATAAAAATTGTATTATAAAACATAATCGAACCCCCCCCCCCCCCCCCTCTTTTTTTTGAATATATATAATGAAAAGTTCTAGCCTTAATCTAATAGAGGAATTACGACCAATCGGTCGAATTCTCAATTGAAGTTTTAAATTTTGATACAAAACCCTTCCCCGTTCAATTTCTACTTTTAAATCTATTGAAAAATGATTATATTGATCTTTTAATCTTCCTGTGTATAGACGATTTAACAAGCATATTAGAAATTCATAATAACGAAACATTCATCACAAGAATTATTTAGATAACCATTCGACAACGACGATGAAGATAGGAAAAGAAAGAGCGTAGTAAATTGAGCGAATAAACACAAGCATCTACTTGGATTATGATGCTAATCGCTACGCCCAAGAAGATTGTGAGAGAAATTTCCCTTCTCAAAACCTTCTTTCTTCTGAAGTTATTTTCTCTTCCAAAATTTGCGGTCCTTCCCAAAACTTTCGGTCCCTTGAAAATGAACCCTCAATTGGTGATAAGGAGTTCTCTCCTAAAATCGAGGCACTAATTGTGCGATCACCCGAGAGGACTCCTTGCTCACCAGACATTAACTCTTTATTATCTTTTCTTTATCTTTTTCATGCACGCTTATTGTATTATAAAATAATTTTATTTAATTTTCACTTGACTTCTCTTTCAATTAATTTATTAAATTTTAATCTCATGCGCACGTTATGCAATCTTTAAACTTTTAATAAATTAATATCTTTTTATGTTTTAATTAATTTTCAAAATGTTAACTGATAAAATATTTATTAACTTAAATAATAATAGTATTTAGCATTTATTTAAAAATGAACTCTCAATATATATTATTATTAAATTAAATAAATATTATCACGTTCTAAAATTTAAACTTATAACTTTTATCTTTATATTTAATTCTTTTTATTTAATTAATTTTCAAATTAATTAAATATAATTAAATATTAAAATACCATAATAAATTTTCATTAAATTAAATCATTAATTAAATCATTTAATTTCACTTAATTAATAGAAAAATCACCATAGGATTAATAAAACAAAATACGAAAACCCATCATAGAAAAACACATACAAGATCAAAGCAAAAGGGTTATGATCATGAATTAATGTCATCTGCCGCATTCGAAAGGTAAACAACTCAAATACTTGTCCTAATTTTTTATGACAACTAGCTTAAAGGTTTAGGATTTGGACTTAAGAATTTATCTCCCCTCTTACTATTGAGATAATGCGATAGGGTATGCTCATCCTGACAATTCAGGGAAGTCGATACCCGATATCTGCAATTTGCATAAAATCCATGCATGCACAAGCACAATATTCTAAGCTAAATAGACAATGGCAGGAAGTGGTGCATTGTGTAGATCCCAGCTAGCAGGGGACTACGACTCCTTTAACTACATCAAAAATGCCATAAATAAAAAAAACATACATGCACAACATACATATGCAATATGGGGTAAGTATCCATAAGAAAACACATATGATAATCCATCTAACTAATCATCATTGATAACTGAAATTACTGAATAATCATGATGCATACGTAAAGTATAAAGTACCAAGTAATCTCATCATATAATCAACTGAATGTAAAACAATATTTGATAATCTCTAAACAATATTACTAATAATCAAGCATAAAACTGACCTAAAAGAGTTCGACAATGATAACATAAATGCAAACTAGGGGCAGTCACTAGATCCACTCTTAGGCTTTCTCTTGGAAGCCTATAAGAATGAGAAAACTAAAGAACTCATTGTGCGGGTCCCATTGGACCCTTTCCCCCTATTACTGTAAAGCATATACAAAAGACACAAGTTTTGAAAATAGTATAAGTTCAATTTTCAGTTTTACCAATTTTCAGTGTTTGACAAAATGTATATTGGTTCAAATACCATTGTAATGGGCACCTTGGAAATGCCCAAAAACTGAACCAACTACTAATAGATATTTTAATGTCTTTGCATAGATTCAAAACCACATAACATAAACAAGAAGGAATTTATGCAAACTGAAGATTGAACTACTGCTAAAATAATATTAGTTCTCAAACTAATAAAATCAAATACATAGCAATGAATTCCAAAGGCCAAACCCCAAGGGAATGACGTTTAGAATGTTACAAGAGAGGATAGACGTCCTCTAATGCCAAGAACAAATATGTAACTCACACATCCAAATTCTTATCAAATGCCATTCACAATAATCAGATAGTAAACAATGATGCTCCCACCTCTATTTATACTTTTCCTTCACCCTTCTAGAAGGAAATAAAATATTAATTAATTGCATTTACTAAAAGCTTCCCCCTTCCAATAATTAATGCACTCTCTAAAAAATTCGCTCTTGCAATACAACAATTAATTGTGCTTTTATAAAATTAAATTACTAGAGGCTTCCCCCTTTCCAATTATTAATGCACTGTCTAGAAGCTTCTCCTTGCAATACAATAATTAATTAAATATAAAGTCACCTTTTAATTTTAATTTATTTAATGACTTTATAAGAAATTAATTTAATCAATTTCTTATTTCTCCAATTAGCCTTTGGAGAATGTAAAGGTTAAGAACTCCACTCAATTGCTAAAAGATGGGGACATTACAAATAGTGGGGTATAAATATGCCTAAAATGGTAATTTCAATTCATTTGTTTTAGAAAGGAAAGTCCACCAATATAACTTTGGCGGGGGTGGGGAGGACGGGGGAAGGGGGGGTGGTGGAATGATTCAATTATGCACTTCAAATAATCTTTATCAAAACTTGAACATATAACCAATACATTTAAAAACCACAAGATGATAACCATGCATTGTGACACAAAATAAGTTAACTTGGGAAAGCCTTAATCAGAGGGAAAACCACGATGGGAATGATGCCATAAGATGATGTACTACTACAAAATGTTCCTTGTGAAAGGATAAGAACCTGTTGGGAGTCAATCAAATACAATTAGTACATGTGAGTTCCTGTTAGGAGACTTTGAGTCCCTATTAGAAGATTCCAACCTATTAGGAGCTATTTCAACCTTGTTAGGAGCTGATAGGAAGTCAACTAAACCCATTGTCCAAATTGCTTCAGAATTGTCTTCACTAAACAATTCTAGGATAACATATCCATGAGTGAAGTGACTGGGACAACAACTGATCTTGCCAACATAGTTCCTTTGAAGTTCTCAATACATCATCAACATCATCTTCTTCTTCTTTGATATCATCAAGTTCACATCCAAAAATTGCATGCAATAATGATCATACATTGTAGCACTTATGATGACTTACAACTAAGGAAAACATCTTTCCTTTATACCAAGTCCTAAAACAACTAATTGAGTCATCCTTGAGACTTCACCAATGTACAATGAGTATTATATGACCATCATAAGATATTACAATTAAGTTTCACATGCTAAAATATATAATAGATCAATTCATAATATCAGTTTGCCTGACAATGAAAATAGAACACGTTACACTTCAACGACTAACCCAAAATGATTCTATGATTATGCTATCTTGAACACATAACCACAAACATGTGTTTGACTGAAATCCAAGCTTGTTGAACAAGCTTCAACCTTGTTGAAAAGATACAACTCAATCCCCAACATATTGTTTCCTACACACTGGCCTGCAACTAGTCTTTTGTAGAACTAGTGTAACTAGCTCAAATTTCATATTTCTTTTTCCGCACTTAAGACACATCATAAAGACATCCAAAAACACTCTTTTGACCTTCCTAAACACAACAATACATCCTCTGACTGTGTTAAACAAAACTGTCTCGGTAACTTTGAATGTTCCATTCAGAAAGCCAATATGTTGACATCAATGAAAAACCAAGTCATGAATGCAACACTTAAGCACTCAATCATCTCTTGAAACATGGCAACAAACTCTTCGATGGAATGATCTCAATGCTCATGCTAACAATCTCTCCCTTTGGCATTGATGACATGTGATGAAACAATGTAAGTACCAAATACACCAAACTAAAATGCTACTGCTCCCCTATTGACATTAATCATTTTTAATTTTTTTTTTTTTTAATATTCTTCCTCATCTTCTTTCTCCACCATACAATACTCTCCCCCATACATTAACATCTGTTAATCTCCCCCATAGGTGTATAGGTTCTTCATGGATTGTTCTCCCCCTTTTATGTATAAGGTTTTTCATGTATTACTCTCCCCTATTGACATTAATGACAAATGCAACATTACACCAAATCTCGAAGTTCAATCATCTCTAACACAATCTAAATAAGCTTAGTAAGTGCCAAAATACAATGTTATACAATACATTACTAAAGAGTTCTCAATAACTCTACCCGAAAAGTTACTACTCCCCCAAAAGAAGCATCACCAAGCATACCGCATAAATGTAAGAATAAGCTTTAAACATGCTGGACTGATGCAATTCTACATCAATTACTCTGAAGAAGGTTGGGGCATAATGTCAAGCATGCCTCTCAAGTACTCAAAAGTGTCCTTAGCCTAAGGTTTAATGAATATATCTATTAACTGTTCCTTTGTACTAACATCCTCCAATCCTTCTCTGCTACCTTTTCTCTCAAGAAATGGTAATTTATTGCAATGCACTTAGTCTTTGAATGTAGCACTAGATTCTTTGAATGTAACCTTGAACTAACTACAATTTTGAACGACACCTCTGTGCTTTGCATTTTCGCTCTACACTTTGCATTCTGGCCATGGCTCCTCCTTGCAATGCTTCCTTGGTAGACCCTATGGTTGTTGGGGCTGCGTCTGCTCCGCCTACTTCTTCCGACTGTTGGTCGAGGTTTAGGTTTTATGCTTCTACTGCTGGTGGCAACGCTGCCTCTTTTGCAGATGTGGTAGCTTTCGGAGCTGATGTCCATGGATTGGGAAATCCGTCTATAGATTGTCCAATTTTTTCCTTGACTACAAATCCTGTCTTGGTTTGCAATCCTATCCAGTTGGTTTTGGTGGTCACTATAGCTGAAGAAATTGCTCATATGATTGAGGACTTCTCTAGGAGGGCCACTATTTTTAGATTTCGTGGCTTCTAGCCTTCCCTACAGGATCTTCATGCTTGGACATCTTGATTTTTAAATATGTCTAGATTTACCCTATGGCTAGGGGTTTTTTCATAGTAAAATTTGATGTTGCTGATGAAAGGAGGGCTATTTTGTGTAGTTTCTTCAGCTAGGAGAATCATTACCCTTTGTTGACCAAACCTTGGTACAAGGGTTTCGATCCTGCATCAAAATATTTTACTCATATGCTCCTGAATTTTCCCTTTCACTTGTGATTGGATTTGATCCTTGAAGCTGTGGGAGATGCCATTGGTGACTTCCAAATGGTGGATTTTAAATCATCTGATATCTTGCATACTACTTATGTTCGCATCCTAGTGGTGGTTGATACATTGAAGGGCCTACCTAAGAAGATCAAACTTGAGGTCCCTAATGGTTCCTAGATTCAGACTATAGAATATGAAGGAATTCCTTTCTGTTGTAGGGTCTGCTTCGGGACTGGACATATTGCCGCGCACTGTCTTGCGGAAGTGCAAAATTAAAAAAAAAGATCTTGGTGGTCTAGGGCTTTGGTTCAACATTACTCTGTCCTTAAAGATGTCGCTCTTAAGGATTCCCCTCGTGTATGGTTGCTAATGGTGCCAGTAGCTCTGCACCATCTGAATTGGATTTTGATCCATTGTTGTATATGGCTGCTGCAGTTCCCCCTTCCTCTGTGGTTCGAGTTCTGGTGGACAAAATTTTGAGTGTGATCTTGTCTAGTTCTCCAATTGGGTCAAATAGTGAAGCTTTGGTTTGGGAGAAGGAGGCTTCTTGAGTGGAGGAAGGTTGGACAAAGGTTAAAGGTAAAAAATAGAAATGTTCCAAACAGTCCTCTGATCGTCTTCTTAGATCTCACTCTTTTGGGAGTAGGGGGTCTTAATTGAGTTGTTTGAGTTTTATTTGGTGTTAGAAGTTACTGTGTTATCTGTGAGGCCGCCTTGGTCACCTTTTTTTGGTTTGGCGAACTGTTTCACCTTTGGTCTGTTATATCTTTTGTTTGGGCTCCATTGAATTCTTTTTGTTGTGTAAAAGGTTTCAAGCACCCTTCAAAACTAGTTTTCCTTAATCAAAAACACTGGATTCTTTGATATACTGATTATACTTGTGTTATCACAATATATGATAATAGGTTTTAGAAATTCAATATCAATGTCTTGCAACATCTGCTTCATCAAATAATTTGATTATAGTTTTTTGCTACTGCAACATACTCTGCTTCTGCTATAGATTGTGATATGCAATTTTTTTTCTTACTTAGCCATGAAACCAATCTTCTATTAGCACAAATGCCGATGATATTCCTTTATGAGGGAGTATCCTAGCATTGCTAGAGCATTGGGAAGATTGATAGCATGACTGTTTGTTGCATTTATGACTATGTTTGTCATTGATGTCAATGTATTAAGAAGATTCACAGAGTAGGAAACAATGATTGATAAAATACAGATCAAGAATTGAAGATGGGATCAAGTGCAATTGGAAACATGTTCTATAAAGTAACTTGATGATGTGGCTAAGAGTGCATGCAAAAGTTTTAAGACTAGTGACAATTATTCAAGATATATAGAAGACAGTTTACAAACAAAGTTCATGAGAAGTGGTTTCTGGTAATCGGGTTGTATCTCCTTACAATGATATAATCTAGATGAGTGCAGTTAGACAGAGGTAGATGACATCCTGATGATGATGTCACCGAGTACACAAAGTCTGAAGTCGCACATGTGAGAAGTTTTAAATACTGTGAGACGACATTGTTATGCAATTATAAAAAGATATAGCGTGTTATCTTAATGAGGTCATATTGTAATTGTAATTGGAAAAGCCTAAGGCCGACTCAATGAATTATTTTGAGGACTTGGTATAAAGGAAATTTATTTTCCTTGTGATGAAGTGTGTAAGTGTGGATGAGATGTTTTTGAAATAGAAAATAAACTAGAAGTGTGAGGTACATGCGAGTAAGCGATCGAAGGGATTATTGTGATTCGAATTTGCGAATCGGGTATTGAGATCTAAGAAGTGTTTGGTGTAGAAAGGCACAATAAGAGGAAATAGAAAGAGTTTGAGTTGTATTTTCTATTATTCTAAAAGGACTAATACAAAGGCTAGTTGGAGAGTGAGTTTGGTGGTTTTGCCCCTGAAGCTGTTTGGATAGTAGATCCTTCTGTCTTCTACAACTCCTAACAAGGTTGAGATCACCTCACAAGGGTTCAAAGTCTCATAACAAGGACTAATATGTATTGAATATATTTTATTGACTCCTAACAGAGTCCATCCTCTTACAAAGAACTTATATATTAGTACATAATTTTGTGGGTACCATCCCCACCAGGGTTTTCCCTTTGATCAAGGGTTTCCCTAGTTAACATACTGGTGTTATTGTGTATGTGTATCTTCTTATGGTTGATGTTTATATTGATCACATGCTTGAGAATTAATAAGTTTTATAAAAGTAGTATTGATCTAATAAATGATTCAGCCTCTCCCTCTCAGTTGTCCTAGTTGACTTTACTTTCTAACATCTTCCTTTCGAGAAGAACTCTCCAACACTTATATTTTTCATGTCATCTACATTTCCTACGCAATTTGCATCAGTCTATGCACATAAGTTAAAGTCATGTAATCTATCCTACCATAAGCCATAATATGATCTACCCTTCAAATATCTAAATACCATCTTCACTACTACCAAGTGTGTCTCTTTAGGATTTTCTTCGAATCTTGTAACAATTCCAATGACATTAGCTATATCTCGTCTTGTATGAAACAAATATTGCAAACATCCTATCATAGATTCTTACCTTTTTTGTATTTTACTAGGAGACACATTATTACTTGATAATTTGCATCCTATAATCATAGGTGTCCCAATTGCTTTACTATTCTCCAATCCAAATCTTGTCAACAATCTTTCATCCTTATTCTGAGTTATTTGCAATCCTAAGAAATATTTCATCTCACCCAATTATACTCATTTCAAACTCATTCATTTCTTCTAAAAATTTATCACTAGCCTCATCATTTCCTCCAAAAATAATGGCATCAACAACTACTACAATAATCAGTAGTCCTTGTGCATTTGTTCTTAAGTACATGTTACTGTCTACATTACCTTTCTTAAACATCAATTTTTGCAAATGCTTATCCAATCTTGCATACCAAGCTCTAGGTGCTTGCTTCAATCCATACAATGCTTTCCTTATTCTAAAAACCATTTATTTATCTTTAGTCAGTGAAAAACCATCAAGGTTCTCAATGTAAACCTCTTTTTTAAGTCCCCCTTTAAGAAAATATGACTTAACATCCATCTGATATACCTTGAAATTCTTATTAGATGCATATGCCAAAAACATTCTTTCTATTTCAAGTCTAGCAATAGGGGCAAAAGTTTCCTCAAAATCAATTCCTTCTTGTTGTGAATAACCTTTGTATACTCAACTTGCTTTGTTTCTTATCACTTCTCCTTGTTTATTCATCTTGTTTCTGAATACCCACTTAATGCCAATAATGTTCATGTCTTTAGGTCTAGGGAACAATTTCGTTGTCTTGTTCTTTTCAATTTTCTCAGGTTCTTTTATAACCTTTATTCAAAATTCATCTTTACAAGCTTCATTTGTAGTCTTAGATTCATCGTGTGATATCAAACATAATTCTTCACTTACCTTATTCCTTGTCATCACTCCCTTGTCTGCACTTCCAATGATATGATTCATACAGTGCTTCCTTGCAATATATTTAAGTGTTCCTTGCTCTATTCTGATTTTTGTTGTAGAGTTTGATCTCTGTTCTTCTCTTGGCTTCTTCTGCCTACAAATCATTGTCAGTTTCATAAAATAGTTCTGCTCAACATTTTGATTGTTAGATCTTTGATTAACATCCTCATCTCAATCATAATGAAGTATCATCTCCTGAACTTTGACTTCTTATCAACTTTCACATTAGTACTTTCAACATAGTCTTCAATCTCTAATTAAAACATCTATATGCCTTTCTTTTCAAACAATATCCAAGAAAAACACCTTCATCACTTCTAGGATTGAATTTACCAATGTCATCTTCTCTTTTGATATAACATTTACTTCCAAAGATTCTAAAATATTTCATAGTAGGTGTATGTCCAAACCAAAGTTCATAGGGTGTCTTACAAGTACCTTTCCTGATATGTACTCTGTTCATTGTGTATACTACAATGTTTACTATTTCTCTCCAAAAAGTATGTGACACTTTCTTTTCAATCATAATAGCTCTAGCTGCCTCACTAATTGAAGTATTCCTCCTTTATACTATTTCATTTTGCTGGGGTGTGTTAGGAGTTGAAAGACATCTCTTAATTCTATTATCCTCATAGAAGATGTTGAATTCATTTGAAATGAATTCTCCTCCTATATTTGATCTTAAGCATTTTATCCTCAATCATAATTCATTCGCAACTCTATTCTTGAATAAATTGTTCTCAAAAACTTTAGATTTTTCTCTAAGAAATGCTATCCACATCATCAGGGTAAAATTATCAATAAAAAACATAAAATACCTTTCACCATAAAAATGCTCTAGTTCTTGTAAGACCACTCAAATCTGTGTGCAGAATCTCCAGCTTTACTAATGTAGTAAATAACTTTCTTGGAAATGAAATCTTCTTCTGTTTTGCTGTGACACATTCTTTGCAAACCATGTTAGAGGGTTCACAATCTTAGGAAAATCTCTTTATGTATGTATAGTAATGATCTTAATATGACGGGCTCTTATGTTGTAACAAACTGTCATCAAATTTTGCAACCAAACATGTATCTTAGTATGATTCAATTGAAAAAGATTACTTCTAGTTTTTGTACCTATTCCAATCAATTTACCATTTTAATCTTTGATCACTCAAGTCTTCTCTATGAATTGCAACTTATATCCCTTATCAACAAGCTATCCAATACTTAATAGATTATGTTTCAATCCATAAAGAAAATAGATATCCTCAATGTCAGTTTTCTCATCAAAAGTAATAGATCCTTTTGTACACTAAAAATAGTCTTTATTTTGGTTATTCCTTGATTCAATTTTAATCACTGTTCAAATGCCTACAACTTCCCAAGTAGTATTTCTTTGGTAAAATTAGGTGTAATAGGAATAATCTCTTCAATAGTTTGTACCTTGTTCTCATTAGCAGGTAGCACAAATTTCAAAATCTACCATACAACATCATCTTCAATGCCAAATCTATTAGAACTCTTGATTCCTATAGCAATATTAGATATCCTAGCAAATTATTCCTAAATTGATTCACCTTCTTGCATCTTAGCACTATCAAACACATCTTTCTAATTTCAAAGTTTAGATTTCTTTGCAAATTGATCACCTTCAAATATAATTTGTAATTTAATCCAAATAACATGTGCAAGTTGTAAGATTTTTACCTCTACATATTCTAATTTTGGAAGAGCTGATAGAAATTCTTCTCTAGCATACATATTGTACATGAATAGATCTTTCTCCTCTTGTGTACATGTTTCTAGCTTTGTTTCATCTATCACTATCTTGTTTTGTTTGTAACTCTCTAGTGGTCAACTTCTATGCATAACAAATGATCTTCATTTTCTCCTTGTAACTGTCATAGCTATCTCTATCAAAGTTTGGACTTTCCTTCCTAAATGTAACCATTGATCTCCTTAAGTTGCTAAACTTTAGACCCGATGCCTGATACCAATTGTTAGAAAGTAAAGTCCACCAATACAACTGGGGGCGGGGGGGAGTTGTGTGATTCACTTATGCACTTTAAATAATCTCTATCAAAATTTAAACATATAACCAATAGATACAACAACCACAAGATGATAACCATGTACAATGACACAATATATGTTAGCTTGGGAAACCCTTGATCAGAGGGAAAAAACAAAATAATGTATTAATATTAAAAGTTCCTTGTGAAAGGATAAGACCCTCAGGAGTCAATCGAATACAATCAATACATGTGAGTTCCCATTAGGAAACTTTGAATCCTAGCAAGAAAATTCAAACCCTATTAGGAATTGTTTCAATGTTATTCGGAGCTGATAGGAAGTCAACTGAACTCATTGTCTATATTGTTGCAAAATCATCTTCGCTAAACAATTCTAGGATAACATACCTAAGGGTGTACTAACTGATACAACAACTTATCTTGCCAATACAGTTCCTTTGAAGTTTTTAATACATCATCAACATCATTCTCTACTTTGATCTCATCAAGATCACATCTAAAACTTGCATACAATAATGATCATACATTATAACATATATGATGACTTACAACCAAGGAAAAAAGATTTCCTTTATACCAAGTCCTAAAAAAAATATTTGAGTTGGTCCTGAGGCTTCCCCAATATACAATGATTAATATAGGACCATCATAAGATATCACAATTAAGTTTCAATACAATACAAAATACATCAATTCATAATATCAATCAAAGTGATAATGAATATAAAACATGTTACACTTTTAGCGATCAACACATAATGATTGTCTGATTAAACTACCCTGAAAACATAACCACAAGCATGTCTTTGATTGAAATCCAAGCCTTCTGAACAAGCTTCAACCTTTCCGAAAATATACAACTCAATCATCAACATACTATTTCCTGCACATTGGTCTGCAACCAATCTTTTGTAAAATGAGTATTAATTACTCAAATATTCATATTTATTTTCATGCACTTACAGACATGATAAAGACATATCCAACAACACTTTTCTAACCTCATTGAACACATCTTTGCATCCTCTAACCACACTAAATAGAACAGTCTCTACAACTTTGACTATTCCATTCACAAAGACAACATGTTGACATCAATAACAAATCATGAATGCACCACATAAACACTCAATAATTTATCCAAACATGCCAACACATTCCCCAAAGGAATACTCTCAATATTTATGCTAACAATTTGTGCATGAGAGATTGAGTTATTACAGAGCTATACCAAGATCAACCTGAGGATTATTGGGCAGAGCGTGTCTGAATGTATGGTTGGCCAATTTTATAAGAAGTGTCTGAACGTATGGTTGACCAATTTTGAGCGTGTTTATCCTTTGTAAACCTCTCACTACTTGTCTCTGTTCCTCTTGGACTAATTCTACTTTGCATAACTCTATCATAGCCATCATAGCCTCCATGAATTCCTTTTAATCTCTTAGCATTTTTCTTCTTGCATATGAATAAACTTCTTAGGTTTTACCTTTCTTAAATAAGCATTGGTGAAGATGGATTAGGTCAAAATCAAGGACTATGGTTGATCCTTATTGCTACCTAATGCTTTGCTTAATTTGATTGGCTGCATGCGTTGCATAGGGATTTGTAATATGACTCCATACTTATCTCTTATAATTGAAAATTCATGATTATGTCAGTCCAAAAATGGTTTACATAGAATTTTGCTCCATAACAAACATCTGTGCCAAAAAAATTTCACTCAGCATCAATAGGCTTTGATGCTCGACCTTCACTATGCTTTGAATACTGTTACTCGCCTCCTGTATAACTTGGCACTTACTATTATTTGACACCTAACTCACTCGACATGTATATACTACTCGACACTTGAGTGACTTAGCACATACTATCTTCTCAACACATACTAGCTTGACACTGACTAATCATATTACTCGACATATACTTTTTGGAAACTTATGCTAGACATGCTTTGATCACTAGGCTTGCACTGATTGCTTGGCTCGCTCTGATCACTCGACATGCAATATGCACTTGACTTGCACTTTTCTTTGCTAAATAATGACTAAGTATTTTTTCACTATAATGTCAAAACCAAAATGAGATTAACAATTACCTCTACAAAAAATATATTATAAGTAATCAACACCAAGAGTTGAGCATCATAACACATATTTGCAAAATGCGTATCATAAGTCACCAATGGTGTTATCATTAATCACAATAACTTATAACAACTTAAACAATTTTTCAATGAATATATCAATACCTCTTATATTTTATTGATCATACCTAATACATTTCCATTGATCATGTCATTGATCATATTCTTCATCCATCTCATCATCATGAACATCATCATTATCACTATCATCATCATGATCATCATTAGAACCATCATCATCATCATCATTGTCATCATTGTCATCACCACCATCACCATGATCATGACCACGACCACTACCGCCACCATTGCCACCACCACCACCATCATCATCAATGCCACCACCATCATCATGAATATCCTAACCATCATCATGGTGCAGGAGCATCTAGTGGTGTAAGAGAAATACTGTATCACTAAAAAATATGCTTAATGTTAGTTTCTATTTAATGTGTTTGTATTTATGGATACCCATTTGGGCCAAATAAATATTCCAACTCTCATAGTTTCACTATTGGTTTTTTGGGTTAGTGTTTTTGAGCGCCTAGGGATATGTACAAGTACAAAAAATAAATTATTTCATAATTGAGCTATAATTATGATGAGTTAGAGGGTGTAAGTTATAGAAATTATTGTACTTGTAATTTAAAGCATTCCAAGAAAAGAATCATGTCAAAAAGCTTTACAGTTTGAAAGTTATTACAGTTTTAAGTTGCCTGGAGACTCCCTAAGAATACTTCAAAGTCAAATTTTAGGCACTAAACGACCTTGTACGAGATTAAAAAATGGGGGACAAGAAAAGCTAGTCTAGCGGGATATAGAGTGCTTGGAGAGCTTTCTGAAAATGTAAATAGTTTGTTAATCAGAGTCTCGGATCAAAACTTATACCTCATAGAAGTTGGATTGCCGTTTCTAGATTCTTCTAATTTTTCACTGACTTCTGACGTGTCTTCTAAAATCTTCTTCTTTGGCGGTGGATGCCAAATGGTATATTCTAAAATGTATTCCTAACCCTAAAACTAATTCGGTTTATTCAAGGTCATTTCTTTCATTGTAAAGGCAATTTTTGGGGAGTTTGAAAGAATGTACTATGAGAAGGGTTTTACTTCAAAATTTGATAGCATTATAAGCCTATAGGGCATGTAGTTGAGTTTATTTTTGTTGAAATGAATGTAATAACATATCATATTTGATAATAAAATTATCCTTTTCCTTTTGTGTTCATTTTGTCTTGGGTTTGTTGGAATAATTTATAATAACTGAGTGGGGGCATGAATCAGTTACCCAAGGTCCAAATATATAGATAATTTTTTTTCATTACTTAACAAATACATGTGCATTCATTGATTAGATCATCCAATATCTCAAACCTTAGTATATTATTGTCCTAGGTCAAATGAACTTTGGACAAATGTAAACATGAAATCCCACAAATGCAATCACACAATTTGACACAAGGATTTAACATGGAGTTTTTTTTTGGAAAAACCTCCATTAACATGCTACTGATTTTCACTCTTCCAAAGTGAGCCCTGTGAGGAGCCAAACCTATCAAAGGTTACAATGTACACTATTAAATGTGACCTTGATTAAAGGATTTCAATCAACCTGTTAGGAGTGAGCCTTGTTAGATGACTTTAGAACATTCCATTAGAATGTCACCCTATTAAAGGATTTACTCATGACTGTTTGGTCAACCTTAATCCAAAGGATTTATCTAGACTGATGTAGGTACGCACCACCCGTACCAACTCACAACCAAGCTCACAACAAGATGGAGACAAAAAGATGACAAAAATGCTTCAAAGCATGTTTTATTAATACTTGCAATTCATTACAATATTCTCCAAATGGAAAAACTCCAAACTCTTATAATATAAGGGAGATTGCTCACTAAGAGCTTCTACAAGAACTTACACTTGAAGAGCTTGATTACAAATGAACATAAGCCTTCCTTAAATAGGCACTTACCACCCAATGGATGATTTATTCACAATATTCTAGAATATCCACAACCTTCTACAACATCTACAACTTTCTAGAATTTCCACCTAAATACAACTAAGCACCACCATGTGGCCCAATTAGAAAATTACATTTCTTTATGGATCACAACAAATATTAAATGCATGATTTAAGGAACTTTCCACAAACTTTTAAAATGCCACCTACACACCTCGATTAATGGAATAACAACTATTTTTATTATTTTTCTATTTATGCAACCTATGCACCTTGAAAATAGAAATTCCTCTTTCCTCTTTTATTTTTCATTTTCTATTTTATTATTATTTTTCTTTCTATTTTCGTCACTTTCTCTCTCCTCCACAATTTTTTTATATTTTTTTACAAACTAATACAATTGTTAGAAAGTAATAGCAGGACTTGTTTTGATAACAAAATAACTCACTTGTAGATTAAAAATCTCTTATTCATCTCTCCATTACTTGCCATTTATTCCTCTTCATCTCTAATAGCTTGTTCACCCTTCAAGCCTTCACCTCCTTAAGCCTTCATGCTTAGTATGTCAATTGCAGGTTCATTCCTTCAACCCCAATATGAAGCAACACCTACAAAATTCCTTGTCTATCTCTAGTTCACACTCTAACACTTTTCTTTTGGCCTATTATCTCCTTATATAGAGAATTTTTATCTTTTACTACTTCATCACAATCATCCATTTTAGGGTTAGGTTAGATTCATCGAATCTACCCTTTCTCCCATTTTGTTCCCTTGAGAAACTTCTCTTACAATCCTCTTCAAATTTTTCTTCAAATGGTTTATGTCAAATTCTATGCCACCAACTCATCATACTTATCTTCAACACGCTTCACATAATTCAAGAAATCAATTTTGTTGGCTCAGATTCATCAAATCTTCAATCAAACTCTTTATATTGTCACTCAACAATAACATGTTTTTTGCTCGAAAATAACTATCTTCTGATGCTTGGTTAACACTAGGTTTCTCGACATGAACTAAGTCTTTGCTCAATCATTATTTCCATTCTTTGATGCTCAACACATACTAAACTTCCTTCACTTGACATATATCAAAACTTGCTTTGACCACAATTAACTTTCTACTTGACTTGAACTAAATTGCTTAGTTTCCACTCTTTACTCGGCCAAACTTGGCAGACAAATTTCTTTTCTTAGTCTTCTTGTCTTTTTTCAAGTATCATTTTGTTGTAGCCTTAATTAGATAAAAAATACTCTATATCATCAAAGTCTTACTTGGTCTTAGTGATCCTTTTATACACCATATAACTCAACATTTCTTTAGGTACTCTTTTTATCCTTTCTTTTCAAATCCTCTTCATCAATCAATCAAATGATAGCATTTAGACCAAATTAGAAATTGTCTTACCAAAAAATAGTTGGTTTGACATAAGGGAAAAAATAATGATCGCTCTCATGATAGGTTTAAAAAATCTCCTTCATTTCTATATTTCAACAATCTTCTTTTTCAACAATCTTCCTCTTTGGTATTGATGGAAAACCAATACCAAAAAAAATACCAAAAAGAAACCTAATACCTTACATTGAAATCTCTCCCTCTATCAATATCTGTCCTTTTATATAGGTTGCAATCTCTCGTCTTCTTTAGATATTCAGTATAAAAATTTTCTCTTTCACATCTTTGACAAAAATCTTTCTTCCTCTTTCTAATCTCTCTCTTTTTGTACTAATCTCCCTCTTTTTTGATAGTACTATTTCTCCTTGTATATTCTCCCTCTTTGATGACAATGCCAAAGGCTTGTCATCTTATCATGTAGATATCAGTAGTTCAGGTTCTCCCTATGTCACCTTGCATGTGATTGTAAATCTTTTGTTTCAGCTCCTTCCTTACTTTAGGCAATTCTTAAACTAAGATCCACTGCATCAAGTTGTAAAGTATGTCATTTAACTCAGTTGATGTAGGGCACTACTCTTTCTTTTTAAGTAACTTTGGATAGGGGTATCAACCCTACCTTACTTCTAAGATATTCATGTGCGTCCTTAGATAAAACCTTTGTGAATATATCAGCTATTTGTTCCTTTGTATTCACATATTCCATTCTCACTTCTTTGTCCTGAACAAACTCTCTCAAGTAATGATTCTTTATTGCAATGTGCTTTTTCCTTTTGTGCATCACGGGATTCTTAAATATATTTATAACACTTGTATTATCCTAATATATTACTACAGGTTTAGTGATTTCTTCCTTCATTTCTTTGAGTAATTGTTTGATTCATGCCACATTTATGCAATTCACTATAGTAGCCACATATTTAGCTTCAATAGTAGATTGTGAAATAGTACAATTATATTTCTTATTAGTCCAGGTAACCAATCTTTTCCTACAAAATATGCTCCACTTGTAGGTAACCAATCTTTTCCTGTCATTAATGTTTCTAGCCCAATCAACATCTGTATAGGCTTTCAATTCAAACTTGTCATTCTTCTTGTAGTATATATTATAGTCTTATGTACCTTTTAAGTATTTCATAATCCTCTTAACAACCATTAAATGATTCTCCTTATGATTTGCAAAAAATCTTGCAACAATCTCAACAACTAGTGCAATATTAAGTTTTCTATGAACTACATAATATAATTTTCCAATCATAGACCTATACAATATTTGATTTACTTCAGCAGAATCATCAATTTTGGATAGTTTGTGTCCTATCAACATGAGAGTACTAACTAGTCTTGAATCCTCCATACCAAAGTCTTCAAGATTTCCTTTACATACTTGGACTGGGTAATGTAAATACCATATTTTATATGATAAACTTGTAGTCCAACAAAGAACTTTATTTCTCCAAACATAAAAATATCAAATTATTTCATCATTTCATTTACAAATAACTTGCACAATGTATTTGTCCTCCAAATATGATATCATCAACAAATATTTCAGCTAGTAAAATTCCTTTACCTCCTTCTATCTTTAAGTATAGATTGTTATTGTCATTAGTCTTCTCAAAACCAATCTTCACAAGATAATTGTGTAGTCTTTCATACCATGTGTAAGGAAGCTCAGGTGCAGAAACAACTTCCTACACTAATCTCATAAAGAAAGGATGATGCAAATCCTATTAAAATGTTCTTCACTTACAAATTTAATATCATGTAAACAACAATATTGCAGCCAAGCAAGCATAAAAAAAATAGACAGAGAAAGAAACACATAACACAATGATTTTCCGGTGGGGAAAAACCTTTCGGTAAAACAACCCCACCCCTTCAGAACTTGCACAATGTATTATCTTCAACACAAGGTTACAATACACTTGCAGTGCAAGCTCAACATCGACAACAGAAGACTCCAGTAGCTACTCGCAGTACCAACAATACACCTTTTTCACATCACATCTCTTTGCAACCCTAAAAATGCTTATAACATGCGCTTCACTTTAGGGCTACTCCCAAAGGTAAACCGTATTAGAGTTTTAACATTCTCTGAGAAAATAAGAACCCCACTATTGGGGTAGAGTGTACAGTACTCAAATATCTTAGTTGCCACATGTCTTCACCTATCATTGAATCTTCCTAACATAGCTCTTACGTGTCATAGGAATCCATCATAACCGTTTTAGTCATGATCTCCTTACACACAATTCAAGATGTCGACACATCAACATTATTTGCAAGAAATACATTTTACAAAAGAAATAATAAGAATAGGAATTATACAAGGTTGAGACACCTTATTCTTAACATTCTCCCACTTGTCAAACACCTTGTAAGAGCAATAGGAACATAACAAGAACTAACTGCTATAGGCCGAAAGGCCCATAGACTCCGAACACCATCTGAACTTCTCAGTGCCCACTGGTTTCCTTAATGCATCTGCAACATTCTTCACAGTATCTACCTTTTCCAAATTTACCTTTCCATCTTCCACCATATCTCTCACAAAGTGATACTACACATCAATGTGCTTCGTTCTAGCATGGAAAGTTGGATTCTTTGCAAGGCAAATAACACTCTGACTGTCACACCAAATAGTAATCTGTTCTGCATCAACACCAACATTAGAACACAATCTCTTAAGCCAAATGGCTTCCTTACAAGCATGAGTAGCAGGCATGTACTCAGCTTCTATAGTGGACAAAGCAACCACAGGTTGTCGCTTGCTCATCGAACTGATGGCACCACCAAACATAGTGAACACATAAGCACTGTTGGATCTCTATCATGTCCCCTTTTCAAATAATAATAATAAAAAAAAATCTTTGCTAAGGCAGGCAGGCCCAAGAAAGTGAAGTTTCGAAAAAAGGGGGTTAATCTTTGGAAACCGTTGGACTAATAAATAAAAATTATTATTAAAATATGTTTCATTAACCTCTCTTGGACGTGAGTTATGGTTATGCCCTCTTTTAAGGGGTTTGGAGGAATTTTGGGCGGATTCTAGAACTTGATTTTGCTCATTTCTTTGTTATTCTTCAGAGGCTGCCAAACCTGTGGAGAAGGAGACCTAAGAACGAGAGTTTACAGGTTTCCAGGGAGACCCAAGAATGAGAGTTTGCAAGTTTCCAGGAAGGCTAAGGATGGGAGTTTGAAGACATTCCATGTGCATGCTCATATAGAGTTTGCCTTTGTGCTGAACAGTGCATGGGTTTTTGGGTGTGTTTTTTGTATGAGTTTAGTGTTTTCAGTTGAGTATTTCATATTAGTTTGGGTTGCTGCTGTATTTCAGACTTTAAGGTGTTAAAATAGAGCTGAATATATGTATTGGGACGTGATTAAACTTCTGAGATAGATTATTAGTGTTTTTGTGGTGTTTTCGGGCATTTTTGTGTTAATTTTGGGAGCCCGATGAGCATAGTTTTTGTTCTACATTTGAGAACTGTTGTGTAAAGGCTATACGGATCTGAAAATGTCATTTTGTAGGCTGTTATGTTGCTAAAATTTCTTTAAAAATTTTTACTTTCAGATTTATTAATAATTTGTGAAGCTGTGAAGCTTTTGGCACAATTTCTGGCATACCCGATTTGGGGTTTCTTGAGAAATTTGGTGGATCTTTGGGATATTAGTTGTTTGATTTTAAAGATCTGATTTGAGGCTTGAAATATCATGTAAAATCAGAAAAGGGACATTTCAATCTCTTGCAGTCAATATCACCTGCCCAATCTGAATCCACAAACCCATGAATACAAACTGAATGATGAGATCCAGAAGAGTTACCATGATAACATATGGAGTAATCTGATGTACCCCTCAAATATCTAAATAATCACTTAACTGCATCCCAATGTATCCATCCAGGATTAGCCATAAATCGACTCAGGACTCCCACTGCTTGGGCAATGTCTGGTCTAGTACAGACCATAGCATACATAAGACTACCAACTGCACTAGCATAAGGTACTCTACTCATGTCCTCCAGCTCACTAGGAGATTTTGGACAATCATCTATAGATAACTTTGTTCCCATAGAAATAGGAACACATAGTGGTCTATAATCTGCCATGCTGAACCTGTCCAACACAGACTTCACATACTTACTCTGACTCAACCAAAGTTTTCTGTTAGACCTGTCTCTACTGATTTCCATACCCAAAATGTACCTAGCTTCCCCAAGATCTTTCATCTCAAACTGTCCTGACAACTGAGATTTAAAATCAGAAATCATACCCTTACCCTTCCCAAACAACAACATATCATCAACATATAATGCAACAATAAGAAGGTGATCATTTTCAATTCTGAAATAAACACAATGATCTAATTTCGATCTTACAAATCCAATTGACAACACAAAAGCATCAAACTTAAGGTACCACATTCTAGGAGATTGCTTCAAACCATATAGAGACTTCTTTAATATACAAACTAAGGATTCTTTACCTTTAACAATGTAGTGCTCAGGCTGTGACATATAAATCTCTTCCTCCAAATCACCATGAAGGAAAGCTGTCTTCACATCCATCTGTTCTATCTCTAAATCATATGATGCAGCAAGAGATAACAGAAATCTAATGGATGCCAACTTTGCAACAGGAGAGAATATTTCACCATAATCTATTCCCTCTACCTGTGAATACCCCTTTGCAACCAATCTAGCTTTGTACCTTTCAACACTGTCATATGCACATAATTTCTTCTTGAACACCCATTTACAGCCAACATATTTTCTCCCTTTAAGCAAAGGTACAAGGTCCCAAATTTTGTTTTTCTCTAATGAAGCCATCTCATCATCCATAGCCTCAATCTAGGAACCTGCATCTTCCATGCCCAAAGCCTCTTTCATAGATCTAGGCTCATCAGTGTTAGTAATCAAAGCAAAATCACAATTGGAATCTAACATAGAATAACCAAACCTTTCTGGTTGCTTTCTTTCTCTCATGGATCTCCTCAAGGGCTGAGGTTGAGGTTGTTCTTCCTCTTCTTCTAAACTATCAGAGTTGCAAGAGCTCTCCTCATCATTAGACCCAACATGGTCTCTCTGTTTAGTCTTCTCAGGGGTAGGAGGCAACTGAACAACATCTTTTTCCTTTTCTTTTTCATCTGGTTGTAGCACAATAGGAGAAGATGTTAGCTCTCTAAAAATAACATTTCTACTATATAACACCTTACTATTCACATGATCCCAAAGCTTGTATCCTTTCACACCAGCACTATACTCGATGAAAATACATTTAACAACTTTGTTTTCTAACTTAGATCTTTTCTCCTTTGGAACATGTGCATAAGCTTCACAACAAAAAACACGAAGATGTCTAATTGAAGGCTTCTTACCAGACCACACCTCCATGGGTGTCTTACCAACAAGGGCTGATTTAGGAGATCTGTTAATCAAATATCAAGCAATGGCCACAGCTTCGGCCCAAAACCTTTGTTCTAAACCAGCTCCACTAAGCATACTCCTAGCCTTCTCCATCAGTGTCTTGTTCATTCTCTCTGCATCTCCATTTTTTTGTGGGGTATATGGAGTTGTCTTATGCCTCTCGATACCTTGTTCTTGATAAAACTGTTCAAACTCTGCTGAGCAAAACTCACCACCATTGTCAGTTCTCACACACTTAATCTTCTTACTAGTCTGATTCTCTACAAGGGCTTTAAATTTCTTGAATCAACTAAAGATTTGTGTCTTACTTTTAAGGAAATAAATCCATGTCCTTCTACTTTAATCATCTATGAAAGATACAAAAAATACAGACTTAGAGATTGAAGGAACTTTTATAGGACCAAATACATCAGAATGAATAAGATCCAAAACATCAGAAGATTTGTGAGAACTAGAGTAAAATTGAACACGATTTTGTTTACCGTAGACACAGTGTTCACAGAAGTCGAACTCGAGATTGAAATCATTTAACCCCTCAACGAGATTTTTATTTTTCATGGTTCTAAGACCCTTCTCACCAATGTGGCCAAATCTCATATGCCACAACATTGTCTTTTCTGCAGGAAGCTTTCCTTCCAAAGTGTTTGCACCCTTAGGTACACTTGTTGCACTACCATCAGAACCACTAACCAAAGTCTTCTTTACTACTCGTTCAGATGGTGGGGATGAAGTGATAGCTACTCTCTTCTTTGAAACATAAGAACTATTACACTGAGAAATGTATGCATCAAGCTGAAACAAAGTACCTCTCCTAGTACCATTAGCACCATAGCTCCTCTCATCATCTTACATCCATCTTTAGAAAAAATAACTTGCACACCTACATCATTCAACATACTTACAGATAATAGGTTTCGTGCCAAACCTGGAATGTGCATAACTCCATTGATTCCCTTTACTCATCCATCAGGAAATTTGATAGTGACCCTTCTGCGTCCAACTATCTTTAGGTGAGAATCATCACCCAAGTACACCTTTTCACCATCAAACTCTTCATATTTTGAGAACCAGTTTCGATGAGAGGTCATGTGAAAAGATGCACCCGAGTCAACCAACCACACATCATCAGATGCATGGGCTACCAAAGCTACGATGAATGCATCGCCATCTTCTTGAGATTTTTCAGAACCATAATATGAGGCTTTCTTCTTCTTCTTAGGCTCTTTACAATCTTTACAGAAGTGCCTAGTCTTATCATAGTTCCAACATTTTGCCTTGGACTTATTGGAAGTCTTTGACTTCCCACGGGATTTGGATCTACCCTTATTATCAGACTTATTGTCATTTTTCTTTCCTCTTTCCGTGGATCTCCCATGAACAACAAGGGCTTCTTTTTCTAAAACGGAAGCCTTTCTCCGCATCTCCTCTGATAGTAGCAAAGACACCACATCATCTATTTTGAAAGTGACTAATGTGCTTCCGAGAGCCATCACAAGATGGTCCCATGAATTCGGTAAAGAACACAAAAGTGTGTAGCAACGATCCTCCTCCTCTAACTTGACACCAGCTGATGTCAACTGTGCAGCCAGCAGATTAAATGCATTTAAATGATCCGTTAAGGATCCACCTTCCTCCATTCACAAATAATACAACTTCTTCCTTAGGAACAACTTGTTCACCAAAGATTTGGCCTGATACAGGGCCCCAAGTCTCTCCCACAAACTATATGCGATTTTCTCATCTAGAACATTCAGAAGGAATGCATCAGTTAAACAGAGTCTTATGAGACCCATAGCTTTATGGTCTTTGATATCCCAATCCGCTTGAGCTATAGTTTCTGGTCTTGTAGCACTTGTAGTCACTTCCCATAGGTCACAATCTTCCAACATGTCTTCCATCTTGAGTTTCCACAACTCAAAATTAGTGCCATTAAATTTCTCCACCTCCATTCTTCCATATGATGAACTCGCCATCTCAATCTGCAAATAAGATTCAGGATGCTCTGCACAAGACTCCCACTCAACTTGAGATTAGCTCAAAAAACCCTATCCAACAACTAGGATCAAAATTTGATCAAGCTCTGATTCCACTTGTAAGGAAACTCAGGTGCGAAAACAGCTTCCTACACTAATCTCATAAGGAAAGTATGATGCAAATCCTATTAAAATCTTCTTCACTTACAGATTCAATATGATGTAAACAACAATATTGCAGCCAAGCAAGCATAAAAATAATAGACAGAGAAAGAAACACATAACACAATGATTTTCCGGTGGGGAAAAACCTTTCGGTAAAACAACCCCACCCCTTCAGAACTTGCACAATGTATTATCTTCAACACAAGGTTACAATACACTTGCAGTGCAAGCTCAACATCTACAACAGAAGACTCCAGTAGCTACTCGCAATACCAACAATACACCTTTTTCACATCACATCTCTTTGCAACCCTAAAAATGCTTATAACATGCGCTTCACTTTAGGGCTACTCCCAAAGGTAAACCGTATTAAGGTTTTACCATTCTCTAAGAAAATAGGAACCCCACTATTAGGGTAGAGTGTACAGTACTCAAATATCTTAGTTCCACATGTCTTCACCTGTCATTGAATCTTCTTAACATAGCTCTTACGTGTCATAGGAATCCGTTATAACCATTTTAGTCATGATCTCCTTACACATAATTCAAGATGTTGACACATCAACATTATTTGCAAGAAATACATTTTACAAAACAAATAATAAGAATAGGAATTATACAAGGTTGAGACACCTTATTCCTGTTGGGTGATGTGACACGCTCCCCTGCCCACAGATGGTTAATTATGTGGTGTTCCATGTTCACTAATAGTCATGGCTTTTGGTGCAACGACAAATGGGCCCTACAAGTGGTATTAGAGCCTGGTTTTGGTCTGGTCATGGGTTCAAGTCTCCTCGGTGCCTTCTTGACCCATGTAAGCACTTGGTATGCGCGTCGAGGGGGAGATTGTTGGGTGATGCGACACGCTCCCCTGCCCACAGGTGGTTAATTATGTGATGTTCCATGTTCACTAATAGTCATGGCTTTTGGTGCAATGGTAAATGGGCCCTAGAATTCCTAACACCATGCTCTAGGAGCTTGCTTTAAACCATATAAAGCTTTGTACAATCTACACACCATGTTTTTTTTGTTTGGATTAAAAAATCCTTTAGGATTTTTAATGTAAACCTCATCTTCCAGTAAACCATTCATAAATCCTAACTTAATATCCATTTGATAAAATTTCAATCCTTTATAAGAAGAATAAGCAAGTAGAGTTCTTACTCCTTCCAATCTTACAATTGGGGCAAATGTCTCTCCATAGTCAATTTTGTCTTCTTGTGCATGACCTTTACAGACTAACCTTTCCTTATTCCTTGTTACTTCTATTACAAGCATCAATGTTGATGATATTCTTATGGGGGAGTATTGTAGATATGTTACTATGATGATATGTTACATTCATGACTAAGTTTGTCATTGATGTCAACGTAGCAATTTTTTGTGGTATCTGACAAAAGAATAGCGGAAAGATCAAGTTGGCATGGTGACTAGTTGAGTATTCTAACTATCCAAGGTTATGAGAGATACTTCTAAGTATATGTTATATATAATTTACATTAGAAAAAAAAAATGATAAGTCTAGAAGAAGTTATGTAAGTTTTGGCATGTTCTGGTAAACTTGTTATATCTCTTAGCAGAGTTGATATTCTAAGGATCAAGGTTGAGGACATGAAGAAGACATGTTAATGATGTGTCTAAGTTCACTCATCATAATATTGCGTGTATGGAAAGATATTCAAGTTGCAAGATGAAAGATTAATGTTATCGCTAAGTGTAACATGTTCTTAATGTGCTCCTATAATAATTAATTGAGAAGGTCTAACAACTGACTCAGGAAATTGTTTTCAGGACTCAATATAAAGGAAGGAAATTTTCCATTATCAAGCATACATGAATTGTATTCATGTGAAGAGATTGTAAGTAGAGAGAAAATGGAATATGAAGTTGAGCAGAGCAGTGCGAAAGTGAAGGAAACTTCATTGTCGAAGTTTTGCTGAGTGATCCAAGGTTTGATATTTGGATCCAAGGTTTGTGACTTGGTGTACAAGGTCTGAGAGTGATTGTTTTGGTTGACAAAACAAAAGAAAGAAAAAAAAATAGTAAATTACATGTGTGATTAGTGAGCTCTTCTTTTAGTTGAAATTGCATGTTTGGGCAGTGGGATCATCTTGAATACATTGTACCACAACTCCTAATAGGGTTGGCACAACTCTTAACAGGGTTGAAATCTCCTAACAAGGATTTAAAGTCTCCTAATAGGGACTCTATGTACTAAATTTTGTAATAGACTCCTAACAAGGTCCATCCTCTAATAAGGAATATTTATATTAGTACATAATCTTGTGGGCATCATTCTCACCAAGGTTTTCCCTCTGATCAAGGGTTTCCCTAGTTAACATATCTGGTGTAATTGTCTATGTACATCTTATTATGGTTTCTGTTTACTTTGGTTGAATATTTAAGTTTTTTTAAAAGAAGATGAATGTTTTAAATATTAGATAATTGATTCACCCCCCTCTCTCAGTTATCTTGGTGGACTATTATTTCTAACAATTGGTATAAGAACATTAGGTCCTTAAAGATAAAGTTTAACAACTTTGGGAGATTCATGAAAAAAATGTTTAGAAAAGATAGTCTGAAGTTCAATGGAACAAATTATGATAGTTGGAAGGAAAAGATGAAGACACATCTATTGTGTATGGGTTTGGGATATTAGATCTTGACAAAATCGACGAAGACAATCATTGCTGAAAAGGATTTGGAAACTTGTACCGAGGTAGAAAGAGATCTTTTTATGTACGACATTAGAGCTAGAGCAACACTATTGACTGCACTTCATAAAATTGACTACAATCATATAAAATCACTTGCTACTTCACATTTGAATTAGAAAGCTTTGGAAAATATTTTTGAAGGTGATGCACATTTTAAGAAGTTGAGGCTACAAAGTTGGATATGTGCATTTCAAGATGCTAAAATGATGGAAGATGAATCTGTAAGAACATATATATTTAGGATATCATAAATTACTGTAGATATCAAATCTCAAAGAGGAACCAAAGAAGATGATGAGGTTATATGGAAGACATTGAAGACTCTAACACCACCATTTAAGTTAGTAGTTCAAATGATACATTTGTTGATATCTTGTATCAAAGATTTCACAAAGGAGTCATTTCTTGGAAGACTTGAAGCAATTGAAAATGAGCATATAGTTCGGAGAACTAACCAAAATAGAGACAACTTTCAGTGTCTTGAATTTTTGACCTAGTCTACTGAGGAGGACAAGAAGATTTAAGGAGTAGCCCTTCTAATAAAAAGAGAAAAAGGAGGTAAGAAAATCTTTAAATGTTGGACTTGTAATGAATATGGTCATTATGCATCTAAGTGTCCGAAAAGAGAGATAAAATATAAAGGAAATTACAGATCTAGAAAAGAGAGAGTGTTTGTATGCAAATGAAGACAATGATTCTTATGAACAAGCAACAAGTTTTTCACATCATATGAATGGTGATATGAACAAGTTTGTTAAGTTCAAAAGTCAGGATGGAGGCATTGTCAAAGTTGGAAACAATGCAACATGTCAAGTTAAAGGTATTTGATCTATAACTCTTGATGGTAAAACTAACACTGAAGATGTATATTTTGTTGATGGTTTAAAGCACATTCTTTTGAGTGTTGGACAACTAGTGGACAAAGGTTATCAGTTGCAATTCATAGAGAAGACATGCATGATCAAAGATAAAGATGATAAGATAATTGAAATAGGAACCATATCTAGAGATAATGTATTTCAATTGAATCCTACTAAAATGAAATGTTTGGTTGCAAAGGTAGATGGCAATTGGTTATGGCATAAGAGAATTTTTTTCATATAAACTTTGATAGTATTGTGAAGACTAGTAGAATGTTTGGAGTTAGAGATTTGCCAAAGATTGTAAAGCCTACTAACAAAATTTGCAAGGAGTGCATTTTGGCAAAGCATAACAAAACTTCTTTTCCTAGCAAGAAGTTTACCACTATAGTGAAGTTGGAAATTGTACACATAGATCTCAATGATCTTACAAAGACTAAAGGATTCTATGGTGAAAGGTATTTTACAATTCTATTTGATCACTTTTCTAGAATGACGTGGGTTGCATTTCTTAAAGAGAAATTTGAGGCATTTGATAAGTTTAAAATATTCAAGAATATAATTGAGAATGAATTTAATATGAAGATTAAATATGTAAGATTAGATAGAGGAGGAGAATTTGCTTAAAATGAGTTTAACATGTTTTGTGAAGAAAATAGAATTAAAAGACAGTTATTAGCTTTGAGAACCCTTGAATAGAATAGCATTGCAAAAAGAAGGAACAAGTTAATTACAAAAGATGCAAGAGCTATGTTAGCAGAGAATGATGTATCCAAGATGCTTTGGAGAGAAACTATGAATACAACAATCTATACTATGAACAAAGTGCAAGTAAGGAAAGACACAAACAATACCTCTTATGAACTATAGTTTGGTCAGTCACCTATAATTAAGTATTTCAGAATATTTGGGAGTAAGTGTTATATTAAAAGAGATGATATTAGTAAGTTTGATGCTATAAATGATGAACGTATGTTTTTTGGTTATTCATTAAAAATAAGGCTTATAGATGTTATAATCAGATAACTAAGACTATCATGAAAAATACAAATGTGAGAATTGATGAGAAATTCAAGATACAAAAGAGAATAGTTGATTACAATTTAGAAGATGATGTTGTTACTAAGCCAAGGAATGATGAAGTATTTCTTGAGATTAACAATGATTTGTAGAATGAAGGAGAGCCGAGGTAGGAACAAAGCTCAGAACCTTTAGTAAAGCCAAGAGTTGAGATAGCAACTCTGTTTAGGAAAGAATATGATAAAGAATCACCAATTTGAGTAGATCATCAGAAGCAAAGATATAAGTGTTATGACAAGAAGCAGAGTCAATGAAGAACTATGCTTGATATCTCAAGTTGAGCCTAAGAATGTAGATGAAGCATGTAAAGATGATTATTGGAAACAAGCCATGAAAGAGGAATTGGATAAGATAGTAAAGAATGAGACATGGGAATTGGTCCCCAAACTAGTAGATAAGAATGTGAGAGGAACTAAATGGGTATTTATAAACAAAATGAATAAAAAAGGAAAATTTTTAAGAAATAAAGAAAGATTGGTATGTAAAGGTTACTCAAAATAAGAAGGGATAGATTATGAGGAGGCCTATGACCCAGTGGCTAGAACAGTATGTAGCACAAAAGAAATTCAAAGTATATTAGATGGATGTCAAGTCAACATTTATGAATGAACAACTTGAAGACGAAGTGTACATTGAGCAACCTAAAGGATGTCTTTTGACAGATGACAAGGATATAGTACATAGATTGAGGAAAGCATTGTATCGTTTGAAGCAAGCACCCAAAACCTAGTATGAAAAGTTGGACAAACATTTGACAAAGCTTGGGTATAGCAAACATATGGTAGATAGTAATCTATATTGGAAAGAAATTGATGATGGTATGATATTTTGGTAATATTTGTTGATGATATCATATTTGGAGGAAATGATGAAGAAAGTGAGAAGTTTTCTGAGGAGATGAAGAAAGAATTTGAAATGAGTATGATAGGAGAGATGAAATATTTTCTAGGATTGCAAATTATACATAATAAAGAAGAAATCTTTATTTCTCAGACTAAGTACTTGAAGGATTTACTAAAAAGGTTTGGTTTGGAAACATGCAAACCCATTGGAACACCTATAGTAACTAGACATAAGTTATCTACAAAGGATGAGACACCTACTATTGAGTAGAAAAAGTACAAATCTATGATCGAAGGATTGCAATATCTGACTCACACGAGGTCGAATATAACATATACAATTGAAATTGTTGTAAGATTACAAGATGATCCCAAAGAAGAACATTATGTAGAAGTAAAAAGGATATTTAAATATCTAAAAGGAACATTTGAGTTCGGATTGTGGTATGACAGATCTAATGATTTCACTCTAAGTGCTTATACTGATGCTGATTGGGCAGGCAGTATGGATGATAGGAAAAGCACCAGTGGTGGAGCCTTATTTCTTAGAGGAAGATTGATTTTTTGGTTAAATAAGAAGCAGGATTGTACATCACAAAGTACAATAGAAGCATAATATGTTGCAACAGTAAATAATTACAATCAAGTCATTTGGATAAAGAAGCTGGTAAAGTATATAAGAATAGGAATTAGTGAACCTATTGTTATACATTGTGACAACACAAGCATGGTAAATATGTCTAAGAATCCACTATTTCATTCTAAAACTAAACACATTTCTATTAAGTATCATATGTTGAGAGTGAAATTTGCAAAAAGGGAAATTAGATTGGAGTATGTGAGCACTAAAGAGAAGATTACAAATATATTCACTAAGCCTCTTCCCAAATAGACTTTTGAGTATTTACAAGGTATGCTTGGGGTTATGCCCCTTCCTACATCAGAGTAGATGATGCAAGAGTGCATTAGTCCAATGTAAAAGAGAATAATTGTTGTCTAGACTAAATGCTAATGCTTCTTGTATGGGGGAGTATCTATGATGGACAGAGTCATCTAGCACTCTTGTTGAAATTTGTTTTGAACAATGTCTTTGGATGCTTGAGCTAAGCAAGAATTAGTTGTTGCAAAGTTTGATGCAGTAAATTTAGTTGCTAAAAAAATTTGACATTGATGTCAATGGGGGAGAAGTTTGGCACTAAAAACAACATAGAAAAATAGTAAGCATAATAGTTGGAGAAGTTTGGCATGAGTACAGTATGTCTGGAAGAAGCATAGTATGAAATAATAGTTTGACAAAAAGTACATTGAGGTATATCAATGGGGGAGAATTATTGATGGAGAGGATTTGAAAAGTAAGATGAACAATCTTTTGTTGGTATTCTTGGAACTAGATATTTGTCATCTATGTTGCCATCAATGCCACAGCAGGAGATTATTGTAAGCATGAACACTGATGATATTCCTATGGGGGAGTATTGGAGATATGTTACTATGATGATATGTTACATTCATGACTGAGTTTGTCATTGATGTCAATGTAGCAATTTTCTATAGTATCTGATAGAAGAATAACAGAAAGATCAAGTTGGTACGAATGACTAGTTGAGTATTCTAACTATCTGAGGTCATGAGAGATACTTCTAAGTATTTGGTATATGAAGGTAATGTTGGAAGAAGAAATAATAAGTCTAGAAGAAGTTATGTAAATTTTGGTGATGTTTGTTCTAAGATAGAATTTACAGAGGCATGTTATGGTAAACTTGTTATATCTCTTAGAAGAGCTGATATTCTGAGGATCGAGGTTGAGGACATGAAGAAGACATGTTGATGATAATGTGGCTAAGTTCGCTTGTCATAAAATTGCATGTACAGAAAGATATTCAAGTTTCAAAGTGAAAGATTAATGTTATTACTAAGTGTAATGTGTTCTTAATGTGGTCCTATAATAATTAATTGAGAAGGTCTAACAGTTGACTCAAAGAATTTTTTTGAGGACTTGATATAAAGAAAGGACATTTTCCATTATCAAGCATGACATGAATTGTATTGATGCAAATAGATTGTAAGTAGAAAGAGACTGTAATACAAAGTTGAGCACAACAGTGCGGAAGTGAAGGAAATTTTATTGCCGAGGTTTTGCTGAGTGATCTGAGGTTTGATATTTGGATTTGAGGTTTGTGACCTAGTCTACAAGGTTTGACAATGATTGGTTTGGTTGACAGAATAAAAGAAAGAGGGAAAAAACAATAAATTGCATGCTTGAGCAATGAACTCTTCTTGTAGTTGAAATTGCATATTTGGGAAGTGGGCTTATCTTGCATACATTGTACCACAACTCCTAATAGGGTTAGAATATCCTAATAGTGATTCAAAGTCTTCTAACAAGGACTCTATGTACTAAATATTATAATAGACTCCTAACAGGGTCCATCCTCTGACAAAGAATATTTATATTAGTACATCATCTTGTGGGTATCATTCCCACTAGGGTTTTCCCTCTGATTAAGAGTTTCCCTAGTTAACATATTTGGTGTAATTGTCTATATGCATCTTATTATGGTTGTTTACTTTGGTTGAATGGTTAAGTTTGTTTAAAGAAGATGAATGTTTTAAATATCAGATAATTGATTCACCCTCCCTTCTTAGTTATCTTGGTGGACTATTGTTTCTAACAACTTCACCATTCTCATCCAATTTGTTTCTGTACACCCACTTTGTTTCAATAACATTCTCGTCCTTTGGTATTGGTACTAGTGTCTAGTCTTTGTTCTTTTCAATTTGATCAATTTCTTCTCTCATGGATTGACTATGATCCTCATTCTCTAATGCATCCTTCAGTAATTTAGGTTCATGTATGCTTAAGAAAAATGTTTCATTCCTTAATCTATTCCTTGTCATTGGTCCATCCTCTTTTTATTCAATGATTTTTTCAACAGGATGATGTCTTCTAACATATTTTTTATAATGTTGGCTTTGTTCTTTATTCTTCAATAATAGGTTGTTCATGAAGTTCAATCTTAGGTTCACTGTATAATTCTCTGTCAGGTAACTCAACATTCCTTTCATGTAAATTGATCTCTGCATTGGAATGCACCTCGACTTCTAATTATAACATGACTTCTAAATGCAACTCAACATCCATTGTATGTGACTAGAAAGTCATTGATTCTTGTTGATTAGTAGCTTGGTTCACAATATTATCAACATTAACAGACATGCCTTCATAGTAGTACATAAAGGTTTTGTAATTCTCAGGTTCCTTCTTTTGTTCATCTTCATATATTTCTATATATTCATCAATTTTACATTTTCACTTTCCATAACTTGGCTAGTCTTAGTATTTAAACTCATAAGCTTTACTTCTTGTGAAACATCCTAAGAATATACCTTTTTTTCTTTGTGCATCAATTTTATCATTTCTGTTGTCTTTAAGAATGTAACACTTGCTTCCAAATATCTTAAAAATATTTAACATTGGGTGAGTATCCATACCATAATTCAAAAGATGTGAAATTTATATATTTCTTGACTTGTACTCAATTTAGGGTATAGAAAAATGTACTGACAACTTCTTTCTAGTATTTCAAAGTAACATTCTTCTCCATCATCAGTATTCTAGTACAATTCATCACATATCTGTTCCTCCTTTTAGCTATCCCATTTTGTGGAGGGGTCCTAGGTGTAGAAGTTTGTCTTTTGATTCCTTTTTCATTGTAGAATTTTTTGAATTAATTCAATGTAATCTCTCCACCTTTGTTAGATCTCAAACATTTCAAGCTTTTACGAATTTCATTTTCAAATTTATCTAGATACCACTTAAACATTTGAAAAACATCAGAGTTTTCTGTCAAAAATATCACTGTCATCATTCTAGAGTAATCATTAACAAATATAATAAAATACTTGTCACCTTTGTAGCTTTGCACATCAATTGGTCCAGATAGATCAGTATGAACTAATTCTTAAATTTCTTTTGAAGTATGAGTCTTACTCTTAAAACTAGACTTCTTCATTTTGCCTAATTGACGTTGTTTGCAAATCACATTATCAAGTTTCTTCAGTTTTCAAAAATCTTTGACTCTTTTCATCTTACTGATACTAACCAAGTTGTCAAGATTTACATGACATAATATTTTGTGCCATAGCCATACATCGTCAAATTTTACAATACAAGTAGCTTCATTCATGTCAAGATAAAACATATCATCTCTAGTCTAATCACTATTTTCAATGAGTTCTCCATCAACATCATAGATCTTAGCCTTCTTGTGTTCAAATTTAACATTGCATCCTGAACTATTCAATTGTGACACACTCAACAACTTATAGTTAAGTCCTTTCACATAGTAAGCATTCTCACACATGATATTGTTTGTCAATCTTATTGATCCTTTATCTTTTACTGGACAAGGTGCATCATTACCAAATCTAACACTATTTACATTATAATTCTCAAGGGCAATGAACTTACTTTTGTCACCAATCATGTGATGAGAACATCCACTGTCAATGATCCATCTTTCACTTTTGGTTACATAATATACCAATGCAGTTGACTCATCTTCATCTAAATCATCTTTCATAGCAACATAGACAACTTCATCATCATGATCATGTGATTCATCATTAGATTCTTCTTCAACAATGTAACACATTTTATTTCTCTTGTCTTTATAGCCTTTGTTACTCTTATCTTTTCTACTTCTAAATTTGTCTTTGTTTTTGTTGTTTTTCTTCTCAAGAAATCTTGGTGCAATATGACCCACTTCATTGCAATCAAAACATATGATGGGTAACTTACCTTTGTATTTTCCTTTTTCTCTGTGAAATCTCCTAGCGAACAGTGTTTCTAGTCCTTCTTGATCTTCATCATCTGTGTCACTGTCAATAGTAACATGCTTGAACTTATTCTTTCCTTTAGGTTCTGTGAGTGCCAATTTAGCTTTTAAAGTAGAATCAATATTCTCAAATTTGAAATTTTTAGAATTTGAAAATTCAAAAGAAATGAGTCTACCAACTATTCCTAAGGGTCAAATCACTACTAGGAGTACACATCGGTTCTTCTATAGCAGAGACCCTAATAACATAGATAGGCAATAAGGTTCTTAACAATTTTCTGATCACAATCTCATCTTCAATAATTCCATTTTCTCCTCTCATTGCATGAACAATATCTTTCATTCTTGCACAATACTAGACTATAGTCTTACCTTCTTGCATTCTCATTTCATCAAATTTTCCTCTTAGACTCTTTTCTTTGGCTCTCAACACATTCTTGTCTCCTCCATAGATCTTCTATAGGGCATCCCACATTTCCTTAGAAGTGGTACATGTTTTGATGTCTTCAAACTCCGAATAGCTTACCTAGGTAGATGCAATCTCCAACATTGCCTGATTGTGTTCTTTCTTCTGTTTTAGTTGTTCATCAGTTAGGGCTCCAACTACTTCAACATGTTTGGTGGTGATAGTTGTTAGCATGAATGCTGATGATACTACATTGGAGGAGTATCCTAAGCATTGGAGAAGTATTGATATATTGCGTTCATGCATGTGTTTGTCATTGATGTCAATATAACATGGTTTCTATAAAGATTGGTTGAGTAACATAGATCTTGATGGTAAAGACAATGGTTTGATTGTATGGTGATGTGCAGTTATGGATATGTTTAGCATAATGTCCTGATGACGTGGTCAAGTGCTCAAAGTCTAAATCGAAAATGTACAAATGATGTACATGATTTATAGAGAGAATTTTTGAGACAAAGCATTGGGAAAGAAATTCTTGATTTTTTTTGCTATCTTACATTTGAGATGTAATGAAGAGATGCACAGTTAGGCAGTGGCAAAGGACAGTCTGCTGATGATGTTAGTGAGTGTGCAAGCATTTGCATCACAAGTATGAAGTTTTGTATAGACTATGAGCTAAAAATGCTATTGTAATTGTAATTAATTAATTATATTATTTTAATTAATTGGGAAAGCCTCAAGGCTCACTCAAGGAATTATTATGAAGATATGGTATAAAGGAAAAATGTTTTCCTTAATTGTAAAGTGTATGATGAGTATTGAGATCATTGTTGAAGTGTGAAGTGTGAAAAGAAATAGAGTGCTTACTAAATGTGTGTAAGAAATCCAATGGATTATTGGATGCAAGATTCATGATCTCATTACAATATTAGGAGAAGAGGTCTGGTTGACGAGACAGAGAAAGAGAAAGGAATATTACGTTACCAATTCTATTATTCTACAAGGAATGCTACAAAGAGCATTTTGACAGTGGGTTCATTGGTCTTGCCCTTGAAGCTATTTGGGCAGTGGGTCCAGCTGTCTTCCACAACTCCTAATAAGGTTGGAATCTCCTAATAGGGATTCTAAGTCTCCTAACAAGGACTCAAATATACTAAATAATGGAACAAACTCCTAACATGGTCTATCCTCTAACAAGGAATATTTATATTAGTACATGGTCTTGTGGGTATCATCCCCATCGTAGCTTTTCCTCTAATCAAGGGTTTCCTTAGTTAACATATCTAGTGTTACTGTGTATGAGTATCTTGCTGTGGTTTCAATTTATATTACTCATATCATTACGATTGTTTAAGGTTGATGATTATGATATTAGTAGGATAACTGATTCACCTCCCCCCTCTCAATTCTATCAGTGGACTATATATTCTAACAATTGGTATAAGAGAATCAGGTCCTTGAAGGATAATCTTAACAGCTTTGGGAGATTGATGGCGAGTTATTTCAGAAAAGATAGTCCTAAATCGAATGGAGGAAATTTTGACTCCCAGAAGATGAAGCTTCTTGGTGAGACATCAGAAATGTGTAAAGAACCAAGCATTGAGTTTTTAGATCCATAATCCTTTTATTTTATACAAAAGAATAGAGACACAAGTAAAGACAGTTTTAGATCCAAAGAAGACATGAAGATCAAAGAAGGTATTGATTTACTTATGAAAAGAGAACTAGAAGGTATGGAAATTTTTGTTTATTGGACATGTAAAGAGTTTGGTCATTTCTCATCTAGATGTTCTAAGAGAGTAAGAAAAAGTAGAAAGAGTTCACTTTTTGATGAAGATGAAGAATTTAAAGCAAGTATCGAAAGATTCTTGAATGACTATGATGACAAAGATAATGAGTTTGGATTGGTTAAGAAAGAGGAATTAGTAGAAGAGATAGCTTTGGGAACTATTGTTGATCCAAAGGCTAACTATGAAAATGTGGACATTATCATTGAGACTAATAATGACTTGTAGGATGATGAAGTAACTTTTGAGCATAGAGGACAACAAAGTTATGAATCTAGAGAAAAGATAAGAGTTGAGATGTCAACTCCTACCCCTAACATGAATCTGACAAAGAATCATGCTCTTGAGAAGATAATTGGAAGTAAAGATAAATGTGTGATGACAAGGAACAAAGTAAATGAGGAGATATGCCTGATATCTCAAGTTGAGCCTAAAAGCACAGATGGAATAGTTAAAGATAATCATTATTTCCAAGCAATGAAGAATTGGATTAGATAGTGAAAAATGACACATGGGAGTTAGTTCCTAGACCAAAAGACAAAAATATAATAGGAACAAAGTGGGCATTAAAAAATAAGATGAATGAGCAAGGCAAAGTTGTAAGGAACAAGGCTAGACTTGTATGCAAGGGTTATTCATAGTTTGAAGACATAGTGATGCAGGAGCATTCTAGTTGTAAGATCAATATTGCATCACCCAAAAATATTTTGTTTTCAGTCTTTTCTATTTTAATAAGGATTAGTAGACATGGTGGTTACTATTTATGGAAACTTGCTATTTTTAGTAGGTTTTTTATACAAGATTGGAATGTTCTCATTTTCTCCATAAAGGTTCATTTTAGAATTATAAGCGTACCATAAAAATATCATTCCTCTAGCTTAAATATCAGAGAAGTTATTGCTGATTTTCGGTGGAAAAAATTGTAGAAAAATCTTCAGACTCACCGTTGGAGGCCTTAGAGTGCCCGAATGAGGTCCAAAAACTTGATGGAAGGGCACTTGCACCATTCTAAGCATGTAGATTAGGACCTCGCGTTTCCAAAAAGTGGTTATAATAGCCAATCATAATAACCGTTCGAGAGTTATGGCCTTGCAAAGTTGGGCTACTTGAAATTTCTAAAATAATTGTCAAAGATGTATTTGGCTAACTCTATATGTTTTGTTAGGATCTGTCAACCCTAGGTATTAAGCTTCAATAACTAGAACCTTCTAGACAACATAAAATTGCCTATTTAAGAAAGGCCCAAAGATTGTCTAGGACAACTCTAGGTGGTAGTTTGCAGCTTAGTCTTGCAGACTACTGTAATGACGGTGCTCATGTGGGTTAGTAGATTGTACTTGTGAATTTTGTAATTTTGTATTTGTAGCATAAATAAGAAGTCCATATTTTGTTCTCGCATTTGTTGTTGTTTCTTTATTTTTGTTATGTGTTTATGGTATTAAAGGGAGCACCCTTCATCAAGTGGTATCAGAGCCAAATTTCTTGAGTGTGTGGACAAATTGTTGACTATGAGGCAGTTTGCACCAGAACTATGGTTTGGGCTGAGCATGTAGATAGATTTCCAATTGTGAGGTAGTTTGTATTAGGGTTTTAGTGAAAGTGCAAAAATTCCTCCATTAAGAGAGTGTGGTAGAAGAGCTATAGGTGTTATGCTTAAGGGTTTCTGAACCCTCCAAAGGTAAATGCAAGAATTGGAAGAAAAAATGCACAGAGGAATAAATATTCCCGTAAGAGATGAAAGAAAAGATGAGGATGAAGTAGAAGAATATTTTGAAGTAGAGGTAGTTTTAAACCCAAAGGAAGAGAGGCTTTTTTAGGGTCATCTCCAAGATTTAAAAAATACCTAAGTCTGAGGTTCCCACATCTTCAAGAAATCTTAACCCAAAGGAACTGATCGATTGGATCAATGAACTGGATAAGTACTTTGAGTATGAGGATATTGAGGATCTAATAGGGTCAAGTTTGTAAAGGTGAAACTGAAGGGACATGCAAAAATCCGGTGGCAAGAGGTTTAGTTGGAGCAAAATAGAAAGAGAAAGGACAAAATCACTAGATGGGATCAGATGATAGCTAAACTGAAGAGACAATTTATTCTTGTGGACTATGAGCTTGATCTATTGAAGAAGATGCAAGGGTTAAATAAAGTGAGAAATTTTATTCAAGAGTATACTAAAGAGTTCTACCAAGTTCTAATTAGAATTGGCCATGCAAAAGTTGATAAGGAAAAAGTCACTTGTTATCTTAATGGGTTAAGGCCAAGTATTTAGAATGAGATGAGTCTAGTTCAAATAAAAAATATTGAGGAGGCATACCAGTTTGTCCTAAAGGTTGAGGAGAATCTGAGCAAGAAGTTTGACAAAAATAATAGTGGAAGAGGTCACAGTGGAAGATTTGGTGGACAGGCTTATGGAGGCCATAATGATGATTAGATGAACAAGGATGAGGTTGGGAGTAGCAGTCAGAACTAAAGGGGAAAAAAATCCAACAATTTCTATGATTAGAACAATAGAGATCAAAGATAAAGAGGCAGAGGACAAGGATCTAGAAGAGGAGGCTTCAATGGAAAATGTTTTCACTACAAAAAAGAAGGGGATAAAGCATTTGAATGTTTCCAGTGCCAAGGAAGGATAGATCAAAGAATAGAAGACTAGGCCAGAGTTGCACATGTTGATAAAGATGCTTGTATCCTCACATTTTGAAGATGCTAAAAGAGGAGAAGTCCTAGTTAGTAGAAGAGTTTCGCTGAGTGGTGAGAATGAACCTGATCAAAGGAGTTTGTTTCACACAAGGTACATATTTGAAGACAAGTATTGTGATGCAATCATTGATGGTGGGAGTATTGACAATCTGGTGTCAGAAATGATGGTCACTAAGTTGAAGCTAAAAAGATAGAAACACCTGCACCCATATCATATTGCTTGGGTGCAAGATGACCACAAGGTCATGGTCAATGAATATTGCTCAATGAAGTTCAATATTGGAAGCTACCAATATGAGTTACTATGTGGTATCATAAGTATGGACATATGTCATATGTTGTTGGGTAGGTTGTGGTAGTTTAACAAACATGTTGTACATGATGGGCAAACAAATACCTACATTTTGACCAAGGATGGAGTGAAACATAAATTGAAGCCTTTTAAAGAGAAAAAAGAAAAGGTATATAGTGCTTCTAGAATATGTTTCATTGATAGAAAAGAGTTTCTCTAAGGTATGAAGTGTGAGCATATGTATTTTTTTATAATTTCAAAAGATAGTAAAGAAGAAGTAGAGGAGGTACTTGCAGAAGTTGTAGATATGTTGCGAGAGTTTTTTGATATTGTATCAGATAATGTATCTAATGGATTGCCCTTAATGAGGAAGATCAATTACTAAATGGATTTGGTTCTAGAAGTTAGTTTTCCAAACAAGGAAGCGCATTGAATGACACCAACAGAAAGTGAAGAGTTGAAAAAATAAGTTAATGAGTTGTTACAAAAGAGTTTGATTTGAGAAAGTCTGAGTCCATGTGTTGTACTAGTAGTATTAGCACCAAAGAAAAATAGAGAATGGAGGATGTGCACAGATTCTCATGCTATCAACAAGATCACAATCAAGTGCATATTTCCATTGTCAAGGATGGATGATATTATGGACTATTTGAGTGGAGCTAAGCATTTCACAAAGATGGATCTAAAGAGTGGACACCATCAGATTCATATCAAAGAAGATGATGAGTGGAAGACTGCTTCCAAAACAAAAGGACTATACAAGTGGTTAGTCATGCCTTTTGGACTAACCAATGCACCAAGCACTTTCATGTAGCTCATGAATGAGGCACTAAAGGAGTTTCTGGGAAAGTTTGTCATTATTTACCTAGATGATATTTTGATCTTTAGTAAGACATTAGATGAGCATTTGATCCATATTCACAAGGTGTTTGATAAATTGAGAAAAGAAAAGTTGTTGATAAACCTGAAGAAGTGCAAATTTTTTTAAGGCGTTGGTGTACCTGGGATCAGCAGAAAGTCTAAAAATAGACTTGGAGAAAGTGAAGGCTCTCCTTGAATGACCTACTCCAAGAAGTGCGACAAAGGTAAGATCTTTTCATGGACTAGCTAGTTTTCACAGAAAGTTCATAAGAGGTTTTAGCAGTATTTGTGGACCCCTGATTAAAACAATGAGAGGGGATAGGAAAGAATTTAAGTGGACTGTAGGAGCATACAAGAGTTTTAATTTGTTGAAATAGAAAGTTATTGAGTAACTTGTATTATCACTTCCTAATTTTAACAAGGTGTTTCAAGTAGACTGTGATGCTAGTGGTACTACAATAGGAGTTGTTTTGAGCCAAGAAGGTAGACCTGTTATTAATTTTAGTAAGAAGTTGAATGATGCAAAAAGAAAATATTGTGTTTATGACCAATACTTTTATGCTATAGTTTAAGCATTGAAGAAGTGGAGACACTCTTCTTCCTAAGGAGTTTGTTTTGTATACTGATCATTAAGCTTTGTAATATTTGAATAGTCAAGAAAAATTGAACCAAAGGCATTTGAAGTGGGTTGAGTTTTTGAAGAGTTATACATTTATTTTGAAACACGAGTGAGAAGTCTAATAGAGTTGTAGACGCTCTTAGTAGAAGATAACTTTTGGTGACATAAATGCATATAGAGGTGGTTGGGTTCAAAGAAATCAATACTTTATATCTAGATGATCATGATTTGGTGAAGTGTGGAAGGCTTGTACATAACCTATTACACTTGACATAATAAAGTGGTTGCATTTTATGATCCACGATAGTATTTTGTTTAAAGGAAGCTAGTTGTGCATTTCCAAAAGTTCAATGAGAGAGAATCTCATCAAGAAGAAGCATATTGGAGGATTGGCTAGAAATTTTGGTAGAGATAAAATCATAGCTTTGGTTGCTGATAATTATTACTAGCCACAGTTGCAACAAGATGTGAAGAAGTTTATGCATAGCTACAGAGTGTGTTAGATGATGAAAGGCATGAAGCAGAATATAGGGTTGTATCAGCCATTACCTATACGAGAGAAGTGGTAGGAGGATGTCAACATGGATTTTGTTTTTGGATTACCAAGGACTCGACAAAGGCATGATTCTATTTTTGTGGTTTTCCAAAGAGTATAGTTTCAGATCGCGATACCAAATTTTTTGGGTATTTCTAGTGTATATTGTGGAAGAAGTTAAAAATAGATTTGAAGTTTAGTTCATCACATCATCCATAGACTGATGGACAAACAGAAGTTGTGAATCACAATTTTAAAAACTTGGCAAGATGTTTGGTTGGAGACAAGCTAAAAGGATGGGATTTGATTTTACCCTAGGTAAATTTTGTATATTATGTCAATAGAAGTACTAGTAAATCACCATTCCATATTGTATATGAGAATAGTCCCAAAAATGCTTTTGAATTGTGGTAGTTGGACAAAAGAAAGATAAGTAGTTTTGAAGGAGAAGAATTTGCTAAACATTTGAAGAACATCCATGAGGAGGTGAGGAAGCACATCATAAAAATAAACACATAGTACAAGGCTAAGGAAAATGTGAAAAGGAGGTGTAAGAAATTTCAGATTGGAGATGAAGTAATGGTTCATTTAAGAAAGGAGCATTTTCTAGTGTGTACATATAATAAGTTGAAAATGAAAAAGTTTGGATCGTGCAAGATAGTAAAAAGACATAATTTTAGAAATGCTTATAAAGTGGAGTTGTATGTTGAATTGAATATTTCACCAGTATTTAATATTTTAGATTTGACAGAGTATTATGAAGGAGGTGATGGAGATGAAGTTGCAGAAGCACAATGGAGTATTCCAATAGCTAGTTCAGCTATAAAGGAGATTGAGGAGATACTATATAGTTGTGTTGGTAAAAGTACAAGGAACAAAATCTATGAGGAATACTTAGTCAAATGTAAAGGGAGGCCACTAGAGGATTCATCATGGCTAGCAAGGGAGGAGGTTAACCATCTTGGTTTTCCTTTGAAAACCTGAGATGTGATGGATTCACTTCTCGAATTACCCCAAGTGTTTGATGTAGGAGCATCTTGGGTGTAAGAGAAATCTTGCATCACCCAAAAATATTTTATTTTCAGCCTTGTCTATTTTAATAAGGACTAGTAGATAGGGTGGTTACTATTAATGAGAACTTGCTATTTTTAGTAAGTTTGTTATACAAGCTCAAAATATTCTCATTTTCTACATGAAGGTTCATTTTAGAATTATAAGCTTACCATAAAAGTCTCATTACTCCAACTTAAGTATCAGAGAAGTTATTGTGGATTTTTGATAGAAAAAATTTGTAGAAAAATATTCAGGCTCACCATTGGAGGCCCTAGAGTGTTTGGATGAGGTCCAAAAATTTGATGGTAGGGCACATGCATCATTTTGAGCCTGTAGATTAGAAGATGACATTTTCAAAAAGTGGTTATAATAGCCAATCAAAGCAACGATTCAAGAGTTATGCCCTTCCAAATTTGGGCTACCCAAAAATTTTAAAATAATTTTCAAAGATGTATTTGGCTAGCTCTATATATATTTTTTAGGGTTTTTCGGCCCTAAGTATTAAGTTTCAATGTTTAAAACCTTCCTAGGTGACATAAAATTACATATTTAAAAAAGACCCGATATTGTCTAGGACAACTTTGGGTGGTAGTTTGTAGCTTAGTCTTGCAGATTACTGTAATGAAGGTGCCCTTGTAGGTTAGAAAATTATACTTGTGAATTTTATAATTTCGTATTTGTAGTGCAAATAAGAAGTCCATATTTTATTCTCTAGTTTCTTGTTGTTTCTTTGTTTTTGTTATGGGTTTATGGTATTAAGGGGAGCACCATTCATCACATAGTATGGGAAAACATATGCAGTTGTAGCTAGAATGGAAGTGGTAGGAATGTTCTTGGCTTATGTAGCAAACAAGAAGTTCAAGGTTTATCGGATAGATGTTGAATCAACCTTTTTGAATAGAAAACTTGAAGAAGAGCTCTATATTGAGCAGCTTGAAGGTTTTCCTTTATCAAAAGATAATGGCATGGTATGCAAATTAAAGAAAGACCTTTATGGTTTGAAGCAAGCACATAGAACCTAGTATGCGAGGTTGTACAGTTACTTGGCAAAACTTGGATTTACTAAAGGTACGATAGACAGTAACTTGTATTTGAAAGAAGTTGAAAATCATTTGTTGATTATTGTAATATTTGTTGATGAGATCATTTTTGGAGGTAATGATGAAGCTAGTGACAAATTTTTTGAAGAGATGAAGAATGAATTTGAAATGAGCATGATAGGAGAAATGAAGTTTTTCCTAAGATTGTAGATTGTGTAGAATAATGATGGTATATTCATTTCACAAGCTAAGTACCTAAAAGATTTGTTGAAAATGTTTGGTTTGGAAAGCTATAAACCTGTTGGTACACCTATTATAACTAGTGAGAAGTTATCCAGTAAATATGAGATGCCTGTAGTTGAGCAGAAGATGTACAAATCCATGATTAGAGGTTTGTTGTATCTGATTCACCAGACTAGATATAGTTAGTACAGTTGAGATTGTAGATTTCAAGTTGATCCTAAGGAAAATAATTGTGTAGCAATAAAGAGAATATTCAAATATTTGAAAGGGACATCTGACAATGGAATATGCTATGAAAGATTGAGTGATTTCACTCTATGTGCATATATTGATGCAGATTGGGCAGGTAGTATAGATGATAGAAATAACACCAGTGGTGGAGCATTCTTTCTTGGAGGAAGATTGTTTTCTTGGTTAAACAAGAAGCAAGATTGTATCTTGCAGAGTACAACCGAGGAAGATTATATTGCAGCAATAAATAATTGTAATCAAGTTATGTGGATGAAGTAGATGCTGAAGGATATCAAAATTGAGATTGAAGAACCTGTTTCCATTTTTTATGATAACACAAGCATAGTGAGTATGTCTAAGAATCCTATATTGCATTCTAAGAGTAAACATAAATCTATTAAGTCTTATGTGCTGAGAGAGAAAGCAGTAGAAAAGGAGATCAGATTAGAGTATGTAAGTACTAAAGATCAGATTATAGATATCTTTATGAAGTCATTTCCTAAAGATATATTTGAGTACCTGAGAGATATGTTTGGGGTTATGCCTTGCCTACTTCTAAGTAGATGATGTCGAGAGTGCACCAATCCAGTGGTACATAGAACTATTGTTTGACTAGACTAAATGTTGATGCTTCCCATATGGGGTAGTATCTATGATGGACTGAGTCATTGAGGACTCTTGGTATTTGGTATTGAACAGTGTCTTTGGACACTCAAGCTGATTGAAGATTTTGTACAACATATTAACAATTGATATGTAAAAATTGGTAACATTGAGATTGAGATCTTTGAAATTGATGTCAATGAGGGAGAATATGCATAAAAAAATCTCCTAAAGCATGGGGGAGAGTATTTTTGTGATATATCTTTTAGAGAGATTTAGAATGATTCATGTAAGGAAGCAGGAATGCGCACCTGATGTATTGTGAATTGTTTAGTGTGAAGTAAAAAATTGATGTCTAAGAAAGAGTATGCACCTGTGTGCATCTTTTATTTTTGAAATTCTTACTTGGTATACTTGGAACTTTGATCTCTAAGGAGTATGAGAATAAAGGCAACATCATAGTATTACTTGGTATTCTTGGAACTTAGATATTTGTCATCTATGTTTCCATCAATGCCAAAGGCAAAGATTTTTAGCATGAATGTTAATGATACTACATTGGGGGAGTATCTTGAGCATCGGAGAAGTATTGATATGTTGCATTCATGACTATGTTTGTCATTGATGCCAACATAGCATGGTTTTTGTAAAGACTGGCCAAGTAGAAAACATAGATCTTGATAGTACGAACAATGGCTTGATTATCTGGTGATGTGTAGTTATGGACATGTTCAACACGATATCTGATGACATGGTCAAGTGTGTAGAGTCTAAGTTGAAGACATATGAAAGATGTACATGATTTAAAGAGAGCATTTCAGAGATAGAGTATTAGGAAAGGAGTTCCTAATGTTTGTTAGCTATCTTACATCTAAAATATAATGAAGAGATGCACATTTAGGTAGTGATAGAGGATAGTCCACTGATGATGTCAGCAAGTGTGCAAGCCTTAGTATCACATGTGTGAAGTTTTGTATAGACTGTGAGTTGATAGTACTATTGTAGTTGTAAATAATAAATTATCTTATTTTAATTAATCGTGAAAGCCTTAAGGCTGACTCAAGGAATTATTTTGAAGATATGGAATAAAAGAAAGATTTTTTCCTTGATTGTAAAGTGTATGATGAGCATTGAGATCATTGGTGAAGTGTGAAGTGTGAAAAGAAGTAGAGTGCTTACTGAATATGTGTAAGCAATATAAATGATTATTGGATGCAAGATTCATGATTTGGTTACAAGATCAAAAGGAGTAGAGGTCTAGTTAATAGGATAGAGAAATGAGAAGAAATAATATAATACCAATTCTATTATTCTACAAGGAATTATACAACGATCATTTGGACATTGGGTTCATTGGTCTTTCTCTCAAAGCTATTTGGACAGTGGGTTCAGTTGTCTTCCACAAATCCTAACAAGGATTCAAAGTCTCATATAATGGACTCTTATGTACTGAATCTTGTAATAAACTCCTAATATGGTCTATCCTCTAACAAGAAATATTTATATTAGTAAATCATCTTGTGGGTAGCATCCCCATTGAGGTTTTTCTACTGATCAAGTGTTTCCCTAGTTAACATATCTAGTGTTATTGTGTATGAGTATCTTTTTGTCATTTCAATTTATATTACTTATATGATTAAAGATTGTTTAAAGTTAACAATTGTGATATTAGTTGGATAACTGATTCACCCCCCCTCTTAGTTATATCAGTGGACTATATATTCTAACAATAGTTGTGTGTGCATAATCTCCAAGTCCTCCTAGATGTAGCTTCATCAAAGTTTTCCTTGTAGGAAAGTTCTCCTTGTTTAACTTGTGCTAAGAGGGGGGGCGCATGAATCAATTATCCAATGTCCAAATATATAGAGAAAACTTTTCAGTACTTAACTAATACATGTGTATGCATTGATTAGATCATCAAATATCTCAAACCATAGTATATTACTATCTTAGGTCAAATGAACTTTACATAAATGTAAACATGAAATACCACAAATTCAATCACACAATTTGACACAAAGATTTAACATGGAAATCCAATTTGGAAAAAATCATTAGAAACATGCTACCAATTTTCACCCTTTTTAAGTGAGCCCTATAAGGAGCCAACCTTGTTAAAGGTTACAATGCAAACTGTTAAATGTGACATTGAGTAAAATATTTCGATCACCTTGTTAGGAGTGAGCCTTGTTAGAGGACTTTAGAGAATTCTATTAGAATGTCACCCTCTTAAAGGATTTACTCATGACTATTAGGTAAACCTTAATTCAAATGATGTATCTAGACTGTTATGATTGTTAGAAAGTAACAGTAGGATTTGATTGGATAAAAAAAACTCCCTTGCAGATTATTGATCTCTTATTCTGCTCTCCATTCTACTTGGCATTCATTCCTCTTCATCTCTAATAGCTTGTTCACCCTTCAAGCCTTCACTTCCTTAAGCCTTCATGCTTAATATACCAACTGTAGGTTCATTCATTTAGCTCCCATATGAAGCAACACCTCCAGAATTCCTTGTCTATCTCTGGTTTGCACTCTAACACTTTTCTTCTAGCCTATTATTTCCTTATATAGAGAATTTTGATCTTTTGCCACTTCATCACAATCATCCATTTTAGGGTTAGGTTAGATTCATTAGATCTACCCTCTTTTCTATTTTATTCCCTCTCGAAGCTTCTCTTACAATCCTTTTCAAATTCATCTTCAAACATTTTATCTTGAATTATGTGCTACTAGCTCATCATACTTATCTCTAACACGGTTCACATAATTCAAGAAATCAACTTTGTCAACTTAGATTCGTCAAATATTTGATCAATCTCTTTATACTGTCACTCAATAATAACATGTTGTTTGCTTGGCAATAACTATAATTTGATTCTCAGTCAACACTAGGTTGCTTGACATGAACTAAGTCTTCACTTGGTCATTACTGCCATTCTTCGATGCTCGACACATAATAAACTTCCTTCGCTCGTCACATGTTGAATTTTTCTTTGCTCAGCCACAAATAACTTTATGCTCAACTTGAACTAAATTTCTTGGCTTCTACTATTTACTCAGTCAAACTTGGCATACACATTTCTTTTCTTTCTCTTCTTCTTGTCATTGAATTTTTTCTTTCTAGCCTTAAGTAAATAAACAATACACTATATCATCAAAGTCTTACTTGGTGTTAGTGCTCCTTTTATACACCATATAAATCAACCTTTCTCTAGGTACTCTTTTTATCTTTTGGTTTTATATCCCCTTCATTGATCAATCAAATGATAGCATTCAGACCAAATTAGCAATTTTCTTACTAGCAAGTAGTAGGTTTGACATTAGTGACAAAATAATGATTTCTCTCATGATAGCTTTCAAAAATCTCCTTCACTTCTATACTTCAAAAATCTTCTTTTTCAACATGTTTGTGCCCTCATCAAGTGGTATCAGAGAGGGAGTTCCCAAGTGTGTAGACAGAGCGCTAACTATGAGGCAATTTGCACTGGGACTATGTGATTGTGGGTTTTGAGACAGTGAGAAGATGCCTCCATGAAGAGAGCATGGTGGAAGGACCATATGTGTTTCCCTCACGGTTAGAGTCTTCTAGTGACATGTTTAGGCATTGCAAGAGGAGATCCGTAGAGGGATGAATCTTGGCGTAAGGGATGAAAGTGAGGAGGAAAATGACAAAGGAAATTTTGTCTTGGAAGGGTAAGAAGAAGGATAAGTCCTAAACTAGGTGGAGGAGAAGCCTTTTAGGGCCATTGCCAAGCTAGGCAAAAGACTTAAACTTGAGGTTGGCATGTTTTCAAGAAATCTAAACCCGAATGAGTTGATTGATTGGATCAATGAGTTAGAGGAATATTTTGAGTACGAGGCTATTGAGAACCCAAATAGGGGTAAGTTTACAAAGGCCATATTGAAGGGCCATGCCAAAACTTGGTGGCAAGAGATACAATCAGAAAGGAATAGAAAAGGGAAGGAGAAAATAAAAGGATGGGATCACATGGTAGATAAACTAAAGAAACAACTCATTCTTGTTGACTATGATCTTGATTTGTTTAAGAAGATGCAAGGGTGAAAGAAAGTGAGAGAAATTTCGTACAAGAATATACAGAGGAGTTTTACCGATTCCTTATTAGGATGGAGCATGCAGAAGAAAACAAGGAGAAGGTTGCCCGTTACTCTTGTGGTCTTGCAACACGCCCCATTTCTCCAAGAAATGGGGACCCCATAGTAATTTTTTTTCCTACAAGGCTCCTAGTCCGGAGCTCGGTAGATTTTGGACTCCCCTAAGAGTCTAGGTCAAACCCCATTATTTGACTGGGGAGATCCAGAGAATCAAAAATAGGAAAAATGAGGTTTTGTGCTTAAAAGTGGTTTAAGTGTGCACTAGCGCACTTGCAAACATGCGTAGATGCACATATATAAGTGTGCACTGCACCTCCTTCTAGAGATGTGCACATGCACACCTGTGCACGGTGTGCAAAGGTGCACACTGAGTTAGTGTCTATATAAGACCCCAACCCTCGTCACTTTCTTTTGCCCAACAATTAGAAGTGCACCTCCACACATATTGACTGTGTGCTCTTCCCATCTCTTTGATCTCCTACATCCCAAAGAAACATGGTTTCCCCTGCACAAAGACAAAATTCAAGCAACAAACCTAAAAGACATTAACCTAACCTAAGAGATACCTAGACATAAGGAAGGTGCGGACATGCACACCTTCCCACAAACACAAAACTATATAGGCTTAAATTTGGACACTCGATAAATTAGAGTTAGTAGCACCAAATGATCTAACAATAAAATCAAATAAGCTACCAAGAATGAGCCTACAAAAAGAAAAGAAAACATATTATCATAAATAAAATACACAAATGAATGCATGAAAACTGACAAATACTCCAAAATTTGGCTGCTTCTATTTGATCATATGAAGTGTGCACTTAGCTATGATTTTGGTAGCACTTAGACTTTGAGTTCTGAGAAATATGATTAAAATATATGATTTGAAATGATAGAAAAATGACAGTAAATTGATAGAGGTTTGATGCGAAAGTGATTGATGAAATTAAGAGATAAGAGGGTTATTTATATAGATTTTTTGAAAATCCATAAATGGTTGAGATTGATTTGGAAAAAAAAAGTTCAAGGGATGAGGATGAAATATTGAAGTTGGTGAAAGATCAACTCCATAACTCCCAAGAATCACCTGCATGCAAACACTTGTCATAAAAGAGAGATGCAAAAAGCTATGGAGGGTAGAATTGCTAGATCCATAGATGAGACATTCTTGATGAGAAAAAAAAGAGATTGCTATAATCAAAAGTGAATTAATAAATTAAAAAGAGGTCAATCTTTATAAAAAGGAGATCAAAACCCTAACAGGGTAAAATCTAGGTTGCATGATAATAATTAATAAAATAATGAATTATTATATGCCTAATGTTTAGCTTAAGTAAACTAGAGATAATAAGTGACTTAATAATTAAATCAAAATGATTTAATTAATAAGGCAATATCTTATTATTCTAACACCCCCCTTAAGATAAACTTAGGGAGTAGTTAAAAACTTAGAAATTGCTACTGAAAGAAAATTTGGGTCCTGACAACAAAGCTTGATGAGGTACCCAAGCACAACCGAATCTCTATAAAGAGGAGAAATAAAGAAAACCAAATGGAAAAAACACCACTCCAAAAGAAGATGGAAAGAATGTTCTAGAAGATAGGAACACAAGATGATCATGAAGAACAACATTGAAGCATGAAGCTGCAAACACTACCAAACTGCTGATCTGAAGAACCTCCACTGTATAGAACATGACTAGGTAGAAGACTAAGTCTGAAGAGTTGATCAATTGAAGATGGAAGGTATCTTCATGGCCTTCAAAAATAGGAGTGAAAGAATGTCTTTATGGTAAATGATCCATCTTACCGAAATCCATAGGTATCCAACCACTACAATCACCTAGTACATAAGATCAAATACTAAATACATAGCTCACTCCATCAAACCAAGAAAGCAATAGAACCAACATAATCCCCCTCTAATGCTGAGAGGTAAGACATGAACACTAAAATTGGATGTAATATCTCATGCAGAAAGAAAAACTAGGGACATCGAGAGTGCAAAAAAAATATAAATGCCTATACTAACACATGTCATTGACACATCATGAGGCTAATGTCATGGAAGGAACACTCACTTAACAAAGGAAGGTGACATATATGGCCAACATAAAACCCCCCAAGGCATTTTATAATGTAGTGCGAGTACAAAAAAACACAAAGATGTCCAATATCCTAAAATGCAATAGAGTGACACTTTATCTCAGTGTGTTTGCAAAAAATATAACAAAATGATGTCAACAAAGATCAAAAGAGACATAAGGCTAATACAATAGATAGTATAACTCATAAAAAATTATCTAAAATAATGAAATTGATTCCCAGACCTGAAACAACCAAGATATCCATCAGAATGCAACAAAGTAAAAATTGAATGGGATGTGCTTGAAGTAGAATCTGGAAAATAGAATGTCTCAAAATATGTCTCTTGGAATGCAAAATATAACTTCTAAATTTGATAGCCAAAACAGGCCACCAAATAGCATCAAAAATCTAAATAAATTGCACAATCATGAGGGGATCAGAATCAACTTTTCGATGTTTCTTTTGAATCAAAAAATGGAGTCCAAGTGAGCAAGTTATGGCTAAAAAGCCACATGTAGGTCAAAAAAGTGCCAAAAAAGTAAAAAAATAAAAATTTGTCACGTTAGGATCTATACCAAATATCTTGAAAAGTGTGCCCACTAGTATTAGAGCCTTGCTTGTGGCTGCATGTTCTTGTTTGAAGAAAAAGAAGAATGAGGGTTTGATAGAAGAAATCTATGATTTTTTAGTTTTTTGTGTGAAAATAAGGGGGTCTCTAATTTTTGGATCACTTCGAACAAAAACAGACCTCACTGTTGGGCTCAAAACATCCAAAAACTCGTATTTTCATATAAGGCACATCTAATTCAAACACAGTTGAAATCTAAGGCAAAAAATTGCCCCTAGATCTGACTCACTTCCAGAGGTGGTGATTTATTTTTTATTTAAACAATAAATCAAAAAATTTTAAAAATCAATTTATTTTTTTCAATAGGCGTTGGAAAAGTTTTTTTTTTTTTTTTAAATGGCCCATGCAAAAGGTTTTAGAAAAAAAATGCAAAAAACAAAGTCAAAAAGCACTTTAAAAGTGCTAACATCAGTAGTATAGTTGCTGACATATGCATAGGTACTCACGTCGACATTTTTCAAGCTGAAATTTGATGGTCATTCACCCATTATTGTTTAATTTGTTTTGTCCTAAAGACCTATTGTTGGTTTTTTTGCGACATCTTGAGCATACGGGGGTCTTTTTTTGATTCAAAAGAAGCATCAGAAGGCCAATTTAGAGATGAAAACAATGGTATGGGTATTTTTTGAATTTTTTTCCAGTTTGATACCTATTTTTATGCTTGAAGTTTATTGATTTCTGTCATCTTCTGGGGGGCATAACTTGTTTGTTATAGCTTTATTTTTTGATTCAAAAAGAGCATTGGAAAGCTCTTCTCGAGTCCTATTCTCTAATATTTTTCATCAGTATTCCTCAAAGGTACATGTGATTCTAAACTAAATTTTTTATGCTCTCTTCTTGTATAGGCATTCTTTTTAGTAGCTGGGGTTTGGTTTTTTGTATTGTTGAGTTGTTTTGTATTATTATTTCTATTATTTACATCAATAAACTAGAAATTTTTCAAAAACAATCCAAAACCTAAAACAATGGTTGATACCTCTTCTTGTCTAGAACTTCTGACCCCTCATAACTATCACACATGGAAGACCTTGATGACACAACTTCTCTAGTTAAAAGGGTTGTGGTCTTGTTTAGATGTAGTGTAGCTAGTTTTACAGAGGCCTTTTGGGGTCATGCAACATAGGAACAAGATGGATGAGGCAATAGGATTGATTTCTTTACAGATATTCAATAATCTACAGTTTCATCTTGATGGGTGCAATACACCTCTAGCTATGTGGACCAAGCTTGAAGGCTTGTTTGGTACAATGAATGAGTTCAAGGCACTTCAGATTGAGGCAAAGCTTACCTCTCTTGTACCAATTTCTTTTCCTTTCATTGAGGAATTTTTGATGAAGTTCAATCAACATAGATCTTTATTGTAGGGTTGCAGGAAGACCAAGACAGACACTGGGTGCATTTATCTTATTCTTTCTAAGCTTCATGGAAAAATTCATTTTTTTTGCTTCTACCTTTTATTCCACCAAAGATGCTTTGGGTAACAGATTTTTCATGTCATCCTTGGAGATTTTTTGTGATTATTTGACTTGAGAGGAATTTAAGCTCTCTCAATTGGATTTTCTCATAGGATCACAGACTTATGCATTGGTAGCTTGACAATCTTCAGGGACAAAGGAGAAGACACAAAAATCTCATTCTATAGATTCTCAGATTGATTCTAGCACTCACAGTTCATCAGGGCCACCTCCTCCTAAGGAGGGTAAACCAAAGCCAGAAAGACCGAAGTGTGTTTATTGTAATACACCTAATCATGATGAGTTATATTGCTAGGAGAAGAAGTTAGATGGCTATGCCAAATAGATTTTAGATTTGACAACTCTCCTTTAGAAGAGCAACATTGATATTCCTTCTACTTCTCACATATCTTCTTCTTCATCATCATTTTAGTCATATGGTAAAGATATAGGAAAGGGTCATGCATTATGTGAAATTGCTACTCCACTCTCTTCTAGGTGGTTACTGGATTCAAGTGCTTCACAACATATGACATCTTCTTTAGATTTGTGCTCTTCTTTTGAGGCTTCTCCTACTCCACACATTTTGATGGGGAACAACACTATTATGATTGTATGTAAGAAAGCTTCTATTAGCATTCATGATGGTACATTTCATGATGTACTTTGTGTTCCATCTTTGTCCTCTAACCTTCTCTATTTATCATATTACACATCGTGGGACAGGGAATACAACTGAGTTTGCACAAGATTCAATGCACATTAGAGATAGTGAGACAAAAAATATTATTGTGATAGGTGTTCGTATGCAGTTGATTCTTGGGATTTGTGGGGTTGATCTTCATCAACTTATGACCAAAAAACCACATGCAAGTCAAAAATGTGTTGGAAAAGGGAAAAAAAATTTACCACCTCGACATCTGTGCCAAAATATCTTGAAAAGTGTGCCCACAAGTACTAGAAATTGCCTCAGAAAGTGTGTTAGTTTTGTAACAAAACTTTCTTGATTTATGTGCCCCAACCCAAAATCTTCATTTTTTGTGTCGAAAAACATAAAATCTCGAGCTTGGGAAACATGCCAAAAATCTCATTTTGCGTGCAAAATTTAGAAAATTGCACATTGAGAAATTGCAAAAAATCTTGATTTTTGAACAAATATCTTGATTTACATGCTAGAAAATATGAAAATTGTTGCCTCAAGAAAAATGCCAAATATTATAAAACTATTGCCTCAAGAAACGTGTCCAATCTGGGAGCAAAATTTTTAGCCTCAAATTCCAACTATGTCCAAAGTGGACTAATTTTATATGAAAATAAGGATTTTTGGGCGCTTTGAGCTTAACGATGATATCTGTTTGGGCTCAAAGTGCACCAAAAAATGGTGACCCACTAGATTCAATACTAAAAAATACTAAAAAATGAAACCCTCTTAACAAAAAGCATAGATTTGAAAGCCAAGACAAACTTCTCATAAACAGAACAAGGGCATGAAGATTTGGAGCTCTAATACCATGTTGAAGTTGATGAAAGATCAACTCCACAGCTTCCAAGAATCACCTACATGTAAACACCTATCACAGAAGAGAGAAGCAAAAAGCTATGGAGGTTGGAATTGCCAAATCCATAGATGAGACATTCTTTATGAGCAAAAAATGAAATTACTATAATCAAAAGTAAATTAATAAATTACAAAGAGATCAATCCTTATAAAAGGATATCAAAACCCTAATAGGGTAAAACCTAGGTTGCATGATAATAATTAATAAAAGAATGAATTATTATATGCCTAAAGTTTAGCTTAAGTAAACTAGAGATAATAAGTGACTTAATAACTAAATCAAAATGATTTAATTAATAAGGCAATATTTTATTACTCTAACGTGAAACAAACTGGAGAGATAATTGGAAAGTTTCCATTTTTAAACTAAAAAAGACCAAGGATAAAATCTGAGATATTTTTAATTTTTGGAAAGATAAAGTTTCCAAAAATTGAAAATGGAAATTTTTAAATCATTGTTGATTTTGGATTTTTAGAAAAACAAAATTTTCAGTTAATGAAGATTTTCTAATTCCTCATAAAATTATTTTTTTAGATTTTAAAAAATTTAATCGAATTAAATTTGAAAGATGAAACTAAATGAAATTTATTAGAAATTAATCAGAAATTGAAATTGATGTGAAATGAAGATAAAATTAAATTAAATTTAATATAGATGAATAAATTATCTAATTTAAATAATCAATAATTATTATTTAAATTGTGAGAAATTGAATTTAGTTAACTGATAATGACCAATTAATCAAAGGTTAAATAATTAAATAAAATTAATTATTTAATTAAAATTAGGCAATGATGGAAAGATTTGATAATAGAGGAATAAAGAAGATTAAATACTGATATAAGAACCCTTAATTAATAGAAGAATAATTAGCGAATTAAATGTAAACTCACAAGTCTGTCCATTTTTGGGTGTCTATATTTAATGTATAGGCTTAAATGTGCACACTCAAGAAATGAGGGTTAGTAGCACCAAATGATCTAATAATGAAATCAATAACCTACCAAATATGAGCCTATGAAAAACAAAATAAGAAGTACAAAATAATTGGAAACACACAATAAAACATGCAAACCAATCAAATACTCAAAACTTATGTTGCTTTTCTTTGATCATATGAAGTGTGCACTTAGCTATGATTTTGGGAGCACTTAGACTCTAAGCTCTGAAAAATGATAAAATATATTGATTTAGATTATAGTAAGATGGTAGAAAATTGATAGAGGTTTGAGGTGAAAGTGAGTCATCGATTTGAGAGATAGGAGGGCTTATATAGATTTTTTGGAAATCCATAAACGGTTGAGATCGATTTGAAAAAATTATGATCAACAGACAAGGATGAAAGAGATTGGAGGAATAATTGGAAAGTTTCCAATTTTAAATCAAAAAAGATTGAGGATAAAATCTGAGATATTTTCAATTTTAGAGAGATAAAGTTTCCAAAAATTGAAAATGGAAACTTTTAAATCATTTTTGATTTTGGATTTTTACAAAAAATAGATTTTTCAGTTTATAAAGATTTTCTAATTTTTAAATTTTATAATTCCTCATAGAATTGATTTTTAGATTTTAGAAGATTTAATTGAATTAAAACTTCAATTAAATTTGAAAGATGAAATTAATTAGAAATTAATCAAAAATTGAAATTGATGTGAAATAAAGATAAAATTAAATTAAAATTAAAATTTAATTTAATAAAGAGAAATAAATTAGTTAATTTAAATAATCAATTATTATTATTTAAATTGTGGGAAATTGAATTTAATTAATTGATAATGATCAATTAATTAAAGGTTTAAATAATTAAATAAACTTAACTATTTAATTAAAATTAGGGAATGATTAAATGATGGAAAGATTTGATAATAGAGGAATAAAGATGATTAATTAACAATTTAATAACCCGTAATTAATAGAAGAATAATTAGTACGTTAAATATAAACTCACAAGTCTGTCCATTTTTGGTGTCTACATTTGCTCCTCATTGATACAATACAATTATGAGCATTGTATCAAAGAATTTCATATTAAGTTCTGCCCTAGTGATAGTAAGTAGACTGTATGCCCTCTCTTGAGATTGTTTGTGCAAGAAAGGTATGAATGATCTCTCAATAGATGATGAGAAATGATAGATGAAATGATGACAGAGAAGAATAGTTAGTAAGAAGTGAAGAATTAGTTAGTTGATGATGATTGTTTGATTGATAGAGATTGCTTAATAAGAATCATGTCTGGTTTTAGGAAAGACTCATCTAGTATAAGACTAGTGATAATTCTTGTTTCAAGGAAGATACACCTCGTAAAAGACAACTGATAATGTATGGTTTTAGGAAAGATACATCCTATATAAGACATGATCATTGATTGATTGATAAGTGGATACCAAGACTTGGATTTTGACAAATTGATGGATTGATTGATTTGATCGATAGAAGAAATTTTATTGAGAAGCATGGATGAGCTAGAAGAATGATCTAGAAGAATTGATGTTGTGCTATCAAGTTGGATGATGTATTGAGTCATTGCTAGATATTTTTCACAGTTGTCATCATCGTTCTTTATTGAAAATAAAGAGATATAAGGACACCCAAATATTGACCATCTAGATACCACTACTATCTCTAATTAACAAGTATATAATAAACAAGGAATGTTTCAATATCATTCTAGGTTGTCTTAGATCATAGGTGTGTGTGGCTACTATATGCGTGAAAATTCTTATCACATTCACCCTACATCATCCTTGCCCAAAAATTTATTATAACACTCCACAAACAACAAACAAAGAAAATGAGATGATGAATCATCATAGCCTCTCTCACCACTTAGTGGTATCCTTGAGGAGCATAAGAACATAATCATGAAAGATAAATCAATAATGAACTTGACATAAATGACTTTTTCAACAACCTTACTGATCATTAATTGGATTGATTTGATGTTGATTTTATTGATTGTTGTGTCTTAGGAGTCCATTATAGATTTGTGAAGGCCATTGCTTTGATATGAATGTTTGATCATCAAATGTTTCTACTTGTCCACAAAGATGTTTTATTGCAATTTTTTTTAATGTTTTTAACTTTTTTAGAATTTTATTAGGATCATATATGATGTTTTTTAATCATTTTTTTAGGACATTTTTTGAATGTTTTTGAAGATTTTTTCAAGACATTTTTTGAATGTTTTGGAATATTTTCAAGATTTAAGACTGCCCCAAGTTTCTAGCAAGACAAGGGATTGATGGATGGCTTGGTAGATGGATGAAGGACATAGGTTCCTTAGTATGACTTGAAGATGTTTGGATTTTAAGGACTATCCATAGGATGTGATAACATTTTTTTTCCAAGATAGGGATTGACAATGACAAGATAAGGTGATTACATGGTGCATTGATTGGCATGAAATGTAGGAGTGTACATGTCAAGGATGTTGAGAACATCTTTTCATTTTTATGTCCTTTTATTTTCTACCAAGATCAAGAGAGGAATTTGGATAGGATAATGATAGGTGAAGAAAGATCAAGAATGGACAAGATAAGGGGTATTGATTGAAGGTTGTGATAATATAGGAAATATGAACCAAAAGGATATGGATATGATAAGGGACATGGACCAAAGTGATGTGGATAGGATAATGGATATGGACCAAAAGGATGTGGACAACATGAAGTAGATATGACATGTGATGTTTCTAGGGATAGTCAACGCCTTGTCAAGATCAAAGTTGGAAAATAAATGAGATATGAATGTGGATAAGAAAAGGGATATGAAGGACATAGGATAATGGAGGAAATGAAAGGGATGCGATGTGATAGGAAAGTATGGATGAAATTTTCCCCCAAATATAGAATGTAAGAAGTTCATAACTTAAGCAAGATGCCTATTTGTCATCTTTTCATCATGGTACTTTTTGGGCGATCATTTTACACAAGGTCAATGGCAGGAATCCATCGCACAATTCCTCTCTTGAAAAGCTAATCTTTTGGGATCAACTCCAAGGTTCAATATTTGTCTTGTGACGTACCAAAATCTACTCAGTTGAAGATAAATGTGACTGTTCATGAGCAGGCCTTTGCTGGTTCTATTATGATCTTAGAATGAAGTAAATCTATTTTCTATCTCAAAATAACACTCAAAAGAACAATATTTTTGTATTTTCTAGTTTTTTCAATGAATGCAATTCTAACAGTGCAACTAAAATGAGTTCCTATTCTAACAAGGGGTTAGTAAAGAAAATAATGAAATTGAAAGAAAATAACATGAAATTGAAATCCTAAATGGACATAAGCTACAGAAAACAACACATTGCAAGTTAAAATTTTGAAGAAATCGGTAGGAAACCAATGAAAATAGGAGAAACGCTTCCTAGAATCCATTGATGCAATTGTCAGTGAGAAACTTTAATAATCGTATGATGTTTCACCTTTCATCAAATTGCAAGGGCATAGAAAGTGCGCTCATGTGAGACAAAAAGCTATGTAGACACAATTTGATGATCTCTTCTCAAGCTCGTTATGTCAGAAAAATTTGTAAATCTGTAGCAAACACCAGAACTAAAAGATCACACAACTAGAAACAACACAATAAACCTTTGGCTCAATCACAATCTCATGAACAAAATTCACAAAACAATGACACATTCAGGAAAGAATGACTACACTCCAAATGCCAGCACCAAAAGCATAATTTTATTGCATAATAACAGAGGTCTCTATTACATATTACAATGGGGAATTTATAAAAAATCGTCTCCTCAATTTGTGTTGAGAGTGAGAGATGTCTTCATGCAATAAAATGCTTTTAAAATATTAAAAAAAACTAAATATATACAGACTAACAACTAATCTGGTGCTTAGAGGGACTCCATCCATATTTTATTGATTAATTGGATGCATGAGCCCTTTACATGTCAAAATCCAAGAAAGCATAAGAGAGAAAGTAGGAGGAAGCCTTCAGTTGAAGTAGGAGCATTTGGAGGTGCAAAAAATAGAAGTTGGTCCTTCACTAGGTGTGTGTAGTTAAAATGCCATCAGAATGTGCTTCTAATGCATGGAAAGTGCTATTTTTGGAACTGGCAGTTAACTATCGGCGCACCTCTGAATTGCAAACTTGCAGTCCTCGACAGGGTCAAAATTCTCAAAATTTTGAAGTGTCAAAATTAAAATTTTGGCATCTAGGTTTTGTTCTTCTTCATCCCAAAGCTATGTTTAGATGTTTTCCGTTGAATTTCTCTATCATCTTAGTTATCTTAGCTACATCTGGAAGATTTAAAAACTCATACTTGTTCTTGACCTTCTATTTGTAGTTGTCCACCTCAATTCGAGTCTTTGCAAAATCTCCGAGCTTGGTGTCCAACTCTAACAATGCTTCTTCTGTCCTAAAGGCCTGTCAGATGTCCTCATCATCAACAACCTCCACAAAAATCTTCCTGAAGTTCTCCACTACTGTCTCTACAGGTAACAACTTTTCTCTTTCTTCATCTTCAAAAATATCCAAGCATGCATCACTGTAGTGTCTTTATGCTTCCAAAATTTTCTCTCAATCTTGGTCCTTGAGCCGATGGATCTCCTCATGTAATGTCTCCATTACTTTATTGCTATCTATTATTTTCTCTATTTAATCATCGATCATGTCTAATTCTTCTTCAGTATATACATCAATCAAAGTGTGGTACCTTTTGCCCTTTATGGCTTGTAGAGTTTGCAAATCCTTACTCTAGGCATGTACCTCATCCATGATACTAAAGTCTTGCTTCAAAATTGCTATGACCTTATTCACGTCCTCTTGTGTAACATGTAGTAACTTCAAATTCCCTATGATGATGGTGACACCTTTCTCCTCAAAACTTCCACACCATTCCTGACAAGCTCTAAAAAATGGATCAAGTTGCACACCTCCCCCTTCTCTAAGTACATTATTCAAAGTATGTTCAGGGTGTTCAGGATCAAGAGGACCAATGACTTTGGCTAGATATCCTTTTAGGATCTCAACTTGCCTTTGCAGTGTTTGAAGTTCAATCTCATCTTGCTCCATGTGCCTAAGGACCTCTTTGACTCCTATGGTCATCATTTTTTAGGTTGAATCCCATGTAGGCCTTCCTTACATAACATCCTTCATCTCATAATCTTCAAACATAACGCCTTCTGCATTTGTATCTTCAAGGGGAAGAGCCACTTATGCAAATAAATCCTAGTTCTATATGGTGGTGACAAATATTAATGCTATCACCTCATGTGGTGGAGACTCAGGTTTGTTCAAAATCTCTGCAATATCACAAATGTCATCCTTTGATGCACAGAACTGAGACTTAGCACTTCTCATTATCTTTTTTCAGAACCATCTCGAGATATATTTTCCTGGGGATCTGGTTCTTGATGATGAAGGGGTGTGTTCAACTACCCACTTCCCTTTATCACTCTTGGTTGGAGTCATCTCTTGTTGTGAGGACTCCTCTTCTATAGCTTCAGTATCTATGGATCTTGTAGCCTACTGCTCATCATCTTGGGAAGGTTGTTGTGCATATTCTACCATTTGTCCTTCCTTTGACACTTCATCAATAGCCCTTTATTCTTGTTTCTCTTTTGATGATAGTTCCTTCTGAACTTGCTGCTCTTCTGAACTCAAAGGTGGAGGAGTTACTAAACCCTTATCTACCACCTTAATCTTTGGTGGAGATGGAGGAGTGAGATTAGGACCCTGTGTATCTGGCAGCATCTGCGTCTAGTCTTCCTATTGAGGTTCACCTGTAGGGGTGTCCCTGATCTTATCCCTGATCAACTCTGTACCTATGGGCATGAAATCAAAATATAACATTGAGAAAACACCACCACTCTCTTCACTCTACTCATTTACCCCATGATGTACTTCATCTTCTAAAGAAGAGAGCTCTAATGGTTTTTCTTGGGTGGATGGCGAGGTACCGGTAGCACTCTTTCTTCTTTTTAATTCTATGGCTCTAGCTAGTTAAGTTCTTCCCTGTAGGGGCACTTGTTCTTCCTCTTCCTCCTCTGATTCTATTTCTTCTTCTTCTTCTTCTTCTTCATCTCCCTCCGGAATGATTTTACTAATCTTCTACTAATCCTTTGTCTCTTCTTCATCTAAATCTTAATCCTCTTCTTTTGTTTCTTGGAGGTAGAAAGAGAAGGGGCCTCATCTTGTGCAAGACAAATGGAGACTTGTGGAATCTCTCTCTCTTTTGGTTGGCTAGACACAATGGGAGGCAACTATGGTTCATCTTGGACTTAGGTAGCTCCAGTATCTTGAGACCCTTGTGGACTCTACTCTTGCTACTGGGGAGGCACTTGTTTTTTTTGAATCCTCTGAGGAGAGGTCCTCTTTCTTTTGTTCTTTCCCTTCCTTTTAGAAGGGTGATAATATCCCACTGGGAAATCAAGATGGTGGACTATCTCTGGCCTGATAGGGGACTGGAGTGCAAAGATAGGAACTGGTGCTTTCCCTCCTCTACCTCTTTATGGGCGAGCATGTGCATGGAAGATTACTATGTCAAGAATTGGATCAAGTGGAAAAGGTTTCTTGATCCAATCCTTTGTCATTCTAATAACATGCCAAGCTCAATGATTAATATCATCGCCCTCTTCCCTATCAACCTTGGCATTCAAAATAGGTCTTTCACCAAATTTATCTAAGTTGAATAAGGGATCCAGTAATTCCTTAGAATCATGTTGCCTTATCTCCTCTAGGATGTTCAACTGGAGAGCCTTTTCTACTAATACAAAGTCATCCTACAATAGTCCCTAATGTGGACATCATAGTCATTCATGGCATTAATCCAATGATCTTCAACAACATCCTCATGATGGAAGTCTTTTCCTACTAGACTCTCCACTTTCCCAACATTGTCAAAATATGGCTGGGGAGAGTTGTATTCTTCAAGAGGATAGTTCTCCCACTCCCACTTGAAGGACGAAATATCCTATTTCTGCTTCACTTGATATGCCCAATGACCAATGGCCATTCCCAGAAGGGTCTTTGTTGCCTCTTTATCTTCTCATAGGCCGACTCAATTTTCCTATAGATCTCCAATAGTACCAACTTATCAATTTGGTATCTCAGAAGCTTCTTAGGATTGATGGATGCACTAGCTACCCGTAAATATGTGAACATCTTGAACTAGATGAAGTAGGCTCTAAGAGCCGTGATCTATGCTTTGGCTTCATCAGTTAACCTTTTTCCATAGTCACCCTCAATGAATCAAATGATCGCAAAGATGAACGCATCATTCACAATTCTGTATTCTTTTCTCTATCCTAAGAGCTTCTTTTTCACCAACTAAGGATAAACTATATAAGGCCAGGCATTGGGGTCTTGCATATTACCTCTCCTGTACAAATCAAGATAGTTTGTTTCCCTTGCTGCAAGAAGGTACACCAAGTAAGAAGTCATGTAAAACTTCTTCTTTTCCTTCACCATCCTCGGTTGCTCACACAAGTTTTCACTTGGTGTGGTGGCCCAGTTTAATGGTATCTTTGTCTATTTCATGGTCTCAATGAAGTTGACCTTAAATGTGCTAAGGTGACCTATTGCGGGTAAGCCCATGACTCTACTCAGGAGAATAATGGAGTATCCAATGTCTTCCTTCATGTATCCTCAAGTCATATCCACTTTTCTAGTTATCCTTCCCCAAGGAGGCTTCTCAATCAGGTACGAGGATTGTATAATGTCAATGGCCTTTTGTTGATGCTCCCTGTACCATCTCTTAGCTGCTTCATAGGAAAGTTAGATGAACTGGTCTGCTCTTGGTAGGTGGAAAACCCTCTCAATGTTATTAGGTCACAAATCCAATACCACTTCCCCTGTGACACTCTTGACCACCCTCTCATTAGGGATGAAGTGTTGTGACACAACCATGATTAATTTAGTTGATTGCACTGACATAAGATGTGATGCTGCATTCACTAATCCTGAACAAATCAATGTGGACACCAAAGTTGACCTCTCTATTGGCTTGTTGCAAATTCTCAGGAATTTGCCTAAATTTGTGTGTCCGAGGATAGTATCTTTGATCTCTGTGTAATCATCGTGGAATCTAGACTTTGAAGGTATGCCTTGGAACTTGAATACTAAAGGTTTGAGTGCTGCTCCAGATGTGGACACCATTTACATATCTGTACATTATGAGAAAAAATTTTATTAGTCCAAATACGTAAAAACTATGAATTAAAATAAAAATAAAGATAAGAAAAAAAACCCCATTTAGGCATTTTATTTATTTCCATTTATTTTTATTGTTTTCTTTTTTTATCCCTTTTTTGAAATTTTATCATTTTTACTTCTTTTTTTAAAATTAAAATTAATTAATTTTTTTTAAATAATAATAAAAGTGTGTGGAGGTGAATGGTACACACGTTGCATGCTATGCACGAAGCACAATATTTGATAAACATGAGCACACAAAGGCACCACCACACATGGGTTTGCAAGCGCATGTACCTTAAAATGGCATCACACATTTTGTAAGCGCAGGCAGGCAACGCTACCATGCATGGGCTTGTGAGTGTGGGTGGACCAAAACATTGCCATGCCTTTGAGTATGGGCATCCTAAAAATGCTGTCGCACATGATTCATAAGAATAGCACACAAAAGCACCGATGCATTTGTATTTGGTGTGCAGGTGTGCAAAAATTCCCCCACACATTTCTTGTGGCTACAAGTGCACAAAAGTGCTATTGCAGTTAGGTTTTGTGCATGGGTGTGGGCGCTATCACTACCATATGTTTATGATTGTGACCACGGGAGCGCCAAAAGCATCGTTGCATGCTTGTGTTGGCCATAGCCACGTAAAAGCACCACCGCATGCTTGTGTTGGCTACGGGAATGCAAAAGCGCTGTCACATGCTTTATGATCACAACCATGGGCACACCAAAAGTGTTGCCGCAGGGTTTATGATCATGGTCTCAGGCACGCTAAAAGTGCTTCCATAGGGTTTATGTTGGTTGCGCATTGTATTACCTTGGCGAGTGATTAGCCCTCCAAAAATTCACAAAAGATAAGTGTTTCAAGGAAATGTGAAGGTTTTATAATCCCTCGGCTAGGTGGGGTGTGTCGCACGCCTCGGGCATGACCCGCACTCTACTTACGCATGCTTGCGCATGGGTTGAGTTTTGAATTTTTTTCAATTTTTCAAATTTTTATGATTTTTAATTTTTTTTTTGAATTTTTCAAATTTTCTAATGTTTTTGTGTTTTTCAAAATTTTGATTCAAAAACTCTAAATCTAAAAAAAAAATCTTCTTTCGACTCTCGAACTGTGAGTCTGGGAGTCGAAAAAAGTAGGGGGTCCCATTCCTAGTGAGGAATGGGACGTGTGCTATGGACACCACAACAATACCTATCCAAAGCGTATATTTTTACCAGGTTTTCACTAGTAGAGAGAATATCTCTCTTGATTTTTTTGTTTTTTTTTTTCCTTTTTTCTTTTTGAATTTGTTTTGACTTTTTTTTTGAAAGATAATGGATACATGATAGGTCATAGAGGAAGTAATCAAGAATAATTTTCTTTGGATAGTGATCTTCAAAGATCTGAAATAATAGACCATAGCTTTTTATGGCATGCTCAAAGATGTTGGTATGGTAATGAGAAATGGAAATGAAACAAATGGTTGGATGAAGTAGGAGAGGGGTTTATGCAAAGGATTGGATAGGATGGATGAAAGGCTAAAAAATATGTGTTGGATGATGAATGAGGTATTGGAAGACTCATGTATGACTATATGGAAAGGGTGACAAGGTCAACTTTGACACACATCTTGAATGGTGACGGACAGATGAAGGGAAATGAATATGGATTTTGATTTTGGGAGAAAAGAACCCAAAATAGTTTTTAAAGTGGATGGAAGTTATTTGGATGGTGGATTTGAGAAAGCCTGGGGAAGCTTGAATGCCAATTTTGATTTTTTCTATTATGCAAGTCTGTTACGATAGACTTGGGAACCCACATAGTTCTTGAATTTTCTTTGTTTTATGATCCTTTAGAACGTATTACTTCAATAAGGAATTTGGGAACCCAAATTTTCTTTGATATTTCTTTTTGTTCAATGGGCCATTTTGACCTTTTGGATTCCTTTTTTTTTTGATAAAGATGTCAATTTGGTAGGATGCGTTGATTATTTGATGTATGGATTTTTGACTTTTTACTTTTATGCTTGGCATCCAAGTTTCTTCCTAAGGTATTCGGATTAATGGATGGATATGAATTATATGGAGGCATTTTAGAGGGGTGAAGGGTTCTCCAAGATATGTGACTTTGTTGAATTTGATATAAGAGAAGGATAAGTGTACCATAAACTAGTGGATAGAGGAATATATGGACCTAAGATGGAGGGAAGGGATGAAGGGGGATGTGTATATTTGGATTCCTAAGGTATTTGGATTAATGGATGGATATGAATTATATGGAGGCATTTTAGATGGGTGAAGGGTTCTCCAAGATATGTGACTTTGTTGACTTTGATATAAGAGAAGGATAAGTGTACCATAAACTAGTGGATAGAGGAATATATGGAGCTAAGATGGAGGGAATGGATAAAGGGGGATACATATATTTCGATTTGGATTTGGAAGGGAAACCAACACCTTTAGAATGAGCTTTGTAGCTAATGGAATGACCATGATAATTTGAATTTTCTTTGATATGGAATGGTTTTGATATACCTTTCTGTGGAGGTTTAAACCTTTGACTTGATAATTCATTTGACCAATAGGATGCTACAAGATTGGGGTAGATATGATATGGAAGAAATAATACGATTTTGAAGCAAACTATATTGGATGGAAGTGGATAAACCTATTTGACATGTATGGGGTTCATGAACAACTTGCAAAGAATTCTTTGATCATGAGGGGGATGAGGAGGACTAATGAGATCATGTGATGGAATAAGAGTAATGAAAGGATTATTTAGGAGAATAGGATCTTGTGGAAGGTATGTCAAATTAGGACATGGACATGATGGAATGGTAGGATCATAAGGAGGATCTAGATGGATGATAGGATATTTTGGTAGACATGAAGGTGAAGGGATACTTTGATCTTGACTTGGAAAGTGATTATTGGACTCCATTTTAAGGGTGGGTTTCTCTTGAGTATGAATGGAATCATTTGGAAGAATGGATAGGATTTCATGATCTTGATTAGGAATAGGAAGTTGAAGGTCCATAAGATTGGGAATAAAAAATTGACTTTCAGATAGATGGGGATCATCATTGATAGGATGGACATGGATGGTAGAATCTTCATGGGACTCCAAAAATATGGGTTCTTGGTAAAAAATTGGATAGATTTGGTAATTATTGGGATCTTGATCTTTATTTATTTCAGGACTTATTTCTTCCTTCTTTTGATTACTCTCTTGACATGGGGTATAAAAGGTGGATTCTTGGAAGAATTCAATATTTTTATATGAGGGAGAAGGGCTTTGAATGGAATTTTTTGAGATGGATTTTCTTGGAAATGGATCATAAGGTGGCATTGGATCTAGGATAGTTAAGTTGTAGAAAGGAATCACATCATGAAAGAGATTAACTTGGAAGTCCATTATGGATAGCCCTTGGAAACTCTCATTACTGGATATATCATTCGTTGGAAATGGAATATATTCCTCTTGTGACATTTTTAGAGATGGAGGAATAGTGGGAATTATGGAGGCCTCTTGCAGGAAAATTTCATCATGGGAGGTATATGTTCCATTGCTAGACATGGGTAGATGATTTTGTTTCTCTTGAACAATAGTTAGATGATTATTAACCAATTTTTGCCGCAAATGATTGAAAGGACTAGATTGATATTTTTGTTGGTTGTTTGATCTTGTTGGTGATACCATGTTGATACTTGCATGTTTCATGTCATTGGTTTATTGAATGTGTGATACCATAGGTTTATGCTCAATCATGCTTGATTAATGTCCAAAGGATGACATATTTTCAATTTTTGTCTATTTCAAAAATCCTTGACAATGAATTTGATGAAGTACAAAGATGCTAATTGACATGTGATTTGATTAGAAGCATGCTGATTGATTAATTATTAGGGTAGGGATATGTATCCTTCATGGTGTAAGAGTTTTGTTTTCATAGACTTTTAAAATCGTCAATCTCAGCTCACAATTCTTGCATTTTTTGTATGAGAATACTAGTTTTCCATTATTTTTGTGTCATCTCAAGGAAACTTTTTGAATATACTAAAGGGTCTATACCATCATAATAGTTAAGATCTTTCTCCTCATCGTAGGTGGGAAATGGATTGTAGTACATGTCATATGGGATGCTTATTGTTTGAGATTGCATGAGTGGTCTTTGACCAATAGGGTATGGAAGAGACATCTTGATATAGATTTGAAGTGTGATTCAAATTATTGTTGTAGTGATTCCAATGTGAAGGTGTCTTTTGAATTGAAGTTTGATAGAGAAATGTTTATCTCTATGATTTAGAGTTGTTATGTTTTGATTTTTATCTCTCAGTTCTAAGGACCTAGGATCCTTGATGGCAAACCTTGAATTTTGATTTGAAGGTTGTTTGATGACACTTACAACATGCAATATTGATTTTTACAACAAATTAAAGAGGCAAAAAACAATCCAATCCATAGTCACGAGAGACAAACATCGAATGCTTGTTCCAATTATTATTTTTTATTACTCTTTTACAAGAATAGATTTGAGAAAATTTTCCTAAGTTCAATTTGGTTTAGACATGACCAAAAAGGTGATTTTCTGATTAACAATGATCTAGTTAGGATTTTTGTTCAAAGAACCTACTTTTATCTCTCTTTTGAGATCTTCCCACCAATGCCAAGGAAGTTTTCACAATCTGTGAGGACTACTAGAGGAAGGCTATTACATGCTCTTTGTTAGAATAGTATGGTTAAAGTAGTTGTTCCATTCTTGGCTTTCCCTTTGTCTAACCTCATTAAGGCATGTCTCGGGAGGAATTTCCCCTAAGGTTTTATGCCACCTACTAAAAGAAATGAAATGAAAATAATAGTAGGTCTATGAGTCTAATCATCCAAAAGGATGAGACCATATCCATACTACTTTTAGCCTCCAAACACAACAAACATGGTTGTTGTTTTCAAGCCTTATCTATTGGAAAAAAAGTTTTTAATTTTAATGTTTGTTCACTCCTTAGAAGGAAAACCAATTGATTATATCATGAACTTGAAAAATGATATAAATAAATGACATAAAGAAATGACACAGAAAAAAGTTATAAGGCCTACCCGATTCAGAGCTAAGCAAGCGTAGTTGCATTTTTGACATTGTTTTATTTTTTGCACATACTTGGGTGATCGTTCTAGCTCCTTAACATCCACATCACCTTCCAAAAACATTAGTCCAAAACAAGACCATAAAAGTGAAGGATATAAATATGAAATAAAATACAATGAGCTTTAGAAAGGATAAGTACATAGATTGATATTTTACTCCATATTTAACGTGATTTCTTTTAATACTTTTCAAGCCAGTCATAAAGATGTACATTGTTGATTAATTGCAGATTTCAGAAAAATATAAGTGAAAAGAAGAAAATCCTATTCAAAATTTGTTAGCTTTCCAAAAATGTAAGAATTTTTGAAAAATATGCTCATTTGTGGCCCAAGGACATGATTTATCAAAACAAACCAGTTTTCAAAGATCTATTTATTTCAGCTATTATTTTTCATCAAAAAGAAAATAATAGAGAATAGACCCCTCTATAATTGTAATACCTATCCATAAATGTAAGAAATTCAAGAATATTCTCTAATTTGTGCCCATGATTACTTTTTTTATGAAAAAACATTAAAAAATAATTTAAAAAACAAAAAAATCCAAAAATTTCTATTTTTTCTATAATATCTTTATATCAGTGTCAACCTGCAAAAAATAATTCATAAACAAATTCTACACAGTTTGAGAGATATGGCCAAATATTTGAAACTTGATAATTTGGTCCTACTGGGCTGTTAGATTCATGTCAGATTCACCAAAATGTATATGCTTAAATCAACACACTCAAGAAATGAAGGTTAGTAGCACTGAATGATCTAATATTGAAATCAAATAAACTACCAAACATGAGCCTATGAACACCAAAATAAGAAGTACTAAATAATTGGAAACACACAATAAAACATGCAAACCAATCAAATACTCCAAGCTTTTTTTGCTTCTCTATGATCGTATGAAGTGTGCACTCAACTGTGATTTTGGCAACACTTAGAATCCAAGCTTTGAGAAATGATAAAAGATATTGATTTAGATGATAGCAAGATGGTATAAAATTGAAAGAGGTTCAATGTGAAAGTGAGTCATGGATTTAAGAGATAGGAGGGTTGTTTATATAGATTTTTCAGAAATCCATAAACAAATGAGATCGATTTGGGAAAATCATGATCAATGACTAAAGGATGAAAGAGACTGGAGGAATAATTGGAAAGTTTTCAATTTTAAATCAAAAAAGATAGAGGATAAAATTTGATATATTTTCAATTTTAGATAGATAGAGTTTCCAAAAATTGAAAATGGAAAGTTTTAAATCATTTCTGATTTTGGATTTTCAAAAAAATAGATTTTTCAGTTTATGAAGATTTTCTAATTTTATAATTTTATAATTCCTCGTATAATTGATTTTTTAGATTTTAGCAGATTTAATTGAATTAAAATTTCAATTAAATTTGAAAGATAAAATTAAATGAAATTAATTAGAAATTAAAATTGATGTGAAATGAAGAAAAAATCAAATTAAATTTAGAATTTAATTTAATAGAGAAGAATAAATTAGTTAATTTAAATAATCAATACTAATTATTTAGATTATGGGAAATTGAATATAATTAACTAATAATGATCAATTAATTCAAGGTTAAATAATTAAATAAACTTAATTATTTAATTAAAATTAGGGAACAATTAAATTATGGAAAGATTTGATAATAGAGAAATAAAGATGATTAATTAATGATTTAAGAACCTTTAGTTAATAGAAGAATAATTAGTGCGTTAAATGTAAGCTCGCAAGTCTATCCATTTTTGGGTGTCTACATTTGCCTCTCTTTGATATAATGCAAATATGAGCATTGTATCAAAGAATTTCATATTAAGTTATGCCCTAGCTTTCCCAAGTGATAGTAAGTGGACTATATGCTCTCTTAAGAGATTGTTTGTGCAAGAAAGGTATGAATGATCTCTCAATAGATGATGAGAAATGATAGATGAAATGATGAAAGAGAAGAATAGTTAGTAAGAAGTGAAGACTTAGTTAGATGATGATGATTGTTTGATTGATAGAGATTTCTTAATAAGAATCATGTCTGGTTTCAGGAACGACTCATCTTGTATAAGAATAGTGATAATGGCTGGTTTCAAGTAAGATACACCTTGTATAAGACAAGTGATAACATCTAGTTTTAGGAAAGATGCATCCTATATAAGACATATGATCATTGATAGATTGATAAGTGGATACCAAGACTTGGATTTTGAAAAATTGATGGATTGATTGATTTGATCGATAGAAGAAATCTTATTGAGAAGCATGGATGAGCTAGAAGAATGATTTAGAAGAATTGATGTTGTGCTATCAAGTTGGATGATGTATTGAATCATTGATAGATATTTTTTTACAGTTTTCACCATCATGATTTATTGATAATAAAGAGATATAATGACACCCAAATGTTGACCATCTAGATATCACTAATATCTCTAATTGACAAGCATAAAACAAAAAAGGAATGTTTCAATATCATTCTAGGTTGTCTCAGATCATGGGTGTGTGCGATTGCCAGTTGCATGACAATTCTTATCACATTCACCCTACATCATCCTTTCACAAAATTTTATTGTAACACTCCACAAATAAAAAACAAAGAAAATGAGATGATAAATCATCATAGCCTCTCTCACCACTTAGTGGTATCCTTGAGGAGCAAAGGAACATAATCATGAAAGATAAATCAATAATGTACTTGATATAAAGGACTTTGTCAACAACCTTACTGATCATTAATTGGATTGATTTGATGTTGATTTTATTCATTGTTGTGTCTTAGGAGTCCATTATTGATTTGTAAAGGTCATTGCTTTGATATGAATGTTTGATCATCAAATATTTCTACTTGTCGACAAAGATGTTTGATTACAATTTTTTTTGATGTGCTCTATTTTTTTGGATTTTTTTCAGGATCGTACATGATGTATTTGATCATTTTTTTTCCAGGATATTTTTTGAATGTTTTTGAATATTTTTTTAGGAATTTTTTTGAAGGAAATTTTTTAATTTTTAAAAATATTTCCAAGACATTAAGACTACCCCCAATGTCTATCAAGGAAAATGATTGATGGATGGTTTGGTAGATGGATGAAGGCCAAAGGTTCCTTAGTATGTCTTGGAGATGTTTGGATTTTAAGGACTATCCATAGGATGTGATAACATGTTTTGCCAAGATAGGGATTGACTATGACAAGATAGGTTGATGATATGGTGCATTGATTGGAATGAAATGTAGAAGTGTACATGTCAAGAGGATGTTGAAAACATTTTTGCATTTTTATGTCCTTTTATTTTTTGTCAAGATCAAGAGAAGAATTAATGATTGGTGAAGAAAGATCAAGAATGGACAAGATAAGGGATATTCATCGAAGGTTATGATAAGATAGGCAATATGGACCAAAAGGATATAGATAGGGTAAGAGACATGGACCAAAGTGATGTGGTAGGATAATGGATATGGACCAAAAGTATGTGGACAATGTGAAGCAGATAGGACATGTGATGTTTCTAGGGATAGTCAAAGCCTTGTCAAGATCAAAGTTAAAAAACAAATGGGGTTTGAATGCAAATAAGAAAAGGGATATCGAGGACATAGGATAATGGAGGAAATGAAAGGGATGCAATGTGATAGGAAAGCATGGATGAAATTTTCCTTCAAGTCTAGAATGCAAGAAGTTCATAACTTAAGAATGATGCCTATTTGTCATCTTTTCATCATGGTACCTATCCAAAGTGCATGTTTGTCAGGTTTTTAGTATTGGACAAAAAAAATTCTTTTGATTTTTTAATTGTGTTTTTCTTTTTCTTTTTTCCTTTTTCTTTTTGAATATGTTTTGACTTTTTTTGCGAAAGATAATGGACACATGATAGGTCATAGAGGAAGGAATCAAGCATAATTTTCTTTGGATAGTTATCTTCAAAGATCTGAAATAATAGATCATAGATTTTATGGCATGCTCAAAGATGTTGGTAGGGTCATGACAAATGGAAATAAAATGAATGGTTGGATGAAGCGGGAGAGGAGTTTATGTAAAGGATTGTATAGGATGGATGAAAGGCTTAAAAATATGTGTTGGATGATGGATGGGGTATTGGAAGACTTGTGTATGACTATATGGAAAGTATGACAAGGTCAACTTTGACACACATCTTGAGTGGTGATGGACAGATGAAGGAAAATGAGATTTTGGATTGATGGAGGAATGACCATAAATTTTGGATTTTATGGTGAAATGAATATGTATTTTGATTTTGGGAGAAAAGTACCCAAAATAGTTTTGAAAGTGGATGGAATTTGTTTGGATGGTGGATCTGAGGAAGCCTAGGGAAGCTTGAATGCCAATTTTTATTTTTTTCTAGTATGCAAGTCTTTTACGAGAGACTTGGGAACCCACATAGTTCTTGAATTTTCTTTACTTTGTGATCCTTTAGAATGTATAACTTCAACAATGGATTTAGGAACCCAAATTGTCTTTGATATTTCTTTTTGTTCAATGGGCCATTTTGACCTTTTCAATTCCTTTTTGTTTTTCATAAAGATGTTGATTTGATAGGACATGTTGATTCTTTGATGTATGGGGATTTTTTGAATTGTTACTTTTATGCTTGGCATCCAAGTTTCTTCCCAAGGTATTGGGATTAATGTATGTATATGAATTATATGAAGGCCTTTTGGATGGGTGAAGGTTTCTCCAAGATATATGACTATGTTGACTTTGATTTAGGGAAGGATAAGTCTACTATGAACTAGTGGAGAGAGGAATATATGGACCTAAGATGGATGGAAGGGATGAAGGGGGATGTGTACATTTGGATCTGGATTTGGATTTGGAAGGGAAACCAACACCTCTAGAATGAGCTTTGTAGGTGATGGAATTACCATGATAATTTGACTTTTCTTTGATATGGAAGGGTTTTGATTTACTTTTCCATGGAGGTTTAACCCTTTGACTTGATAATGCATTTAACCAATAGGATGCTTACTACAAGAGTGGGATCGATATGATATGGAAGAAAAAATATGGTTTTTAAGAAGACTAGATTGGATGGAAGTGGATAAACCTATTTGACATGTATGGGGTTCATGAATAACTTGAAAAAAAATCTTCAATCATGAGGGGGATCAGGAGGACTGACGAGATCATGTGATTGAAAAAGTGTAATGAAAGGATTCTTTAGGAGGATAGGATCTTATGGAAGGTATGGAGGATTAGGACATGGAGATGATGTAATGTTAGGATCATGAGAAGGATATTGATGGATGATAGGATCTTGTGGTGGACATGAAGGTGAAGGGATACTTTGATCTTGACTTGGAAAGTGATTATTGGACTCCATTTTAAGTGTGGTTTTCTCTTGACTATGAATGGAATCATTTGGAAGAATGGATAGGATTTCACGATCTTCCTTAGGAATAGGAAGTTGAAGATCCATAAGATTGGGAATGAAACTTTGATCTTTGGATAGATGGGGATCATCATTGATAGGATGGACATGGATGGTAGAATCTTCACAAGACTCCAAAAATATGGGTTCTTGGTAAAAAAATTGGATAGTTCTAGTAATTATTGGGATCTTGATCTTGATTTATTTTAGGATTTATTTCTTACTTCTTTTGATTATTCTCTTGACATGGGGTATGACAGGTGGATTTTAGAAGGGTTGAATATTTTGATATGAGGGCGAAGTGCTTTGAATGAGATTTTATGAGATGGATTTTACTTTAAATGGAGCATATGGTGACATTGGATCTAGGAAAGTTGAGTTGTACAAGGAAATCACATCATGAAAGGGATTAACTTGGAAGTCCATTGTGGATAGCCCTTGGAAAATCTCATTACTAGATATATCATTTTTTGGAAATGGAATTTTTCCTCTTGTGACATTTTAGGAGATGGAGTAATGGTGGGAATTATAAAGGCTTCTTGAAGGAAAATTTCATCATGGGAGGTATATGTGCCATTGATAGACATGGGTAGATGATTTTGATTCTCTTGAATAGTAATTAGATGATTATCAACCAATGTTTTCCACAAATGATTGAAAGGACTAGATTGGATTTTTTCTTGGTTGTGTGATCTTATTGTTGATACCATGTTGATGCTTGCATATTTCATATTATTGGTCTATTGAATGTGTGATACCATAGGTTTATGCTCAATCATGCTTGACTGATGTCCAAAGGATGGCATACTTTTAATTTTGTTTGTTTCAAAGTCCTTGACAATGGATTTGATGAAGTACATAGATGCTCATTGACATGTGATTTGATCAGAGGAATGTTGATTGATTTATTATCAGGGTAGGGATATATGTGATTCATGGTGTAAGACTTTTGTTGCCTTTGACTTTCAAAATCATCAATCTCAGCTCACAGTTCTTGCATTTGTTGTATGAATATACTAGTTTTCCATTTTTGTATCATCTCAGGGAAATTTTTTGAATATACAAAAGGATCTATGCCATCATAGTAGTTAAGATCTTTTTCCTCATCATAGGTGGGAAATGGATTGAAGTACATGTCATTTGGGTTGCTCCTTGTTTGAGATTGCATGAATGGTATTTGACAAAGAGGGTATGGAAGAGACATCTTGATATAGATTTGAAGTGTTTGGAGTGTGATTCAATTTTTTTTTAAAGTGATTCCAATGTTAAAGTGTCTTTTGAATTGAAGTCTGATAGAGAAAGGTTTATCTCTATGATTTAGACTTGTTATGTTTTGTTTTTATCTCTTGGTTCTAAGGACTTGGGATCCTTGATGGCAAACCTTGAATTTTCATTTGAAAGTTGTTTGATGACACTTATAACATGACATATTGATTTTTACAACAAATTAAATAAGCACAACACTCAATCCAATCAATAGTCATGAGAGATAAACATTGAATGTTTATTCCATTTTTTTTGACAAGTTCTTTACAAGAATAGATTCTAGGTTTGCCTAAGTTCAATTTATTTTGGACATAATCAAAAAGGTAATTTTCTAATTAATAAGGATATGTTAGGATTTTTGTTCAAAGAGCCTATTTTTACCTCTCTTTTGAGAGCTTCCCACAACACCATGGAGGTTTTTCATAATCTATGAGGACTACTAGAGGAAGGCTATTACATGCTCTTTGTTAGAATAGTGTGGTTAAGGTAGTTGTTCCACTCTTGGCTTTTCATCTCACTGACCTCGTTAAGGAAAGTCATCCAAAAGGACTCTTGAAACTAATAGTAGGTCTAGAAGTCTGATCATTCAAAAGAATAAGAGCATATCCCTACTACTTTTAGCCTCCAAACACAACAAACATGATTGTTATTTCCAAGCCTTATCTACTAGAAAAAAAAAAGGCTTTAATTTTAATGTTTGTTCATTTTGTAGAAGGAAAACTGATTGATTATATCATGAACTTGAAAATGACATAAGGAAATGATACAAAAAAATGTTTTGAAGCCTACCTGACTCGAAGCTAGGAAAGCCTAGGCATATTTTTGACATTGTTTTATTTTTTTCACATACTTGGGTGATCCTTCTATCTCCTTAACATCCACATCTTCTTCAAAAAATATTAGTCCAAAACAAGATTTGTCCTCATGGGCCATTGTAGTTCAACAAGTTTAACATATTCTCATCTATTAGATTAAAAATCAATCTACAGTGCTCGCTATGTTGTTGATCCAAAATGCATGAGTTTTAACCAAAGTGACATAGCGATTGTGTGACATGTGGAACATATGGGCCACATAGAGTTAAGATTACTTCATTTATAGTCATTAGATCGAAGGTGAATCCATGGTCATCATTATGTCATTATAGAAAGATGCATGATTTTTAATTATAGAGAGATAACAATGTGATGACATGTGTCCCAAATGTTGTAGCCATTACACCAAGGATGTTGATAAGATGGAAGGTTTCCAAATGTCACAACATGATTGGTTTGACTACCATGCTAGGAGACAAAATGTGAATCAATAACTAAAATAGATCACATCCATCAAATTTTTGTAGATCAATGGTCTTCTTTCAAATTTTGAGGTGAAACATGCATACCCACTCCCTGTAAAAAAATTATGAAAATTGAAGGCCTCTCATCCAAATTGATGTAGAAAATATAAAGGAAATTTGACATCTTATTTTGAAAAGGAATCATTGAAGAGCCATAATATAATGCTAGTGGAAACTAAGTTCTATACAAAGACAAATCACAAATTACTACAACAAGGAGGTTAAGAATTTGATCCGAGTAAGTAATTTTCATTCCCCTCAAAGAATTTTGATAATTATCTTTGTTTTTTCACAATGCCTCCAAAAAGGGGTTTTTTCGGGAAAAGAGGTTATCAACATAGAAATATGTATGATGATTTCTTAGAGAAAATGAATGAGTCAACCAATGACACAAACACAAATGTGGAAATTGATTCCTATTACTCCAAGGTTGAAAGTGGTAGAGGGTTTATATGATAGAGGTAATTTTATTCATGTTGTATAACCTCTAAGACTGGGTTACAACTTTTTAGAAAGTGGTTTTTAGAGGGAATATTATTTTCCCCACATGGTAATATTTGGAGTTTTAACCTCATAAAATTAGTTATTCCAGGAGTATTCATCTACTTAGACCTTCTAACTTCAACAACAAGGATGTATGATCTAATTACTAGGTCAATAAGGGGAATAAACAGAGAATGTGTATTGAAAATAACACCCAAGAAGATTCAAGAAATATTTAGGATGGACCCTATCTCACAATATCATGAGAATATTGATTTTAAAGAGTTAGAAAAAGGATACCAAGCCTAGTAGATGCAAATTAGGCATGGAGACTGGAGATGGCATCTACCAACTACTGGAAACATGACATTGGTCACAACCTCAACCCCAAAACCCTTCAAGAAGGAATTTTCCAATTATCATACCCTAGATATCTATATGTCTTTATGTAGGGTTTTTAGTGAAGATGAACAAGATTTTATGCCTATAAAATTTATGAATATGATGGTGCAGATTTCTTCTTTTGGAGTTAGTATCATTTTTTAATTTTCCTCTTTTCTAGCTGAGAAAATTCATGTTGGACTGATGGGGATTGCAAAGGGAAAGATAGAGAGAACCTTTGGATGGTACTTAATGTTAATGCATATGTTACTTTTTAAATGAGCTACTTATTTTGAAAAAGAAATGAAATTGACAAGATCACATGAAGGAGAACCTCTACCTATATAGCTTTGGAGTGTAGACATGTCTTGAGATGTAAATGAGGCCAGTTTTTTGTTATGTTTGATAGGTATTTTGCATAAAAATTGAAAATACTTTTGTCTAGGGATAACCCAAGGATTCCTAAATTTATCTTAGATTCATCAGACCTATGGACTCCCCAACTAAATTAAAAGTTTCCAATAATTGAGCAGATATTATCCCATATCCAGTGTCCATTGTGTTTAGAGTCTATGAATTTTAAGGAACTCCACATGTGTTACCATACCAAGTACCTCTGAAGGTTGGTTTAGCTAAGATATTATGGTAGATAGGTGGTTTAGAGGAATTGGAATTAACAAGTAGATCAAGAAGCTCTATTTTTCCCATATGCACTATCGCTCACCAATTTGTGATCACAAAAGGCGGTTGGGTTTTCTTGTATAATTTTTTTAACCGTTATAAAATGGAAAATTCCCATGCAATTTTTTCTAATAATGAGGAATTTTTTGAGGTATTAAAGAAGAGAGAAAAAGAAAAAGCTTGTGAACATCTTTTCTATTACCCTAAAGATATCATAAGGAACAAGTTTTCCTTACAAGAAGAGGAAGTGAAAAAGGAAAAATTGAGAGTTTATTCTAGAGTTTTGGAATTTGTGAATTGTTTTGAGAAAGATTACAACACATTATCAAATGCTAAAACAATGGATGATAAGGTAAACAAGATAATGAATTTCTTCAAAGAGATAATGGATACTCTCAATGAGAAGAAGTTTATCCTTATTAGAACTTGCGTTGATCATATTGTGGGCCCAAGGAAGCATGTTATTCAAAAAAGGTCTGGTTATAGTGTAATCAAGATGATAGAGAATAATGATAATAATGGGAAAGAAAAAATAGAGGTAGATGTATTTGTTTCCCCAATCCATAAGAGATCTTAGGTTGAGGTAAATCCATCAGAACAAGCACCCAAGAGGAAGAAAATTGGAGAAGATTCCATGATTGAGGGTATGGTTTATACACCATCTCAGTCACCCCTTCGCCTAAGAGATGAACAACTAAAAAATTAGGGCGGTATCTTTATTACTTTAGTTGAATTAGAAGGGGGAACATTAAAAGAACCTTATGTACCCAACTTGGAGCTAACTGTAGTTGATTTTAAGGGGCAAGAGTTAGATCCTATGATTGAACAAGCTAGTCATAAGTTCCTATCAAATGACAGTTTCATCAAATCAATATCTTTTTATCAATTTGCATGGACAATAAATATTGTAAATTTTGAGAGATGGCATAAAAGGAAAATAGAGCAACCAGATAAACAAGACTCTATCATAGAATATGACATAAAGGAGGAAATGATGTAGGAGTTTAATAGAATAACCCTAGAGGAAGGAAGAAGAATGGTCGAAATAGCTGGGGTGCAACTCCTTCCCAATTGGGATATTGTCGATGCTATGATTTTTGATACAATTAGAAAAGGAATAAATACTGAAGAAAAATCTTGAAGAACATTAGGGGGTGTCAAATATAGTGAATATCATGTTGCCCTAGTAATTTGGTCATTACAAAAAGGGAATAAGTCCCTCTCCTCTGACCCTAGTGATTCAGATGTAATATGAAATTTGATTATAAAGAGGTAGAAGATACTCCAAATGATGAGGTGTCTGAGATGAATGTTGAAACTGCAAATCTTGCACTAGCTATTGCAAAGAAAGAAAAGAAATTTGTGCAGGAACTACATGTGAAATATGGACAAGTTCTCATAGCTTATAATGAAGAAGTTAAGAAGAGGCTAAGATTTAAAAATGAACTTTCTCAATATAAAGGGAAACAAGTTAAAATATCAAAAGTGTGTTGGATACAATTGATTAATCATGTGTTGTATTTGATGTTATACAAATGCCATAATTATTATTAGTCAGTATATGTCGAGCTCACTCGAGAAGTGAAGACAGTTCTTAGTGTCTACTAAGTGTTCCTATGTTTTCTTAGTTTAGAAGGCATTGTCTATTGAGTTCACTCGGGTGTTGAAGGAAAAGTTGTAGGAAGCGAGTGTTAATTGAGCTCACTCGAGTAAGAAAGGAAAGTTGGATGGAACCAGTGCTAACCGAGCTCACTCAGTTGCCAAAAGATTTTTGTAAGATTGCAGTGTTAATAGAGCTTCTATTTATTAATGAAGGAAATTATTTCTTAGTTAGTTTCTATTGAGCAGGGTCAGCTAGCAAAGGATTTTCCTATTTTGTTGTATTGAGTTTAATTGATCTATCTATTGATTCAAGTTGACTAAGGTGATGAATATTGATTATTATAAGTTGTATTTGAGCTGACTTGAAAAATTGAAAGGTATAAGTATAAGGTCAAGTTGTGATTTCAATGTGTGGAAGCAAGTGTACAAGTGAATGCAAGAGAATGTGCAAATTATGGTGATGTGATTGAAGATCTATAGATAAGCAGAATATTCTTGTGGTGCAACAAAGTCATATTTGATCAAGAAGGATCAAGTACAAGCCTAAATAGAGATCTAAAATAAGAAATAAAGTTGTATTCAAGTTAGGTCAATTCATTGTTACTCTCTAACCATTGTAGCAGTGATCTAAATCTCGAAACAGAGTTGGCTTAACAACTATTTGCAAATCCTCTAACAAGGTGGCAATTCCATTGAATTATTCTCAAGACCTCTAACCAAGACACTCCTAATAGGGTGATTAAATTCTTTAATAGGTTCACACCTAATAGTGTGTTTTGTAACCTTTAACAGGGTTGGCTCCTAGTAGGACTCACTTTAGAAGAGTGAAAATCAGTAACTAGTTGCTATTAGTGGTTTTTTCCAAATTGGGTTTTCACATTAACTCTTGGTGTCAAATTTGTTCATGTTATTTTCTTTACATGTTTGCAACTAAGTTGGAGTAATGATAATCATAGATAACATTTAATGGTTTATATGTTAACCTTTTACTAAGCTAATCCAGTTACTACTGAGTTACAACATTCTATGTGTTTACCAAGCTTCAGCAATATTTAGTCATTTGTTTGCATTTTGTATTGACATCAAAAGGGATTTGGGATTTATTTTTGTAGTAACTAATTCACCACTCCTCTCTCAATTACTCCTCTTATATTTACAACAATTAGTATAAGAGCTTTTGGTGCTTGTAGAGAAGGTTTGAAGAACCTAAGCTAAATATCAAGATGTCTTACAAAAGAGAGATTCTCAAGTTGAATAGAGGCAACTTTGTAGCATGGAAAGGACTGGTAAGATTGCATCTGGCTACCATCAGTGATTCAATTTGCAAGTATCTTAATTCTAAATACAAGACTCCAATTAGAACATTATCAGTTGAAGATATTTTTGAAAAGAATAATCATAATATCATGATGATTGATATTGCATCTTCTTTCAGTTATGCTGAATTTGATGAGGTAAAAGATTGCAAAACTGCTTTTACAATGTGGAACAAACTAAAAGATATCTATGAAAGAGATGACAATGTGAGAAGAGCCAAATCAAAAAGTCTTACAGGAAAATTTGATCAAATGAGAATGAGAGAAGATGAAAACATTGAAAAATATGTGGAAAGAATCAAGGTCATTGTAAGTGCAATCAAAGTATCTGGAGGAGACATCAAGGAGGAAACTATTGTAAGTAAAGTGCTTAGAACTCTTCTTCCTATTTATGCAATTATGGTATTTTCTATTCAAGAAATGAGATGTGATAGGGTTGGATGCTCTAGTTGGAAGACTAATAGCCTTTTGAGTTAGACAATTATGATAACTATGTTCCTGCTTCAAAGAATATTGAATCTACAATTAAAAGGGTAAAAAGTCAAAATCCAGTCAGTTAGGAAGTGAAGAAGATGGATCATTAGAAAAAATTTCATACAATGATCTTGAAGTTGTTGAAGCCCTGCTTGCAAGGAAGTATTCCAAAGGAAGAGGGAAGTACAAAGGTAAAGTTCCTCTGATATGCTTTTCTTGTGAAGAAATTGGTCACATTGCTGCTAGGTATCCATATAAGGAAATGAAGGATGAAAATAAAAACAACAAGCATAAAGGCAAGAAGGACTCCAAGAACTACAGGAACTTCAAGGAAAAAGGTAAGAAATCTTGTTTCATAGCTAAAGATTCTGATAACAATGAAGATGAAATGGTTTATATTACTGTGAAAGGTGAATTTTATGATGAAGGAGATAAGATGGCACTTATCTCTCATATTATAAAAAATGATGTATGGATTATTTAAAGTGGTTGCTCACATCATATGAATGGTGACAAAACAAAATCTGAGCATATGGAATATTATGATGGAGGTAGTGTAAGATTTGAAAACAATGAACCTTGTAATATAAAAGGAAAAGGATGTATCTTATTAACTAAAGAACTTGTGTGTGATAATGCTTATTGGATTGAAGGACTAAAACATTATCTACTAAGTGTGGCTCAGTTGAATAACATTATATTCAAAGTAAAATTCATGAATGGATAGGCCAAACTATTGGATGGGAAAGGAAATTTGGTTGGTTCTGGAAAGCAAACAAAAGGTAATCTATTTTATCTTGATATCAATGATTGTTCATGTTTTATTTCTCAAGTAAAAGAAAGCTGTTTATGGCACAAAAGACTATGTCATGTGAAATTTGATAATTAGGTTAAGATAAGCAAACATAAAAGAGCAAGAGGTATTCCTAGTTCGAAGAAGATTAACATGGGTCTATGCAAGAATTGCCAAATTGGTAAGATGGAAAAGATGAGCTTCAAAAGAAAAGACTATCAGTCAGAAGAAGTGTTGGAAATTGTTCATACAGACTTATGTAGACCTATTGGAATAGAGAGTTATAATGGAGAAATTTTTTTCATTATCTTTGTTGATGACTACTCTAGAATGATGATAGTAATGTACCTAAAAGAAAAATCTGAAGCTTTTCAAAAATTCAAGTGGTATCTAGCAAGAGTAGAAAAACAAACTGGAAAGAAGTTGAAATGCCTAAGATCAGATAGAGTTGGTGAATTCATTTCCCATAAATTCAAAAATTTCTACATTGAAAGAGGAATAAAAACACAAGTATCTACTCTTAGTACACCACAATAGAATGGTATAGTAAAAAGAAGAAATAAATCTATCATAGATTGTGTAAGAACCCTGATGATTGAAAAGAATGTTGCTCTCAAATACTTGAAGGAAGCTATCAACATTGTAGTTCATACCTTGAAGAGAGTTTAGTTGAAGAAAGATTCAAACAAGACACCTTATCAGCTATGGTATGGCTACAAACCTAATGTAAGTTACTTGAAGGTATTTGGTAGCAAATGTTACATATTGAAAGAATCTAGAAAAGGAAAATTTGATGTAAAAGGTGATGAAGGAATATGTTTAGGATACTATTGTAGAATAAAAGCATATAAATGTTTGAATTTATCTACTCACAAAATTATAGAAAGTGCACATGTCAAAATTGATGAATACATAGAAAAGAGTGAAGAAGAAAGCATCAAGAAACCTGAAGAGTACAAAAGATTCATTTACTATGAACCTGATACCCTTCCTAATCTATTTGAAAGAAAATATGCTTCAACTCTCAAGTCCCCAAAAACTCCAATAGCTACCGAGTTGAAAACAATGCAACCTAAGCTACAAGGACCCAAGTCACAAACAAAGGCTACCAAGCTAGTTCAAACCAAGCCTAATGGACCTGAGTCACAAAAAAAAGTACCTAAGCTTGAAACTAAAATTCAAGAAGAAGATGATGGAACTCATTCAAAGACCACAAAGCCTATATTAGCAAGATATGTCTGAAGACATCATGCACCAGATCAGATCATTAGAGATAAATTAGATGGAACAATGACAAGAAGCAAATTAAAAGGTACATGTCTACTTGCTAAATTTGAACCTAGAAATCTCAAAGATGCTCTAGAAAATGAAAGTTGGATTGAAGCAATGAATGAAGAGATGGAACAAATATAGAAGAATAAAACTTGGACTCTTGTTCCTAGACCCAAGGATAAAAATGTAATTGGTACAAAATGGGTATTTAGAAATAAGTTGAATGAAGATGGAAAGGTATCAAGAAACAAATAAAGATTGGTATGCAAAGGTTACTCTTAAGAAGAAGGTATTGTCTATAATGCCCTGCCAAGGGATCCAAAGAATTAACCTAGAATTTCACTAAGTTTGGTAGCATTTTTTTTTTTTTTTTTTCAAACATGAAATTAAATACCACATATAACTCATGCACCATATGGAAGCAATAGCAATGTCCATTTGAAAGTAAACATAACATACATAATAGATTACATTCTTTAAAGATCCCTTAACGTTGAATAACATCTAAAAACATCTAACATACATGAATCCATCTAGTACAACATCCAAATGAAATAATAATGATAAGTTCAATATTTATTCTTTACATTTCAAATGCTCATTCATCCTTTGTACATGTCATAGGGTATGACAAGCTCAAAAGAATATACATATGTGAATTATGGTACATCATCCTATTCTAATCCATGATACATCAAAGTAAAGATAATCACATGATACACATGATATATCATAAAGATCAATAATAATAAACTAAGTGCACAGTTCCTCTCAACCGTTAATAGCATCATTAGACCATCGTGGATCCTAACCATACCTCCGTGTGTAACATTCCAAATCACCGAAGAGATCATCCATATTAACATAGTAGGAATGTCACTCCTAACATATACTATATCATATGTAGAAAGTTATCTAACATAAGATAACATCATCTAACATACGCTAATCATCAATGAAAGGATACATATCCACCATCATGAAGGATGCATCAGCCACGATGTCTCAATAGATCTCAAATGATAAGAGTGGAAAATACACTACCACCCGACTGCGTGGCGTAATGTCCCCTTTCTAGCATTCATAGCATGATGTTGTCGTTAGCCTATTTCCCCACAGTCCCATAGGCTAACTAGGACATTAAAGGGGCTTAGAGGCCATTTGGCCTAGACAGTTTTAGTTGCAGGTCTTTCTGAGGGGTTCTGGGGCAACTTTGGGCATACTTACTATTTATAGTAAGTCATCTTGGACATGGCCGGACATTCAGTCACAGTGGTATGTCGATGGTAATTGTTTAAAATCGACAGGAAAACTTATTTATCATTGATAAGATTTGTTATGCATTGATAAAGCCATTTTATAAAGTTAAATTTAAATATTTAACTTTATTAATGCATAGACTATAGTTTGTGCAAAATATTTAAATTAAAAGAGTTCCCTTTATTTTTATAACACATTGGAGACATAAGGTACATAAAGGGAGTTATGTTTTATCCCACATTGAGAAAATGAAGGATTGAGCTCTGTTGAGAACACTATAAAAGAAATGGAAGAGCTTTTTTTTTGTATGCTTGGATGAAGATTAATGTTATGTTGCTGGATATCTGATTATCAGGCTTGGAGGACGGAATCCCTCTTTGCTAGCATTCTCTTCACTGTTGGAAGACACAGTCAGGAGGATCAAGGGTGTTTTCACTTTAGGAAACACATTGGGTTTCATTTGGGGTGTTTGCATAAATAAATTTACAAGGGTTTGAGGTGCAGATCTGAAGTTAGTTATTGCTATAGTGCCACATGAATAATATTTTGCTACAGTTGGCATGAATAGTATTTTGCTATAGTATGACATGAACAGTGTTGGTATCAAGTTTACTTGTTTTTTCGGCTGATTAGAAGTTTGGAGGGCTGGCCAACTACATCTGCAAAATACTACAACAACTAATTCCAGGTTTCTTCTGTCAACTTTTGATATTTTTCATAATAATTGTTGAATACAAGTCTGAATAGTTGTTGCAGCCTTTAAGGCAGCTGTAAGTGCACATCTACGTTTAAAAATCACCCTTTATTAGCAGATTGAAAGAGTTTCTAGATTTTTCATATACTATTGAATGTGTGCCAAGTGTTTGTGAAAATGTTATGATGTGTATTATGCATTTTAATGTCACTTTATAGTTGTTCGTAAATCTACTCATTGGAAAGCAATTTATTGAGGAAATCAGCTTTATGAGTTTGCATACAAAGTGTTTGACAATATTGCTTAAGTTAAATTTTTGCAAGTCAAAATTCAAATCAGGGGAGGATATTATAGTGGTATCAAAGCTATAAGTCCTACCATCCTGTGGAGGTCTTATAGGAAATTTGGAACTGGCGGATAGAGGGGAAAGTGTTTGATGAAATGTCAAAACACTAAAATCAGAGCATTTATGTTTGAGCATGCGACAGGGGCCTTATAATTTCTGCAATACCAGAGCAAGACAAAGTAAGAGTTCAGACCTGCAAAGCAAACAATCTAGTTCATCCGTACAGGGGGTATAGAATCCAGTCATACAGACACAACAGAGGTATTCTTTGATCAAGACAGCAATATGGGTGACCGAGATGATAGGAATACAAGATTAGGTGGAGGCAGGAATGCTAATCCAGAGCTTGGAGAGGAAAGATTCTTACAGTTATTAGAGACCTTGGTACAGGGTTAGCGAGTAGCAGAACAAAGGGCACAGGAACAGAATCAGAGATTGGATCTTATGATGCAGATGATGGCTCGTCAAATGGGGTTGAATGCTAACATGGGTGGAGGAAATAATCAGAATGGTAACAATCAGAATGGAAATGATCAGGATGTGACACATAATGGAGATGAACAAGTTGGGAATAATTTTGGTCATGCACCCCAGCAAGCTAGCATAGTGAGTTCAAGGCCCGTGATTCCTACATTTCCTCCTAGAGCTCTAGAGCAACTCGTACCAGAGCCCCAGATTATTGATATACAGGACCAATTGAGAAGAGATTGGGAAGCCGAAGGGCTAGATTTTACTATTGCAATTACCTTTAGGGAGTATATGGATGTATGGATGAAACATATGCCACATGGACATGATAGGAACCAGAGCTATGAGCTACGGAAGGAAGTAGGGAGACTTGAGTTACCATATTATGATGGCTCAGGAAAGTCTATAGCAAGAGCTTGGGTTCAAAATCTTGACACATACTTTCAATTGAACCCTATGCCCGAGGAAGAAGCTATTAAGTATGCAAAAATTCATCTGGATGGGTTAACACACGAGTGGTGGCATCATGGTATGGTCACTATGGGACATGCACACATTACCTCATATGTGGAGTTTACAGAGAGGCTGATTGAACATTTTGATAGGAAGGATCCAGAACTCCATTTCAAGGAGTTAGCTCAGCTTAAACAGTGGGGATCATTGGAAACATACATTTCAGAGTTTTAGAAACTTGCAGTGTTAGTAACAGATGTATCTGAACGGAGGATACTAGTTCTATTTATGGATGGGTTAGCTGATCCGTTGAGAGGGTGGATTAAAGCTCTCAACCCTCCCACTTTGCAGGAAGCCATTAAGAAAGATTGTGACATGGATTCCTCTTCATCTTCAAAAAATAAATTCTAGGCAAAGAGTTTCCCTTCAAGGAAAGATAAGGACAGGAAACCTTTTCATAAAGAGGTTCAGCCAGCTAAGGAGGAAAGTAAGAGGTTGGAAAAGGAGACACTTAATGATCTCAGGAAGAAGAAGCTTTTCTTTCATTGCAGGGAGCCTTGGGATTTTTCACATAAGTGTCCATTGAAAGCAAAAGCTAAGCAGATGGAGTACTTTTCAGCCGAAGAGTCAGTAGATGGAGATTTAGAGCAGTCATCCGAATCAGATGGAGATGATGATAGTTCTTCACAGGAGGAAGCACACGATGATAGCACGATAGCTCAATTGTCAAGTATACAGGAGGCTGTCACTTTCAGAGTTAGGGGAACCTTGGATGGATAGAGAGTTGTGGCACTCATTGATACAGGGGCAACACATAACTTCATTGATGAGAAGTTTGTGACACGCAGAGGGCTACATACAGAAGAGCATAGGGGATTTAAGGTGATGGTTGCCGATGGCTTCAAAATTGAATGTACCAAGAAAATCTCCAACTTGCAGCTTCATTTGGGAGATTATGACATGACAGGAGATTTCTTTGTGGTCAACATTGGTGATCAGGATATGGTGCTTGGGATGAACTGGATGAAGTCTCTGGTAGAGTTTACATTTAACCTTGAGAAAATGGAAATGAGGTTTGAGGAAAATGGTAAGAAGATAGTGCTTAGAGGTTTGTCAGATGGGAGACTTTGAGTGGTGTCACTCAAGGGGATGCAGAGTTTCTTTAGACATGATCAGGTGCAGTGGGCAGCAGAGTTTAGAGTAATGCCTGAGATGACAGAGCAGCATAAACAAGAGTATCCACCTGATGTACAAAAAAAATAACCAAACATACTAAGGTGTTTGGTGAGATACCTCTAGGGAGACCCTCAGATAGGGGAATTGAGCATGTTATTGAATTAGAGGAAGGGGCTAAGCCAGTTATCATCACACCTTACCGCCATTCGAAGAGATGTAAGGATGAAATAGAAAAGGAAATTAAGGAGTTGATTGACATGGGGCACATACGGCCAAGCAAGAGTCATTTTGCTTCTTCAGTAGTATTGGTGAAGAAGAAGGATGGTACAATGAGGATGTGCATTGATTATAGGGAGCTAAACAAGAAGACAATCAAGAACCAATACCCTATCCTGCGCATCGATGAGCTTATTGATGAATTGCATGGTGCATGCTACTTCTCCAAGATTGATTTGAGATCCGGCTACCATCAGATACGGGTTAGAGAGGTGGATGTGGAGAAGACAACTTTTAGATGCCACTATGGACATTTTGAGTTCTTAGTCATGCCCTTTGGGTTGACAAATGCCCCTGCCACTTTCCAGTCCTGTATGAATAGAGTGTTCAGAGATCAGTTGAGGAAGTTTGTGTTGATATTTTTTGATGATATACTGATATACAGCCGTACTTGGGAGGAACATTTGAAGCATATTGATACAGTGCTCAATATTCTAGAGAGGGAGTCATTACATGCCAAGATGAGTAAATGTGAGTTTGGGATGACAGAGTTGCTCTATCTAGGGCATATTATTAGTGCAGGAAGTGTTCGCGTTGACCCAGACAAGATCAGGGCCATTCTAGATTGGCCACCACCAAGGAAAATTTCACAACTCAAGGGATTTCTCAAGCTTTGTGGGTTCTACCGCAGATTTGTGAAGGGATTTTCACAGATAGCAGCACCACTTATAGATTTGACATGAAAAGATAGTTTCAAGTGGTCAGAGAGGGCTCAGGATTGTTTTGACAGGTTTAAGGAGCTGATGAGTACATGTCCTGTTTTAGCCATTCCAGATTTCACCAGGCCTTTTGAGTTGTAGTGTGATGCCTCGAGAGAGGGCATAGGAGCTGTTCTCATGCAAGAAAAACATCCCATCACATATGAGAGCAGAAAATTATGAGGTGTGGAGAGAACCTACAACATCTACGACAAAGAGATGCTAGCAATCATGCATGCGCTAGCTAAGTTCAGGCAATACTTAGTGGGAAGCCGATTCACAATAAAAATAGATCATAATAGCTTGAAACATTTCCTTGGATAGAAGGACCTTAATGATAGGCAACAGAAATGGGTGAGTAGATTATAGGCCTATGATTTCGACATAGCCTATGTCAAAGGGAAGAAAAATATTGTTGCAGATGCTTTATCTAGAAGGCCTCATTTTCTTACTGTTGGGATAGTCATGGATGATTGGTGAGAGATGATCTTGGCAGAATATGCTAAGGATAGTTGGGCATCTAGCATTATTGAGGGAGTTATTCAAGATAGTCGATACACTGTCGTAAATTATCTGATCATCTACAAGGAAAGGATTTATTTACAGAAAATTTTGAGGGCATTTCATGATTCACCAATGGCAGGACATTCCGGATTCTTTAAGACATATCGGCAGGTGAGAGAGCGCTTAACTTGGAAAGGACTCAAATCAGAGGTGCTTCAGTTTGTTAGGGAATTCCCTATGTGTCAGCAAAACAAACAGGAACATTCTTTTTCGGGTGGTTTACTATAGCCCCTACCCATACCAGAGAAGAAGTTGGATATCATTTCCATGGATTTTATCATAGGCCTCCCCAAGGCACAGGGTTGGGATTGTATCTTTGTTGTGGTAGATAGATTGACAAAATTTGCACATTTTTTTGCAATTTCATCTACATATTTAGCAGCACAAACAGCAGAACTATTTTTTCGAGAGGTATTCAAACTACATGGGATACCATGGAGCATAGTTAGTGACAGAGACAATAGATTTATGAGCCACTTTTGCCAGGAGTTGTTCAGGTTATGTGGAACAGAGCTCACTCCGAGTACCAGCTACCACCCCCAAACTAATGGGCAGATAGAGATAGTGAGCAAATGGGTTGAGGGGTACCTTTGAAACTACATTGCAAGAGAGCAGAAGGCTTGGGTGAAGTGGCTACATCTAGGGGAGTACTGCTATAATACCTCTTTCCATATGTCTATTCAAATGTTCCCTTTTATGGCACTGTACGGGTATGATGCTCCTAATTTTTTGGATTTGTTATTTGGGGACAGCAGGGTGCCTAAGGCCAAGGATACTTTGCAGGAGTGTCAAGACATTATGTGATCCTTGAAGGAAAATTTGCAAAAGGCACAAAATCAGCAGAAGCAATATGCTGATCAGCACAAGGTTGAGAGGTCTTTTGAGGTGGGAGATATGGTGTACCTCATGTTACAGCCGTATAGACAGTCCTCTCTCAAGAAGAGTGGAGCAAAGAAATTGAAACCACACTACTATGGACTGTTCAAAGTAATCAGGAGAGTGGGCGAAGTAGCTTATGAGTTGGAGTTGCCTGCAGACAGTAAAGTACATAATGTGTTCCATGTGTCACGCCTTAAGAAGGCATTGGGTCACAATGTGGTGCCTTCAGTAGTATTACCACCTCTTGATGATGAGGGAAAGCTTATCTTGGTTCCTGAGGCCATACTTGACTGCAGGGAGAGGGTGCTTCGCAGGAGGACTATCAGGGAGTATCTAGTGAAGTGGAGGAACCTACCTGTCGAGGATGCTACTTGGGAAAATGAGCAGATATTGCAGCATCCAGAGCTAAAATTGCTTGAGGACAAGCAATTTTGGGAAGGGTAGACTGTAATGTCCCCTTTCTAGCATTCAAAGCATGATGTTGTCGTTAGCCTATTTCCCCATAGTCCCGTAGGCTAACTAGGACATTAAAGGGGCTTAGAGGCCATTTGGCCTAAACAGTTTCAGTTGCAGGTCTTTCTGAGGGGTTCTAGGGCAACTTTGGCATACTTACTATTTATAGTAAGTCATCTTAGACATGGCCGAACATTCAGTCACAGTGGTATGTCGATGGTAATTGTTTAAAATTGACAGAAAAACTTATTTATCATTGATAAGATTTGTTATGCATTGATAAAGCCATTTTATAAATTTAAATTTAAATATTTAACTTTATTAATGCATAGACTATAGTTTGTGGGAAATATTTAAATTAAAAGAGTTCCCTTTATTTTTATAACACATTGGAGACATAAGGTACATAAAGGGAGCTATGTTTTATCCCACATTGAGAAAATGAAGGATTGAGCTCTTGTGAGAACACTATAAAAGAAATGGAAGAGCTTTTTTTTTGTATGCTTGGATGAAGATTAATGTTATGTTGTTGGATATTTGATTATCGGGCTTGGAGGACGAAATCCCTCTTTTCTAGCATTCTCTTCGCTGTTGGAAGACACAGTCAGGAGGATCAAGGGTGTTTTCACTTCAGGAAATACACTGGGTTTCATTTGGGGCGTTTGCATAAAGAAATTTACAAGGGTTTGAGGTGCAAATTTGAAGTTAGTTATTGCTATAGTGCCGCATGAACAATATTTTGCTACAGTCGGCATGAATAGTATTTTGATACAGTACGGCGTGAACAGTGTTGGTATCAAGTTTACTTATTTTTTCGGCTGATTAGAAGTTTGGAGGGCTGGCCGACTACATCTACAAAATACTACGGCAACTAATTTCAGGTTTCTTCTGTCAAATTTTGATATTTTCCATAATAATTGTTGAATACAAGTCTGAATAGTTGTTGCAGCCTTTAAGGTAGTTGTAAGTGCACATCTACATTTAAAAATCACCCTTTATTAGCAGATTGAAAGAGTTTCTAGATTTTTCATATACTATTGAATGTGTGCCAAGTGTTTGTGAAAATGTTATAATGTGTATTATGCATTTCAATGTCACTTCATAGTTGTTCTTAAATCTACTCATTGGAAAGCAATTTATTGAAGAAATTAGCTTTATGAGTTTGCATACAAAGTGTTTGAAAATATTCCTTAAGTTAAATTTCTGCAAGTCAAAGTTCAAATCAAGGGAGGATATTACAGTGGTATCAGAGCTATAAGTCCTGCCATCCTATGGAGGTCTTATAGGAAATTTGGAACTGGCGGATAGAGGGGAAAGTGTTTGATGAAATGTCAAAACACTAAAATCAAAGCATTTATGTTTGAGCATGCGATAGGCGCCTTATAATTTCCGCAATACCAGAGCAAGACAAAGTAGGAGTTCAGACCTGCAAAGCAAATAGTCTAGTTCATCCGTACAGGGGGGTATAGAATCCAGTCATACAAACACAGCGGAGGTATTCTTTGATCAAGACAACAATATGGGTGACCGAGATGACAGGAATACAAGATTAGGTGGAGGCAAGAATGCCGGTCTAGAGCCTAGAGAGGAAAGATTCTTACAGTTATTAGAGACCTTGGTACAGGGTCAGCGAGTAGTAGAACAAAGGGCACAGGAACAGAATCAGAGATTGGATCTTATGATGCAGATGATGGCTCGTCAAATGGGGTTGAATGCTAACATGGGTGGAGGAAATAATAAGAATGGTAACAATCAGAATGGAAATGATCAAGATGGGACACATAATGGAGATGAACAAGTTGGGAACAATTTCGGTCATGCACCCCAGCGAGCTAGGACAGTGAGTTCAAGGCCCATGATTCCTACATTTCCTCCTAGAGCTCTAGAGCAGCTCTTACCAGAGCCCCAGATTACTGATATATAGGACCAGTTGAGGAGAGATTGGGAAGCCGGAGGGCCAGATTTTACTGCTGCAATTACCTTTAGAGAGTATATGGATGTGCGGATGAAACATATGCCACGTGGACATGACAGGAACCAGAGCTATGAGCTACGGAAGAAAGTAGGAAGACCTGAGTTACCATATTATGATGGCTCAGGAAAGTCTACAGCAAGAGCTTGGGTTCAAAAGCTTGACACATACTTTCAATTGAACCCTATGCTCGAGGAAGAAGCTATTAAGTATGCAGCAATTCATCTGGATGGGTTAGCACACGAGTGGTGGCATCATGGTATGGTCACTATGGGACATGCACACATTACCTCATATGTGGAGTTTACAGAGAGGCTAATTGAACATTTTGATAGGAAGGATCCAGAACTCCATTTCAAGGAGTTAGCTTAGCTTAAACAGTGGGGATCATTGGAAACATACATTTTAGAGTTTCAAAAACTTGCAGTGTTAGTAACAGATGTATCTGAATAGAGGATACTAGTTCTATTTATGGATGGGTTAGCTGATCCGTTGAGAGAGTGGATTAAAGCTCTCAACCCTCCCACTTTGTAGGAAGCCATTAAGAAAGCTCGTGACTTGGATTCCTCTTCATCTTCAAAAAATAAATTCCAGGCAAAGAGTTTCCCTTCAAAGAAAGACAAGGACAGGAAACCTTTTCATAAAGAGGTTCAACCAGCTAAGGAGGAAAGTAAGAGGTTGGAAAATGAGACACTTAATGATCTCAGGAAGAAGAAGCTTTGTTTTCATTGTAGGGAGCCTTGGGATTTGTCACATAAGTGTCCATTGAAAGCAAAAGCTAAGCAGATGGAGTACTTTTCAGCCGAAGAGTTAGTAGATGGAGATTCAGAGCAGTCATCTGAATCAGATGGAGATGATGATAGTTCTTCACAGGAGGAAGCACGCGGTGATAGCACGATAGCTCAGTTGTCAAGTATACAGGAGGCCATCACTTTCAGAGTTAGGGGAACCTTGGATGGACAGAGAGTTGTGGCACTCATTGATATAGGGGCAACACATAACTTCATTGATGAGAAGTTTGTGACATGCAAAGGGCTACATACAGAGGAGCATAGGGGATTTAAGGTGATGGTTGCCAATGGCTTCAAAATTGAATGTACCAAGAAAATCTCCAACTTGCAGCTTTGTTTGGGAGATTATGACATGACAGGAGATTTTTTTGTGGTCAACATTGGTGATCAGGATTTGGTTTTAACGTTTCTTAAAACGTTTTCGCCTAAGTATATATATTATTCAATTTTTTAACAAATATATATTATATATAGACATATGTATGTGTGTATATATATATATATATATATATATATATATAAATACATCCAGAATTAAAAATATCACAGCATGTGAACATGTATACATATATATGATTGCATATATATATATATATGTGTGTGTGTGTGTGTGTGTGTGTATCCAAATTGACTATATATATATATATACACACACACACATTTATACATATATATACATACATATATATATATATATATATATATATATATATATATATATATATATATATATATATATATATATATATATATATATATATATATATTTCAATTTTCAAAATTTCTCCATAAATTTTTGATCTCCAAAATTTTCAATAATTAATCTAATGGGTTTGACTATGAATCTAAACCCTAGCCCCGTGTTCTTTTCAGATCTATGCATATAAAATTCTCAAATAAACTAACTATCCATATTGAGAATGCAAACAATAAAAATAGGAAATTCTTCAGAAGACATATGGAAGACACGAAGAAGATAGGGAATGCAAGATGCAAAACTAACATAAGTATAATCACAAGAATCTACCCAGTTTCTGATGCTAATTCACTCTTCCTCAGAAAATCTGCATAGCAAGCTCCCTTCTTCAGAGTTCTCAAATCCTCCAATGCTCCAATTGCACTCCAAACGCTATCTCTAAGCTTCTAGGAATGCCTGAATATAAAGAGCTCTCAGGAAACATCTAGAATGCTTCTAGAAACAACTAGAATGTGTCACCAACTAAGCATGAGTCTTTTCCAACCTTCTAGATGAGTCATAAGGTTGTAGACACCATGTACTTAATTGATGCACTAACCTCCATGTTGTTGACATATGAGAAATGAAAAGGTGTGTTAACTCTCATGCAAGCTTATAACTCCAATTTACTTTTTATATAATTTTTATTTAAATTTTTATAACTTTTCTTTTCATTTTTATAACTTTTATTATTATTATTTATTTATTACTTTTATTATTATTTATAATTATTATTAATTTTAATTTTTAATTTTTTTTAATTTAATTCTTTTTCCTCAATTAATTCTCATTTAATTAATTATAATCAAAATATCAAATAACATGATATTTTATATTAATTTTTTCAAATAATTAATTTATTAATTAAATCTATTTATTAAGACTTAATTAATAGAAAATTCACCATAGACCTCCAAGATAAAATATGAAAACCCATCATAGAGAAAATCACTCAAAATCAGTCTAAAGGGTTAAAATCATGAATTATGTCATCCGACACATTCGGTGGGTAAATATCCAAATACTTGTCCTACCTCACTAGGACAATTGGCTTAAGGGTTTGGGATTTGGACTTGAGAAATTATCTCCCTTATCTTATCATTGAGATAGTATAATAGGGTACGCTCATCCTGGCAATTTAGGGAAGTTGATACCTGGTACATGCAACCTGCAGAAAAACCATGCATGTACATACAATATATATAATGCTAAGCTAAACAGACAATGGCAGGAAGTGGTGCATCGTGTAGATCCTGACTAAGTAGGTGACTACGACTCCCTTCCTTAACCACATCAGAAATGCCATACAATAAGAAAACACGCACACCATACACATGCAAGTATGGGGTAAGTATCCATAATAAAACACATGAGATAATAAACCATCCAACTAATCATCAAAAATAACTAAAAATAATATAATGATCATCATGTATGAAATGTAAAGTCTAAATGATCTCATCATATAACCACTAAATCCATAACATAATGTTTGATAGTGTCAAAACAATACCACTAATCATCGACATAAAACTAGTCCATCATAATCTGATAATAATAGCAACAATATGTCTAGAAAAGATGTGAATGAGGGTAGGCACTACATCCACCCCACCTTGGGTTAGACTTACTCCTAGAAGCCTACAAATAAGTAGGGATATAACTCCCTCAATCTAGCTGCATCCTCCCATGTAGCTGAAGAATCATCAGTAGGGTCCCATTGTACCCTTACCTGCTTGATGGTTCAACCCCTGAGGGTCAACTCCCACTGCTCTAGAATACGAATCGGCTCCAAAGCTAGCTGCCCATCCTCTACCTACAACACATTCTAATCAAGAACATGTACAATATCAGGAATATACCGTCGAAGCACTAAAACATGGAAAACATCATGAATGCGAGCTAGGTTGGGCAGTAGAGCAAGGTGGTAAGCAATTGGGCCAATCCTCTCTAGAATCTCGAATGATCCCACAAAGCGAGGTGCTAGCTTAGAACCCTTTCCATATCGAATCAGACTCTTTTGCGATCACACTCTCAAGAAGACCTTATCACCCATAGCAAACTACTTATCAATCCTATGAGCATCAGCATACTTCTTCTGCCTATCCTGTGCCGTAGTCAAGTGCTCACGGATACGCACTACCTGTTACTCCATATCACAAAGCATCTCAGGACCCAACAAGATGCGATCCTCAAGACTATCCCAACTCAAGGGTGTATGACAAGGATGTCCATATAATGCCTGAAATGGTGCCATGCCAATAGAACTATGATACTCGCTGTTGTAAGCAAACTCCACCAGGTAGAGATAGTCCTCCCAATGTGTCTGCCTATCCATCACATACATACATAACATATCCTCCAAAACTTGATTCACCCTCTCTGTCTGACCATTAGTCTCTGGATGATATGCCAAATTGAAGTTTAACTACGCTCCAAGCTCATGCTGCAGTGATGTCCAGAATGCAGATGTGAATACAGGATCCCTGTCAGAAATGATCTTCCTAGGAATACCATGTAATCTCACAATTGCATGCATGAAGACATTGGCTACAAAAATTGTTGTGTAGGAAGACCTAATTAGTGAAAAATGCTCCACCTTAGTCAACTGATCAACGGTGACCATGATAGCATCATGATGTCGAACATTCATAGGTAATCCTACTATGAAATCCATGGAGATGATATCCCATTTCCAAGAAGGAATGAGATTAGGCTGCAAAAGTCCAGCCGGGTGCTGATGTTCTGCCTTAACTCTTTGACACTCAAGGCACCTAGCCATAAAATCAGCAATATCTCGCTTCATCCAGACCAAAAGAACAAACGTCTCAAATCAGCATGCATCTTCTTGACACCTGGATGTGCTAAGTAAGGTGTACGACGGGATTTTGCCAGTATCAAGGTGCAAAGCTCATCTAGAAATGGTACATAAATCCTCCCCAGATGTCTTAAAAGACCATCTGATTCTCGAACGTAACCTGCAAACTTACCTTCCAAAGATCTTCCTGAATCTATCTCTCTGCACACTTCCTGATACCATGAATCCATAGGAAGTGCCTAAAGAATCTGACTCCTCAAATCCACACTAAGAGTCATAGATGATACCACATGTCTCCTGTGACTCAAAGCATCCACCACCACATTCTCCTTACCCTGAATGTACTTAACCTCAAAATCATACTTTGCAAAGAAATTCCATCCATCGCCTCTGGCGAGCATTCAAATTAGGCTGAGTGAAAATGTATTGAAGACTACGATGATTGCTATGTAGCTTGAATCTGTGCCCCAACAAGAAATGTCTCCACCTTGTCAAAGCATTTCAAGAGAAGCATCTGTACACACCATAAAATCACCTTCTGAATCAGGTACGGCTAGAATCGGTGCACTAGTCAAAAGCTCCTTGAGCTTCTAAAAAGCTTTCTCACATTTCTCTGTCCACACGAACTTCTTTCCTTTCCTTTGAAGAAAAGTGATAGGATGTGCTATCCTAGAGAAGTTCTGGACAAATCTGCAATAATAACTGGCTAAACCCATAAAACTATGAATCTCTGACACATTAGTCAGTGTCGACCAATCTATTATCGCCTGAATCTTTGCAAGATCCACTAAAATACCATCACCTGAAATGACATGCCCTAAATATTAAATCTCTGATTTGAAAAATTTGCACTTAGCTGTATTGGCATAAAGCTGATTGTCTCTCTAACACTACAAAACCAGCTGCAAGTGTTTCTCATGTTCCTTCTAAGTCTTAGAATATATCAATATGTCATCAAGAAATACGAGTACAAACCTATCCAGATAAGATCGGAACACACCATTCATCAAACTCATGAAAAATGATGGAGCATTAGTCAACCCAAAAGGTACCACTGTGAAGTCATAATGCTTATAGCAAGTTTGAAAAGCGGTCTTGTGAATATCTGCTTCCTTAATACAAAGCTGGTGGTATCCTGACTTAAGGTCAATCTTGGAGAATACTGTAGCTCCCTTGATTTGATTGAATAAGTCATCAATCCTAGGCAAAGGATACCTGTTCTTAATAGTCACCTTAATCAACTATCTATAGTCGATACAAAGGCGCAAAGAACTGTCTTTTTTCTTTACAAAGAGCACTGGAGCTCCCCATGGTGATACACTAGGTCGAATGCTCCCTTTGGCCATAAGTTCCTCCAGCTGAAGACATAGCTCACCCAATTCTTGTGTAGTCATGCTATAAGGGGCTTTAGAGATAGGGTCCACTCCAGGAATCAGATCAATACTAAATTCAATGTCCCTCTAAAGTCTCCCTCATGGGATCTTCCTCATCAAGATCATTTACCATAATAGAAAATATCTAACATCCCTTACGGAAACTTCGCTTCAATTGCATAGCAGAAATCATCCGCAGAGCTATAGGCCTTGGTATCCCAACTATCTGCATATCATTCTCTTGATCATCTTGGCACAAAATGTTAGATTGTGGTGACTGATCAGGAAAGTACTGTACATACTTCATAAATAGTGGGGTTCGAGGCATCACCCCGATTTTTTTTTTTTTTTTTTTTTGGGAAGTAGCCGACATGGTAGCCAACATATTATGGCCAACATATGGCCGACATGTTAGAACCCTAAAGTGGTTTAATACTTGTATAAAAAGGGCTTAGGGTTGGGTATTTTTATGTGTGGTGATACGAAATTGGTTCTTGCAGTGGTATTGAGCTGTAAGGGATTACGAATTGTAATCAAGTTGTAATCACTGGATTGTAATAAGATCGGACTTGTTGTTTGGTGGACATAGCCCAGGGATTGGGTGAACCACGTTAAATCTTGGTGCTTTGTGTTCATTTCTGTGTGTTCTATTATTTTCTGTTATTGATTATATTTGCATATAGTTTTTATTTCTGTCTGTGGTTTATCCTAACAAGTGGTATCAGAGCCAGGTTGTCTTTCAGTTATCCTCTGCAGGAAAGTCTCACGGTTAAGTGGGAGTCTCACAATTGAGTGGGAGCGATGGCAGATGAGGGTAAGTTGAGGGTTGACAGGTTTAATGGGCAGAACTTCCAGTTATGGAAGATGCAAATGGAAGACTATTTATATCAGAAGGATTTATGGAAGCCGTTGGAAGGAAAAGCCAAGAATCAAGGAACTATGTCAGAGGCTAAATGGGATCTTTTGGACAGAAAGGCACTCGGAAGCATTCGGTTATGCTTGGCACCATCAGTGGCATTTAATATTACAAAAGCAAAGACGACAGAAGATTTGATGAAAACCCTAGCGACACTATATGAAAAGCCCTCCGCTTCAAATAAGGTATTTATCATGAAGTGTTTATTTAATATGAAAATGGCAAAAGGTGGATCTGTTGCAGATCATTTAAATGAGTTTAATACTATTACTAGTCAATTATCTTCTGTGGGTATCAATTTTGATGAAGAAATTAGGGCTCTCTTGATTTTGTGTTCTTTGCCTGAAAGCTAGAATGGCTTGGTAATGGCGGTGAGTAATTCTGTTCCTGGATCTAGTACCCTAAAATATGATGATGTGATCGGTGTTATTTTAAGTGAGGAAACTCGTAGAAAATCCTCAGGTGGATCTACATCAGGAAGTGCTTTAAATGCACAAAGCAGGGGCAGAACGACTGAAAGAGGAAGTAACTCTAGAAATCGTGGGAAATCAAGAGGAAAGTCAAAGGGGAGGAGGTCTCAATTGAGAGGACCAAATGATTGCTGGTACTGTGGGAAACCAGGGCACAAAAAGAAAGATTGCTGGACTCGAAAGAAAAATGAAGGAGATAAATCAGATGGAGACAAAGAGGCAAATGTGGTAAGTAACAAATCTGAAGAGGATGCTTTGCTTCTGTCTTTAGAGAGTGTTGATGATTCGTGGGTTTTAGATTCTGGTGCTTTTTTTCATGCTACACCTCATAGAGGTTATTTCATTGATTATGTCCAAGGGGATTTTGGGCTTGTTTATTTGGGGGATAATGAACCCTGTCAGATTGTTGGAAAGGGAAAAATTAAGATTAAGTTGCAAAATGGAAATCATTGGCTACTAGGTGAGGTAAGACATGTTCCAAAACTAAGTAGAAATTTAATTTCAGCAGGGCAACTCGGTGATGAGGGTTGTGTAGTTACTTTTAATGATAAAAATTGGAAGGTTTCAAAAGGTTCCCTTGTAGTAGAAAAAGGTGTGAAAGTAGGCACCTTATATCTTTGTACAGGTCATATTGTTCCTTCTACTTTGATTGTTTCAGAGAAAAATGAATATTCAGGAACAATTACTGTAGTTGAGCAGGGAGAACAAATAGCTGCTGTAGATTCTGATACAGTGTTGTGGCACAATAGACTTGGGCACATGAGTGAGAAAGGTATGAAAGTACTTCATTCAAGGAATATTTTACTAGGTCTAAAATGTGTGAATATGGATTTCTGTGAAAGTTGTGTGTATGGAAAACAAAAGAGAGTGAGTTTTGTAAAGATAGGGAAGGAAAACAAAAAGGAGAAATTAGAGCTTGTGCATATAGATGTATGGGGACCGGCTCAGGTATCTTCCCTTGGTGGCTCTCATTATTATGTTACATTTATTGATGATGCAACTAGAAAAGTATGGGTTTATTTCTTTAGACAGAAATCTGATGTATTTCAAACTTTTAAGAAATGGAAATGCTTGGTTGAAAATGAGACTGGTAAGAAATTAAAATGTCTCAGATCTGATAATGGTGGTGAGTATTGCAGTCACGAATTTGAAGATTATTGCTCCACTAATGGTATTCGTAGACAAAAAACTGTTCCAAGGACTCCACAAGAAAATGGAGTGGCTGAATGCATGAACAGGACTATAATGGAGCGCGCAAGGAGCATGAGGTTGCATGCTGGGTTGCCCTTACATATGTGGGCGGAGGCTGTCAATACTACAGTATATTTGATTAATAGAGGACCCTCTACTCCTTTGGGCTATGGTATTCCAGAGGAAGCATGGACTGGTAAGAAGGTGAGTTATTCTTTTCTCAAAACCTTCGGTTGTGAAGCTTTTGCTCATATAGACTTTGAAAATAGAACCAAGCTAGAAGCTAAATCAAAGAAATGTGTCTTTGTTGGATATGGCATTAATGAATTTGGCTATAGGCTTTGGGATTTTGAAAATCATAAAATTATAAGAAGCCGGGATGTCATATTCAATGAAAAAGTGTTGTACAAAGATCTGTTGCAGCAACATGAGAAGAAAGAAGATGATTATGTAGTGCTGGATGATACTCCAAAAGTTGATGCTCCAGCCATTCCTCATGATGTGCAACAATTGCAACAACAAATACCACACACACCAGTGAATGTTAGATGGTCAACAAGGCCAATTAGACCTCCACAAAGGTTTTCTCCCTCTTTGTATTCTATTTTACTTACTGATGCTGGTGAACCTGAAAGTTATGATGAAGCTGTGCAGGTGGATACTAAGATTTAGTGGGAGTCTGCGATGAAAGATGAAATGGACTCTTTGCTGAAAAATAAGACCTGGGGTTTGTGCAAGTTGTCTGCAGGTAAAAAGGCTTTACAGAATAAATGGGTTTACAGGTTGAAAGAAGAGGAAGGAGGTAAGAAAAGATTTAAGGCCAGGTTAGTTGTAAAAGGATTTGCACAGAAAAAGGGAATTGATTTTGATGAGATATTTTCTCCTGTTGTTAAAATGACTTCTATTCGTACTATTTTAAGTCTTGTGGCTACTGAAGATTTGCATTTAGAGCAGATGGATGTTAAAACAACCTTTCTTCATGGAGATTTGGATGAAGAAATATATATGGCTCAGCCACAGGGTTTTGAGGTCAATGGTAAGGAGAACTTAGTGTGCAAATTGAAGAAAAGTTTATATGGCTTGAAGCAAGCACCTCGGCAATGGTATCTAAAATTTGACAGTTTTATGCATGAGTATGGATATAATAGGTGTCATTCAGATTACTATGTTTATTTTAAGAGGTTGGATGATGATAGCTACATTATTTTATGTTTATATGTTGATGATATGCTTATAGCTAGGTCTAACATGGATCATATTAAGGAGCTGAAATGCCAATTAGCACATGCATTTGCTATGAAGGATTTGGGGGTAGCAAAACAAATCTTTGGTATGAAGATTTGCAGAGATAGGAAGAACAGAACATTGCCACTATCTCAAGCTGATTATGTTGAGAAGGTGTTGCAACATTTCTCTATGGAGAATGCTAAAGCTGTCAGCACACCTTTACCTGGTCATTTGAAATTGACTAAGGAGATGTGTCCCAAGACACAGGAAGAGGAGGATAAGATGTCCAAGGTACCCTATGCTTCAGTTGTAGGAAGTTTGATGTATGCTATGGTATGCACTAGGCCAGATATTGCACATGCAGTGGGAGTCATTAGCAGGTATATGAGTCATCCAAGATTTGAGCATTGGAATGCTGTCAAGTGGATTCTCAGATATTTGAGAGGAACATCCAATAAGTGTTTACACTTTGGGGGCTCTACTACTGATTTACAGGGCTATGTTGACTTAGATTTGGCTGGGGATATTGATACCGGGCGGAGTACTACAGGTTATGTCTTTACTGTTGGTGGGGCAGCCGTGAGCTGGGTTTCTAGGCTACAGAAGATTAATGCTCTCTCCACTACAGAGGTAGAGTATGTTGCTGCTACAGAGGCAACCAAAGAGATGATATGGCTTCAGTTATTCTTGGAAGAATTGGGACATCCTCAGAAGGATAATTATTTGTTCACAAATAGTCAGAGTGCCATTCATCTTGCTAAGAATTTAGCTTTGCATTCTAAGACCAAACACATACAGTTGCGGTACCATTTCATTCGGTCAGTTTTGGAGGATGGACAGTTAAAGCTGGAGAAGATACATACCAATGAAAATCCAGCAGATATGTTGACAAAGGTTGTAACAAGGGAGAAGTTGAACTCCTCTTCAGCTTCAGTTGGTCTTTTAGACTAAATGTGAATAAAAGAACTGCAGTATCAAAGCTTCCTAAGCTAAGCCCACACTTATGAACTATAGAGTCTATGGAGACTTAAAACCTGAGGCTAGTTCCACTTGCCAACCATGATCTTGCTTCACCGCATCCAGCTTACACTTAGAAACTATAGATGGTGAAATAAATAAATTTGTAGCTCCTAAATCAAACAATACTGAAAGAGATATACCTCGAATAGCACCTGTGGTCTCAACCACTGTACCTTGATGATCTGCCTGACACTGATCAACTACTGCAAAAACTCTATGAGCTCTACCTGCATCACCAATTGTATGCTCTAAAACTATAGGTCTAGGTCCTGAAAACTGAGGTTCTCGCTGAGGACATTGAGCTACATAATGTCCAAGTTGTCCACATGAAAAAAAATTTGTATTTCTGCCAGATCCTCTTCCCATAGGTGGTACATTTGATTGCTGATGATTGTTCTTACTAACAAAAGACTGGCTACTCTGAGCTGGCTGATTGGACTGATTCTATTTATTACATTGAGAATTGCGGTTGTTCTTGGTGTTAGAACCTTTGCCACCACCTTGAGCTTGAGAATTCGATCCCTTCTGTTGCTGTGTTTACTGAGACTGCTGTTGATACTGTTTCCCCTTAGAGAAAGAAAACTTCTTGTTACCACCTAAATTGTAGTTGTCTTTAGATCCTGATGCTGCTGGTGCTCCTACAAAACCTCCTTGACCAAGGTTGACACTTTTCTCAACAAGGATAGCTCGATGTACCACATCCTTGAGAGTTTTTGGCTCAAATACCTTGACACCCCCAATTATACGGTTATTCAACCCCTTAATAAAATGTTGTGTAAACTGAGCTGAATTTTCACTGAACCCTGAAAAAGACATGAGCTCATAAAACTTACGCTCATACTCGATCACTGACAAAGTATACTATCTAAGATTATGAAATTCATCAGCCCTTTGTTGTTTCCATTCCTCTGGTAGGAATCGTTCATGAAAACTCTCTAAGAATAGTTCCCACATGACACTGCTCATATCAATTCCCAGCTTCTTCTCCTCAATTGTCCAAAAAGTGGCCCCAAAATTCTCTAAATTAGTGATCGCAAATCTTGCCTTAACATTGCTGTCAAACTCCTGCATGGAAAAAATCTTGTCGAGGGAAATAAGCCACTACTCGGCCACATAACCAGAACCTTGCCCATTGAAAGGCTTAACCTTGGATCTTGAAAGATCCTTCATCTGAGTGGACACAATGGACCTTTGACGATCCTTCCGAGGACTTCTAGATCTAGGTCTATGCTCTTGTTTTGTCTGGTGCACTTTGGGTTGTTCTTGAACAGGAGGTAGACGTTCTAGAATAGTCTGCATCATTTGTCTCAAACCAACCTCTTCCGACTCAGCTTGGTCTTCTCTACAACTCTCTTCCTGCTGCCTACTAGAGTGCTCTTCCCTATTCTCTACATGAGCTGATCCCTCATGGGTAGACTCATGGGCGCTGATAGCTCTGCCATGACCACAGCCTCTACCACGACCTCTAATAGAAGACCTAGTCCTAGATACCATCCTACAACAGTGAAAATTACAATTACAATCACATGTTGCAATAGACTAAGTTCAGTTCTATGTTTAGGTTTAAGTAAAATTTCTAGTTTGAACCTAAGTGTTGAAGTATGAAAAATATGCAAGTAACAGTTCAGGTTCTATTTCAGTTCACCTAGTTTCAAGTTGAGGAGATATACTTAATAGTTCAAAGTTCTAGTTGTTCCAAAATACCCAGAGCTCCCAATGTAGAAACTCGAGCTCTAATACCAAATGTAATGCTCCGCCAAGGGATCCAAAGAATTAACCTAGAATTTTACTAAGTTTGGTAGCATTGTTTTAATTTTTTTTTTAAAAACATGAAAGTAAATACCACATATAACTCATGCACCATACGGAAGCAATAGCAATGTCCATCTGAAAGTAAACATAATATACATAAAAATTTACATTCTTTAAAGATCCCTTAACGTTGAATAACATCTAAAAACATCCAACATACATGAATCCATCTAGTACAACATCCACATGAAATAATAATGATAAGTCCAATGTTTATTCTTTACATTAAAAATTTTCATTCATCCTTTGTACATGTCACAGGGTATGACAAGCTCAAAAGAATATACATACGTGAATTATGGTACATCATCCTATTCTAATCCATGATACATCAAAGTAAAGATAATCACATGATACACATGATGCATCATAAAGATCAAACATAATAAACTAAGTGCATGGTTCCTCCCAATCGTTAATAGCATCATTAGACCATCGTGGATCCTAGCCATCCCTCCGTGTGTAACATTCCAAATCACTGAAGAGATCATCGATATTAACATAGTAGGAATGTCACTCCTAACATATACTATATCATATGTAGAAAGTAATCTAACATAAGATAACATCATCTAACATATGCTAATCATCAATGAAAGGATACATATCCACCATCGTGAAGGACGCATCAGCCACAATGTCTCAATAGATCTCAAATGATAAGAGTGAAAAATATACTACCACCCGAACGCGTGGTACCTAAGTGGTCCACTCCCACCGTGCTGAGGAGATAATCTCAAGTCCCAAACAGGCTATCCAAAACACATAGCACAAATCTCATAAGTCCAAGAATCCTAAAGGTATACTAACTCAAAGGTTCCAAACACAAAATTCGACATCTAATCCATAGAGGCACACAATGACATGTAGGAACCTACTATGCAAGTGGGAAAGTTTCATCACATTTATCACATACAAGTTATCCTGGCAGTTAGCTAAACTCTACGGGTCCATACTGATCTCATGTGGGCACTAGTATCCTCTCATACTGACGAGGCATACTACGAAATGCAAGGTCGCAACCATGTGTACAAGCACTCAAGGCATGGGCGAGAACAAAAATCTTATCTTTTTAGGTTCATTCAGTTAGTATTAGGTGTGAATGTTATCACTTATTAATCCAACTTACAATGAGTTACCCTGGCATCCTCTTAGGGTCCTGGCCCCCATTGCAAGCCACTTCCTGACACTACATGCAGATATCCTACCCTAAGCTCATGGAATCATAAATCTCAAAATCACAAAAGATAATCCATAATAAAATCATCAAATATGCATAAAAGCATCAAATCTCCATGAGCAAACATCCATAGAAAATCATGAACACAACAGCTCTCTATTGGCAACTAAAGTATCACTGATAATCAAAGTATCCAAATATATCTCAATCATACTGATCGAAGACTCCAAAAATGGTTGAGTCCAACATGTCACAACATGACATCATCAAGAATAAATTCACATTACAGTCCCATCATGGCGACTAGAAAATAACCAAGGATAACTGATCGATGACCAAAAATAATGGTTAAGTCAAGTGTCTCATACATAAGAATCTCAACTATAACAATCAGTAATTACAACCATTACATAGAGCATTCCATCACATAACCATGGTTGGGTTTATAAAGATCGAGATTAAAACATCATCATGACATCACAATCACATAACTCCCAAGCCTTTGGTAGACGTCCTATAACTGGTCAACACTAGTCAACCCAAAACCCAAAACAATAGCATAAAGAATACACAATGCAAACACATGTTTTTGTTTTTCTGAATTTACAACTTAAATTTAAATGCAAAAGTCTCGATTTATGTTTCCAAGTTTAGAGAAAGAGTTGGAGGAACATTTATACGTTTTGGATGAATACAAGTATTCTTTAAAATCCATCTTCCAATTATAAACTATGATTCAAAACATCCCCCACCAAACTAACAATTAAATTTTATATACTTAATAAAATAATTAATTTAAACCATGAACCTTTGATATAAATCATTTATCAGTTATACAATTATAAACCCAATTATTATTAATCATATTCACATATATATATATATATATATATATATATACATATATAAATTAATATTACATTATACAAAATCGAATTAACAAAATCGATTAATATCATTTAACACATAAAATTTTTAATAACAATTAAAAACGATTACATATGGCAAATGTAATAAATGCATGCATATAACATAACAATCGTCGGTATGCAGGACCCTACAGTCACAGGGCTTGTGACGTCAGTGGTACTACATACCCCTGCTCTCGCAATACCTGCGACGGTGGTACACTGCGACCGTAGTGGGGGTGCAGGTCTCGTCCCCCCCTACTTAATGCATAAAATGTATTATATTTTTTTAAAAATTTCTTACGCGATTTCTATTTGGGTTTTGTGATTTTGTTTTAACGTTTCTTAAAATGTTTTCGCCTAAGGATATATATTATTTAATTTTTTAACAAATATATATATATATATATAAATACATGCAGAATTAAAATATCACAGCATGTGAACATGTATACATATATATATATGATTGCATATATATATATATATATATATATATATATATATATATATATATATATATATATATATATATATTTCAATTTTCAAAATTTCTCCATAAACCTTTGATCTCCAAATTTTTTAATAATTAATCTAATGGGTTTGACTATGAATCTAAACCCTAGCCCCGTGTTCTTTTCAGATCTATGCATATACAATTCTCAAATAAACTAACTATCCATATTGAGAATGCAAATAATAAAAATAAGAAATTTTTCAGAAGACATATGGAAGACACAAAGAAGACAGGGAAGGCAAGATGCAGAAATAGCATAAGTATAATCACAAGAATCTACCTAGATTCTGATGCTAATTCACTCTTTCTCAAAAAACCCGCATAGCAAGCTCCCTTCTTCAGAGTTCTTGAATCTTCCAATGCTCCAATTGCACTCCAAACGCTATCTCTAAGCTTCTAGGAATGTCTGAATATAAAGAGCTCTCAGGAAACATCTAGAATGCTTCTAAAAATAGCTAGAAGGTGTCACCAACTAAGCATGAGTCTTTTCCAACCTTCTAGATGAGTCATAAGGTTGTAGACACCATGTGCTTAATTGATGCACTAACCTCCATGTTGTTGACATATGAGAAATGAAAAGGTGCATTAACTCTCATGCAAGCTTATAACTCCAATTTACTTTTTATATAATTTCTATTTAAATTTTTATAACTTTTATTTTAATTTTTATAACTTTTATTATTATTATTTATTTATTACTTTTATTATTATTAATAATTATTATTAATTTTAATTTCTAATTTTTTTTATTTAATTATTTTTCTTCAATTAATTCTCATTTAATTAATTATAATCAAAATATCAAATAACATGATATTTTATATTAATTTTCTCAAATAATTAATTTATTAATTAAATCTATTTATTAAGACTTAATTAATAGAAAATTCACCATAGACCTCCAAGATAAAATATGAAAACCCATCATAGAGAAAATCACTCAAAATCAGTCTAAAGGGTTAAAATCACGAATTATGTCATCTGACACATTTGGTGGGTAAATATCCAGATACTTGTCCTACCTCACTAGGACAATTGGCTTAAGGGTTTGGGATTTGGACTTGAGAACTTATCTCCCTTCTCTTATCATTGAGATAGTATAATAAGGTACGCTCATCCTAGCAATTCAGAGAAGTCGATCCCTGGTACTTGCAACCTGCAAAAAAATTATGCATGTACATACAATATATATAATGCTAAGCTAAATAGACAATGGCAGAAAGTGGTGCATTGTATAGATCCTGACTAAGCAGGTGACTACGTCTCCCTTCCTTAACCACATTAGAAACGCCATACAATAAGAAAACATGCACACCATACACATGCAAGTATGGGGTAAGTATCCATAATAAAACACATGAGATAGTAAACCATCCAACTAATCATCAACAATAACTGAAAATAATATAATGATCATCATGTATGAAATGTAAAGTCTAAATGATCTCATCATATAACCACTGAATCCATAACATAATGTCTGATAGTGTCAAAATAATACCACTAATCCATCAACATAAAACTAGTCCATCATAGTCTGATAATAATAGCAACAATATGTCCAAAAAAGATGTGAACGAGGGTAGGCACTACATTGTCCATGGTGAAAATTTTTCTCTTATACAAAGACTTGAAGGTTTTAGAACTTTACTAGCATATGCAGCACATAAAGGATTTAAAGTATATCAAATGGATGATAAATATACATTCTTGAATGGAATCCTTGATGAGGAAGTTTACATTGAGCAACCAAAAGGTTTTGTAGATCCTCGCAAAAAAGACATGGTTTGCAAACTACACAAAATATTATATGGTCTTAAGCAAGCTCCAGAGCTTGGTATGAAAGACTCTATAATTACTTGGTACAGATTGGTTTTCAAAGGATTAATGATAGCAATAGTCTCTATATCAAAGAAGGACCAGATAAGAAGATTGTGTCAGCAAATATATTTTTTGTTGATACTTTATTTACAAAAAATGATGATCTATGCAAAGCATTCTCAAAAGAAATGAGCAAAGAATTTGAGATGTTCATGTTTGGTGAAATAAAATTCTTTGTTGGATTGCAAATACAACAAGACAAGACTGGTATCTACATCACTCAATCTAATTATATCAAGGAGATACTAAAAAAATTTAGAATAAAAGATTCAAGACCAGTTGGTACACCTATGTCTATTGGACATAAGCTTTCCAAAAATGATGATTCCAAGGAAGTAGATAATACTACTTACAAATCAATGATTGGAAAATTGTAGTATGTAGTTCACACAAGGCCTGATATTGCTTTAGAAGCTAGAATAGTGGCAAGATTCTCAACAAATCTCAAGGAAAATCACATGATGACAATCAAGAGAATCATGAGATATCTAAAAGGTACTGAAGACTATGGTTTATGGTATAAACTTGGAGGCAATTTAGACTTAAAAGTATTTATTGGTGTTGATTGGGCAGGAAGTCTTGATGACAGAAAAAGTACTAGTGGTGGAGCATTCTTTCTTGGTAAAAGACTAGTATCTTGGACAAGCAAGAAGCAAAATTGTACTTCTCAATCCACAATAGAGGCAGAATATGTAGCAGCAATAGTCAATCACTCTAACATTGTTTGGTTCAAAAAACTATTGGAATGAATGAAGGTAGAAATCAAAGATCCAGTTGTTATATATTGTGATAACACTAGTGCAATCAACATATCAAAGAATCTAGTAATGCATTCCAAAACAAAGCATATTGCTATAAAATATCACTTCTTAAGAGAATTGGTGCAAGATAAAGAAGTTAGCTTGGAATATGTGAATAAAAAGAAACAGATTGCATACATATTCACCAAGCCATTACTTAAGAATGTATTTATGTATCTAAGAGTTAAGTTAGGGGTCATTCCCCTATCTAAAATTCACTAAATGAAGTTTAGTAAATGCATCAACTGGAACCTATTAAAGATCAATCAGTTGGTGCAAAATTGGCAAGGGCATATTGAAAATGAATCAGTACTTAAGGTACATTAGAATTTATAGAGTTATTATCTTTGGCATGTGTTTTCAAAGAGGGAAAAGTTTACTATCATATCTCTAAGAAATTTTTGGAATTAGAATAAAGTCAAAAACCAGAGAGGGAGAAGTTCTCTAAAAGATGAAGGATGCTGAAAGAGGGAGTATGTTCTGAAAGAACTTGGTAATAGTTGTTGTAGACAAAATTCAATAAATAGGAAGATCTCATACTGACAGAGGGAGTTCTCAAATTCAAAATTTTATTGTGTCATGACATGTTGTGTTGCCATCAATGCCAAAGAGGGAGCTTGTTGGATACAATTGATTAATTGTGTGTTGTCTTTGATGTTACACAAATGTCATAATTATTATCAATTAGTATATGTTGAGCTCACTCAAGTAGTAAAGATAGTTCTCATTGTCTATCGAGTGTTCCTGTATTTGCCTAGTTTAGAAGGCAGTGTCTACTGAGTTCACTTGGGTAACAAAGGAAAGTTGGATGGAACCAGTGCTAACTAAGCTCACTTAGTTGCCAAAGGATTTTTGTAAGATTGCAGTGTCAACTAAGCTTCTATTGGTTAATGAAGGAAATCATTTTTGAGTTAGTTTCTACTGAGCAATGTGATCTAGCAAAAGATTTTCCTATTTTGTTGTATTGAGTTTAATTGATCTATCTATTGATTCTAGCTGACCAAGGTGATGAATATTGATTATTGTAAGTTGTATTTGAGCCAACTTGACAAAGTGAAAGGTATAAGTATAAGGTCAAGTTGTGATTTCAATGTGTGGAAGCAACTATGCAAGTGAGTGCAAGAGAATGTGTGAATTATAGTGATGTGATTGAAGATCTATTGATAAGTAGAAGAAGTGAATTTTAAGGATAAGCAAAATATCCTTGTGGTGTAGCAAAGTCATATTCGATCAGGAAGGATCAAGTACAAGCTTGAATAGAGATCTAAAATCAACAATCAAGTTGCATTCAAATCAGGTCAATTCATTGTTACTCTCTAACAATTGTAGCAGTGATCTAAATCTCTTAACAAAGTTGGCTTAATAGTTATTTTAAAATCCTCTAACAAGGTGGAAATTCCATTGAATTGTTCTCAAGACCTCTAACTAGGCCACTCCTAACAGGGTGATTAAATCATTTAACAGGGTCACACCTAACAGTGTGTTTTGTAGCCTTTAACATGGTTGGCTCCTAACAGGGCTCACTTCAAAAGAGTGAAAATCAGTAACTAGTTGCTATTGATGGTTTTTTCCAAATTTGGTTTCCTTGTTAAATCTTGGTGTCAAATGTGTTCATGCTATTTTATTTACATTTTTGCAACTAAGTTAGAGTAAAAATAATCACTTATAACATCTAATGTTTTATATGTTAACCTTTTACCGAGCTAATCCAATTACTATCAAGTTACAACATTCTACGTGTTTACCGAGCTTTAGCAGTATTCAATCATTTGTTTGCATTTTGTACTAACATCAAAAGGGATCTAGGATTTATTTTTGTAGTAACTGATTCACCCCTCCCCTCTTAGTTACTCCTCTTATATTTCCAACAAAGTGGGGGAGTCATCCGAGAGAATGATTGCATCTTCACCTGCTCCTCCACCACCACCTAGTCCCATAGTTAAAATTCATGATACTACTCTACATCAAGAATATATTGTATATGAGCAATGTTAGTATGCTAATAGAAACCAAATTTAAATAAAGCTTCTACAAACTAAACAAAATTCATAAACTTCAAGATAGACTAAGATGAACTCTCAATTGAGAATATGAGCCATTAATGGGCTCTCTCAATGAGAAGCTCTCTTGTTGAGTGGCTTTATCTAAATGAATGAGATGTATGCTCAATATGCTTCCAAAGGCTTCAATGGATGATTGTGGATTTTTGGTGTGGATAGATGGATTTAGTATGGATTTGGCTCTCAAAATAGCATTATAACTTTACTTCATGGATTGTGTTATTTTGCAAAGGGGAAGGATCCAATTTATAGGCAAGAGGCTTGAGGGATTGAGGGTTAAGATGCAAGGATGGGAAAAAGCTTATGGAGGGCTCAGATTGCATGAGAGGAGAGCACATGGATTGTGCTTCCTTACAACCAATCAATGAGTGACACATGTCACATGGTGAGAGGATGGAGGAAAGGGGAAGGATGAGTCAACAAAGGAGGCTCAAGGGATAAAATCTTCATAAAGACCCTCATAATGACTTGTAAGAGCAATAAAAGGGCTTGTAAGAGTCATTTATGGCCTAGTGGACTTCATAAAGTTTTATGGTTGAGATATTTTGAGGGTGATGAGAGCAATTTCGACTTGGACTTGATTAGGAAGGTTTTAAGCTTGCTTAGGCTTGTGCAAATGATTAGAGGATGGATTAGGATGGTTTAGGATTAGTTTAGGGATAGGCAAGTGGATGGCATTTAATGAGGGTGGGTGAAGGAGGAGATATTTGTTAACTTTGGCTTGAGTTAGTAAGTTTTAACCCATGTTTAGAGAATGTGACAAGGTTAGGAGGGGATTAGGATTAGGTTTAAAGACATCTTCTAGAAGAGTCTAGACTTTGGATGAGGATAAAGACTTTCTAGAATAGTCTAGAATTTCCTAGGATGAGGATGAAGACTTTCTAGAAGAGTCTAGAACTTCTTAAGATGAGGATAAATTAGATTTTTAAGAAATAAATAAAGTTTTATTTATTTCAAGGGTTTGGGTTGAGGAGATATTTATTAAAACTTTTTTAATAAACATGAGGATTAATATTTAATCTTAATTAAATATTTTGAGTTGGGATTAGGGGTAGGAAATGATGGGATTAGCCTTTAATCAAAATTAAAGAAGGATTAGAAGATTTTGGAAGAGGTTATTGGTCATAAGGAAATTGGCCAAGTTTTGGGCAAAAAATAAATTTTTTATTTATTTTAGGATTTTTGGTCAATTTATTAATTAAATAATTAATAAATAAGGAAATAATGTTTAAATAAGATTTAAACATTTTTGGGAGGGATTCCTTAATTAAATATTTTTAATTAAGATAAAGGGATTTAATGGCATAAAAATTAATTAATTAATTAATTAAATAATTAATTAATAAATGATGAAGTCATCAGGACTTTTTCAGAAAATAAAAATACTTTATTTTCTAAAGGTTTTTAGGTGTCTACATTTTTCCCCTCTTTGATGTGATGCCATAAGTGGCATGGCATCAAAGATAAGAAAATAAGATGCCCAAGGCTAGAGCAGAAGAGGAGAGAATGGACTGCGAGTTGCCCCCTCAAGAAGGCGGCAAGGAGAGAAAGCGAGGCTCGATAGCTTCTTGAAAAATATAATAATCTCGGATGAACAAGGAAACTCAGATTGGCAAAGAGAAGGGGCTAAATTAGCTCAAACTCTCACTATGGGAGAATGATAAAGGAGAATCACATGCACAAGAGGAAGCAAGCTTAAGACTTTAGGGAAGGTGGAGGATGAAGGAGCAGAGCACTATAAAAAGGAATCTAGGATAGGGAGATGGATGAGGGGATTATAAAGCTGATGCAACAGGATTTCAAAGAGTCAGATTGGTGGAAGATGGGTTTCGAAGATCCCTAAGACTAGGATTGTGGATCTCGAAAGATGAGGCTTGGTGGATTGATTTGGATTGGTGGATCCCTAAGACTAGGATTGTGGATCCCTAAAGCTAAGAGTGATGAGTGATTCAAAGAGATACTAATGCATAAGCTGGGGTAGGAGAGACGGATGCTGGATATGGGTGGGGGATAATGGAGATGAAGGAAAACCATTGAAGCTTTTTGAGCGGGGGGATACTTCAAAGAGAAGTACCACCATGTAGTTGAGCACTAGATTTGCTATAGGACTATTGGTTAATTGCCAAGGTTACCAAGAAAATCAAGGCCTGTTCACCAACTGTCTAGAGGACTGACAAACTGACTCGAAACAAACACGCAAGGGTTGCCCGAGCATCACACATGAATCCCAGAGGAAGCAGTGCGAAACCGACACTAGGTAACCCACAAGCAGAAAAGAAAAAAAAAAGAAAGACTTGATCAAGACCTTACACTCTAATTGCCCCATTCGTAGCATACCATGATATGGAAGATCGTGGCAACCTTGAGGAGGGAACAAGGAGATTGCTTGGAAAAGATACTTCAAGACCCAAAAGGAGAGATTCCAAATCAAAAGAAAGTGAAAATCCAAAAGAGAGCCATTTGCCAACGAGATGGGTAGGATGAGGTACTAATGGACCAGGATTAGACTTGAGGAAAGCTATATCCTGCAAGGACCTATCGAAGAGCACCTAAGTTGGTGGATCGGGATGAGTGGTGCGTCTGGCAAGCTGAACTAAGAAGGATAACACTTTGGTGACAAGAGATCTAGCTAAAGGATGCATTGAAATAGCTAAACAAGCTGTGTGGTGTGTACAAGATGCTGATCAAGGATGAAATGACATGAAAGTTGGATAGATACAATGGTACTAAGTTAAAGAGAATGTACAGGTTGACCGGCCAAGATATGTTACAAATGTACAAGTCTGTTCATGTTTTGGTTTTTTGTGAGATGGAAATGTTTGTGAAGGATGGGATGTCTATAATAGTTGATAGGTGGATAGGTAGATGGTTTGCGAAAAGCTTAAGGAAAATGGAATTCTTTGGGTGCATGTGATAGGATACAAGCTAGGATACAAGATTATCTACAATTTGGAGTATGATACAAGCTTTGGACAAGATTTGGATATACAAGGTATGGTACGAGATTTACAAGGTATAATACAAGCTTTGGTACAAGATTTTACAAGCTGTACAGGAGGTATTTACAAGCTTCATTAGATTTTGGATATTTGGTTGGAACACCAAGGGAACAAGAAAGTGTGTCTTATGGGATGGTGGGTAAATGGATGAGGGATAGGATAGTGATAGATAATGGATTAGTCTTTAGTACACAAGGCACCTGAATTACCAGGTTTTCACCAAGGTACCTATCCAAAGTGCTTGAATTGCCAAGTTTTCACCATTGGACGCTTATTTCTCTTTACTATTTTTTTTCTTTTGTATTGTTCAAAAGCCTGGTATACCAAGGATCTTCAAGCATAGAACTTCTTGAGATGAATGATGTTAGTAGGATCATTCAAGAGTTCTCCTTCTAGTGTAGATAGCTGATAAGCTCCAGAGCCAAAGGAAGCAGTGACAACATAAGGACCAAGCCATGTAGGTTCAAACTTGCCTTTCTTTTCTCGATCTGCTTGGACTTTCATGTTTTCTTTAAGGACCATGTCACCTGGCTGAAAGTGTCATGGAAGCACCTTCTTGTTGAAATTCCTTTTGAGATGAGTTTGATAGACTGTGAGATGATATGATGATAGGCTTGTTGTCGCTTCTCGTCTAAGAGATCTAGCTGGGTGAGCCAAGCTACTCTATATTCTTCATCTGATATTTGCCCTTGCAAAGATATGCGCAAGGAGGGAAGTTCAACCTCTATAGGTAGTACCGCTTCGGCACCATAGACTAGGGAGTATGGAGTTGTGCCTGTGGATGTATGGAAGGAAGTTCGATAGGCCCATAGGGCAAGATTTATTTGTAGGTGCCAATCACGGCCAAAATCATTGACAACTTTCTTTAGAATTTTGAGGAGGGTTTTGTTAGTTGCCTCTGCCTGGCCATTACCTTGTGGGAAATATGGGCTAGAAAAGTGGTGATGGATGCGAAGGGAAGTGCATAATTCTTCCATGTTGAGATTTTCAAAGTTACCTCCGTGGTCGGTGAAGATGGTGGATGGGATGCCAAAGCGGCAAACAATGTGGTACAAGATGAACTTGGAGACCTGAACTCCTGTAGCTGAGACTAGGGGGACTGCTTCCACCCATTTAGTGAAATAGTCTGTAGCTGTTATTATCCATTTATGTTCATCAGATGAGAGGGGTGTGATAGTTCCAACTAGATCAAGGCCCCAACAAGTGAAAGGCCAAGGTGGTGCAATAGGCTGTAGATCCTGTGCTGGAGCGTGCACAAGATTTGCATGTTGCTGACATGGGAGACACTTTTTGACAAAGTCACAGGAGTCTTCTTCAATGGTAGGCCAATAGTAGCCTGCTCTAAGGATTTGTCGCGCTAGGACAATACCACTCATGTGGGCACTGCAAAGTCCAGAGTGTACTTCCTTTAACACCATCGCAGCCTCATTTTGGTCTAAACATCGAGAGAGAGTATCATGATAACCTCGACGATATAGGGTATTGGCTATGATAACATAGCGGGATGATTTTTGGATGAGGTTCTGGCATTGGGTACGTGTGAGGTGAGGGGATATGATACCATCGTTAAGGTAAGCGTAAATCTCATGGTATCAAGGGGATTGGGGACCAACCAAGATACAAACATGGTTTGAATCCTCATTCGCATAGGCGGGTGTGAGGAGTTGCTCCACTAAAAACTCATACTGTGGAGCTGCTTGGGGAATTTCCAAGAGTGAGCCTATAGTAGGCATAGCATCTGTTGCTTTGTTTTGTATTCGAGGCACTTGTGTAAACTGAAGCTTTGTAAAATGTTGGGTTAGCTAATCAACTAGCTCTTTGTAGGATAATAGCTTTTCATCTTTGGTTTGATATTCATTTAGGGCTTGCTTGATGATGAGCTGAGAATCGCCAAATATTTGTAGCTCAACAATGTTCCATTCTGCAGCTATCTTTAATCCTGCTATGAGGGCCTCATATTCAGCTATATTCTTGGTGCTAGGGAATTGTAGCTTGAAGGAGTTTGGAATGTAATCTCCTTGAGGTGTGAACAACAATATTCCTGCCCCTGATCCATGAGATGTGTATGAGCCATCAAAATAAAGTTTCCATGGGGGTTGCTCTTCAATTAGACAGATATGCTCATCTAGAAATTCTGTGATCAACAGATAAGCATCTATTAGAGGTGCATCAGCTAGGTGATCTGCTATAGCTTGCCCTTTGATTGCCTTTCTATCCACATATTGGATGTCAAATTCACTAAGGAGCATAACCCATTTGGCCAAACGGCTTGTAAGTGTTGTTCTAGAAAGCATATACTTGAGAGGTTCAATCTTGGAGACTAGTTGGATGGTATGACTTAGCATGTAATGGCGAAGCTTTTGAGTTGAGAAGACAACTTCCAAACAAGCTTTTTCCATAGGAGTGTAATTGAGTTCATAACCAACTAGGGTTCTACTAATGTATTAGATGGCTCTTTCTCTATTGTAGTCATCAAGCTGTGCTAGAAGTGCCCCTAGAGCAGTAGGTGTTGCTGATATGTACAAAATTAGGGGACGACCAAGAATTGGTGGAACCAAGATAGGGGGATTGATGAGATACTACTTGAGATGGTCGAAGCTGCGCTGACATAAAGGATCCCACTTGAAGTTCTCATCCTTCTTCAGTAAATGTGAAAATGGTGTACACTTATCTGCAAGCTGGGAGATGAAGCGCCGAACAGATTGGAGCTTTCCTTGAAGAGAGCGAAGCTGTCACAGTGTCTGGGGAGGAGGCATGCCTAAGATCGCCTTGACCTTCTTGGGGTCGATCTCTATACCTCGTTTAGAAACTATGAAGCCTAGAAGCTTGCCAGATGTGACCCCAAAGACACATTTCTTGGGATTCAGCATGAGATGATATTTGGCTAACCTATCAAAGACTTTCTCCAAGTCAGCAAGATGATCCATGAAGGTATGAGACTTGACCAAGATATCATCCACATAATCCTCCAAAATGCTATGGATGAGATCATGAAAAATGGCTGTCATAGCTCTTTGATAGGTAGCCCCAACATTCTTTAGGCCAAAAGGCATCATGTTGTAGCAAAAGGTTCCCCAAGGGGTAGTGAATGCTGTCTTATGTTGATCCTCTTCTGCAATCTTGATTTGATTATACCCGAAAAATCCATCCATGAGCGACAAAATTTCATGTCCAGCTGTAAGATCTACAATCATATCTATGTTGGGCAAGGGAAAATCATCTTTTGGACAAGCTTTGTTAAGATCTCTAAAATCAGTGCAGATTCTGATGTCACCGAAAGGTTTAGTGACAGGGACCATGTTGGAGATCCACTCTGAGTAGTCGATAGGTCGAATAACCTTAGCAGCTAACATTCTTTCTAATTCAGCTTTGACCAATAATGCCACCTTAGGGTGCATTTTTCTAAGCTTTTGTCTGACGAGCTTGATCTTTGGATCAACTGCAAGATGATGAACTACAAGCTTTGGATCAAGTCCTGGCATGTCCTGATATGACCATGCAAATCGGCCAATGTTCTCTCTTAAGACCTCAAAGAGGAGGTCATCTTGGTCTTGTGATAGGGATGCAGCAATGTGAACAAGTCTGGGGATCTCTGAAGAACCAATGTTGACTTCTCGAGTATCCTCAATTAGAATAGAAGACACCTCTGATCGATTATCTTGAGGAGGCAATGCTAAATCCTCATGTTCTTCTTGTGGCTCTAGATTTTCTTGTTGAGGGGTTCTCTTCATTGCCTTAGCTAGTCTCAGATTCACCTTAGTTCCAATTTTGGGTGTATCGGAACTAGGTTGGGGATTTTCTCCAAAATACCCCTTGGGATCTAGCTTGTAGATATAGGCAGAATCTGGCTTTGTTTTCTTGTGAGGAGTTTCAGCTCCCATGAATCTTAGAAGTGCCTCCTTTGATGTGAACTCATCGATGTGTATGACACTTGGTTGGTCCCAATCTATGAGTTGTGGATGGGTGAGTGGTAGGTCAATGAGGTGGATGGATAGTTCTTGGAGAACAGAGTCTCCGAGGGAGATTTGGTCTAGGATATCGTCGTAGGCTCTCTTTTCAACTTCCTCAGGAATGTCTTTGATTTCGACAAGGTTGTGGTGAATGTTCAAAAAAGCGTGACCGTTCTCATTGGTGCCCCCAGTTGTGGGTATGCCAAAGCCAAGACCTGACTTCGATTCCCACTTATGTGCGTCGATGGGGCACTGCATGCCTCTTTCTTTTGGTCCTAGACCACCACCTTGATAGTTCCATTTGTCAGTGATGAGCTTATGTTCTTGGGGATACTTTTGGCTGAAGTGATCAAGGCATGCTTGATTTCTTTGAGGTGCATCCTTATGTAACCATTTGTTGATATTTTGAGTGAGCTCCTCATGAAGAGGAATTTTTGAGGATATAAAGGTTGTTGGGCTAAACTGTTTGTATCGAGGAGGTGGAATCTCCTTAGCTTTGTGATATGTCGGTCGTCCATGGGCATGTGGATCAAGTGGGAGTGCCCCGACAGCAAATGCATCTGACAGACTATACTCTCCACAACCTTTGTTATTGATCTTCACGATAGATAGGGTAGAGGCGAGGATGGTTTCTGGGTCATTATAAGTGTGGGATGAGCTAGCGATGGATGTGCCGATATCAATTCTAGGGCAATGGTTTGTAAATGAAGCTTCAACTGCATTGCAGTAAGCAAAGGGTTCTGGATCGGCATGGATGGTTACCTCAGTGCCTTGATGCGGAAATTTGACGCACTGATGGTAAGTGGATGGAACGGCTTTCATGGTATGAATCCATGGGCAACCAAGGAGGATGTTAAATGGTAGGTTTAGATCAATAACATGGTAGAGTGTCTCTTGGATGACTGGCCCAACCTTGATTGGCAGCAAAATAGTTCCTTCTGTGGTTCTTTCCAAGTTGTCATAAGCTTTGATGGTAATAACCTCACTGATGATATCTGCCTCAGTATACCCAGCTTGTTTTATGAATTTTAGGGTGCAAATATTCAAGGCTGATCCATTATCTATCATTACTCTGTTCACAGCAAAGTTGGATACCATGATGGCTATGCGAAGCGGAAGGGTGTGATCTAGCTCAACCACAGGTATGTCGGTGGGTATGAACGATAGGGCACATGAGGATGAGAGGTGTCCAACAAGATTACGAAAATTATTAGCATTGATATCAGAAGGGACACAAGATTCTATGAGAGCACTGTCAAGGATGTTCTTGTACACAGGACTAGTGCGAAGAAGGTCTAAAATGGAGATTTTGGGCTGGCATGTTCCCAAGGTGTTCCAAGATATTGTACTGGCTTTTTGATGGAGCTGATGGTGCTGGTGGAATGGGTGGGCCTGTGATGTTAAATTGCGCTCTTCGAGTGGTGACTGCACACTCATTGTTTGGTCCTTGGATATTGATAACATTGACAGAAGGCTCTTTCTCAGATATACAACCTATAAGGCTACCATAGTCTATATAGGATGAAGTGTGGTCATTGTTCTTCCCATGCTGTTGGTTTGGCTGACGGTTGTTGGTGTTGTTGTTGTTGGTTTGGATAGGTTCTTTTCCAAGATTTTGGTTGTGGTGTGGAGGAAAAGCATTTTGATAGATCTGTAAGCCTGCATTGTGAGAGGTTTGGGCACCAACAGTGATTTCCTTTCGATCAATGAGGTCTTGCACATAGTCTTTCAGTTTCATGCATCTGAGGGTAGTGTGACCTTTTACCCTATGAAATTTGCAGTACTCATTATCTTTGTACCATGCAGCTTTGGATTGGCTTGGGTCAATTTGCTGGGTAGGAGGAAATTTGATGAGGTTTTCCTTGACTAATTTCTCAAAAATGACATCCAATGGCTCACCAAGGGGTGTATAGTTTCTAGGTGTAGGTTGGAATCTAGGCTTTTGTCCTGCAGCTACATTGATGGCATTAGCTTGATTGCTAGACCCTTGGAAGTTGGGTCTTGGATTGTGGTTTTGATAGCTTTGGTTATTCTTTTGTTGGTAGTTGATAGCTTGTTGATTGTTTGGTTGATATGGTTGGTTGTACTGGTTGTGAGAAGGACCAACAATATTCACATGTTTGGTGTCAGTGACGCCATCTGTTGCAACGTGCTTGTTTTTGTTCCAATACCTAGACTTGTCATTGGAATGTGATTGATTTTGGTTGGCTTCCTTGTAAATCTTGACCACACCATCTTTAATGAGTCCTTGCTCAAGGATCATTCCTTTCTCTTTGATATCTTTGTAGGTCTACAAACAGTTCATGGTCATGTGGTGAGCCAAGCTAGGATGGGCATTATCAATAAACATTTTCACCACATGGCGTTTTGGCAAGGTGTAGGATATGCGGGTGGTAAGGGTTTGCCATCTTTGCAGGTATTCGGCAAGGCTTTCTCCACCTCTTTGCTTGGTGTGGACAAGATCAACTATTGATAGCTTTGTTTCAACAAGATGGGCATATTGGGCTACAAATGCCTCAGATAATTCAGCAAAGTTTTTAATTGTGCCATAGGGGATTCTATAAAACCATTCAAGAGCTGGTCTAGCCAAGCTTTTGGGAAAAAGGCGCAAGAGGAAGACATCATTGTATGCTACGTCCTGGCAGTGCATGTAAAATTCTTTGATATTTGTGACAGGCTCTCCTTTTCCTCTGAATTTGTCAAATTTGGGTACCTCAAAGTGTTTGGGAAATGGTGTCATGGTAATGGCTCTGTCAAATGGGTAAGGACACACATTCTCAAACTTGAATGTCTTCGGATCATTCCCTTCTTGGATGGCTTTCAGAGCTATCTTCATTTGCTCCCATTTTGAATTGATAGGTGATGGCTGGGGTGCCCCCAATGTAGGAGTGCCTTGAGGTAGGTATGTGCTGGATGGGGCCACTGAATATGGATGGCTATGAGGGATTTTCTGATAGGGATTGTACATTGTTTGGGCAGCTACATGGTGGATGACAGGTTGCTGAGGGGGAGGTGGCGCATATTGCTGCATGTGCTGCGAGGCTTGCTGTTGATATGGGATTTGAGGTTGGGATTGAGGAACATAAGCTGGTTGTGGGATAAATGGATTGCTTTGTGGAGGTAAGGTATAAGATGGTTGAGAGGCTTGGGGAAAGGATCGGGGGGCTTGTGGGGTTTGACCAATATATGTGGGTTGAGCCCCCATTTGGGATGGTATCTACAAATAATTGGTGGTTGGCTGGGGTGGTCGATTACCTCCTAGAAGTGGCATTGAAAAGTAGTTGGTAATTGGAGGTAATGGATTAGTTGGTGGTGGAGGTGGTGGGAATTGAAAGCTTGGGAATGGAACTGATGGAGTTTGATAGCTTTGTGGTTGGATTTGGAAGCTTGGTAGAGTGGTGGCAGGGGCTGGGGTCACTTGGGAGCTTGGTAGAAAATTGGTAGTAGCTTGTGGGATTTGATAGCTTTGTGGAGTGAGGGTAGTAGCTTGTAGATTTGTGGCTAATGGTATTGAGCTCCCAAGACCTAATGGAAATGATGGGATTGTGCTTTGGGCTATAGTGAACAAGCTGGGGGTGATGAAAGGTTGATTACTTGGCCCCATGGATGGCATCCCTATTGTATATTGCTGAGGTTGGCCAAAGATGCTAGCACTGATTTGGGAGATGGGTGGATTTGGAAGGCTGGGTTGGGGAGCAGCAGCAGCAATAGTGAAGGGGGTGAACGGTGAGCTATTTTGGGTAAAGGGGGTTTGGAGCGGAGAGGTATGAACCAAGGATGGAGTGGTGGTGGCTGGGTTGGCTTGCGGCATGGAGATTTCAACTTGGGTGGATGATGGTATGTTTGGGTCTGTTGGATCATATGGATTGGCTGGAGGCTCTTCTTTTGGCATATATTGAGGATAATTTGGATCATAAGAGCCTATGGGTGGTGGTAGCTGCCCAAACAATGGGTGAGATGGATCTGATAATGGAGGGGGTCTTCCAAAGTCAAAGGTTCCTACATTTTCCCTTCAAAAATTAGCCATGATTGTCTCTTTGTTCTTGTCTATAATGGCATTTACCAATACTGCATTTCCTGGTTGGTTCATGAAAGCTTCAATGTCAGTACATGATGGCATAGCTTTCTCTGGGCTGAAGGATGGCTGAGTGCTCAAGGGGGGTGAGGCTATTCGATCCAAATGATAGGGCTCCATTGTTTCTTTCTTCTTGGCTAAGCGAGTGACGGGTGGCATGAAAAATGCTCCTAAGGATGAGATGCAATAATGCTGATGGATGCAAAAGGGGGAAGGCTTCTCTATGCGAATGATTTCCTAGGTTAAGGCAAAGCTATATGAAAAAACCTAAGGAGGATTGGGTTGGAGATTCTAACTTCAAAGATATGTTGCCAAAGCACGAAAGGTCTGCTTTCCTATGTGCAAGCTTGGTGGTGATTGTGTCAACTTAAGGATAGACTGATGAGCTAATAATGCTTAAGGGGATAACCTAAGATGGCTGGCTTTTCTATAAAGATGACTCTAAAGTGAAGCTTATCCAAGAGGATGTGGAGAAACAAGGGGGTCTAATCATAGAAATCACGCCTTGTTGGTAAGGCATAAGCATGATTAACTCCTGGATTTTGGCTAAATTTGATGGTGTGCTCTAACCAGGCCTCTTGAAGTGCTTCGTCAGTAGCTTTGTCCTCTGCTTTGTGGAGTTTGGCAATTCGTGGGCTTGGTGTTATTTCTTTTCTCTTGGCTGAAAGTTCTTGGTATGCTAGAGATGGTTTGAGTTTAACTTTGTGGAACTTCTGTTTGGGTTTGGGTTGCTCTGACATCAATTCCTGAATCTGCTTGGCTTTGAGAGATACTAAGGAGAATATGGAAGAAGAGAAAGCTAGCTAGGCTCAAGATAGTGTAGGTAGAAACATGGCAGAGGTATGAGCATAAAATAAGGGAGGCAATGTTGTACTTTGTTTATGATACTAATACCAAGAGATTACATCACATGGTAACCCAATCACTCTCTATTATTAAAGCTCCTAGTAATGGTTATATTGAGTTAAGATAAATCATAAATAAATGGGTAGAAAGAGAGGAGACAATGAATGAGATATGTTTCGATATAGTTGATAAAGAGAGAATAATGACTATTATGCTGAGAAAACATATGATCAAGTGATTTTCTTATTAGAATTTGATACAAAAAGGGAGTTAATACAAAGATAGATTTGGTCATGCATTTCCAAATGTCAAAACAAAAGGCTCACTTTCTTTCCTTCATTGTTCATAAAGAGACATGAGATAAAGACATTAACAAACTGGGATGATGAAAATTTGGTCATGTTGAATGATCAAATAAGAAAGATAATAAGTAATGATGACAATGCTTTATTTATAGATTTTGTATTTGAGTTGACATAGGCCAGAAGATTTTATAAACTCTTTATCTCTAAGGAAAAACATCTTAAGAAGGAATGGAGAGATATTGCTAGCAAAGAGAAAGAAATCATTATTTATGATTGGCCTGATGATTCAATTTATGGTGAATGGATGGTCAAATATGTATCAACAACAAAATCTTCATAGATGGCAACAGATTATAAACTACAAGACAAATCAACAACTACTGAAGAACTAAAGTATTTTGAAAAAGGTGTTCAAATGATTGATGAGAAAGCAAGAGATGTGAGTTCACAAGTATCTCGGGAAATTGAATCCAAGATAGCAAAGATAGATAATACAAGCCCTCAACTAACAAAAGTATTTAAAGACATAATACCAAAGGTGGTCGAGGAAAAAGACAATAAGTTGCTTGCTATAGGTACTAAAGAATCAGATCAAAGCATAATAGAAGAAGAAAAGGTGGCTCCACAACTTGAAGAAGGGTAGAAAAATGAAGTCCAGTCATTAGATATTATGGAGGAATAAAAAAAAACATAAATAGAACAAGCCCCACCACAAATTAGCTAGAAGAAAACTACTTTTTATCAAGTGAAAATTCCATGAGTGTTTTTAGTTTCATCATGTAGTGAAGAAAATGATATTTGTGTCTTGTATGTAAATCTTTTGTTTTGGATAGTTGTCCTTTTTCCTCTAGACTTGAAGCTTGTTGCAAATCATGTTATATAAGTGAGTCCCCAAGGCTAGAAGAGGGTCCAAGGATTCTAATTTGAACAAATTTTTTTTCATTTCTATGTCAATCCATGCATACTATGTAATTTTATTCCAAAGTTTGAATGAAAAAAGTTAACAGTTGCTAGTCTATTTGAGTTTTTTTTCTAATAGGGATTGTCATTGAATTGTATACATTTCAAAGAAGTTAATTCAAAATGCATAAAATTGGTTGTTCATCCTAGATCTTGTCTCTCTTTTTTATCTCCATTTGTTCTTTGAAATTTAATAGAAAAGTTTATTAAATTTCAATTGTAATTTATTTTAAACTATATTTCAATTTACTTTTGCTAATAATCTAATGATTTATATAAATGCTTAATGTAAATTGGAAGAAATTTATGATTTTTATTGAAGATTTTGATAAGTATGAGATCTAGAGATAAATAATGATTTTTTTTTTCACAAAGTATTAAGATAGATCAAAAAGTAGATGTCTAATTCCTATGAGTGTATGGCCCAATAAATAAGGCATTGGTCATCCTTGAAGTTGATATAGTTTGGAATATCTTATATGGTGCAAAAATTCATATAAATTGTGTTGGAAATGATTGAAATGATCATAAGAAAAGTTGTTGGAATAATATATGGAACTGGTAAAGAATGTCCTCAATCATTGTTTTGTCATTGATGTCAAACTTGCTACTTGTAGGGATGACAATTGCTTTAGTGATCCAAATACGATTAATTAGTTGATTATCAAGGTGGAGGCAATGAATAAGATGTAACTAGAACACCTAGAGAAAGATTGAAGTTATGATGTTGTAATGAAGTACAAGGATCAGTTAAGCCATTGATGAAACAATGTATTAGATGACATACTAAAATATACAAAGAATGAGCACACTGAAACATATCAAAAATCTAAGGTTTTAGCTAAGTCTTTTGTAAAGCTCAAACTAAGTTCATTAGAGAGAAGGAGCCGAGTAGAATCAAGTTTCGAGAAAAACCAAGTGCCGAGCAAAACCAAGTGCCGAGAAGAATCAAATGTTGAGTAGTGCCAAGCAAAACCAAGTGCCGAGCAGAATTAAGTGCCGAGCAGAATCAAGTGTCAAGCAGAATTAAGTGCCAAGCAAAATCAAGTGTCGAGCAGAATCAAGTGTCAAGTAGAACCAAGTGCCGAGTAGGTATAGGTGTCGAGTAACACAGAGGTGCCAAGCACCAGTAACTCAATAATGCCGAGTTGCTGCATTATTTTGGAAATCGAAGATTCATCAGATCTAAGCCAACAAAGTTGTTATCTAGAAATCTATGAATTAAAAGGAAGATAAGAATGATGAGTTGGTGGCACAGAACACCATGTAGAACATTTTTAAGATACAACTGGAAAAGTTTCTAGAAGAGAACAAGATATGGGATAGATACATTGTATCCTACCTAATCCATTTTGAAACCCTAAGATTGGAAAGAAAAAATTGAATGGAAAAAGGCAAATCAAACTTCTATATAAGAAGACATAAGTTAATGAAAAAAAAAAGAAAAAAAGGGGATAGTGAGAGAGAGAGCCGTGGTCAAGCATAAAAGCATGAAGTGTTGTAGAATGTACTAAGGAGAAGAAAGCATAGGAACTCTGTTTAAAATAGATGACCACAAGAATGATTGCATTGGCAGAATGAGTAATAAGACTCAAGGAGACGAAGCTTGAGAGGGAAACAAGTAGTCAGAGCTGAAGTGATTGAAGCCAAGCATAAGGATTGAACTGAAAGAGTGATCTAAAATCTGCAAAGTATGTTGTAAGTTATATCAGATCAAAAGATATTATCGTTACTTTCTAGCAATTGTAACAGTAAGATAAATCCTATGGACTTAGGTTGGTTTAACAGCCATTAGATAAATCCTTTAACATGGTGACATTCCAAGTGAATGTTCTAAAGACCTTTAACTAGGCCCATTCCTTATAGTTTGGTGAAATCCTCTAACAAGGTCACAATCAATAGTGTGTTGTAAGCCTTTAACGAGGTAGGCTTTTAACATGGCATCACTTCAGAAGAGTGAGAATCAAGTAGCATGTTACTGGTGGTTTTTCCCAAATTGGGTTTCCACGTAAATCATTGTGTTATGTGTTGATCTTGAATGTTTTATCTTTGCATGTTGATTTACAATAATTTGCTTATATGACTGATTTAAGTTTGAACAGATGAAAAGGGTATGGATTCATTAAAAAAGTATTAATAGGGCATTTGGACCTTAAATAACTGATTCACGCCCCCTCTCAGTTATTCTAAAAGAATTCTAACAATTGGTATCAGAGCCTGACTGTTGATTCAGTTTAAAGGGACCACTAGCAGAAAAGATCAAAATGCCAAAGAGAGAAGTTCCCAAGCTCAACAAAGACAACTTTGTTGCATGGAAAATTTTGATAAAGCTACATCTTGGATCCATAGGATATTATGCCCAAAATTCAATTGTCACTAAACATGTAGATCCAACAGGTGTTCCTACTACTGAAGACATGAAAAATAAGCAAGAACACAACCAGACAATGCTGGAAATTGCCTCTGCACTCAGCTATGCTAAATTTGATGATATCAAAGGATGTGACACTGCATTCAAAATGTGGAAAGCCCTATTAGACATCTATGGAGGAGATCAAAATGTACAAAGAGCAAAAAGAGAAAGTCTCAGAGGAAAATTTGATGACATGAAAATGGAAGAAAATGAGAATGCTGCTCAGTATGGTGCAAGAATAAAGGAAGTGGTAAGTGCAATAAGATGCTTGAATGGTCAACTGGATGAAGATATTGTTAATATTAAGTTCTTAAGAACCTTGCTCCCTATCTATGCTATTAGAGTATCAGCAATACAAGAGCTAAGATGTATACCAGGAAATAATCTAAGCTTTGAAGGTATAATAGGTAGACTCACTGCATTTGAGTTATCTAACTTTGACAACTACAAACTTGAAAATGCTGAAGTTGCTTTTAAGGCCAAGTTATCACTGAAAGATGCTGAATAGGTGAAATCAAGGAAAGGAAGAAAAATGAAGTATGTATCTAGTGACAGTAGCACTGATGAGGAAGATGTGGAACAATTGGAAGCATTGCTCACTAGAAGATTTCACAGGGGCAAAGGAAAATTCAAAGGTAAGATGCCTATCATTTGTTTCAATTGCAATGAAGTAGGTCATATTGCTACAAGATGTCCACAGAAAAATGATTCCAAGGAAGGCAACAAATACAAGAACAGAAGAGATGATGACAAGAGAGATTACAAAGAAAAAGGTAAGAAGTGTTATATTATTGAAGAAAATTCTGATGAAAATGATGATGAAGTTGTTTATGTAGCCATGAAGGACCAATCTGATGAAGAAGAAGCCACAGTACTAGTGACATGTATAAACAAGAATGATAGATGGATCATAGACAATGGATGCTCACATCACATGACAGGAGACAAAAGTAGGTTTGTTAACTTTACTCAGTATGATGGAAATAGTGTTAGATTTGGTAATGATGCTCCATGTCAAATCAAAGAAAAAGGTTCTATTAAGCTCATGGAACAAATTTCATGTTACAATGCATACTATGTTGAAGGATTAAACTATAATTTACTAAGTGTCTCACAATTAGGCAATGTAGGTTGCAAAGTGGAATTTGAAAACAAAACTGCAAAAATCTATGACAATGATGGTAAACTGATAGGAAAAGGAGAACAAACAAAGAGTAATTGTTTTTACCTTGATATGGATGATGTTTCTTGTCTACTTGCAAAATTTGATGATGAATGGTTATGGCATAGAAGATTATGTCATGTCAACTTTGACAATCTAGTCAACATTAGTAGAATGAAGAAAGTAAGAGGTTTACCAAAATTAAAGAAGCCTGATAATATCATGTGCAAATAATGTCAGCTAGGAAAGATGACAAAATCAAGTTTCAAAAGCAAAAACTATACATCTGAAGAGATACTTGAGTTAGTTCACACTGACTTATGTGGTCCAATGGAAATACAAAGCTATAGAGGAGATAAATACTTAATGTTATTTGTTTATGACTATTCCAGGATGATGATTGTTATGTTCTTAAAACAAAAATATGATGCTTTTCAAATGTTTAAGTGGTATGTGGCTAGAGTTGAAAAGGAAATTGGAAAAAGCTCGAAATGCCTAAGATCAGATAGAGGTGGTGAATTTACATCAAATGAATTCGAGATATTCTGTAATGACAATGGAATCAAAAGACAAACGTCAGCTCCTAGAACTCCCCCACAGAATGGAATTGCTGAGAGAAGAAATAGATATGTAATTGACTATGCTAGAACATTAATGATGGAAAAGAATGTTTCTCTAAAATACTGGAGAGAGGCTGTAAGCGTAGCTATTCATACACTGAACCGAGTACAAGTCAAGAAAGGTACAAATACAACACCTTTTGAATTATGGTATTGTTACTCACCAAATGTAAAAAATTTCAAAGTGTTTCGTTGCAAATGTTTTATCCTTAAAGATGTTAGAAATGGAAAATTTGATGCAAAAAGTGATGAAGGTATACTTCTCGGTTACTCCACTAGAAGTAAGGCATATAAGTGTTTGAATATTAACACTAACAAAATTGTGGAAAGTGTAAATGTAAATTTTGATGAGCACACAGAAGTCCAAGCTGAAATACCAAAGAAAATGGAAGAATACAAAACCTTTTTATATTCTTATGAAGGAATGACTGCTGATGAGGATGATGTCAATCAAATTGAAAATCAACAACAAGTGTTAGTTTCAGCCAATTCACAACCAGTGAATGCCAAGTTGCATTTAGAAGCCAAGTTACAAAATTAAGAAAATGCACAATCTGATTTTGAAGACAGCATATATGATGAAGAACAACCTGACAATGAAGTGCATAGTGATCCTGAATCCGAAAGATCAAACATGGAAACAAGGACAGAGCCAAGATTATCCAAATATGTGAAAAGACATCACCCTGTTGAACAAATAATTGGTGACAAAGATGCAAGACCAATGACAAGGAACATACTAAGACATGAATCATGTTTGATTAGCCAATCTGAACCCAAGACAGTACATGGCGCATTACAAGATGACGACTAGTATAAAGCAATGGAAGAAGAAATTGATCAAATAAGAAAAAATAAAACCTGGAGTTTGATTCCCAGACCAAATGACAAAAATATGATTGGCACCAAATGGGTATTCAAAAACAAACTAGATGAGAATGGTGAGATTACCAAAAGCAAAGCCAGATTAGTATGCAAGGGTTATGCTCAAGAAGAAGGAATAGACTATGGAGAAACATTCGCTCCTATTGCTAGAATGGAAGGAGTAAGAACTTTACTTCCATATGCTACCTACAAAGATTTTAAAGTCTATCAGATGGATGTAAAATCTGCCTTCTTAAATGGTATACTAGAAGAAGAAGTCTACATTGAACAACCGGAAGGATTTGTTGATGAAAACAACAGGGATATGGTGTGTAAGTTACACAAAGCACTCTATGGTTTGAAACAAGCACCTAGAGCATGGTATGAGAGACTTTACAAGTATCTAGTGCAAATTGGATTTGAAAGAACTGATGATAACAGCAACATGTACATCAAAGCTAAAGAAGGTAAAGACATTATTGTATCTAAAATTTTTGTGGATGACATAGTATTTGGTGGTAAGGAAGTACTTTGCAAAGGCTTTGTTGACAAAATGAAACATGAATTTGAGATGTCTATGTTTGGAGAAATCAAATTTTTTGTTGGATTGCAAGTACATCAACTCAAACATGGAATATTTATTACACAATCAAAATACATCAAAGAAATTCTTAAAACATTTGGATTGGAGGAATCCAAACCAGTCATCACACCAATGGCCACAGGAAATAAGCTATCCAAAAATGATGAGTCAGCTGAAGTCAATCAAACAATGTATAGATCCATGATTGGAAAACTACAATATGTTGTACATAGTAGACCAAACATAGCATTAGCAGTTGGAATAGTGGCTAGGTTCTCTGCTAATCCTAAAGAAAATCATCTCATAGCAGTAAAAAGAATAATGAGATATCTCAAAGGGACTGATGACTTTGGTCTATACTACAAAAAGAATGGAAAATTTGAACTTAATGCATATACAGATGCAGACTGGGGATGAAATATTGATGACAGAAAAAGCACAAGTGGAGGTGCATTATTTCTAGGCAAAAGGCTGGTTACCTAGACTAGCAAGAAACAAACATGTATATCCCAGTCCACTGCAGAATCAGAATATGTGGCAGCTGCAATCAATTGTACAAACATTGTATGGCTCACACATCTATTGAATGGAATGAAAGAAGAAGTAACAAAATTGGTGATATTGTATTGTGATAATACAAGTGCTATAAACATATCCAAGAATCCTGTGATGCATGCAAAAACCAAGCATATTGCAATCAAGTATCATTATGTCAGAGAATTGGTAGAAGACAAACAAGTGAAATTGGAATACATTCACACAAAGGAAAAAACTATAAATATCTTCACCAAACCATTGCCCAAGGATGCCTATGAATATCTTAGAGGCAAGTTGGGGGTTATACCCCTAAGTCAAGCAATTTAAGGCAAAAAGGAAGCTGCCTTGCATCAACAGGAATAAATCATTGAAATATTAACGGGTTGATGCAAAGGATGACAGTAGGAACAGAAACTCCAAATTAGTCACAAGCATGGTGACAGAGGGAGAAAAACAACAAGAAGCCAAAGCTTATATTTTGCATGATAAAGATGCTACATCTTTGGCATTTATGTCAAAGAGGGAGAAATATGCAGAAAATTGATCAATGCAAAGAAAGAGGGAGATATATATGAAAGAGGGAGATATATGTGATCAGTAGTGAAAATGCAGCAAGCCAACGTATACAATCTTTGTGGTAACTGAATTGATTACTTGATCAATTTGGTTTGCCATCAATGCCAAAGAGAGAGATTGTTGGAAATGATTGAAATGATCATAAGAAAAGTTGTTGGAATAATATATGGAACTGGTAAAGAATGTCCTCAATATGAAAGAGGGAGATATATGTGATCAGTAGTGAAAATGCAGCAAGCCAACGTATACAATCTTGGTGGTAACTAAATTGATTACTTGATCAATTTGGTTTTCCATCAATGCCAAAGAGGGAGATTGTTGGAAATGATTGAAATGATCATAAGAAAAGTTGTTGGAATAATATATGGAATTGGTAAAGAATTTCCTCAATCATTATTTTGTCATTGATGTCAAACTTGCTACTTACAGGGATGACAATTGCTTTAGTGATCCAAATACTATCAATTAGTTGATTATCAAGGTGGAGGCAATCAATAAGATGTAACTAGAACACCTAGAGAAAGGTTGAAGTTATGATGTTGTAATGAAGTACAAGGATCATTTAAGCCATTGATGAGATAGTGTATTGGATGACATACTAAAAGATACAAAGAATGAGCACACTAAAACATATCAAAGATCTAAAGTTTTAGCTAAGTCTTTTGTAAAGCTCAAACTAAGTTCATTATAGAGAAGGAGTCAAGCAGAATCAAGTGCCGAGCAAAACCAAGTGCCGAGAAAAACCAAGTGCCGAGCAGAATCAAGTGCCGAGCAAAACCAAGTGCCGAGCAGAATTAAGTGCCAAGAAAAATCAAGTGCCAAGCAGAATCAAGTGCCAAGTAGAATCAAGTGCTGAGCAAAACCAAGTTTCGAGCAGGTATAGGTGATGAGTAACACAGAGGCGCTGAGCACCAGTAACTCAATAATGTCGAGTTGCTGCATTATTTTGGAAATCGAAGATTCGTCAGATCTAAGCCAACAAAGTTGTTATCTAGAAATCTGTGAATTAAAAGGAAGATAAGAATGATGAGTTGGTGGCACAGAACACCATGTAGAACATTTTTAAGATACAACTGGCAAAGTTTCTAGAAGAGAACAAGATATGGGATAGATACATTGTATCCTACCTAATCCATTATGAAACCCTAAGATTGGAAAGGAAAAATTGAATGGAAAAAGGCAAATCAGACTTCTATATAAGAAGACATAAGTTAATGAAAAAAAAAAATTTTAAAAAGGGGATAGTGAGAGAGAGAGCCATGGTCAAGCATAAAAGCATGAAGTGTTGTAGAATGTGCTAAGGAGAAGAAAGCACAGGAACTCTGTCTAAAATAGATGACCACAAGAATGATTGCATTGGCAGAATGAGTAATAAGACTCAAGGAGATGAAGCTTGATAGGGAAACAAGCAGTCAGAGCTGAAGTGATTGAAGCCAAGCATAAGGATTGAACTGAAAGAGTGATCTGAAATTTGCAAAGTATGTTGTAAGTTATATCAAATCAAAAGACCATTATCGTTACTTTCTAGCAATTGTAATAGTAAGATAAATCCTATGGACTTAGGTTGGTTTAACAACCATTAGATAAATCCTTTAACAGGGTGACATTCCAAGTGAATGTTCTAAAGACCTTTAACCAGGCCCATTCCTAACAGTTTGGTGAAATCCTCTAACAAGGTCACATTTAATAGTGTGTTGTAAGCCTTTAATAGGGCAAGCTTTTAACAGGGCATCACTTCAGAAGAGTGAGAATCAAGTAGCATGTTACTGGTGGTTTTTCCCAAATTGGGTTTCCACATAAATCATTGTGTTATGTGTTGATCTTGAATGTTTTATCTTTGCATGTTGATTTACAGTAATTTTCTTATATGATTGATTTATGTTTGAACAGATGAAAAGGGTATGGATTCATTAAAAAGGTATTAATAGGGCATTTGGACCTTGAATAACTGATCCACCCCCCCCCCCCCCCCCCCCCCCCCCTCTCAGTTATTCTAAAAGAATTCTAACAAATTGATCATTTAATGTTCTGCTATTGATATTTTGAAACATCAGCCTATACTTGATTCATGGGGTTTTAGGTTAGATAAAGTAGCCATTTTTCATCTCTTTTACTATCCTAGAATTAGAAGAATTAGGGCTCAATCATCTGTTGTTGCAATAGTGAAGATTTGTGGGTTTCATCCCCACCCTAGTTTTACCTTCATCTTGAAGTATTTTTGGGTAACCAAATCACTGTGTTATGTGTTGATATTTTATGGATGTGATGTATGTCATTTATGTTTCAACATTATAGTTTTATTGATAAATTTGTAGATGAATTGGGTATGAATTAACAAAATTGGTTTTGAAGTCAAAAGTTTAAGATCATGATTCACCCCCCTCATAGTATCTGGATTCCCGTATACTTATTCCAATAATTGGTATTAGAGAACAATTATCTTGTTAGGAAGCCTAATATCTTGAGAGGGTCAAATCATGGAGATGGAAGTGTATAAGATGGGAAAGATTATTAAGAATAAGATGATTGAAATCTAAATCGTGTTGCAACAATTGGAAACAACAATAGAGTCCCTCAAGAAAAGAAGAGATGGCTATACAAATTAATAACACTCAATACACATAAGTTGATACAAAAGGACTACTAGAAAATTGAAAGACTAGTAACAAATATGAAGCAATGACATAATTGCTAGAGACGAATAGTGCCCTAGTGAAGGAAGTAAAACATCTCAAGACAAAACAAGAAATTCAATCGGTTTCACTTTCTGAAGATATTGAACAAAAAAAGAAAGCAATGGAAGATAAGCTCATGGCTGAAGAAGACAAAAGGCAGATAGCTAGTAGACTTGAAGAAACATCATTTTAAGTTTAGAAGCTTATAAACAATCAGCTTGATATGATAAATCAAAAGGTAATTGCAAATCAGGAAGCAAATAGAAAAGATGTGGAGATCACAAATCTAAGGTTACAAAATGAGCAATTGAAAAATGAGTTTAAGGCATGAAAAGGAACTCATGGAGAGGATGAAAAAAAAAAAACAAAAAAATCAAGCACTTTGAAGACATGATGAAGTCACCTAGAGAAAAAGACACCTCTAGATTTGGATACAACAAACAATCTTCAACTACTGAAGAAGGAGAATCATTTAAAAGTGGATAGCAAAGGAATGCTAACTAAAAAGGAAAACCTACTTGTCATCACTATGGGAAAATTGGATGCATAGCCAATATTTTTAGGAGCAAAAATGGTAAGAAAATCCTAAAGCTAAGTCAAGTGGTAATTTTTTTAATTGCAAGAAGACTGACATCAGACACATGAATGCAGATCAAAGAACAATGACTCAACCAGAAAGGTATCTAGATTCCAAGGTTATTTCTATAATTTTCAAAAGTTAGGACATAGATCTTATGAGTGCAAACTTAAGAAGATGTCACACTAGTCACCTAAACAAAAAACTCATACAACAAAAAAAGGCAACTCATACAATTGGAATTACAACACATGGCACAATTGTCACTATTGTAGAGAGTGTGGACACATTTTAGAGGAAATTACAAGAAATGGATAAATGGATATATAGTGTGTTTAAGTTGTCTCAAAGTTTGACACATGAGTAAGAACTGCAAAACCAAGACACCAGTATCAGCACCAAGCAATGGAAATGACAAACTAGAAAGAAAGAAGACATGGATAGAGATAGTAAGAGCTGGAAGAAATAGAGAAGAAGACATTGTGATCACCCAATCTGATAGAGCAAGTGATCACACCACATCTCACTAAAGAAAGAAGGTATATTGGAACTGTATACTCAAATTTATATTTTACATCAATTCCTATCATAAAACTAATGAAGAGTTACATCTGCATAAATAAAGATGCATTAAGAACTCTTAAAATTAGAAAATTAAAAAGTATCAAGCATCAATGGTACAGTCTATGTTGACCCAGCCATGAAGTATAGATCGAGTGATCAAGAAAGATTGCATACTAATCGAGTAAAATTATTATGATTGAGTGAATAGCCTTGACCCAACTAAAGTCTAGACTGAGCTAGCTATCATACACTAATTAAGTATGAAGACATTAATTATAGACCTAAAATAAAAGATCGAAGGTATTTATCAAAATTCAACAATCATTTTTACTCACCAAGTGATCAAAGAGCTCACGAGAAGATTTGAAGGTGATAGGAGTGATTTAAGCAATTAGAGAAAAGAATCTCAATAAGTTATCAACAAATTTGTGAAGTGAAGTGAGTAGTACTCTCAGTGTTGAGTAAAGTATTTAGTGAAGGTATTTTTTGGAAGTTTTTGTTTAAAACCCTAGTTCACAATGGCTTCAAGAAGTGAAATGTAAAGGATAATGGTGCAAAAATCATTAGGAATGATCAAAGGCCTCCACCCAATTTTAGAAATTAAGTTAACATTGAAATCTATGTTGATGATATTGGGGCATTATCATCAATTCCACCTAGAGTCTTGACTATGCAAGACATCAGATCATGCTACCAACTGAATATTTTGAAATTAGAGCAGTATATGACAAGTTATGCGTTGATAGAATTTTGAAAGTTGAATTCAAGATTGTTGTTGACAAAGGGCTTACCTGTGCCCTAGGTTTTTCAAATGTTTTCAAGATCAAATGGATCAAGATTGTGCTTAGCCAAGTTCATGACATGAAAATTTGGTTGAAAGGTGGGCCAGTAAAGATTAACAAAGCAATTATTCGAAGGGTGACTAAGTACCCAACATTTTATCAACCAAAGATCATAAGGAGTGGAACCAAGAATGAGATTGAGAACCTAATCAAGGTAAAGTGGAATGTTCATGGAATGTTAATAGACAATATTGAGGATCCACTAATTCAAAAAAAAATCATGTGATTGTACACAAGTTCTATCAATCAAGTAGATTGAACAATGTATCTTGCATAGCAATTGATTTGGGCTACAAAATTGTGAAGAAAGATGTAATGCCCCACCCGGAGATCCTTGGAAACAAGGATTCAAATCAAGTCAATATTTTTTTTTAACAAGTATGAATGCACATGAAAACATCATACAGTGATCACAAAGATTGCAACGGAAGACTTCAACACAATCCTGGCAACCAACGAATCTCCAAATGCCACTACCAAATTGACACACCCAAACAAAGTCAACAACCACCACAAACAAGATGAGGGCACAAGAAATGACCACTCATCAACAAAATACCAAGCTAGGGTAAAATGCAGAATCCCAAAATTTGGCTAAGCCTGAAATCTTGAAGCCTTGAAAAATTGGCTAAGTCTAGATTTCTGAAGCCCTAATATTTCCTAGAATCCATAACTTATCCCCGAGAGGTCTGAAACCTATCTCAAAAGATTCGTCGCATATATTAAAATATATCTTAAGTATATGTCAACTTATACTTAAATGATATATTTTAAACCCCAAGAGACAACAACAGAACACAAAAAATTGCAATGAACAAAAGCCACTAGAATTCAAAATGCAACAACATAGGGTCAAAGAACGCCCAAAAGGGTATCCAAAACAACCCTCAAAAAGAATGGATCACGAAGAAAAGTGCCCGCTAATAGCACGCACAGGTTTTTCACAAAAACTGTGCAACACTTTTTACTAAGGGAGGGCGACACTTCTCCTTAAGGCATGCAACACTCTTCCAGTGTCGTACGACATTTCTCAAGAAGGCATGTGACACTTTTCAGCATTGTACAACATTTATTAAGAAGGTGCGTACGACATTTCTCAAGAAGCCGTGTGATACTTTATAGTGTCATACGACATAGTTTGCATGGGCATGCGATACTTTTTAAAAGTGTCGCACCATGTTGAACAAATGTCGCCCATAGAAAACAAAGACACTCCTAGAACTCAAAAATTCAAAGAACAGACCAAAGAACCTCCACACCAGGGAGTACTAGATCCACAAAGGCTTGAGGAATGAACACTCGAGTGCAAGAACAACACAAAATGAAGAACATCTATCCATCTAAACTATAGCAGCAAAGAGCATACTGAAATAAACATCGAAGAGAACAAAAGCAACATTGCAATGAACTGAACAAACAAACTAAGTATGTGGATCCTCCCATTCATCAATAGTATCATAAGACCATCATGGGTCCTAGCCATCCCCCGCGTGTAACATCCCAAGCCACTGACCAGACCGTCGGTACTGTCGTAGTAGGGACGTCACTACTAAAAACATGCAACACTATAAGCATAAAGAAATCTAACATGCTAGTAGAAAAGCATAAGATAATCCTACATTAGATAACATCACCTATCACATGATAAACATCAGTAAGCAACAGATATACTACTAAATCAAATAACATCATCTAATCATATGCTAAACATCATGATAAGGGAATGCATCAAATAAACTAACATCATCTAAACATGATATACAAGCATCCCAATGAAAGCACAAATCACAAGAAAGCATACTTCGAAACTCAAAGTACCAAGTGAAAACATCTAGCAATGGTCGTACTAGGACAAGTTCGTCTCTATACACCGGTCCCTAGCAGTGGTGAAGGTAGCTATGCCTCCCAACCATGTGGCACCCGTAGGTCCACACCCACCATGTTGATGGAGATAAAGATCCAACCACAAACACACATAAAGCACAACATCCAAGGCTAACACTCACGCTAGACAGTATGATGGCTGCAACCAAGAACCTAAGACAATGCAAGGAGTACAGGTCCTGGTCAGACACTAAATAGACTACTAAGTAGGGGCTGACATCATGGAGAGTCGCTTGGCATCCAAAAGCCCAAGCTAGTATAGGCAGCTACTCTTCTCGACAGAAGGCACACAACCTAGGGAAACAACTCTTCATGATGGAAGGCGCACAACCTAGGGCAGCTACTCTTCTCAATAGAAGGTGCACAACCCACACATTTTATTATCTTGTATTTAACACCACCCAATGTTTTAATTCAATTATCACTTATATAAAACTTCTTCTGCCAACCAGGGAATAGTCACCAGGTTGCAAGATAGAAGCCCCTCCATATGCTACCCTACCCTACCCATGCTCATCCTATGACAAGTGCCTGTGGGCATGCATACTCCCATCCCAACCCTAATGATCATAAATTTTGAAAGTACCACAAAAGATCGAGCCTCACAAGTCACTCGACAAATGTACGCAGACATACTTGTGTGTGGTGCACCACCATTATGAAGATCATAACACAAGGACAAGAATGAGAACACAATGCAAAGAAAACACCCAATTGAAAGCAACACAGGAAGGACAAATTCTACATAAATCCCAAAGCCAATAAAACCATACATCATGAAATCACTCAACTAGCCTCAATCTGAGAGTTTGGATTCTACACGAATCCCAATGATGTAACGAGACCAAAAATCATGAACCCACTCAATCGGTCTTAATCCAAGAGTATGGATTCTACATGAATCCTAGCATTCACAAAACAAAAGCAAAGGTCCAAAAGAAACAATAACAACAGGTATAAAATCACTCAACCGAACATAATGTCAGGAGTACAGATGCAACATGCATTTCAATGCAACATAAAAGTGCAGAAGTGGTCTAACTGATATCCAAACAGATCGTCCAAGTCCATGACCCACATTGTGCCAAGAAAACTTGAGAAAATAGGGCAGCACACAAAATGAGGTAAAAATCTCAAATTTTAGAAAAATTCCAAAATTAAAACCCATTTGACCTTTAGGTTCAAAAACCCAAAAAAATTCAAAAATAAATTGAATCGGACACCATATGCAAAAATGGCCAGCATAATGGCATAAAATCCCAAACCCTCATCCCAAAAGATAGGGAAATGTTCATACCCGCCCAACTGGGTAGAACTAGCATACAAAAATGGAGGGGAACACTAGTTCTCAGCCTTCAAACAAACGGCTACCAAAACAGAAGCAGAAATGGAGTAGAAACAATAAAATAAGAAAGCCCTACCTCATAGCCAAAAGTGCAAAATGGGAATCTGAACCATAAAATAAATATCCTGTAGAAGTAGCTAAAAATTGTGGCAATCCAAGGTTTCCTGAGCTGGATCCAACGAGCCCAACCTTGTGATGATCCCATGCTCGTAGCTCCCACAACGAAAAAAAAGTAAATCCTCATGAAGAGGATTTTGGGTTTTACTCTGCAACTTTCCAATTTGAAAGTGAGAAGTGAGGAATTAAATTCCTCTTTGGATACTTATTCACTTTTTGAGTGAATAATCGATTAGGGCAAATAACCAGCCAACCTAGTTAAACCTTGAATCGACCCAAACGAAAATAGGATATTCCTATAAATAGAAATTCATCTACGGAAAGCTGCCAAAAATTAAAATAAATCAATTAAAAAGCCCAGAAACCCAAAAACACATAAATCTCCTAAATAACTTTCGCGACAATGCAAACCTCTAAATGCACAGACACGCTTACTAGTCTAATCACATAATGCAAATGAGTTCAAATTTAATAATCATTGAAAGGTTTAATTTAAACACTTTAATTAAGGATACGTCAACCATACTAGGACAACATTGGTAAAATATGAAAGGCTGAATCACTAACTCCATGTGCCACTGCTAGGGATATAAATCCTGCACACTAAACAACATGATCAAGTGCAATTGCATATAATAACATAGCTGAAGCAATAATGTGTTAAATCACCTAATTTAACCATTTATTTAATTATATTAAAATAATCTATTTATCACTCACATTTGCATAAAGCATAATAATGCAGGAATGAAGTAAATAACCATAGCATTAAATCCATCATATAACGAAATCAGAGGTATGTCCAAATACCAGATAAGTAGATATCATCATACAATATGATTAACTGAACAGCATAGTAGTCTAAAATCTATGATACTGGAATCAAGGTGTAACATCTGACCTTCAGGTCCTCTCAAATGTAAACATAACATGAGTAACAATTATCTTTCTAATCAGAAATATAACAAGGTAAATGTCTGTAGCACATAACCAAAGAATCCAACAAGAACAACCCATTTAATTACTTACGCATTTAATAATGATTGATTACTCTGCATTAAAAAGGCACTTAAAACACATAAGCAAACACAGTCAAAAACATGACTAACCACTGCTACAGGAACCTAGTCTAGCGTAGCATGGTAATAGAACATAGTGAAATCTCTGCACACATCTCAGGGTAATCACAGAACAACCTCATGATACCACATCGATCCTGGTAACCACTGGCACAAACCTCAATGAACCAAAAGTCACATCATAATCTCATAGATCAGTCAAAAGCATAGACATGAACAAAGTAACTGATACAACAACATAAATCCAAAAACCTTGACAGTGTAGACCACTCAAGGTCACAATCATGATCCCATCACAACAAAAGATCAGCAAGGTTGCATCCATCAGGATGACTTACAGATGTCAAATGGGAGAGGCACTACAAAAGATCATTCATACAATCTTGTCAAGATGTAGTTGCATCAACTTACAAAGAACCTAGAAGGATTCCAAAGTATGTTGTATACAAACATTATTCTAAAATATGTTTCATTGTCGACACAAATTTTGTGTATGCACAAGCAATGTTATTTACGGTGGCTTAGCTAGGGCCAATGCCCTATGAGGTAAATGTAGATGATGTTACAACAAAAATTACTTCACTATTAGAAAAAGATATTGATGCTAGTGTTGAGAAGTTTGGCACATATGAGATTGTTATTGTCAAGCTAATTCCAAATGGCAGCACACCTAAGGTAGGAAAGAAAAGGAAAAGAAAAGTTTCTGAGGCTAGTAAGATGGAACAAGGAGAAGGGTCTAGACAACCCTTAAAGACTAAGGAAGGAAAAGGTAAAGAGCTTGTCGTTGTGAAGCCAAAGTTCACTACACACCAAAAGGTTGTAATAATTGAACCTAAGGTGAAGGAAGACCTCCATAAAAATGTGCAAGAAATGATGACACCATAGAGGCCAAAGGGAAAGGTGATCATCACCATAAGGAGGTCAGCACAATCATCTATCGAGCTATTACCTAGGAGTCCATCAAAGAAATAGAAGTAGGTAGAGGATCAACCTAAACCAAAGAGGAAACTAATAATTACACAAGAGGAGGAAGAAGTGAAGAAAAGACCAAGTTTGATGAGACTACCAAACTACAAGTAGTAAAATGGTGCCCTCCAATGATTGTGTATCAAGTATGTGAAAAATTGATAGAATTTGCATGAATTGTAGGATTTGAGGACATAAAATATGATTCTTTGAGGGATGATGATCAAGTTAAACTTGAAGGCGCAATGATTGACATGATGGTCAAATTTAGGCACACATCCTTGGAATTAGGAACAAGATTTCTAGTGGGATTATATAAAAGAGTGGATACCAAATAGAAATGGGCATTGTCCACTAAAAAGAAAATAAGATAAACACCATTGGCACAAGTTATGTCAGATTTGGGGAAGAACGTATGTCTATAGCCCTTAAATATTTTGTTAAGAAGTTTATGCCAATGGATAGGGCATATAAAGTTTTGAAGAATAAAGCTCCTAAAGTTGAGCAAGCTAGTATAAGAGTTTGGAAAGAATCATTTGAAGTGCTTACACCAATAGTAGAGGAGAGGGAAGGTCGAGATGCTATAGAATTTGAAGATGATTATAAGAAAGAAGTGGCCAAGATGATAATAGAAATTTAGCAACTTGTCAGTGGGTATGAACAAAAGGTCATTGTCACAATTGAAAATGACACTAACACTCCTCCACCTAATGCTAATATATTGACTAAAGAGGAAATACAAGGTTTGATTAAGGACTCAAGAAAACTCTGTACAAACCCAATTTTGTTACAAATAGTTGAATATCCAAAGCTTGAAGTCAAGAATATGATGATGTTGTAGACACACTAGTTATTGAGGCTATAAGTGTCGAGAAACATAGTAAGGCATTAATTGTATATACCCCTCAAAATTATATGCAAATTTTGAATAGGAAAGTAAATTTTGAGAAAGATTCATGCACTAAAACAACAAAGAATGAAGTCACATAGAAAGAGCAAGAGGCCACTCAAGATCTTATTCAATGTTCAAGTGCAAAGTTACAAAACCATGTGACACCTATGTAACATGTGATATATACACCAGTGCAACAACCAAAGGAGAGACCAAGTGAAAATGGGAAGTGATTACAATTATCACAACCAAGTGATACACCTTCTAGATCTTAAGATATGACTCATGCAGAGGAGGAGGATGATGAGTTAGTGAATCTTAATGAGGTAATTAAATTACCTACATATGATTTGAATAATCTAGAAACTTCATAGAACATCTATTTAAGGAAGATTCAAACCATAGAATCAAGAGGTAAGAAGTTAAGAATTGCAAGTGTGTTAAAATGTGTAAGGATGTATACGCATTTGAAGGAGTGAAGGAGAATTTCAAGAGCATATCAAGTAGAGAGAAATTGTAGCAGTGAAGGACTCAATAAAGATATAAAATTAGGAGAATCAAATTAGAGATATGGGAAAGAGGAGACCAAAGATCAACTTGCAGAGAAAATTGAGGGTCAAGTACTAAATCAGTTATTTTGTAATTGAGATAAGGTAAATCTCTTAACAGAGTGATCCTAATAGGCCTATGTAAATCTCCTAATAGAGTCCTTCCTTTATTGTGAGTTTAAAATTATTTAACAAGGTGAGACCTAATAGTCTCTTTAGCTTTTAACAAGGCAGACCCCTCATAGGGTAGATCATATTTTGTGATCAAACATTGTAACCCTAATAGGTTAACTTTATTGTTGCAAGAGTGAAAATTTGTGTGTTTTATCCCCACCCCAGTTTTACCTTCATCTTGAAGTGTTTCTGGGTAGCCAAATCATTATGTTATGTGTTGAACTTTTATGGATGTGATGTATGTCATTCATGTTTCAGCATTATAGTCTTATTGATAAATCTATGAGATGAATTAGGTATGAATTAATAGATTTGGTTTTGAAGTCAAAATTTTAAGATCCTAAATCACCCCCTTACCCTCTCTTAGTATCTTTTTTCCATATACTAATTTCAACACAAATATACTTTGAGAGAATCAAAGAAATACTTCAAACTAGTCTGCTAGTATGAACTTGACCAAGCCGCCAAGAGACATGAGTGAACACAGACACTAGAAAATATGAGAGACTTGATTGTGGAGTTAGCTTTAGAGATCACATATGAACCTCACACTAATCTGATAATTCAACTCACTCAAATAGTTGACAATATTGAAGGATAGGTCGAGGACATAGAACAAGTAGCAATAAAGAAAGTTGAAGAGAAGAGAATGGAGAAGCTCATGAATCTGCTTGAGCTAAGAAAGGTATCACTAGAAGAAGCCAATGATGAAATGTCTAAGGCATTAAAGGAAGTCACCCCACTACCACAAAAGGTTTCAAACCCATCTACATTTATGCATCATTTGGATCACACAATGAAGAAATCTCAACAAGAGCTTAAGAAAATGTCGAGCATATTTGACACTGACTAATTCAGCAACATACTACACAGAAAAAGTTCAAGAGACCATTTAATTCATCAATAAGATAAAGGTTGAACATAAAAAGAACACTCAAGCTCACAGAATTTCAGTTTTTCCTATCACCCCTGGTAGGAATTATTCAAAATCACATCATGAATGTTGAGATATAGGTTGCTAGAAAACCAATCAACACTTGGATGGCATTGAAGAAATGTTGGTTAATAAAAATGAGATTGAAGATAGGGTAACTATTGGGTTGCCACAAATTATGCATGATTTGGCACATATAATTTTGTAGAAGTTGAGAAAAACCAACTTCACATTTTGCCAAGAAGACCTGCATGCAAATAACATGTTGCTAAAAGGAAACCAAAGAGGGAAAAGGCATAGCTTGGAAATCTCAATGGAGTGAGAGTAAAATGTATTCCAAGATATTGAAAAAGAAATTACAAGAGTTTAACTTTAAAGGTGAATGAAACCTTGAAAAAGGGAAAAGAAACTAGGTTGCACATTATAATTAATATTAAATATTAATTATATGCACCTAAGAGATAGCTTAAGTAAACTAGAGTAATAAACAACTTAATTAATTAAATCAAGATGATCTAATTAATAAGCATAAATAAGTAATTACTCTAATAGTTTTTAGTGTACCACATGGAGTATTGTGAATTTTATTATAACTCACACTTAATGGTAATGGTGGTGTTTAGGGGTGTACAAGAGAGCAAGGTATAGTTCAACATCTTGAAGAAGTGGTATGTTTACATAAATAGAATGATTGGGAGAGACTTTAGTTTAGTGTACAGACTATTCATAATGGAGTCCATAACATTTAATACATATGTTATTGAACTATATGTAATGCAAGTTGACAGTGTTGGGGTTTCTTTAAATATTCCATCCATGGTGGAGGCCCTAGATGGAGATCTACATAATGTAATTTTGATTAATGCACATTGGAAGATTTGTTATGAGTTAGTTTAATTTGAGAAAGCATTATTTTAATTTTTTTGGGGCAAGAAATAGAGACGAGACTAATTGGAACTACAAGTTCCCTCCCATAAGAGAATCCACAATCTGTACCACTCGATACTCCAAAAAATGTAATGCCCTCTTTGCATTATATCAAGTTCTATATATTTCAAAGTGTGCCAACAAATACTTCACTTGGCATCTCTGTACAAGATTGTGGCATACAAGAAACAACATTTTCAAATATCATTTTTGGTGTTGACATTATTGGTGAGGATGCACACATGGAAATGGGCATGGAAAGTAAAAAAGTTGTGTATGATGAGTCTGGCTCATTGGATGTGTTGTAGAGTCCTTCTAAATTAGTAAATGTCACAGTTGTATCATTTTTTTCATTTTACAAGAAACTATATTATTTAGTTTGGATAGAGAACCCCAATTTTCTCTAAGCATATTTTATAATTGCAGGGAGCAGACAATGATCACAAATCCAAAGAGGAAATAGTTTTCTCATATGGTATTGGTGATAATTTAGACTTTCTATGTGAGGGTAAATTGGTAGGTAAAGTCATCATCGAAGGTGTGGGAAGGGATGTGATGTGCCACAACAAACAACTATGTGTGGGGACTACCAAAGTGAAAATTGTCGAGGTTATTGACTTGAACACTAGGTTTCCCTATCCTCATTCTTTTTCTAAAGTTTTAAATGACTCAATAAATTCTTTTGAAGTGCACAAAACATATATGACTTGTACTATAATACATGTTTGATGTAGCATAATGTATTATTCACATACTCTATCTTTTCTTTTCTTTTTCCTTTTTTAATTGTTTATTGATGTCTCCATATATTGATGTCATTTATTTGGAGGTTGCACTCATCCAACTTGTGTGCATAATTTTAGGCTAAAGTGGTGGACACATCAAAGGTGGCTGAAGATTCCAACGATCTCCTTCCCATAATTAAAAGATGTAGTCTCAAAATTAAAATCTTAGGTACAACCCCTCCAACGGTGCACAAGAACCCCAAGAGACATCATAGATTTTATGAAAGCATTAACTCACTTGCCCAAAATAGAGGATAGAGGAGGAAATGAGGGGGTCTCACTTATCTGAGTAGTGTATGCAACATCAGTATTAGGGTTACTATGCTTTGTTCATATCGTGGATCAATAGATGCCCTTGTTCAATTCCATTGGATATGATGTGTATTCATATTGCACAATCATTTCCTTAATATTTTTTTAATATGTTACTATTTTAAAACATTATTTATAGTTGAGTTCAATGGTTGAAACTATGCATTCTAATTTACACATAAAATATGCAATGCTTTTTTTAGGCATGTTGATTTGTGGCACTTTTCTTGATATTGTACAAAAGGTGAACTCTTAATTTGTCTTCCATAATTGGTGAATGTCGTATGTTTCTATAGTGTTGTAGAATAGTAAGTGTTGATTTAATGATTTACGATGCCTAATATATTAATTGCATGTCTAATGGAGTCAAATTATTTTTGTTGCAAACTTGTTATTGTTGGAGAACTTTTGATATAGTGGTTGTTATAATGAGTGATTATAGCTTATTTATAATTATTATCTATTTACTATTATTTATTGTGTTGGTGGTGACTAAATAGGATCACATTTTTGGTAAGAGTTGCACTTCATTTGAAGGGCATGTAATATTTGATTCATATATACATGTGTTATGCAATTGCATTTGTTAATTAAAGCTTTAATTCAAGTTCAAAAGTGGACTCCCTTCATCCATGTTTACTCCTGGGCCTTCACTTGTCCACCACTCTTTTAAGGGTTTAGGTAATTGAAAAGGAATATAGTGTTGAAAAAAAATTGATACAATTATGGAAGTGTGTTTCAATCATTATTTTGTCACTGATGTCAAACTTGCTACTTGTTGGTTAGACAACTTCTTAGTTGATTTGAGTACTATCATCTATTTGATTGATGAGGAGGTTTTGATCAAATGAGATTTTAAAAAAAAGCACCTAGAGGAAAGACTAAGTTATGGTATGAAAAAGGAGTACAAAGATCAGTTAAGATAGTGATGTTATAGTGCATTGATTATCTACTTAAGGCTGCAAAGATTGGATACACTGACTTAGTATAGAAGAACAAGTAAGAAGAATTGAGTCTATCAAACTTAATTGAGTGAATAGTAGGTGTTGAGAAAAGTTAGTGCAAGCCAAGCACAAAATGAGTTGGAGCTAAGAAAAGTGAAAGTTTAGTGTATGTTGAGTGATATAGTATAAGCTGAGTAAAGTCTAGTTGAAGACAAGTGGAAGAACAATTTGGAAGTTGAGTGACAAAATATTGATGTCAAGCACCAGTATTCATGTTAAATTGTAGATTTGACAAATCTAAGCCAACTATGTTTCTTTCTTGAATTTTGTGAAGCATGTGAAAGATAAATATGATGAGTTGGTGGCACACAATTCATGGTAAACTATTTTGAGGTAAATTCAAAGAGGATTGAAGAAGAATTTTCTAAAAGGGACTCAAATGAAAAGATGGGTAGATTAATTGAACCCTGCCTAATCCTACCTAACCCTAAAATGGATGATATAGGATGAATGGAAAAATATCTTAATTTTCTATTTATAGAGATGGTTGGTTAGAAGCAAGCCTAGTCATGTTTGAGAACCTAAGTTAGACAAATGGTCTAAGGTATTGCTCCATTTAGTGACTAAACAGAAGAGATTGTTATTGGCAAGCAAAGCAAGAAGGCTTAAGAGTATGAATACTTGAAGGGTGAACAAGCTATCCAAGTTGACCTATGTGAAAGCCAAGCAGAAAGGAGGATTAAAATAGAGATTTGTAATTTTCAAGTGAGTTGTAATTTTTTATTAGATCAAGTCTTACTGTTACTTTCTAATCATTGTACCAGTTTAGGGTAAATCCTTTGGATTAAGTTTGACCTAACATTCATTTGTAAATTCTTTAATGGGTAACATTCCAAATGAATGATCAAAAGTCCTCTTATAAGGCTCACTCCTAATAGGGTGATTGAAATCCTCTAACCAAGTCACATTTAACAACGTGTATTGTAACCTTTAATATGGTTGGCCTTTCATAGGGCATCACTTCAGAAGAGTGAGAATGAGTAGCATGTTATTGGTAGTTATTTCCAAATTGGGTTTCCACATAAAATCCTTGTGTCAAATGTGTTATTGAATATGTTATGTTTCATGTTTACATTTTTACAAAGTTGTTTTGACCTAGGACAAAATCTACAAGTTTAAGTGATTGTATGATCTAATGGATGCATGCATAAATATGTTTATGGATATGGGTTTACTAAGCTGTGAAATTTTTTTTTTTTTACATCTAGACCTTGAATAACTGATTCACCACCCCCCCCCCCCCATCTCATTTATTCTAAAGAATTCTAACAATTGGTATCAAAGCCATTTTCTTAAGAGGACTAATTTGAAGGTACTAGAAGCAAAAGATCAAGATGTCAAAAAAGAGGTACCCAAGCTTAACAAGGACAACTTCCCTACATGGAAAAATCTAATGAAGCTACGCTTAGGAGGTCTTGGAGACCATGCACAATCTACTATCGCCACTAAGCATGTTGATTGTATTGGAATCCTAACTACTAAAGATCTAAAAAGGAAGAAAGAACACAATCAGGTAATGTTGGAGATTGCCTCTACACTAAGTTATGCTGATTTCAATGACATAAAGGGTTGTGATAGTGCAAAGAAGATGTGGGATGCTCTTCGCACCATCTATGGAGGAGATGCAAATTTTTTGAGAGCCAAATCTGAAAGTCTTAGAGGTAAGTCTGATGATATGAGGATGCAAGAAGGTGAGAATGTTGCTCAATATTGCTCTAGAATAAAAGATGTTAATGATATAAGAGGTTCTACTAGTAAGATAGATGATGATATTGTATTATGAAAATTTTTGAGGACATTATTTCCCATCTATGCTATTAGAGTTTCTGCAATACAAGAACTGAGATGTATACTAGGTTCTAATCTAACTCTTCAAGGTCTGGTAGGTAGGCTCACTGCTTTTAAGCTATCTAATTACAACAACTTCAAATCTAAAAAATGTTGAATCTACTTTCAAAGCTAAGTTGTCATTGAAGGAACCTAATGAGAAGAAGAAGAAAAAGGTTTAATATGTTTTAGTGACATTGATATAGATGAGGAGGATATAGAACAACTTGAAGCACTAATAGCAAGGAGATTTCATAGAATTACAGGAAAATTTAAAGGTAAGTTACCTATCATGTATTTTAATTGCAATGAGGTTGGTCATATTACTACTAGATGTCCCAAAAAAGAAGAACAATACAAGTGGGGCCAAATACAGAAGTAGAAGAGATAAGGACAACAAAGATTACAAAGAAAAAGGCAAGAAGTCTTGCTACATTGAAAAGAGAAAACCAAAGATGGATTTGATGATCATGATGATGAAGTGGTGTATGTTGCAATGAATGATAGTTCTGATGAGGATGCAGCAATTGCACTGGTGTCTTGTGTGAACAAGAATGACAAATGGATCATTGATAGTGGGTGTTCACATCACATGACTGGAGATAAAAATAAGTTCATTACCTTGAATTATTATGATGGAAATAGTGTAAGTTTTGGTAATGATGCACCTTGTCTAATAAAAGGAAAAGGATCTATCAAACTCACAGAAAAGATTTTATGTGAAAATGCTTATTAGGTTGAAGGACTTAACTATAATTTGTTGAGTGTATCACAACTGAATAGTTCAGGTTGTAAGTTGAGTTTGAGAATGAGATAGCTAAGATATATGATATTGATGGAAAACTAATTGGAAAAGGTGATCAATCTATTCTACCTTGATAGGAATGATGCTACTTGTCTAGTTGTAGAATTTGATGATGTGTGGTTATGGCACAAGAGGTTATTTCATGTTAATTTTAACAACTTGGTTAGTATCAATAACATTAGAAGGGTCAGAGGTTTGCCTAAGTTGAAGAAATCTGACAATATAATTTTAAATAATGTCAGTTAGGCAAAATGACAAAGCCTAGTTTTAAGAGTGAGACTCACACCTCTAAAGGAATTTTGAAGATTGTTCATATTGACTTGTGTGGACCAATTGATGTGCCAAGATGCAAAGGTGACAAGTAAATTATGCTATTTTTTGATGATAATTATAAGATGATGACAATTATGTTTCTAAAACAAAAATCCGATGGTTTCTAAATGTTTAAGTGGTACTTAGCAAGACTTGAGAAGAAAATAGGTAAAAGCTTGAAATGTTTGAGATCTGAAAGAGGAGGAGAATTTACATCAAATGAGTTTGAGATGTTTTGTAATGATAGAGGAATCAAAAGATAGACATGTGCCCCTAGGACCTCTCCACAAAATAGAATTTTTGAAAGGAGGAATTGATCTATAATGGATTGTGCTAGGACACTTATGATGAAGAAGAATTTTTCTTTAAAAGACTGGAGAGAGGTTGTAAATATATCTATATATACCTTGAACCGTGTGCAATTCAAGAGAGGTACTCGTTCAATCCCTTTTGAACTATGGTATGACCCTATGTAAAATATTTTAAGGTATTTGGAAGCAAATGTTATATTCTCAAAGATTTCAAGAATGGCAAATAAGATGCTATAGACACCTAAATTTGTCCAAAACCCATATTGTGACCAATTAAATAAATATTTATTGTTTATTTAATTCCCCTACCTTTAATTAAATAAATTTTTATTTATTTAATTACATTTGCATTACCTTGATTTAAATAAACTAAGGTTTATTTGAATCCTAACCCATTCACTTTAAATAAGTACTTTGTTTACTTAATTAATTCCTTGCCTAATATCACTTGAAATTAAATATTAAATTTAATCCTATTTGAGCACATGGCTCCTACCTTTAACCCTCACCTAACCTCACTATCTTAACTAACCCACCTTTCTAAACCTAGCCACTTCCTTAATCATGCTTGCTTTGCATAATCACCTAGCTAATCACCTCTTAATCCTAAGTGTGTTCTCACACATGTGTGAGAGATGTTCACACTTTTCTCATCCCTCATGTCTTGCATGTCTCTTGCACACTTTTCCTCTTGCATGAGAGTCAAGGTGTCTCACACATTTGTGAGAACCCATGCCTTCTCACACCTCTTTCACACTTGTCCTCTTGCATGAGAATCAAGGTGTCTCACACATGTGTGAGAAACCATGCTTCTCACACCTCATTGATCATGTCACCATCAAAGGTTGCTCACACATGTGTGAGCATATTGCCCCCTTTGAATGATCAAAACCCTAATCCATGTGGAGTCTACTTGGCCTCCACCTCATGGACACCTCATCAATCCTAAGAGATCTTAGCCCTCCATCTTGCATTCAATCTCAACCATTCGTTGCATCCATTTTTCTATAAATGGAGAGCCCTCTCCTCATTTTCACAAGCACCATCTACCTCATTGTTATGCTACAGGATTTGTGAGCAACCACATCCCATAATGTGGAATCATCTACACTGATGATTTTTGTGAGGTTTGCATTGGTGTTATTTTCAATAGTTTAATGCTATTTTATTTCATGTTATCTTTGTTTACATGTTATCTTGCATATTTTGAAGTTTGCATAATCATGTAGGAATATGCATTAGTTGCTTAGTGTCATTCTTTTATTACATTTTTATGAAATACAAATGCAAAGAGTGAAGAAGGTATATTCCTTGGCTATTTCACAAGAAGTAAAGCTTATATGTGTTTAAATACTAACACTAACAAAGTTGCGAAAAGTGCAAATGTAAAATTTGATGAATATACAAAAGTACATGAGGTTGAACCTATGAAGGAACCAGAGGAATACAAATAATTTTTATATTTTAATGAAGGTATGACTACTAATGAAGATGTTATAAATCAAGTTGCAAATCAATAGCAAGTTTTAGTGAGTGTCAAGTCACATACAATGAATGTTGAGTTGCATTTAGGAACTGAGCTATAGTCAGGTGTTGAGTTACAGAATGAAGCTAAGACACATTCTCATTTTGAAACTAGTGTACATGAAAGAGATATTGAATTACTTGGTAGAGAAGTACATAGTGATTAATAAGTTGACAAACCTAATGAGAAAAATAGAGGAAAACCAAGATTGTCAAAGTATGTCAAAAGACATCACCCTATTGCACAAATTATAGGAGATAAAGATGCAAGACAATGATAAGAAACAAGTTGAGAAGTGATACATGTGTTCTTAGCATGCATGAACCTAAAATAGTGAAAGATGCTTTAGAAGATGAGGACTGGAGTAAAGCCATGAAAGAAGAGATTGAACATATTGAGAAGAACAAGACATGGACTCTAGTTCCTAGACTAGAAGAGAAAAATGTGATTGGCACCAAGTGGGTGTACAAAAAAAAGTTAGATAAAAATGGTGAAGTCACAAGGAATAAGGAAAGATTAGTTTGCAAAGGTTATGCACAAGAAGAAGGGATAGACTATGGAGAAATATTTGCCCATGTTGCAAGATTGGAAGGAGCAAGAACTATGCTTTCTTATTCTACATAAAAAGGTTTCAAATTTTATCAAATAGATGTTAAATCTACATTTTTGAATAACATATTGGAAGAAGAGGTCTATATAGAAATGCTAAAGTATTTTTTGATGCTAACGACAAAAACACAGTATGTAGACTACACAAATATTTATATGGTTTAAAGAAAGCACCAAGAGCATGGTATGAAAGGCTTCATACTTATCTTGTGAATATTTGATTTGAGAGGATTGGTGAAAACAACAATCTATACTTGAAGTTAAAAAAAGCTAAATGTATTTTACTAAGATTTTTGTTGATGATATCATATTTGGTGGTCAAGATACTCTATGTAAGGCTTTCGCAAAACAAAATGAAGAAAGAATTTGAGATGCCTATGTTTGGAGAGATCAAGTTCTTTATGGTTTTTCAAGTACATCAAGTGAAATATGGTATATACATCATTTAGTCTAAGTATGTAAAGGAGATACTAAAAACTTTTGGACTAGAAGATTCCAAGCCAGTAAGCACACCTATGGTAACAAGACACAAATTGTCAAAGAATGATGATTCAACTAAGGTGAATCAAACATTATATAGGTCTATGATTGGAAAATTGTAATATGTGGTGCATAGAAGACCTAATATTGCATAATTTTTTGGGATAGTTGCAAGATTCTCTACCAATCCCAAGGAGAATCATTTGATGGATATTAAGAGAATAATGAGACATCTAAAAGGAATGAAAGACTATGGTCTATACTACAAGAAAAGTGAAAAGTTTGAGTTGAGAGACTAAACTAATGATGATTGGTCTGGAAATATTGATGAAAAAAAGAGCACTAGTGGGAGGAGAATTTTTGTTAGGAAAAAGATTGGTTACATAGAGTAGCAAGAAACAAAATTGCATATCTCAATCTATTGTTGAAGCTAAATATGTTGTTGTTGTAGTAAATTGTACAAACATTGTGTGGATCAAACAGCTACTAAAAAGTATGAAGGAGAAAATAACTAAACCTTTGATACTTTATTGTGATAATATAAGTGTTATAAATATATAAAAGAATCCTATGGGGCATACAAAGACTAAGCACATTGCAATCAAGTATCATTACTTGAGAGAGTGAGTTCAAGATAAAGAGGTGAAGATGGAATATGTGGATACAAAAGAGTAGATAGTTGATATCTTCATAAAAGAATTACCTAAGGATGCTTATGAGTATCTAAAAGGTAAACTATTGTTGATACCCATATCCAAGACTATTTAAAGAAGTATGAGTAGCGCCCTGCATTAACTGAGATGATTGACATATGTTACACATTGATGCAATGAATCTTACTTTAGGAGATGCCTAAAGTAATCAAAGAGTAGGAGTTGCAGATTAGTCACAAGCTAGGTGATAGAGGGAGAAACTAAAAATGTTCATATCTTCAAGTTGAGATGACAAGACTTTGGCATTGTTTTCAAAGAGGAAGAAATAGAGATAGGAGGAGAAGTAAAATATACCAAATAGTGAGATATATCTACTTAGAGAGAAATAGAGATAGTGTACCTAATGATTACTATAGAGGTAGAAATGACTAAAAGACATACATCTACCTAGTAAGAGGGAGATAGTACTATCCTAGAAATGGATGAGAATGACATAGTGAAGGAGCCCATCACTCCCCTAGTAGAGATACCTAATTTCTTCTTGGATGAATGGGCTAATGCATATCAATTTGACCCTATGTTAGAGATCCTTGAGATAGGTCTTAGTACATATTGTATATTGGAAAAGAATGCTTTAGTCCCCAATCTTGTGGGTGCTAAAGAAGATGTAAGTGGGATATGGAGTATATAATTTGATGGATCAAGGAATAAAAATGGATCGGGGGCTAGTGTGATGTTAGTTTCTCCTGCACAAGTAAGGTACTTCTTCTCCTTTAGGCTCCAATTTAGTTACACCAATAATGTGGCCGAGTATGAATCCTTGATCCAAGGTCTCCTACTTGCTCAAAAGAGAGGAATTCAAGCCTTAAAGGTGTATGGAGATAGTGAGTTGGTGGTTAACCAAGTGAAAAATTAGAATGTCACCAAAAATGGTTTGCTCAAGTCTTATAAACATAGAGTATGGGATTTGCTTGAAGGTTTCAATGTATTTAATATTCAAAGCATCCCTAGAAAAGAAAATAGACATGCTGATAGACTTGTAGCAATAGGTGCATCTTATGATGTGCCAGGGAATCTTGAGGAGGAGAAGAAGCAACAAATTAGAGTGGTAGTAAGGCCTGCTATCCCTGATAACAACATCCATTAGCAAGTGTTTAAGTCTGATGAACAAATTGTGAGCTTCTTTTAGAATGAGGTAGAATTCTTAGAGAGAAATTAGTCAAGGCTATAGGATCAGTATGGTGATCAGATCATTCATCTTAGTTCTAACAAGCTGCCTAAGGGTCTCATTACTCTAGAGAGGATTTTTAATCTTGATGACCAAGCAAGAGGCAGGGCCATGAACCTAGCTCCTGGTGAAGATGATCATATTCCAGTCATGGTTGTTGATGGAAAATCCTTGAACATGGGGAAGGTATGTACTGAAATTGAACAAGAAAATTTTATTCATCTATGTCAAGAATTTAATGATGTATTTTCTTGGACATATGATGACTTAAAGGGCTTTGACCCAAGGTTATTTTAGCATACTATAGATTTAGTTGATGATGTAAAACCAGTAAGACAAAAATAGAGGCCAGTGAATCCCAAAATTGAACCCTTAATGAGAAAAGAGATATCCAAGTTGATTGAGGCCAATATAATTTTTCTCATCAAACACTCATCATGGGTAGCAAACCTTGTCTCTGTTAGGAAGAAGAATGGAGAAATTAGATTGTGTGTGGGCTTTAGGGACCTTAACCAAGCTTCCCTTAAAGATCACCATCCTCTCTCTTCTATGGAGAAGATTTTGTCCAAAGTCAGTGGTTCAAAGAGGTTTTCATTTCTTGATGGGTTTTCTAGTTACAATCAAGTGTTGGTTAAGGAGTCTGATAGATACAAGACTACGTTTACCACCAAGTGGGGTACCTATGCTTATTGTAAGATTCCATTTGGGCTAACCAATGCAGGTGCTACATTTCAAAAGGCAATGGAGATTACTTTCAAAAGATTGATTGATAAGTTTTTCTTTGTTTACCTTGATGATATCATAGTGTATTCAAAGGATGTAGAGGATCATTTTGATCATCTAAGACAAGTATTCTTAAGATGCAGAGAGTTTGGGGTTTCCCTTAACCCAAGAAAGTGTGTCTTTGCTACTAACCAAGGAAAATTATTAGAACACATTGTATCTAAAGATGGCTTAACCATTAATCCAGAGAGAACAGAAGCAATACTTGCCCTCCCTCTTCCTAAACACAAAAAAGGGTTGCAAAGTTTCCTAGGCAGGATAAATTTTGTGAGAAGATTTATCCCAAATATTTCTACTATGGTGAAACCTCTTACTACTATGCTCAAGAAAGGTATAGTCTTTGCATGGACCAAGGAAGGGAAGGAAATTTTTGAAGAGATCAAGACAGACATAGCCTCAACCCCTACCCTCATGAATCCAAATTTTGAGAAGGATTTCATTCTTTATACCTTAGGTGGTGAGTCAAGTATCTCCACTGTCTTGACTCCAAAAAATGACAAGAATGAAGAGCATCCCATAGCCTTCTTTAGTGAAGGGTTCAAGGAGTATGAAGATAGGTACAATTATGTAGAGAAGCAAGCCCTTGCAGTCATCAGAACTTTGAAGAAATTTAGGCAACTCCTATCCCATAACAAGATTCATTTGTTAGTACCCCACACTAGTGTGAAGGAGTTCCTTTTGAAAAAGGATATTAGTGAGAAAAGAGCTGGCTAGATTACTAGAGTGATGGAATATGATGTTGACATTTAGGTCACTAGGTTGGTAAGAGGGAAAGGATTGTGTAAACAAATGTTATCATCTCAAGAATTAGATGAAGAAGTTGTCATGGTATTAACAAAAGAACAAGAAGCAAGAAATGATGGCCCAAGGAATTGGATGGATGATATGAAGAACTTCTTGCTAGGAAGTGGATACCCTCAATAATGAGATAGAACTAAAAGGAGACAGTATAGATTACAGTCAATCCTTTACATCATAGTTGATGGTATCCTTTTTAGAAAATATTTTAATGGAGCCCTATTAAGATGCCTTGATACAGACCAAGCTGAAAGAATGATCAAATAACTTCATGATGGTCCTGATGGTGGGCACTTCTCAGCTAGAAAACCTGCAATGAAGATCATGATGGCTGGTTATTACTGGCCATCTCTGTTTCATGATTGTCATAAGTATGTGAGGAAGTGTGAAAGATGTGCCTTCTTCTCTGGAAAAAAAAGATTTGTAGCTCTTCCCCTTCATCCTATCTAGGTGGATCAACCTTTTGCTCAGTGGGGGTTGGATTTCATAGGCCATATCAATCCTCCTAGTTCAGGTCACAAATGGATTTTAGCTGCTATAGATTACTTTACTAGATGGACAGAGGTAGTTGCATTGAAGGATGCCATTGAATCTTCAGTTGTTGAGTTCCTTGATGGAATTGTGACCAGATTTGGTGCCCCTTCAACCATCATTTCAAATAATGCAAAGACTTTTGTTGGAGCTCAGATTTGTGCATGGGTAGTGGACCATAATATCTATTAAAGCACATCCTCATATTATTATCCTCGAGGTAATCATTTGGCTGAGTCCTCCAAAAAGAACCTAATTAGATTCATTAAAAGGATAGTTGAGGATAACCAGAGGTGTTAGCATAAAAAGTTAAGGACTGCACTATGGGCTGACAGGATAACACCTAAAAGGTCAATAGGGAATTCACCATTTATGTTGGTATATGACAGAGAAGCAAGGCTTCCAATTTCGTTGGAACTAGCTCATCAGCTAGACTTGATTGAAGATGATGCCATGATAGTAAGAATGGCAGAGCTAATGGAGTTGGAAGAGAAGAGAAGTAAGGCCATGTGGACCCTAGAGATGCACTAGCAGCAAGTAAAGAAGAGTTTTGACAAAAAGGCTAGGGTCAGGATCTTCAGGGAGGGAGATTTGGTTCTAAAATGGGATGCAAATAGGGAAAAACTAGGAAGACACTCAAAGTTTGATACATTATGGAGTGGCCCCTATCTAATTATCAGTTGCAAACAGGCCAATGCTTTCCAATTAAGCAAGCTTGATGGTGAGATTCTTCCTATCCTAGTCAATGGGATCTATCGTAAGCCATGTTTTTGACAGGGTTTGAGATTCCATGTACATAGTTAGTTTAGTTCTATTCTCTATTTTTTTCCTATTTTCTAAGAAGTGCATGAGCACAGGGTTGTCTCTCTATGAGACAGCAATTCTCAAATTTTTGAAGGTTGCAGAAGCAGAGTTTCTTCAGTATTTTGTTGTTCCCATAGAGGTAGGGTTAGGGTTTTATAGTGTACACAAAATTTACATGTTTTTATGACTCTGTAACCCAATAGATGCTTCAAGCCACTGGTCTTATGCGTAGCAGGCTCGCATCCCCTGTGAGTTGCCAGAAATGTTGCTTATTTTTGGGCCCCCACCAATATTTGAATTTTAAATACTGTCCCGCCAATAGTCATTCCCCAGCTTAATATTATTTTAAACGTCCCAGGGGTATCAAAACATTATTAAAAAATCAAACCTTATGATATGTTTCTACAGCCCACAAGTTCCTCATCGTTGGATCAATCTGAATTGACAGATGGCGCTATGTCACCATCGAAAGTTGCATGTTGTTTTGCATTGGCGACATAGCGCCCTTTTGTCAAGTGTTAGGTGGGTCCCTCTTTTCTTGGTTGTTTCTTTGGTGCCAATTTTGGATAAATCAACAGAGGGTGCTATGATGCTATTGAGAAATTGGTTCTTCTCACCATAGGTGACATAGCGCCCCGTCGAAAAGTGATCCTGCAACGAAGTTCAGAAATACGGTGGGTCTCAAGTATGCTCTGTTGGATATGAGTGAGGATTTTTCAAACACATTGGTAGTTGATCAATCTTTTCATTGGCTAAGGCATGACTACGTGGAATGTGGGCTGTGTGAGGACTTGTTACATAGTTTGGCACGTGGTCGGCTCTCATTGGTTGATACACTGATGAGTCAGATCTATCTTGCTTCCCGTCAGATCTTCCCCAGATCCATGGCAGGTGTTATCTTGCTATAGAGAACTGCGAGAATTTTAACCATAGTGACATAGCACCTTGGTGATGCGTTGCATGTGGGTCCATTTTCGTCTTGTGGGACGCAAGATGAACAGGTGGCTTATCTTGCGTGGTAGCTATCAGAAAGGTCAGAGTACGAAGGCAGATCTCATTGGCCCATCCAGTTGACTAGGTATGCAGTCTTGCAAAGAGTTTGAGCATTGTAGATGCAAATTTGAATCAATGGATGGTGCTATGTTACCATCAAAAGTTGCACGTTGTTTTGCATTAGCGACATAGCACTCTTTTGCCACATGTCTCTATGGGATCAATTTCTCTGTGAATCAACAATTAGATGCCATGTGTTGCCAAGTGTGTATGGATTGCTAAGGTGGCACCAAGTATGTTGGGCCCAAAGAAAGAACAAGTGTGGTAATACAATGAGTCTCCATGATCGTTAGATTTTAGGAAGATCAATGGTTGGCATTATCGTGCTATGAAAAGTTGCTCATTTTTTACCATAGTGACATAACAACTTATTACTGTGTGTCCCTATGGGGTCTGTCTCTTTGGGGTTGCTAGGTATGGTACGATTGCTGAGTCAAAAGCCAAGTGGTTCATGGGCCCAGAGGTTCTAAGGAGATAGCACAGTATTTTGGCAAGTCCTCACAATCGACAGATCAGTTCAAATCAACAGCGAGTGCTTTCTCGCTATGGGAAAGTACCCAGAGGATACTCATAGTGACATAGTGCCTCAATGACATGTTTCTTTGCAGGCCCAGCCAAGTTTGACAGTTAAGGGCTAGCAGTTGTGTTGTAAGCCGTCACAGTCAGGTTTTAACAAGATGATGCGGTTAGTTAGAAAAGCATGGTCAACTCAGAAGGACCCCATGAGGTAGCATAAAGACAAAAGGTTGTTGATCCACGTGGCTCAACCTGGTGCCAAGGATAGGTTGACTAGGCTGACCTTGCTAATTCATGAGACAGGAATGGGGAAAATCAAGAGTTTTATGTGAATCTGATCTTAATGATTGATTCCAACTACCAAAAGTGAATGTTGAATGAAGAGGAACACTCCACCATCTTAGTTGACCCATCTACCTAATCAAGATAATTAATGGTATCGTTTCTATCTTCTCAAGGCATTATTTGATACAGAGGATTAGATATCATTTGCATTTGGATCTGTACCTAGATCAAATTTTCCCCATGATTTTTCCTTACAGGATTTAACGGCGGTGGTTGCAGGATAGTTTTGGAGGGAAAATCTCAGTTATGCCTGAACGATAAAGGAAACTTTTGTAAATTTTGTCAAGGTTGACCTTTCTCTAACTTTTCTCTATTGTTGCTTTGTAATTCTAGCGTAAATCCCCCTGTGCCTCTGAACTGTATGATTCTCTACTTTATCTCCTTCAGCCATTGGTATGAAAGTGCAAGAACTCTTTGCCTTCGCCATTGTTTTGCAGAAGTCTGTAATCTGCATGATTGTATCTCTTCTAGCTTGTGAATGATATATAAGTGAATCTTCTCTTCCCTTGTGTCATTCATTCTGGTTTTTTGATCTACATGTGGTTATTTGATTAAAGCAAGCTTGAATGTGTATATCCTTAGTTTTATTCTGGTTCAATAGTGCATATATGGGTAGAGATTGGTTTGAACACTCTATTTTGGTGCATCACCTCTTTAGATTAGGTTAGGTAGATTTTCTTTCATGCTCTCCTTCTCCCTTTTCCTCTCCAAGAGTAGTTAAGTGCACCCTGATAGTAAGAGGAAGTCGGCCTTCTTCGAAGACTCAACCTCACAGTTCAAGTCCCATAGCTTGGAGGTTGTTTCCATGTTTCACTAGGTTGTCCTCATGCATAGGCTCTGGACAAGGGTGCAAACCTAAATGAAAATAATTCCTTTCTTTGCTTGGCTTTCCTCCTTTGCAGTGTTGATAGCTTGTTCACCCTTCAAGATCTGTCTCCTTGAGTTCTTCCACTCGTTATGCCAATGCTTTTCTTTGGTCACTTGATCAACTCAGAGTCTTGATGCTCTATTCTTACTCCTCTTGACTTCTTTGCATGATCATATTTATGACCAATTCCCTCTTTTGCATTCGTACTTGATCTCTGACCTATAACTCCTTATAAAGAAGTTATGTTCTTGATTTCTCGCTCAAATCTTAATTTACTCTTGAGAAAATGGTATTGTTTTCCCTCCAAATTATTTCTTCTGGAAACTTCATGATGAATCCATTAGCATTCACCTTGGATTGGTTTGCATAGATTACATAGAATTCTATGACATCTACTCATCATTCATAACTTCCAACTACTTCACAAAATTTGATGTAACAACCTTATCGTTGTTGATATGGTGAATCTTGTCTTAACAAATAATGCAGCAACTCGACATTATTGGTTTACTGATGCTCGACACCTTCTGTGTTACTTGGCTTCTTAATGTTATTTACTGGCGCTCGGCACCTAAAGCATTTTGGCTTTGCTCAGCACTTGAAAACTTACTCAGCATTCATTATCTTTTTTCTGCTACTCATCACCTAAAGGATTCTGTGTTACTCAACATCTAAGTAATCACTCGGCTTATACTGAAGTTGAACTTGCTCGGCTTCAACTGAGAATCTGTTCGACTCTAACTAGCTTGCTCGGTTCTTTCTAATGAACTTAGTTAATCCTTACACCTTTTATGTATCACAGTGTGTCCATCCTCTTAGAGTATGTCATCAATACATTATTTCATCAATGGATTAGCTAATCCTTATACTTCATTACATCATCATAACTTCAACCTTTTTTTAGGTACTCTAGTTACATCTTGTTGATTGTCACCTCCTTGTCAATCAACCAATTAATAGTATTTGGATCACTAAAACAATTGTCATTCCTGCAAGTAGCAAGTTTGACATCAATGACAAAACAATGATTGAAAACATTCTTTACCAGTTTCATTATCCTTTATTCATGGTCTTTTCAATCATTTTCAATAATCTCCCTCTTTGGCATTGATGGCAAACCAAACTGATCAAATGATTAAGTTGATCAACTTAGTTACCACCAAAATTACATGTGTTTCCTACTTGGTATATAATTGATAAAAACTGAATCCTTTTTTTTGCTTCTCCTTCTGTACTGCTGCATCCTTACTCTATATTCCTGATCCTTCATAGCTACATTACTGAATCTTATTTCTTCTGAATCTCCCTCTTTCTTATACATCTTTCATATATATATCTCCTTTTTACTTTATATTGATCAGTTTCTCATATATCTCCCTCTTTGACATAAATGCCAAAGATGTAGCATCTTCAACATGCTAAATATAAGCTTTGCATTTTCATGTTTTTCTCCTTCTATCACCATGCTTGTGACTGATTTGGAATTTATATTTCTATTGTCATCCTCTGCATCATTCTTCTGATATTTCAATGATCTACTCCTATTGATGCAGGGCAGCTTCTATGTTGCTTTAGACTGCTTGAGTTAGGGGCATTACCCCCAACTTGCCTCTAAGATATTCATATGCATCCTTGGGCAATGGTTTGGTGAAGATATCGACAGTTTGTTCCTTTGTGTGAATGTACTCCATCTTCACCTGTTTATCTTCCACCAATTCTCTAACATAGTGATACTTGATTGCAATGTGCTTGGTTTTTGCATGCATTACTAGATTCTTGGATATATTTATAGCACTTGTATTATCACAATACAGTGTCACAGGTTTAGTTACCTCTTCTTTCATTCATTTCAATAGATGTTTAAGCCACACAATGTTTGTGCAATTGACTGTTGCTGCCACGTATTCTGCTTCTGCAATGGACTGAGATGTGCATGTTGTTTCTTGCTAGTCCAAGTAACTATCCTTTTTCCTAAGAATAGTGCTCCTCCACTTGTGCTTTTTTTGTCATCAATGTTTCCTCCCCAATTTGCGTCTGTATATGCATTGAGCTCAAACTTCTCATTCTTTTTGTAATATAAGCCAAAATCATCAGTTCCTTTGAGATACCTCATTATCCTTTTTACTACCATGAGATGATTTTCTCTAGGATTGGCAAAGAATCTAGCCACTATTCCAACTACTAGTGCTATGTCTGGTCTGCTATGTACAACATATTGTAGTTTTTCAATTGAGGATCTGTACATTGTTTGATTGACTTCAGCTGATTCATCATTTTTAGATAGCTTATGTCCTATTGCCATTGGTGTGCTGACTGGTTTGGAGTCTTCCAATCCAAACTTCTTGAGTATCTCCTTGATGTATTTTGATTGTGTCACAAATACACCATGTTTTAGTTGATGCACTTGCAATCCTACAAAGAATTTGATTTCTCCAAACATAGACATTTCAAACTCATATTTCATTTTGCTAGCAAAAATTTTGCACAGTACTTCCTTTCCTCCAAAAATTATATCATCCACAAATATTTCAGATACAAGAATATCCTTACCTTCTTCTGATTTAGTGTACATGTTGTTATCATCAGTTCTTTCAAATCCTCTTTACACCAAATACTTGTGAAGTCTCTCGTACCAAGCTCTAGGGGCTTGCTTTAATCCATATAGAGCCTTGTGCAGTTTACATACCTTATTTTTGTTCTTTTCGTCAATAAAACCTTCTAGTTGCTCTATGTAGACTTCCTCTTCAAGTATATCATTTCAAAATGTGGACTTTACATCCATTTGATAGACTTTGAATCCTTTGAAGGCTGCATATGTCAATAAGGTCCTTACTCCTTCCATTCTGGAAACTGGAGCAAAATTTTCTCCATAATCTAGTCCTTCTTCTTGTGCATACCCTTTACAAACTAGTCTTGCATTGTTCCTTGTGATTTCACCTTTTTCATCTAACTTGTTTCTAAACATCCACTTGGTTCCAATCACATTCTTGTCAGCTGGTCTTGAGACTAAAGTCCATGTCTTGTTCTTCTAAATTTGTTCTATTTATTCTTTCATAGCATTATACCAGTCATCATCTGTTATGGCTTCACTTACTATTTTTGGTTCCATTTTGTTGAGCAGACATGTTTCATTTTTTATTCTATTCCTTGTCATTGGTCTTGCCTCTTTATTTCCAATAATTTGATCTACAGGATGATGTCTTTTCACATACTTTGCCAATACAGGTTCTTTCCTTGTTTGCATGTTGTCACTTTCATTATCTATATCCTCATGCATATTTTCATCAGGCATTTTTTTCATTTTCTTCTTGTTGGCTATTCTCTAAGTCTGAATGAATTTTTTTTGTATTATGTAGCTCAGCTTCTAAATGTGTCTGTTGTTTGGCATTCATTGTCTGTGACTCGGTAGATACTAGATTTTTTTGTTGATGGTCATTCTGAGTTGCAACTTCACCATCATTAGGTATACCTTCATAAAAGTATACAAAGGTCTTTTATTCCTCTTCTTTCTTGGTGTTTTCAATACTTTTAACTTCTACAAGCTCATCAAATTTTACATTTGTACATTCTACTACTTTGTTAGTGTTAACATTCAAGCACTTATAAGCTTTGCTTCTAGTAGAATAACCAAAAAATGTGCCTTCCTCACTCTTTGCATCAAAATTTCCATTTCTGGACTCTTTATATATATAGCATTTGCATCCAAATATTTTGAAATGTTTTACATTAGGAGAATGCCCATACCATAATTCAAAAGGTGTTTCATTTGTACCTTTCTTGACTTGAACTCTATTGAGTGTGTAGACTGCAGTACTTACAACTTCTCTCCAGTACTTGAGTGCAATGTTTTTCTCCATCATTAAGGTCTGAGCATAGTCAATAACTAATCTATTCCTTCTCTTTGCTATACCATTCTGAGGTGGAGTCCTAGGTGTTGATGTCTACCTTTTGATTCCTCTTTCATTGCAGAACTCTTCAAATTCTCTTGATGTGAATTCACCTCCTCTATCAAATCTGAGACATTTTAGGCTCTTTCCAATTTCTTTCTCAACTCTGACCAAATACCATTTGAACATTTGGAATGCATCTTATTTTTGTTTCAGGAACATGACTATCATCATCCTTGAATAGTCATCTATAAATAGCATTATATATCTGTCACCTTTGTAGCTTTGTACTTGTATAGGACCACACAAATCAGTATGAACTAGATCTAATACTTCATTAGAAGTATAAGTCTTTCTTTTGAAAGTTTACTTGGTCATCTTCCCTAGTTGGCATTGTTTGCACATGATGTTATCAGGCTTCTTCAACTTTGGTATCCTCTGAGTTTCTTCATTTTGCTGATGCTTATCAGATTGTCAAAATTTACATGACATGGCCTCTTATTCCATAACCCCACATCATTAGTTTGAACAATAAGGCAAGAAGCATCTTCCATGTCAAGGTAAAGCAAATTATTCCTAGTCTGATCACCTTTTCCTATTAGACTTCCTTGAGAATTATAAATCTTAGCAATTCCTTTTTCAAATTCAACCTTACATCCTATGTTGCCTAACTGTGAGACACTTAAAAAGTTATAATTCAGGCCTTTAACATAGTATGCATTATCACATGATATCTTTTCAGTAAGCTTGATACTACCGTTTCCTTTGATCTGACATGGTGCATTGTTACCAAATCTAACACTATTTCCTTCATATTGAGTAAAGGAAATGAACTTACTTTTATATCCAGTCATGTAATGAGAGCATCCGCTATCTATGATCCATCTATCATTATTGTCATGCAGGTTACCAGGGCAGTTGCTTCTTCTTCATCTGATTCCTCCTTCATAGCTACATAGACTACTTCATCATTATTTTTGTTAGACTCTTCTTCAACAATGTAGCATCTTTTGTCTTTACCTTTGTAGTCCTTGTTTTCCTCTTTCTTGTTCTTGAAGTTGCATCCATCCTTGTAATTTTTCTTTTGTGTGCATCTAGCTGCAATGTGACCAACTCCATTACAATTGAAACAAATGATTGGTAGCTTACCTTTGAATTTGCCTCTTCCTCTGTGAAATCTTTTTTCTAGTAATGCCTCCAATTGGTCTACATCATCTTCATCAGTGTTGTTGTCACTAGATGCATACTTTTCTTTTCCATTCTTTCTCTTTGTTTGCACCTCATCATTGTCTTTTATCGTCATCTTAGCTTTGAAAGCAGATTCAAAGTTTTCTAGCTTGTAGTTGTGAAAGTTGGATAAGTCAAAGGCAGTGAGTCTTCCAATTATTCCTTCAAATGTCACTGTGTTGCCTGGTACACACCTTAGCTCTTGGATGGCTGATACTCTTATAGCATAGATGGGAAGAAAAGTTCTCAAGTATTTTTTGCATACAGTTTCTTCTACTAACTATACTCCTAGGCTTCTTATGGCACTAACTACTTCCTTCATCCTTGCACCATATTGAGCAGCATTCTCTCCTTCTTCCATTTTCATATCATCAAATTTTCCTCTTAGGCTTTCTCTTTTGGCTCTCTTGACATTATCATCTCCTCCATAGATTCTTGATAATGTATTCCACATCTGATGTGAAGTATCACATCCTTTGATGTCATCATACTCAACATAGCTTAGTGTTGAAGCAATATCTAACATTTCTTGATTGTGCTCCTTCTTCTTGCTCATGTCATCTGTACTGAGGGGTCCTGCAGGGTCTACATGGTCAACTATGATTGAGGTCTGTGCATAGTTTCCTATTGATCCAAGGTGTAGCTTCATCAAACTTTTCCATGCAACAAAGTTGTCTTTGTTTAGCTTGGGAACTTCTTTCTTGGACATGTTGATCTTTCTGCTGCTAGTACCTTGAAACAAATCAGCAGTCTGCTCTAATACCAATTGTTAGAATTATTTAGAATAACTGAGAGGGGGGGTGAATCAATTATCCAAGCTCCAATGATATCCAATTAAACTTTTTCTACAAATCCTTAATGGCACATAACTGAAATTATCATGTATGCAATTGAACATTAAACAACCATGAAAAGTAAACAAGCATCACAACATAACACTAAGGATTTGATAACCTAGAAACCCTCCAAGAATAAGAAGGTAAAACTAGAGTGGGGATGATACCCACAAAATAATTGTGCAATTGATTTCAACCACTTATGACGGTCTGCCCTGTTAAAGGCTACAACACATTGTTAAATGTGACCTTGTTGAAGGATTTAAGAACATTCAACTTGGAATGTCACCCTGTTAAAGGATTTACATAGAGATATTAGGCTCACCCAAGTCCATGGGATTTTCAGTCACCTTCTCAAAAAGGATCTCCTATCCTCCTCTTAAGGATATCTTTATCCTTCTCCTAAGGATCTCTTTATCCTTCTCTTGAGGATCTCTTTATCCTTCTCTTGGGGATCTTCTATTCTTTTCCTGAGGCTTATCCACCTAGCTGTTAAGCTAACCTAGCAATGTAGGGTTTCAGTATCTAATACAATGGTAAGAAAGTATTAGAAGGGTTTTGACATGATATATATTGCAACCCTAACTGTGGAGATTTTAGATCACTCTTAGATTCCTTTCTTTGCTTGGCTATCCTCCTTTTCAGTGCTGACAACTTGTTCACCCTTCAAAATCTGGCTCCTTGATTTCTTCCACTCATTATGCCAATACTTTTCTTTGGTCACTTGATCAACTCAGAGTCTTGATGCTCTGTTCTTACTCCTCTTGACTTCTTTGCATGATCATATTTATGACCAATTCCCTCTCTTGCATGTGCACTTGATCTCTGACCTATAACTCCTTATAAAGAAGTTTTGTTCTTGATTTCCCACTCAAATCTTAATTTTCTCTTGAGAAAATGATATTTTTTTCCTCCAAATTGTTTCTTCTGGAAACTTCATGATGAATCCATTAGCATTCGCCTTGGATTGGTTTGCATGTATTACATAGAATTTTGTGACATCTACTCATCATTCATAACTTCCAACTACTTCACAAAATTTGATGTAACAACCTTATCATTGTTGATCTGGCAGATCTTGTCTTAACAAATAATGTAGCAACTCGGCATTATTGGTTTACTAATGCTTGACACCTTCTATGTTACTCGACTTCTTAATGTTATTTACTAGCACTCGACACCTGAAGCATTTTGGCTTTGCTCGACACTTAAAACCTTACTCGGCATCCATTATCTTTTTTTTGCTACTCAGCACCTAAAGGATTATGTGTTACTCGGCATCTAAGTAATCACTCATCTTATACTGAAGTTGAACTTGCTTGGCTTCAACTGAGAATCTATTCATCTCTAACTAGCTTGCTTGGTTCTTTCTAATGAACTTAGTTAATCCTTACATCTTTTACGTATCACAGTGTGTCCATCCTCTTAGAGTATGTCATCAATACATTATTTCATCAATGGCTTAGCTGATCCTTATACTTCATTACATCATCATAACTTCAACCTTTCTTTAGGTACTCTAGTTAAATCTTATTGATTGCCACCTCCTTGTCAATCAACCAATTAATAGTATTTGGATCACTAAAACAATTGTCATTCCTACAAGTAGCAAGTTTGACATCAATGAAAAAACAATGATTGAAAACATTCTTTACCATTTCCATTATCCTTTATTCATGATCTTTTCAATCATTTTCAATAGATACCTGAATATTAGAAGAGGGAGTTATAAGGATGAATTGATTGTTTGTTGATCATAACAAAATTTTGTAGCCTATTCAAAAGATGAAAGTTGTTGATAGAGGGAGAGATTTCAATACAAGGAATTTTTTTTTTTTGGTATTGTTGTTGGTATCAGTTTGCCATCAATGCCAAAGAGGGAGATTGTTGAAAAAATATTGATACACGTATGAGAATGTGTTTCATTCATTATTTTGTCACTGATGTCAAACCTACTACTTGCTGGTAAGACAATTGCTTAGTTGATTTGAGTACTATCATTTGTTTGATTAATGATGAATTTTTGATCAAATGAGATAACTAAAGAACCTAGAGGAAAGGTTGAGTTATGGTATGAAAAATAAGTACAGATATCATTTAAGACAATGATGTTACAGTGTATTGACTATCTACTTAAGGCTACAAAGGTTGGATACATTGAATTACTCTAGAATAAAAAGTAAGAAGAAATGATTCTACCAAGCTTGACTAAGTGAACAGTAGGTGCTAAGAAAAGTTAGTGAAAACTAAGCAAAAAATCAGTTGGAGCCAAGCAAAGTGAAAGTTTAGTGTATGTTGAGTGATACAGTGTAAGCTGAGGAAAGTTTAGTTGATGTCAAGTACCAATAAACTTTAATGTTTTTCGAGTGATCTAGTTGAAGATGAGTGGAAGAATAGTTTGGAAGCTAAGTGACAAATTGACGCCGAGTGCTAGTATTCATGGTAAAATGTAGATTTCACAAATCTGAGCTGACAATTTTACTTTCTTGAATTTTGCGAAGCATGTGGAAGATAACTATGATGAGTTGGTGGCACAAAATCTATGGTAAACCATTTTTTAAGCAAATTCAAAAAGCATTGAAGAAGTTTCTAGAAGGGACTCAAATGAAAAGATGGGTAGATTAATTGAATACTACCTAATTCTACCTAACCCTAAAATGGACGATAGAGGATGAATGACAAAATATCGTAATTTTATATTTATAGAGATGGCTGGTTAGAAGCAAGGTTGGTCATGTTTGAGAATCTAAGTTAGACAAGAGGTCGAAGGTATTGCTCCATTCAGTGATTGAATAGAAGAGATTGTTATTAGCAAGCAAAGAAATAAAGCTTAAGAGTATGAATGCTTGAAGGGTGTACAATCTATCAGAGTTGAAGTGTATGAAAGCCATGTAGAATGGAGGACTAAAATAGAGATTTGTAATTTGTTAATGAGTTGTAATTTTTTATAAGATCAAGCCTTACTATTACTTTCTAATCATTGTACTAGTCTAGGGTAAATATATTGGATTAAGGTTGACCTAATAGTCATTGTTAAATCCTTTAACTAGGTGACATTCCAAGTGAATGATCTAAAGTTCTCTAATATGGTTCACTCCTAATAGGGTGATTGAAATCCTCTAACTAGGTCACAGTTAACAATGTGTATTGTAACCTTTAGTAGGGTTGGCCTTTCACAGGGCATCACTTCAAAAGAGTGAGAATGAGTAGCATGTTACTGGTGGTTTTTTCCAAATTGGGTTTCCACATAAAATCCTTGTGTCAAATGTGTTATTGAATCTATTATGTTTCATGTTTACATTTCTGCAAAGTTTTTTTGACCTAGAAGAATAATCTACAAGTTCAAGTGATTGTATGATCTAATGGATGCATGCATGAATATGTTTTATGGACATGGGTTCACTAAGTTGTGAAAATTTCCATTTGTACACCTAGACCTTGGATAACTAATTCACCCCCCTCTCAGTTATTCTAAAGAATTCCAACATATAGTTTGTGTATGATCATCTATATGATTTGATGTACATATTGTATTATATGAATGCATCTCTATATTTAAGCACATATGTGTGTATACTTATTAATACATGCATAAATATTTATTCTATTATATATTTAGAATCTAGATAGAAATGTGTATAAAAATCTAAAAACATGTATATGTATATTAAAATAGTCATCATATAGTGATCTTTAGGAGCTCCATTTATGGATGTCCATTTTATGTTTTGTCATTGGTTCAAATTTATTCAGATTGTTGTACAATAGATTCCCTTTAACTTCAAATGTGTTTAGTATAATTTTGTTGGATTTCATATCTTGTGAACATTTGGATGCCTAATTTGTAATAAAAATTTCCACAATCCCCTTCAAAATCCTTGGAAGATGTTGCAAATGAATTGGACATTCCACGAAATACTTCTGTTGTGAAGGAGGGAGAAATTGCACATGTTGGTGAACTAGTATTTCCTTTACTCAATCTCCACTATAGTCTCTCTTTTTTTTGTAGATTTTTTATCATTTTTTGTATTTGACAAACATGTGGACACCTAATTTGTAGTCATAAAATCTACAATTCCCTTTCCATGATGCACATTACTTAGTCATCATCATTGGAGACCATGTTGATATTTTTCAAGGTAATATGCTTGTTGGTTGAGATGTGGTATTAAGGAATGATATGGTTCCAAATTTCTATCGTTTGACAATGGATGTCCCAGTAGGAGTTGTGAAAGTTCATTTTAAGGAAGTCTTTATGACAAAATCCCTACCTCCTTACGTTGATGGATTGGATTTTGAAGATATATTTACAAAAGCTAATGAACCCATTCAATTATGGAACATCTATGATATAAAACATTCACTGGATATGTGCTAATTGATTTAGAGTTTGAAACATACTATTTAATTGCATGGTTTTGGTGAGTATTATATTACTTAAGTTGATGTCAATTTTGTGCATTAACTTATCTAGTTTGTGCATAGGTAAAAAAATGTTAGACAATGCAAAAGCAAAAGAGATATCATGACAATCATCATTTTCTTTGAGGATTGCACCAATGTGTGTAGCTTATTTGTGGTCTTCGAGACACAAATTGAATGGTGCAAATTTAAAAATGCATATTTGGAGTTCACGCCAATCTAGCTCATAGAGTGTTATACTTAAATAGTGGTTTTCCTGCATGCATGTGTAGTTGGAATTGTAGTCATGGTTTGTAAAAAAATGTTATTTTACTAGACACTAATAATGTGACTGAAGAATGTCAAAGGAACTTCATGCACATAGATGTTATGGCCTTTTTTGTTTTTAATTAAGTTAGGGTCGTGTTAAGTAAAAAGTTCTAGTGATATGGTAATGAAAAAATTCCATGAACAAACTTATATATATTAGAAATTCGTATTTCTTCTATTAAATGTGTTGTGGTGATGTTATTCATTGAAATCTCACATCCACAATGGTATTTGAATATGTTGTTATTGTTAAATCAAGACCATTGAAACTCGGTAGACAGTATTTGTTATGGTGTTCATCTAATGTATGTTAGCCATGTAGTTAATCAAGTAATTCGAAGGTGTTATTTTAGTGCTATGGCCAGCTAGTGGCATTGAAACATGAGAAAAAAGGAAACCCATGCAAATCAATGTGTTATGTCAATTTATAATGTATGCATTTCTCATTTGAAATGTACAGTAACATCTATCATAAAATGTTCAATATTTTTTTTCAATTGGATGGATTTTTTAATGACTTTTATGATTTTATTGTATCATTGAATTAAGAGGATTATCTTATCAATGAATTAAGAGGATACTCATACTTCCACTCATCAATGTTGACCAAGTATTCTACAAATTTGTGGCACCTTCGTTTCTATTCATTATGTTTGCCAAGATACAAATTTTGATTAAACTTCATTATTGGAAATGTAAGCATAGTTGTCATGTATTGACGCAGTTATGGGTAGTCACAAAGATGTCCATAGAAAGGAATCTCCCCATGAATTGACGTCTGATATCCCCATCTCATGATGTCTGATATCCCAATCACTACAACTATAGGATTGTCAAAATCTTCTACTTTTGGGAAGCGTGGAAAGATCAATGAGTCATCCACCAGGAGGGAATGGTGGAGTTCAGATGAAGTACGTCTGTTTGTTGTATCAAATATTGGTAGTGTGATGGGACTAGGTAATAGCCTTGAGAATGTAGTTTCAAACGATCCCACCATGGATGATAGCTTGAATAGTTCACTTCAACTTATGCAAAAACATAGTTAGCTTCAAGAGAAACATGTATCTTTATTGTCAGAGAATTTGGGTGCATGTGATGTAGATAAAACCACCTAAAGTTGTAGAATGCTGAATTGGAGATGAAAAATGCAAAATTTGAGATGAAAATCAAAGACCTAGAGAGGATTATTATAGAGATTAAGAAGAAAAATGTGAAGTACAATCTTCAACTACACGAATGCTAGTTGATCAATTGCAATTTGGAGGAATCACTTGTTACGAACAAGAAGATGTTAAATGAGTCAACTCGTACCTATGATAAGATGTTAGATGTTTTGAGAGGTTATACCAAAGGGTGGAAAGTGAAGTACAATGAGGTGGCCGGTTTTCTTTCTGATGGAGGGAAACAAGCAACTTCCACCCTATCTTCAATACACAGATGTGAAGGTGCATCTAAACGTGGTTAGATGCATATATGTAATTCAATATGTTGAACCTATATGTAGATGTTGTTCATTTCAATGTATAATCCTAGTTGTAGTGAAAAATGTCATATAAAACAACACCCAATGTTTGGATATTCAAACTGATGTCTCCTTCAAAAAAGGAGACCATTGCCAGTTACATTTGACAATTTGGTGCATTAATATTTATAAATCATTATGGATCCAATTTTTTTCTGAATATGTTACAGGAATGTAATTGTTAATACATCTTGATTCTCTTATTTTGCAAGCACTAAATGCAATAAATTTCATTGATGGATTGATGTATTTTCTTATTATGATCAATCGTAATGTCATATGATCTACAAGTATTTACAAAAAATGTCACTCATAATGTCATATGATCTACAAGTTATTAACATGATGTGCATTGTTGCTTATTTCATTTGATACAATACTTAATGCAAGAATTGTGATGAATGTATACAAAATTCATAAGTATGACTTTTCATTTCTAAATGCATTTTTTGCAGTCAACTTCCATATACATGGTTCACAATTGTGTTCCCTTTTCATTTCTAAAAAACTACAAAATGGCATAACCTCAAAATTGTTTACATATTTTGCAAACCTGAAATCATCAATAGTGTACTTTCAATCTACTAAGAATTTATATACATTGCATATATGTTTGGCATAGTCCTCATCATTGTAAGCATAGACATATCTTGTTGACACTTCCATTGAAAATTCTTGCTGGGCCATTGTGTTTGTTACTATTGACACATCATCATCCATGTCATTAGTGGTCTTCAATTCAGAGAGATTGGCAGGGAAAGACTCAGAAAATAATGATCTCCATTTTTGTAGTAGCAATGGAAAACCATCTTTGAGGATGCCAAGAAATATCTATGTAACATCGCACTCGAGTTTCTTCATGTCAAAGTGTAACTTCTCAGCCCACTCTATGTATTCTTTTAAGAAGTTGTTTCCAAACCATTCACGTCCTAGTTTTAGAGGATCATTTGCCTTCACATCTTCTTTAATTTTGACCTTTAATCTCTCATTCTCTTTTATTAGCTTGGAAAGTACTAGAGTATTGGACCCAATACTTTTTGAACATCTCCATTAACTTGTGACATTTTTTTTGAATAATTATAATTGCCAAGTCATCCAACTGATGACATCTTTTCGTAACTATGTTTTCCAAATTTTGTGCTTTATCGTGCCAAAAAGTTACATCCTCCATGTCATCCATATCTTTTTGTTTAGCATTGTAGTCTGCAGTTTCTAAATTCAATCCTTTGTATTTCCTTTCCTAAAATGTAATAGCTTTTTGTTTCCATGCTTCCTTTTCAATCTCTAAATTTTCACACAATGATTTGTACTTGTTCATCATTTTGAACAACTCATCTACCTAAGCCTGGTTCTTGGTTGTAGTAGTCACATTCAATGATGCCATGTGGCTTGGGTCTATTATATGCTTAGTTTATGGATTTGTATTTGACATAATGCTTCATTACTATCCATTAGAGTTTGTCTTTCATCTATTTGATATGATCCCTGCATTAATAAAGCTTTTTGGTATCGATCCTTCACTGATATCTTAACAAGATCTTTAGATTCCTGAGGTTTAGAAAATTTCCCTCCATCTTTTTCTTTCTCATAACATTCATGCACTTATGCAGATTGCAAGTGTCAACCCTGGTAAATGAGAACACCATCTTTGTTAACTATATCAATGGCCTTCTATGGATTTATGTCCTCAAGTTCCTTTTGCACCTTATCCTGTAACATTCTATATATTTAGTCTCCAACTTGTTTGAATTTTTTTGAACTAACTTCTTCTATATTGAACTAATAAAGATCTAAACTTGACGCAACGAAAGGCTGAATAACTAGGGCCAAAGGCTCACTCAGCTATCCAAACCACCCTACAAGAGTTAACACAACAGAAGCAAACACAAAGAACAACAACCAAATGAGGAAGAAGAGTGAAATACTTTTATTGATTCATCAAAATATCTTCATAAATGCCCAATTGTAAGGCTTTCTCAATTACGGCCAAATACAAATACATTCACATTGAAAGATCCAACACAAAATTTTCACTTTTCAGTTCTGCTCTGCAATCCTCTTTTGAAAAATACCTAACTCTAAGCCTAAACACTCTATATATACTTGCCAAAATAGCTTACAAATCATTTTAGAATATTCAACCCAACAATGATCTGGAAACATCCCAAGAAAAGATCTTAACATAAATGTCGTGATCAAAATAAATCCTGCAAGTCAGCTCGTAGAAATCATGTCCAATTATTGACACTCGGCATAAATAAGAAAACTCGACACGTGAAGGCTCACTCGACATACACTGGGTAACTTGGCACATGAAGAGTCACTTGGCATACACTGGGTAACGTAGCACATGAAGGAACACTCGATCACCACTAGATTACTACAGTAACTCGACACCAACTAAGTGCTATAGTAACTCGACACCAACTGAGTGCTATAGTAACTCAGCACCAACTAGAGCTACAGTAGCTCGACATCAACATGTAGAATGAACAAAAATGAGCAGGATAACAAGGCAACCTAGGATGCTCCTACATCAAACAACTGAGGTTGGAAGAAATGATTCTTCTAAATCATTGAGATGTCACAATCTGAGTTGAATCCAACTCAAATTGAGAAATCCATGAAGCATCTTCAATAGGCCTATTTTTCCACTTCACCAAATATTCATAGTAATTTTTTTTCTCTTGTTCTCTTGCCAACTCTCTAATCCACTATCTATTCAACTTCTTCAATCTACTTCTTAGGATAATCGTCTGATACAACAACTTCATCATCTAACTCATGATACTTATACAAATCAACAATATTGAATATAGAAGAAATATCCATGTCCTCAAGTAACTCAACTTCATAAGCATTACCACTGTCAAACTTCTTCAAGATCTTACAAGGTCCAAATTTCTTCATCTTCAGCTTACTGTATGTTCCAATAGAAAATCTTCCTTTCTTTAAATGAACCATCACCTCATCACCAACTTCAAAATCATAATGTCTTCTAGACTTATCAGCATTCTTCTTATACTTCTGATTACTTTGTTCCAACCTCAACTTCAATTCTTTATGCAAAGACTCCATAAAAATCAACAAATTCTTCTCTTGCAATGCTTCTCTTTTCTTCACCAGAAACATCTCTCAAACCTAATATACCTCTAGGATGCATTCTAGTAACAATCTCAAAAGGTGTTTTCCTTGTACTCCTATTCACAGAATTTTTATATGCAAACTCAACTTGTGCCAACACTACTTCCCAATTACATGGCTTATCTCCAACTAAACATCTCAGCAAATTACCCAAGCTTCTATTCACAACCTCTATCTATCCATCTGTCTGTGGATGGAATGTAGAACTAAACTTCAACTTAGTACCCATCTTCTTCCACGAAGTCTTCCAAAAATAACTGACAAACTTACTATCTCTGTCAGAAATAATATTTCTTGGTAACCCATGCAATCTTACAATCTCTTTAAAGAAAATTTTAGCAACATGCTCTACATCTGATGTCTTCTTACATGGTATAAAATGAGCCATCTTAGAAAATTTGTCCACTACAAAAAATATGGAATCATGCCCCTTCACTATCTTAGGTAATCCAAGAACAAAATCCATATTGATGTCACTCCAAGGTTTCTTAGGAATAATAATAGGTGTATACAAACTAGTATTTTGACTTACTCCTTTTGCAATTTGACAAACTCCACAACTCTTTACAAATTTATGAACATCCTTATACATTTGTGGCCAATAATACTTCTCTTTCAGCAAACTCCATGTCTTATCAATTCCAAAATTTCTAGCCAATCCACCACTATACTTTTCCTTAATCAAATTCAACCTCATAGAACTTCTAGGAATACACTACTGAATGCCTTTGAACAACATACCTTCTTGAATGAAATGCTCATCATACTTACTTATGTGATCTGTCAAATTTGGTGCTCTGCACTCTCTCCATGCCTCAGAAAAATTAGGATCAACATCATACAACTCTTTCATTTCATCAAAACCAAGAACTTCAACCTTTATTTCAGTGAACAAAGAATGTCTTCTACTCAATGCATCAACAACTCTGTTAGTAACTCTACTCTTATGGTTAATAAAAAATGTGAAACTCTGCAAGTACTCAACCCATTTCATATGTCTCTAATTCAATTTATGTTGACTTCCGAAGTATTGTAAAGCTTTATGATCAGTATATAGCACAAACTCCTTAGAAATCAAATAATGTCTCCACTTCGTCAATGGTTGAACAATAGCATAAAACTCTTGATCATACATAGAATACTTCCTTTTAGCGTCATTCAACTTTTCACTCAAGAAAGCAATAGGTTTACCTTCTTGACTTAATACAACTCCTATTGCATTATCACTTGCATCACATTCAGCTTGAAATATTTTGTTGAAATCAACCAAAGCCAATATAGGTAATTCAACAACCTTTTGTTTCAAAGTCTCAATACTCTTATTAGCTCCATTTGTCCACTTGAATTCTTTTTTATCTCCCCTCACTGTTTCAATCATAGCATTACAAACAACACTAAAATTCTTTATAATTTTTTTATAAAAACTAGCCAAACCATGAAATGATCTTACCTCATCCACATTCTCAAGTGTAGGTCATTCAAAAATTGATTTAACCTTCTCAGGATCCATCTTCAATCCATCAACTGAAATCACAAATCCCAAATACACAATCTCCTCTTGCATAAAAGAACACTTTTTCAGACTAATTAGCAACTTTTCCTCTTTCAACCTCTGAAATACTTGTCTAATATGCTCAAGATTTTCTTCCTTAGTCTTACTGAATATTAGAATATCATCCAAATAAATAATCACAAACTTACCCAAAGATCTTTTCAGAACTTCATTCATCAACTTCATGAAAGTACTAGGTGCATTAGTCAAACCAAAAGGCATAACCAACCATTCACATAAACTTTATTTTGTCTTGAAAGAAGTCTTCCATTCATCACCTTCTCTGATTCTGATCTGATGATAGCCACTCTTCAAATCAATCTTGGTAAAATAGTTTTCTCCACTAAAACAATCTATTATGTCATCCATCCTCGACATAGGAAACCTTTATTTCACTATGATCTTGTTAATAGCTCTAGAATCAGTACACATTCTCCATTCTCTATTCTTTTTAGTTGCTAATACAGTAGGTACAACACATGGACTCAAGCTTTCTCTGATCAAACCTTTCTGCAACAACTCATGCACTTGTCTATTAAGTTCTTCATTCTCTTTAGGTGTCAATCTATATGGTGCTTTGTTTGGAAAACTAGCTCTAGGAATCAGATCCATATAATGACTTATGCTTTTTACAGGAGGTAAACCATTAGGAATATCCTTATACTCATTCAATAATTTTGTAATTTCTACTAGTACTTGACTATCATTGTCTATTGTCACTCAATCATTACTAGCTTTTGTTGCTTAGTCATTACCAACACTCGGTCCTCTAGGAACTATGGCAAAATAGACTTGATTCTTGTTTACTTCCTTTTCAAAAAATTTCCCATTAACCATGCAAACTTTTATTGCAGTACAATTGACCTCATCTGGACTTTCAATCAAAGGCAGCAATGTTTGTTTCTTCCCATTTACCCAAAGAGTATATTGATTCAATCTTCCATCATGCACAACATATCTATCATATTGCCAAGATCTACCCAACATAGTATGACAACAATCCATAGGCATAATATCACACAAAACTTCATCAAAGTAATGTCCAATCTTGAACTTCACAAGGCATTGCTCACTTACCAATATCTTATGCTCATCTTTGATCAACGAAACATGATAAGGTTTGGGATGTTTTAGCCTCTGCAACTGCAAATTTGTAACTAGCTCTTTTGATGCCAAATTTGTAGAACTTTCACTATCAATGATCACCTTGCAGCATTTTCCATTCGTCTTACATCTGGTCTTGAAAAGACTTCTTTGAAGGATAGGTTCCTCATCGCTTCTCTTATTACATAAGGTTCTTCTCACCATCAGATTTTCTCTAGCCTCTGGTCCACTTGGTGAACCCTCATCATCTCCTTGAATCAAAGCATTTATGTTACCTTGCCCACCTTCAGAGGATCTATATTCAAAACATCTATGTCCCTCTTTACCACATCTGAAACAATTACCATGAAAACCACCTCTAGAATAAGAATTACCTCTTCCTCAGTAAGAATTAGTACCTCCTCGATAAGAATTACCACTTTTCTATTTGGTATTTCCTTTTTCATCATTCTTCCACTCAAATTTGCCTTTATCCTATACAAAATTGTCAAATTTGTCACCTTCACAATAAGATCTACCTCTGCCTCTCTAAACTCTACCACCTCTACCTCTTTGTCTTTGTTCATGCTTCTTTGTCAAGATCTCCTCAGCTTTCAATGCATATTGGTATGCTTCTTCCACACTTTCCAATATCACAAAACTTATTTCATTTTTAATTCTAGATCTCAATCCATTTATGTACCTTGCAATTTTCTCAACGTCATCATTCACATGTCTAGATTTGATGTCCAATCTATAGAATTCCTCAATACACTCCTTCACACTCATGTCTCTTTGTCTCAAATTTTGCATCTTTCTTAGCAAGCTAACTTGGTAATCAACAGGAAGGAATTTTTTCTTTACCTTGTTCACCATCTTTGTCCAAGTTCTGATCTTCTCCTTTCCTCTCCTTTTTCTATCAATTTTCAAATGTTCCCACCATAGTGGTGTAAGACCTTTCAACCTAGGGACTGCAATCTTCACCTTTCTATTATCAGGAGTGTTTTCATACTCAAAGAACTTCTCAATATTTGAGATCCAATCCAACACATCATTGGTATCCAATTTTTCATCATAAGGAACAACTTCTACAGAAGGCTTTGAATTTTCCCTAGACAACACTCTCAACAACCTTGCTTCATCTTGGTCTTCTTCAGGTTTTGGATTAAGGTTTGGTGCTACTACTTCATCATCACTTACATCATCTAGATGTGCTCCTCTCCTCTGGGCTATCTCCATAGCATCTAATCTAGTTGCAATTTGTCTCAATGTATCTAATATTGCATTATCAGCATTTCCTCTACCTTGAACCATCTTTACAAATCATATTCTTACAAGATCGTAACCCTCTACAAGTTATAGGTCAAATCCATAGATCTGCAACCCTACAACCCAATTCACTCAGGGTTCTACATGATCGAATCTCCACAAGGATGAACCTCAAGCTTTGTTACCACACCTAATGTAGGGAAAGGCTGAATAACTAGGGACAAAGGCTCACCCAACTATCTAAACCACCTTGCAAGAGTTAACAAAATAGAAGCAAGCACAAAGAACAACAACCAAAGGAGGAAGAAGAGTGAAATACTTTTATTGATTCATCAAAATATCTTCATACATGCCCATTTGTAAGGCCTGCTGGGTTACGACTAAATACAAATACATTCACATTCAAAGATCTAACAAAAAATTTGCACTTTTCAATTTTTCTCTGCAATCCTCTTCCAAAACTACCTAACTCTAAGCCTAAACACTCTATATATACTTTCCAAAATGGCTTACAGATCATTCTATAACATTACATAAGAGGAAGGCTGACCCAATAACGGTATAGACACATTCTAATAAAAGATCTTAACATAAATGTCGCAATTGAAAAAAAATCCTGCAAGTCAACTCTCAGAAATCACGTCCAAATGCTGACACTTGACATAAACAAGAAAACTTGGCACATGAAGGGTCACTTGGTATACATTGGATAACTCAACACATGAAGAGTCACTTGGTATACACTGGGTAACTCGGCACCAACTAAGTGCTACAGTAGCTCAACACTGAGTGCTACAATAACTTGACACCAACTGAGTGCTACAATAACTTGACACCAACTGAGTGCTACTATAACTTGGTACAAACTAGAGCTACAGTAACTTGACATCAACATGCAGAATGAACAAAAATGAGCAGGATAACAAGGCAACCCAGGATGCTCCTGCATCAAAACTTGTTGGAATAAATGCAATCATCATTGCATATGAATTGGTTATGTTCAGTTTCTCTAATATCAACTAATCATATTGTATAGAGGGGTTCCAAACTCACTTTTGTACTCATAATGTCCATTAAAATATGTCCATGTTCACCAGAACTATCATCTCTTTCTTCTATGTTCTTTTGCTTGATTGTTCATTCTTGTAGAAGAGCATCGGAAACATTATTCAAAATCTCATCTCTCTCTTCTAAAACTTTCAAAGCTCTACTAAGTGAATCTATGATACCACTTAGAAGGTCTATTTTAATCTTTCATTTTCTTAATTTCCACTTGAAAGCTCTCTCCACATTTATTTACATCTTCTTTCTGCTAATAGCTTCATCACTTTCCAAGTTCCTAATTAGATCATCAATCAGTACATCCCTATGTTCAATAGGACGTAATTTTTGAGCAGCCCTTACCCTTTCTATATATCCCTCTAGATCAAATTTTTTCCTCGACTTACCCTGAGTTAGTCAATATCTCCTAAGTTTCTTAGTAATACATCATAACTATATAATGTCTTGACCACAAAATTGCCAAATGACATTGTACCCAACAAGAATGATCATTTGTGTATTGCAGACTGCCATTTTCTACATAATTTCTCTATATGTCATTCAATCAGGTACTGTGGTGGGGAAGTTGTTAGGGCATCCTTCATAACCATATACTCTAATTCTAGTAAAATTTTCATATGCATACGAGTCAACCCAATTGTAATCTACTGGGCTTTGGTCGAAAAATTATTTAGGCCTTAGGAACATTTTGATCATTGGAAAGAGGGTATGATTGTACTTCCCCCTTAGCAATTTCATAAGTGGTTTCATATAGTTCTCTTCAAAACATAAGTAGTCTAAACCCGAGCATGTCCAATTCCAAACCTTGAGCCATAACTATATAGGCTGCCTAAAACCCTAAACATCATACTCCTTAACAAGTAGTCCTTCCCATGCATTATTATCTTGGCTGAATAAGAGCAACATATGCATCAAAAAAGAGTAATTCTTTAAATAAAACTTGGAAAAATCTTTTTGAAATACAAGCAAGTCTTCATTTATCTTATTAGCAACAAATGTAGCAAAATAAAAATTCCTAGGGTAGTTTGATTGAGCATCGATTGCAACAACCATCAAAGATGTGTCCATTAAGGGGGGCATCAATTCCAAATACCTATCCAACTTTCATGTAAGTATATTGTAGGTGAAGGTGAAACATATTCATATCAAACGATGGACTGTCAATGCTCTCTAAAATTTCCCTTGCACCTCCAATCTTTGAGCGATGGATAGGTAGAATAGAAACCTTATAAGCTCTCCATACATAAACACTCATCTCTTAATTTAGGTATACTAAAAATATTTTTGTGATCTATCTCTAGTTGACATTTTTTTCTCAATTGTAGGTTTTGTAATGCTAATAATTGCTTTACTAGACTCTGATTTTACTGCTTTCATTTCTAGATCATATCTCTTTATAATTTCTTGTAACAACTCAGTATTCACAAATACATTTGGAATGATGAGTCTACTTAAATTCATTGTCCATCCTTGACAAACTAAGCATCGTTCCAATCTTTGGTTGTAATGAAACAAAAACAATTCATATCTCGTCTTCATTGTCCATACATCTTTGGCTTCCACACACCTATCTTCAACTTCCACCTCCCCCACCTTCACTTTTTTTAAATTTTGAGAAGAGTGTGGTAGTTGGTCTAATAGGTCTTGTTTGAGATGCCTCCCCTCTACTCTATGTTTCATATGTTTGTGTTGTTCAACAGACTGCAGCATTTGAACATCATTTTTCTTCATTATCATTCACTTTATGGGTGATGAATGTTCCATTTCATTAAATTTCTCCAACTTAATCTATGATAAGAAAGAAAAATGATCATGACCAGATTCAAACCTTAGTTTTTTGTTAGCAAACAAACTTCGCTTATTTATTTTTATTGGTATCGAATAACCATTCTTAACACTCATTCGACAAATCATAGGTGAGGTTATATGAAACCCTAAATTTTGTCTATTTCTTAAATCTTGAGTGGAAGGTGTAACACTCATTCGATAAACCATAGGTGGGTTCATACAAAAACCTTAGGTTTGTTTTGTTCTTAAATCTTGAGTGGAAGGCATAACACTCATTTGATAAATCATAGGTGGGTTCATGTGAAACCCTCAGTTTTGTCTATTTCTTAAATCTTGAGTGAAAGGTGTAACTCACCTTTAAGTTCTAGTTTGAAATCCCTTTTTGCAACCTCTATAAGCACTGCCAACCCTAATTTGACCACACATTTAGTGGATTATACAAAGCCCTAGCTTGACTTCTTTGTAGCTTTCTTTGATGCACTGCCTCACTCAAAATTAGAGGTTCAAAAATGGAAGTCATTTTATAATTTTACTACTTGACAGACACGTCAATCGAAATGGAAAATAATTATGTAAATTGAACTATGTTTTCGAGTCCATAATTAGAACAACGCAACTATATTACATTTTTAATATATTCACTTACATTATGCGGTTACGGGTTCATTGTTACAATTATAAAATCGTTCACATTGGAAGGGAAATACCATTATTGGAACCATGGAATAAGCATTGTTATTTTTCATTCAACAAATCATTTAACCGATATTGAGAATTTTTTTTCTTCGACATATCCTTCTGATGGTGTAAAGGTAGGTCTCTTTATTTATTGTTAAATGAAGCGGCGAATGTGCTAACATAAGGTTACGCATCTTCATGGGCACAGACTATTTGACTTTCAATGAAGTTGTGAATGGGAAAACAATATTGTTCTACATCGTCATGACATCTGACAAAAAAATATTGTTGAACATGTGAAAAATATAATTTTATATTATCATGCGAAGAATACACAACATTACAGCTTCGCATGTTCGTTGGCTTCAATAATTATAATTTAAATGATCATGTATACCAGTGAACAAATTAGTTTCACAAATTCGTGACCTTCAATGATTTAGCAGTATAGGATCATGCGTACCAATGAACGATATTGTTTTGTGCCTTTGTGATCTTCCATATTTGCATGTTCAATGATCATGTGTACCAGCAATCATTAAAGTTACGCACATATGTGGCCACCAATAGTCTAACGTTCAATTATCCTTCCACGTAGAACATGCGAATGAAACCTTGTCTTGATACAAAACCCTGGCTTGATAAAAAATCCTACCTTGACCGAAATTAAACTATGTTTCTGTATCTATAATTAGAACAAGGAAATTTTAATGTATTTTCGATATATTTGCTAGCATTATGCAGTTACGTGTTCATCGTTACAATTATGACATTGTTGATGTCGAAACCATTGAATAAGAATTGTTATCTATCATTTGGAAAACCATTTAACTAATAATGGAACTTCTAGCACGGTTGCATTAGAAACCTCAATTGATAGAACTATAGTCTCTTCCTTCGACGTATCCTTCCCATGGCGTAAAGGTGGGTCCCTCTTTTATCGATACATAATAGTTTTCCATTTTAATGAGTCTACAAAAGTTGCAATGATATATTATATTTATTATATTTTCATAGTCTTCAGCCTTCCCCATAGTATACTAATCCATCAACATGCGAACGAGTGGTCCATCCATCCATTTTAGTCCCATACATGTGTTATTAAATGGAGGACAAAATTGGAAAAAGTGATTGGATGAAAACATAGAACATTAATAAAATTTATGAGACCCACATCTACCAAAACTTTACTAAAATTGGGCAATGCACGACAACACAACACATTTTTTATTTTTCTCTCAGCTACAGAGAAAGGGGAAAGCTATTTTTGGCCTACAAATTGTGGAGAAACAGATTCAGAAAGGTGTGTTTATAGTTAAATACATTTGAATAATAATATGAATGTCAATTTGTAGCATTTGGTTTAATGTACTACATTTTTGTGATACGTAAAGTAATTATTTGTTTCATGTAGAGTGCAATTTTGTGGCCTTGAAATTGTAATTTCCTGGCTTGTGAAGTGCATAATCGTGGGTTGGAAACGAAATCAGCTGAAATTAACAAGAAGGAAAGGTATTAATTTAAAATTTATGCACCCATTATTATGCTTCTTGAGCATCATAATGTATGGTAAATATTTTGTATTCCTTTACAATTCATGCCTGAACTTGTAGAGATTTTTCCCAATGCATTCAACACTCAATATTGGGGAGAGGGAACGCAGATGACATTTCCCCAATATGGGGATTTTCTGCAGTTCCTCTCTTGTTCCTTAAGTGTAGTTTCATGTAATAAACATTTAGATTATCTTATATTTAATTGTAATCATTATATTTCACTTTTGGATGTAACCATTTTTAGCAGTAATTATTGAACATAGATCTTGGCACAATAATTCACATGTATTAATTTTTTTTCAAAATACAACTTACATATCAAATGTCGCTAAAAATACAGAAATGGACCGACTCAAAACATGACAATAACATTCCTTGTATCAAAATTATGATTGTCCATCCTAGTCTTGGAAATCATTTTCTAACATAAGGATTGCAACAAGCTTTAGACATGGGAGACTAATGACATGTCATATTTTCATTTGACAAAATCATACTTGTTACATATAAGACAAAAATACAAGAAACGAGTGTAGATTGTTTCAAAATGAAGTGTTGAAGCATATATATTCAGGATCAATTCTATGTTTATAATGTAGGTGTATCCATAGCAAGTGAACCACAAATTTAAGATACCCAATTCCTATAGCTTCCCTCCCTCAATTGTCTCATCATGCTTTCTTCCAGCTATTTTCACTTACAATCTCCATTAGGAAAAGCCTTGATATCTGCTACAACCTCCCAAATGGTAATATCAGTTGCTATATCCGACCAAGTGGCATCCATAATCGTATTCAATTCATCTAGGGTCCCTTTCCACCTCAAATTTGTTATAGCTCTAACATCAATAACAGCCTTGTTCGTGTCCATTTCAATTTTATGTAATGTATCAATGATGTCATAGAAAATTGACACATCCACATCTCCATTGCAATAAGCTACAAAGTTTTCATTATTTAAGATATTCTCAAAACTTATGGCCCGCTCTTGCCAATCTCTTAAATTTTTGTCACTGTCAATAATGGTGGGTATGAGACCATATGTGCACTCTGCAATAATCTTCATCTTAATCTTTATCAATTGCAACTTACTAGTAAAGAATCCATCTAACTCCCTTGCCTTGCCAATCATCATTCTGCTTTGAATAATAATTTCCTTTGGCAAATCATTTTTCTAGGTCAATATGTGAATTAATTTCTTAGAGAATTGAATATATGGGCCCCACTATTTATACAAAGGAGTTAGTAATGAAAGTTCCTCTAAACATTATTGCTCTGCAACTTGTAAAGAAATAAAAGTGGCATGTACATTCTGAGAAACATTCTTTAAAACATCAATCCTATGGCATAAAATGCCCTTCATTGCATTCATATGTCTCTATCTTTCGAAACCTCTTCCATCAATGTATATGCTCACTTGTTGGTTTACCACATCATATGTCTATACTTCCTTATCATTGACCTCTTTTATAAGTCTGATAGCCTTTTTCAAATTTGTTATCTATTTTTCCAATTTTGTAATTTTTTGCTCCATCACATAGTCATTTTCATTTCCTCTTCATATTGTTTTCTTGTGGAAACATAGCTCTTTAGTGTTTGAGCAAGTTGATCATGAACCTAGCCCAATTCATCTACACTCATTGTTGTTATTGACCTCAACATACCACTTACCTCGCCATGAGATGTAGAATCTACATTCCAAAAAGTCAAACTCCCTTGAGGTGTATCTTTTATGTCCATTATTTTTGGTTTGTCTATTTTAGGGGATATACTCCATATAGCCATAGTCCAAGAATCTATAGTATACCCTGATCCTCTTTGCAACCCCCCTAGGCCAAAAGCTTTGAAATAAATTAACTTTTCTTGTCTCCTAATTTGGTCCAACATAAAAGAAGAACTCAAATCCCATCCAGGTAGTAATAGCATTCCACACCTCCTTACAAATTGTCTAGCTTGCTCCACACTGACAGTATCACTGTCAAGATCATAGGCTTCCAACTTCTAAACCATTTCAATAATCTTTTTCTCAAAATCTACTGTTGCAAAGTTAGAGATAATTGATTTTTTTTCAAATTAAACAAGAAACATTTAACTTCTTCACTATTTACAAAATCATCATCTCTCAAGAATTCTTGTGCCTGGATGATTCTAGCATCCAACATTTTGGCAGCCATTTTCAATTCAGTAGGAGCCCATTCATTCCCAGCTTCTTGTTTTATCAAGAAATGTTGCCTTAGCTCACTAAAATAGTGGCTCTTTCCAGGCAATATCTAAGAATCCTTTTCTCTTTCCTTTTGAGGTATTTCTATTAACTTCTTTTTTTCTTTCTCCTTTGGTCCATGTTGATGTTTCTAAAGGACCCTCTTCATCTTCATCCTCCTCAATGAACACATTAGGTTTAGGTGACACAGGATTAACCATCTCTTCTCCTTGCCCTCAGGCTTCTTCAGGAATTTGTGCCATAATTTTCTCATAATTCTTTAAGAAAGTTTCAAATCTATCTAGATACTTTTTGTCATGATAAAAACCATGAAAAGAAGGATCAACTTTCCTCATTTCATCCTCAACTCTCATAATATCTTTCCATTTCTGCACTCTCTGAGCACAAACATTCTCAAACAAGTGATTCCTTATGAGATCCTCCTCCCACAAGGGCTTAATTCGAGGCAAATCCTAGCCACTGCCATCCTGACCATCCTAATCACATCATATGGATCATAAATCCTAGCCACTAAACATGGGAACTTATATCCACTAAGAATTGAATCAATAATATCTATGGCTTGTTTTCCAATTATGAAGTCTTCTATTTTGATTTCTATACAAGAAAGTCTACCTTTTTACATTTTGGCCTAGGTGCTCTCTGTCCATTAGAATGAGTTGCCTAAAAAATTCTAAAATTCCCAACGTTTCAGGTACAAACCTCAGTAGAATGTGGGGAGGGTGGATGCATCCATATACTCTCATGATGGTAGTATTCCCAAACAAGAAAATATCGCCCCAAATATGACTCAATTTGACTTCATCATAGCATAAAGTAGGCCTAAGAAATTCTCACACTACCCTTGGGACCCTCTCCATATTAGGCACTACCATTCTCATCATTGGAAACACAAAATCATTATAAAATGAAATAGAATTGGCATAAGGATAAAACTTGTTCCATAAACTGCTCCACAATTGCACTGAGAGCATCTCTCCCATTTCTTCAGTTTTCTCAATGAAATCAGGACTGATGTGCCCAATATTTGTGTACAATTGCAGATGCATCAATAATGAATAATGGTGAAACTTATAAAAATTCAAATCTTTGTTTTGAACAGCTACAATTTCGTTATGCACTACAATTATTATGTGTTTTACAAAATCATATCACACGTTCGTAAATTGGTCATGTATATTATGGACATCACATATGAGGCACTAGATGTGTTCATTGTCCCATCAACACCCAACATCTTGTTCACACCAAATATTGTGTTTTGAAAATACCTGCAGAAGTATTCGAGGGGCATGAACTTGTCTACTTTATTTGGGATTTCTCCCATATGTTTCTTGCACCTTGGGATATGAATTAGCATAACTCTTCCTATGAAGAATTTTTTCTAAGATTGAAATGTTATTTCCAGCATCTCTAACTCAATTTCTTGTCTCGTTGCTCCTTGGAGTCTGAAAGCTTCAATGAATGTGTTTCTATCCAACCTACATAATATACTTCTATCAGCCTTGTGGAATGACTGAGAAGTAGGGTTGCATGCTTTAATGAGAGTCTTCACCAAATACACATCCATGAACACTTCTGGTACTATCATCCTCCCTAAATTCCTCTCCCATGGATTTGAAGCAGGAGAGTTTTTTAGTCTGTTGTTATAAAAGAACTTGAGCAATTCATAACCATTCATGTTTGGGACTGTTGCATCCCTACAGAATGCATATGGGTCTCACCACATGCACATTATCTGACTGTGTATTTGAAGAACCAAGTAGAAAATCTAGTCACTCTTCCAAAAATTGGCTCTCTTTCTGTTGTCTTGTTTGACTGGATGATGCTGAAATTTCATCCACCTTTCCTTCAACATTGGGAGATCCTTTTTCTACCATGTTAGAACCACTTACTTCTGCAATTGTCACTAGAACCCTTGTCTATGAATTCTACAAGCTCTGAGAAATGGGAAACTCTCTATAATGGTGAACTTTGCAAACTACTCAGTAACACCTCCCTAAAAGGGAATAAAAGAGCCAACATTTATGACATTTAATTTCCATTAAATTTTGTATGTATGAATTCATTTGAAAATCATTAATTTTTTTATCAAAGATTTTAGTTGTGCTAGGACACTTGGATCCCCAACCTCTCCAAACCTCGTCATGATAGTAGTTTTGGGATTTGGGATTTTTTTAAAAATTCTGACAGCAATGATGTTAAATTGATTGTTTGGATCTACTTATTCCTTCAGACATAGCTAGCTCTAAATTTTCAAAGTAAAAGTTGTGATGCCGCACTCACCCATTACAATTACCGTCATTGTCCCTTCGTAGCACTTTATCCTTAATTGCCTCAGAGTCTTGCAAAGTCATTGTCCTCTAATTCATGAATATCATAGCCTCGCCACAGTCTATCTTAACATTCTTTTAGTCCTTGCCAAGTTACAGTTAACCATTTTGTGTTTATCTCCACTTTGAAACTAATTATTGGCAACACAACCTAACTGTTGTGATGTAACACTTACTTTCTTCCTCTTTACCATTTGAACTCTACCCTCGTAATGTACTTCCTAACATTTTCTACCTTTATCACAACATCGCGTCAATTAGGCAAGTAAGTTGCATTAGGGTGGAGATGTTACACATGCTTCCTTTTATTTCCAATCACAACTGTTATATACCTTTTCCACTTAACCACAGAGAACATGCTATGTTATAACAAAAGGGAACAACTGCAACATCATTGCCTTGGAAAAATGGTTATCAAAACCCTTGCGAGGTAACAGACCCACTCTAGGATTCTTGACCAAATACACATTGTAAAGCTAGCCACTCGTTAATATTGGTAGATCACAGCCATAGTTTTAAATTTTGAACTAAGAGCCAAGATATTATGATCCTAAGGACTTCACAACCTAGATAATGAAAAACCATATACCTCTTGCAAATTTGTGGACTATGGAATGAAATAATAAGGGTCAAAAAAAATTTTAAAATGGACCTTTCTAGATTTATATAAGATACAAGATGGACCTAGGGTTTAAAATTAAACATAGGGTAAAAAATGATGAAAAAGAAGAAAAATCAAACCCTATTTAGTAAGATGTGGCAAATGATAAATTGACTTGCATCACAATACAATGTCTATTTATGTCATCACGCTTTTTGTTACAAGCATTCATCTATCATAGAGAAACAAATTTTTCATAAAACATATGAGTTTCAAAGAATGCTTATAAATTTACTGTTACCATGACTATAGATGAACAAATTTTGCAATAAACATTAGTTGACTTGGTTATAGCCAATTTTTGAAGACAATGATCATGAAGTTGTATACAACTGACTGTGTTTTATGTGGCTTTCCATATTTTGTACTTCACCTTCTCAATTGTAGTCTCATGGAATGGGGAGAAATTGTAAGTGGCACCTACTTGTCCAACTTGAAGTGCAAGATGGATGTGATGGACTCAAACCTTTTTCAATGGACGAAATTGAGTGGAGTCTGATTAGGTATGATGAAGATGGGGTAATATAATTGTGTGCATCAATTCCACTACACAGACTTGACGCATTTATCGTAGGGAAATCAAAGCGGGATGATGTGGAAAGTGCATTCATCTATGTGACTCATAGGGACCTCAGCCATAAATAGTACAAGGAAAGAAGAGTCAAGATGTATTCTAGGTGATTACAGAGACAATTGGGTACTTTGTGTTTGTTATGAAACTGTAGCATAACCTTTATGGTTTACAGATGACTATTCTTTATGTGCAGCTATTGGTTTTTGTTTGGGCTAGAAGATAATAGGAAGAAATCACTAGCAAAGAAACGCCCTTGTGAATTTAATAAGAAAAGGGGTGTCATTTCCACTTCAATGTTAAAGTTATATTTGGTAGACCAGATGTCATTATTATCAGCTACATCAATATGTTACACGTAGATGATGAAGGTTTAGATTTTCATGGGATTAATGATTCAAGCAATGAGCCTTGCATAGAGGGCCTATTGGAAATGGATGTGAGTGTGGATGTTGTAATGGATAGACATCTGAGTGATCCATATTTTTCAGGTGTGTTATAAAGGAGGGATAGTTTCCACACTCGAAAGGATGTATGAATGCTTGGAAGAGAGTTAAGTCTAGATGAGCACAAAAGCATGTCAATGATCTAATTAGTATTATAAAATAGAAAGAAGTTGACAGAACTAATTTCTTTTATTGGCAGCACCCATTTAAAGATGGCACATCTTCCATTATGGCTATCCAAACCCCGTGGATGCTTGATATGATGGTTAGACACTCTCACAAATCTTTAATATCTATGGATTTGACTTTTGGGGGGAAAAATATGGGGTAAGACACATTCAAATTTCTTAGCATGTACTATCACTATGTTCTACTTCTTATTTGCCAATAACATGTTGGAAGCCATTGTCAACTTCTTACTCCATTGCAGTATCAGCTATATAGCCTTGTCGTCTTTGACAACCAACAGTCAAGGGTTCTAATTGCACTTTCTCTCTTATCTCGTAACAAGATAGAGGACAATGAAGGGTGGATTTCTATCATGTATAGATGAGGAAAGGAGGCTAGAAATGACTGGATTGTTAATGCCTCCTTAACCAATAATGCTAGTGTAGAGATACAGGCCATTCGGTAAGTGTAACAGTATTTATCTTTGACTGCATGTTTGAACTTTTCTCACCTGTATATCTTACAAGTTAGCCCCCAGCAAAGCCATTGAACATCATCTTCATGTCTGTTAGGGCTGCTTTCAAATGTCGTTTCATTCTGTGCATTGGGCTCGTTCATCGGGCATGGTTGAAGAATGTGGTAAGTATGCATCCAAAGATAGAGCGAAGGTTGAACAGCTCGGGATGATTATGAATGCAATGGGTGAGAGAAAGGATACAGCTTATAGGATATTACATGACTTTTTCATTGAATTCTCTTATCAGCACGAATTCTTAGAATATTTATTGAGGACATGGTGCCAAGGGGATGGTCATATACGTAAGACATTCTTGTATCTTATTTGGAACTATTTGTTACTTTAAAAAAAATGTTCTCTTCAATAGACTGAGTTTACATGAATTATTGTCCCCTGTTCTACTCACAGAAGTGTGGGCCAAAATGTGCAAACTCTTCCCACATGCAAAGCGGGACACAAACGTTGTCATCAAATCTTACCATTGCACATTGAGAACGTGGTACCGTTGCAATCGTCAGAAGAAATGTACACGTCAGATAGATCATCTATACTTCACGCTCGTATATAGGATGGAACCATTCTACAGGCAGAAGGAGAAGTTACAAGACTCTGGTTTCATAACTATAGAGCACAAAGAAGACTAGGATACTATTTTGTGAAAAAGCCAAACTCGTGCAACTATTTTTATCTTGTCAGGCAACCATGCGATGATCAATTGTATGTGTGTGACTCCCCTTCGGCCCTGCAGGGTAACACATGCAAACATGCATTGAAGGTTTCACCTATGATTATTGGCAAGTATACATGTTATCGTCATCTACTCTTCTATGTAATTGTGCTTGCACCTTGGATTCATCCATTTATAGAATGTCTCTAACATAACAATTGGAATGCAGACAATTTTTGTGCGCAGAATTATTCAACCAATTTATGGACAGAGAATCCAGTACCCAAATTATTGTAGAGACCACTCCCCCTGCTAGACTGACTTCAAACGTCCCTCAAACAGAAAACAACGTCCAATCCCTTTTTCAGAGAATTGTTGAGTGGAATGGATCCATGGCATTGTTGAAGTATGCGATGCAAATAACACGACAGATAGACGAACAATCAAAAACATTCTCTAAATGCGTGAAGCGGTTTTGGAATGATCTAGACATGTCTGGTGCTCTTCCATTCAATCTTACTCCCAACACCAATCCATCTGCAATTGGCACAGTACAGATGCACCCATGGTTTAGTCCAACCAAGGTAGCAGTCCCACGGACCCGACAACGATAGCATGTGGCTCAGCGTGACAATCCCGATGACGATTATTCTTCCCAGTCATTCATGTTTCCCACTAAGGGACATAGGAGGGGGAGAACTAAGGACTCCTTGCATGTAGCCCAAGTCAGCGAACATGCTCCATCTACTTCATTAAATATTGGTGAGCACTTCATTTGGATTTTCATTTGTGGGAAACATGCACCAAATCCCAATCCCTTTAGGCTTCATTACATCTCATCTTTTTGTTACATTCTCGTTGTAAACTTTGTGACAAATTGATGTATATAATTGGCAAGAAGGTCAGACATCTGTGTGTACAAATCCTCGACGTCGATTGTCATTTGACGGTGCAAGTGGCGAAGACATTCAACAAGGTGTTGTGAACTAGTGAGCACATTCTACATTATGTTCATTAATATTTGTGCATTACAGCCAAAGCAGTATGTTTTGTACTTTCCATTTTACTTAATGCATCTTATTAAAAATGTTGCCACATTTTATATTTATTTGCGAAAATGCATGTTGTATAACATTTGGGAAAATTGCATAGTTGACTTGTAATGAAACATGTAAAATATTTAAATTTATAAGTAATGTGATTTACTAACATTGACATTTCGTCTTTTGGCATGTGCAGCAAACACTGCAAAAATTAGTCAAGTTCCATCCATATCACAATGAACACTCTGACAAGAACAACTCATCACTGGTAATGCCATACTCTTCTATCCAAACTAAATGGATCTCTTTAGATTTTATAATAGTCCTTATTTACAATATACATGCAACGCCTTTTCTCAAATGACAATGACTCTCATTTTGTTTGTTTGTGCAAAGTTTTGCATGCGTCTAGTGCAAACTAGCTTGAAATTGCATACATCAAAGGACTCCTAGATGAGATAATTTAGATGATAGTCCAGAGGTTTCCTAGTCACGATTCACTGCCAATTGGCTGGTAGTTTCTAGTGACCATTGATAGCATGGGTGACCACTATCTTACCATATTTCTCAATGGGTGGTGGTTCATTCTTTCAGAAAGCATCGACAGGATGGCCATGTTGTGGCAAAGAAGGATTCTACTACACTCCATTTTGTTTTGGCTGAGAAGCCTGCCAAGGATTGTTTAACATGTGGATTTAGATACCAGGCAGGCACCACACAACCTAATCATGTGCTATCAACGACCCTTGGTGCCCAAATCTATCAATATTTTCCAAATAATGTAATTGTTCTCGATTACACAAAGGCTTTCGTTATTCGACGCAGTACCACTCCCCCTTTGAGATTTCAGATGATCATGTTCCACGACTTGAGTCACCATAGATGACATTTTACTATTTATTTGTAATTGTTTATTTCGTGTCATTTGCACCATACTTTATGGAGGGTTTTACTTGAATTGTTAGCATTCAATGAGCCATGTATATTTTCTAATTTATGAGTAGTATTGAAAATGTGATTGCGATTAAGACATCTTTAAACTTTGTTCCACATTATCTGGTATTGTACTGCAATTTGTAGAGACAAATATTTTGATTGCTTGCTACTTACTGTGTCTAATTTTTGTTTCAAAATGCTTTACACTTAGATAAATACTAATGTATACATATGTTTAGATAAGAAAAGTGGGATGATTCTTCTATCACTTTAAATATATTGTACATATGTTTGTTCAATTCTAATTGATGTGCAATGTGTAGTAGAAACAAATATTTTGATTATTTTCAAATTTCTTTATACTTACATAAATACTAATTTGTACATATCTTTAGATTACAAATTTATCAATTTAAATATATTATACATTATTTGTCCAATTCTAATTGATGTGTGAGGATCAAAGATGACTATTTCTCTTATTTTATCTTCAAGAAGACATAAGGTGACTTTCAAGTTGACTTTAAAATAGAATGTTGTGTGTGAGACATAACAATATATGATATGTTTTTCATATTGTCGTCACTGCTTGGTTTTTGCCAAGGTTCACTTAAACCGTTCTTAAAACCGTTCTTATCCATACTCCTTTTTAACAAAACATCAAAATAACACACAACAACATGATGACACATAACAAGACGATAACACACAACACTTATTACTATTTTCTATTTACATTGAAAATAAAGGCTGAAAACAAGATGTGTCATGGATTTTAAACTATTTTTTTTCAGAAAAAGAGGGGTAAAAATTTATTAAGACAGAAAGGAATACAACAAGGAGAGTTCAACAAGGAGCTCGATCCTGAGCAACAAGATCATCAAATTTTTGCACCATCTCAAAGGACAGTTGCCTCCTATCCCTAATATTCCAACCCGGATCATGACTAGAAACCCATTTGGCTAAACAATCAGCAGTTCTATTCCATTCACGAGGAATATACGTGAACCTAATGAACTGAAAAGAGGAAGAGAAGAAAAGAATCTGCTTAACAACAGTGGCCAGTTGCCAACTAACATCCTCAAGCTCTTGCGAAGAAAGCATGTTCACCACCACCTGGGAATCAGACTCACAGATAATCTTACTCCATCCCTGCAAGCAACACTGTTCCACAGCATATTTTAAACTATTTTATTTGTAATCATAATTAAGAATTAATGCATAGGCATGTTAACACATACTAGAATAATTGAAAGCTTTAGCACGAAAACGTAGTGTAGTTTTTCAAAACAACGTAACATTTTCGAGCACCTTACAAAATATCAACATTACAGAGCATTTGTTTTGTTATGCCAAAGAATCGTATCTTTGACTTATATATTTAATTGTCTAAGATCTATAATTACATATACAAATCATAGTAAAACCTAGTTACTTTCATGGAATTTAAAATAATTTATGTTGTTCCAAATTATATTTCAATAAATATTTTCTTTTATAAAACCTATAGAAGTAAAAATTGGTATTATCTAAAATCTATATTTTCATTGAAAACAGAAACTAAAAAACATATATATATGGATGAAACTCTCATGAGTTTTCGATATTTACCTAACTGTTCGATTAGATAATTTAAATGTAGATGAAACTGTTATGTGTTTTCGATATTACCCAACTGCTTGAAAACATTATGTAAATATGCATGAAACTATAACGTGTTTTCAATAATACTCTAACCACCAGATAACATTCAATAAGAGACATAAATGTAATGAAGTCGAACATTTCTAGTCGAACTCGAAAAAAAGATTGTAATGCAAACATAACTCAAATATCACATTTGTCCAAATGAAATAAAGCATACATTATGTGCTGATAGGAAAGCATGCAAACACAAAGCACATCATCCCAATAACAACTGAAAGCACTGGTATAAATGTTCCAACATAACTGAAAGGTCATACAGGCTCCCTAGAATAACTACCGCCTACAAACTATAAAGCATAACCATCAATTACAACATAAATATTGATATAGGCGTGATATTAATTCCCCCAAAGCCACCACTCTATTCGTGGATGTATCATCTAGCCACCAATATATCGACGATTGCAGAGTTCTGAACCTTGACAAATTTCTCCGCAACACACTCTTTGTACATCCTCAACGCAAGCCTCATAAATCATCTCTTGTACTAGGCAATGGCATCCTCATCTAGGACCTGCACAACATCATCTTCAACAGACGACGTATCAGCCTCTTCCTCGGATGTCTCACTGACATTCCCATCTATCGAAGGATAATACAGGTAAGGATCGAAATAATTTTTGAGCCTCCTATTCAAACATCCTTGGTCAAGGCCAAGAATAGCACTACCCACAGCATCTCCGTTGAGTGGATTTACAAAATTGACAATCAATTCAAGAACCTTCTCCCTAGACGTGACAATATCCACAAGAGTAGTTAGTTGAGCGGCATAAACAGTGTCATCACACTAGTGTCTGTTTAGTGGGACAGACGCTTCCAGCATTGACGAAATTAGATGAAGCATATCGTCAACAACCCTGAAAAGGTTTTGAATCTACTGTGAGATATTGTTTTCATAGTTCACGCAGCTAAGGGCAACAAAAGAAGCCATTGTAACTACCTTCGAACAGTGGCATTACACACTTTAAGCCTCTCGATTGGTTCTGAACCAAGTGCATCAATTGTTGAGGAAGAATGGAATTAGACTATTTTCATCTTTTCATACTGAAATATTCCTTGAAGTTCCATGCAAGGCATGACCAAATCATTTTCAAAATTAGAAAAAGTGTAAAGATCTATCGCCACTGCTAATATTCCATTGGTTTTGGATTTATATGAACAACTATGATAGATGGGACATGCTAAGCTCTACACAATCACTCCCTGCCTAAGTCTCAATGATAGATAATGATGGTACGCAGGATCGTATAAATTGAAATGTTCCATTCGCTCGTTCATAGGATCACTTAAATGCAAATTGTTGAAGGCCGCGATGATGTCGAACACTACTATTCATTGGGACACTGGTTTAATGACATGAACTTGCTCGCACGCAGCGATGGTGCATTACAGTTTTCATCATGCGTTCGCAAGTAAAATAAACATTCAATACGAAACAATGCTATTTGCGCGTTCGTCAGTTCAATTATAACATTCATTTCTCAGAGGCCACAGTTACGTGATCATTGCTCTACCATTTAAGCGTGGGACTCACCATTAGGCAATCAAAAGAATATGTCGAACGAAAGAAAAACAACTTTATCAATGAATAGTTACAATGAAACTGTCTGAATGACCCGTAATAGTTTAATGTTATCGTGCGATGAGAGTATATTGAAAATACATATCCATTTCGTTGTTCAATTTATAGATACGAAAACAAAGTTCAATTTACGCATTTGTCTTTTGTTTCAAGTGACAAGTCTAGTGACTAGTCAAATTATAATTTGAATTATAAAACAAGTCTAGTGACTAAGGTTTTCGTCGCAAGGTTGCATTTCGTATCGAGCTAGGGTTTTGTTCATGGATCCACAATTCTATGGAAGGGCAAGATGGTGCGAAACTATATTGTTGTGTGCAAAAATATTTCAATGGCAGGTTCATTTAATATGAAACTATGGAAGGCTGCAAAGACACGAAACTGCATTGTATGATGCTGCATTGTATCATTTAATATCCAAATATGGATGGTCGCAAAGATGAGAGAGTCTTTTGTTCAGTGGAATGGAGTATCGTTGGAGCCTGCGAAGGTGTGAAACTGTATTGTTAGCAGGAACGCAAGATCATTTAAATTTTCCATAATGGAAGCCCGGGAATGTGAGAAACTCTCCTCATCGTCGTTGTGTTTGATCTTTACAATTATAAATATGGAAGGCCATGAATGTGTAAAATCCTATTGTTCACTGAAATCTAAGATCATTTTAATTAATATTGTGGAAGACCTAAATTGTGTAGAACACTATTGTTTTGTATTCTTCGCAAGATGTTCTAAAATTAAATTGTTAGAGCCACAAGGATGATAATAGTCGTTCGCAGGTGCTATTACCATTACTTATTAATTTGTCGAGTGCAGAACAGTATTGTCCGCGCTTTTGCGGCTTTATTTAACATTCAATTGTATGTGGTCACGATGGTGCCAAACCTACACTTCACATGTTCATGGGCTCCTTTACTAATAAACAATATGACCCACGATTAGGCATTCAATAGGATACGTTGAAGGAACAAATAGTAATTCTATCGATCAAGGCCTACGATACATCGAAGGAGAAATGTGAATTCTATCTCTACGTCAAAGGAACATTAAACTGTAAGAGGTGGCAATCGTGCAAAAGAAAGGCTACGTCGAAGGAAGAAAAAACTATGTTATCAATTGTCTTACAATGTGAACGTACAAACAAAATCAGAGAAACGTTTAAATGTTTTGTCGATTAACTATAGTTAAATCACTTCAAATGTTTAACTCTATGGTGAAGTAATGTTAATGGTCAATCGAAGGTACATAAACAGTTATCTAACTCGATGTAACATTTATAGATCCATGAAATTGCATCGAATGAGGTCGCTTTTCTAGTATGAATTCTTACGAAAATAGTCCACGATTACAATTCCACCATAAATCCATTACTAGGCATTTATACAACTACATAATTAATTAAAAATGCACAAATCAGTTGGCAATTCCATAGTTCAAAAAAATGGTGAAATAACGTCAAAATCATGATATTTCGCGAGTTGCTATGCCAGGTGATTTAATCGCACAATATCTGCAACAAATTTTTAATAAAACCACTGTGATTTTGTTTGAAGAAACCGCCAAATCGCACACTTAAATAAGACAAAAATTGTCCAAGTAAAAAGTCAAAAAGTTGACCTAAAATATTATTTAAAATGGTAACGTTTTTGCCTGCATAATATAGGGTTTTATTTGGTGAACAATGGAATGTAATCAAAGAACTATTAAAGTTAGATTATAAGGTAATATTAAAAATAAAATAAAAAATTAAAGATTTATATTAAATTTATTTTTATTAAGTTTTAAATATAGTAAATTTAATGTAGTTATTTAAATTGAAAATAGTAAATAGTAATACAATAAATTTAAAGTATTTATAATTTTAAAGACAAAAGTAATTTAAGTTTACTGTATTTTAAATTTAGTATATACTTTATATATTTTACCGATAATCATTAAATAATAGATTTATATTATAATATATAATATATTAGTAGATTTATAATAGATTTTAGAATATTTTAAGAAATTTTTTATTTCCAAATGTTCGATAAAAGTGTCAATTTTTTTGCAGAGTTTTTAAACTATGGTCAGTTCAATGAAAAAATCCATTAGACGCCCACACGCCACGCAGAGAAAGACACAAAAGGACCATATATGAGTCAATGGGATGGACTTCCATCGGATGACCATGCCATCCAAAAAGATCTATGTATCATATTGTTTTTTGTACAACAAGGCAATTTATCGGGAGCATAGTTGTGTCTAATTCATCACCTTCATCAACATTGGGATTCTCTTAATCAAAAATTTCAAGGAACTTTCAAGATAGTCAATTCAATGTATTAGGCAAAAATCAAGGTAACTAGGCAAGGCTTGTAGACCAATGACTCATGAGACTTCGAGCAAGATGAGCCATTCAAGAAAAGTAAAAGAAAGTGATATTCGTCGATTTCAGCACCCTAGTAATACCAATGGTCTACAACCACATGATCAAGAGAGTAGAATTTAAGATGGGTTTTTACTGTAAAGAGGTTTTTAAAATTCAAAAGATTTAAGACACCTGCAACAATTCCTCTATTGAGTCATGATTTCTGACAAGCACGTGCAGGGTGGAGGGATGTATTCCTATCTACCATCTCCAAGATCCTGAGCCACTTTAAAGAGCTTCTCCACCACCAACAAAGCATTCCTCGTCACTGTCATTTTCATCCTTATGTCTCTTTCGCTATGTAAAACTATAGATAAGAACCTAGGGAAAATTTTATTAAGACATTGGGTTTTGCAAACCTGAGCTATTGAGCCTTGTATGCAAAACATACTTCTTTGGCTTTTCATTTGTATCCTTGATGGCAGCTTTTTGTTTATGCGTCTAAAATCCTATTGAACTTTTGTAAGCCTATATCGCACAAAAGATCATTGATGCTACCACTGCCTGATAGTATAGATATCAACACATATTAAATTACTTTCCTTCACATGCACGCTATTAGTCAAATCTATCTACTGGAAAGAAAAAAAAATTGTACGTACCAGAGCAAGTTCCTCCCAACAATATTAGTATTGGATGCTGACAAAAGAAACTACACTCAAAAAACATTGAGATTTAGTGAAATTCACCATAAGTTGTGTGTTATCCCTGAACTCTGGTTACAAACTAGAGAAAACAATGATGCTTAAATGATGTTTCTGGGGAACCCAAGTACTCTAGATGCAGTGTAAATCAACTGTTTCAATTGCTAAAAAGTCATCTTAAATGAAACATTAAATATGTTGTCTCCTATAGTGACATTCTTGAGGTATAAAACTGAAATTATGTGCAATAGTTTCTGGGAAAAACTGTATATCCTTTTTGAATCAACTTTTCCCTTCCTAATGATGGATCACTAACTGCAAACTGAACAATCGATTCAAAATGCATATACAAGCTTTTCTATGAAACTCTTGCACATACTACATGCACTGTAGAAAGCTCATGCCTACTATTAAAATGATGATTTATATATTCATCCATTTGTGTACTGCCTTCTATTGTTCTTGTAATGATAGATCTTGTATTCCATGAACTGTGTGAATTGCTAGATGTGTTCAATTGAACAGTTCAAAATACTTTTACTACTATTACATGTATAGGTAGTAGGCAAACATTATTTTACATGACTGTTGTAAACAATAACAGACACCTCAGTTAGAGAAATTGACACTGGACTATCAGTACACGCACTCAATCATTGGCACTTCATTGCTTTGTGTAAATATTAAAAAGTATGCCTAATGAGGTCTATTAACATTACAAGTAAACAATAACAGATACCTCAATTAGAGAAATTGATACTAGATTGTCAGTGCACGCACTCAGTCATTGGCACTTCATTACTTTGTGTAAATGTTAAAAAGTACGCTTGATGAGGTCGACTAACGTTACAAGTAAACAATAACAGATACCTCTGTTTGAGAAATTGACATTGGATTGTCAGTGCACACACTCAATCATTGGCACTTCATTGCATTGTGTAAATGTTAAAAAGTACGCCTGATGAGGTCGACTAACATACAAGTATTTAACCCCTCACAGTAAGAGACTCATGTCCAATGATCTGTCACAAACCTCTACTAACAAAACCATCACAAAATCAGTTGCCCTCTGCTTATGGCAAAAACTATTATCACACATGTAAAACAGAAGTTAAAAAACTAAACCATTATATGTTACTTTGTGTAAACTAAACTGTGTCAATATCAAATCTAGAACTGTTATACTGCATGCATCCACCAATGCCAATCTGTGATCAATCACAATCTTTATCAACTCTAGCTTTGCCTATATCACCGCTCTGACCACTCATGCTAAAATATCCAATTCTACTGTAATGTTGCAAATCAAAAAACAACTTGAACTAATTGCTCCAAAGTTCAACTGCCAACTAACATAAAAGCTCTTGACCAAGGGCTTTCCCAGAGGATATAACATGTTGTGCTACCACAATGTGTAGCTCAATGCTGACCACTCTAATAGAACAATAAAATTCGGAGAAGCTACAGATTACATCATAAATAATCATAATTATGTATTAATATGAAAAAAGTTGGTCTGTAAAAACCACTAAGCAGTGATTTCTGAATCATTACCACCATATAAATGAATTTCCAAACAACATACCCATTGGATAGCCCATGTTCAGCCTACATCCATAATTAGCTGGTCTTGTAACTTCCACTCACCTAGACTACTAATAAAACATAGACTTAAGCTAATCCATCAAGTTGCTATGATCTCCTCGTATATTAAATTATTCCACTATTGTAAGGCCCATGTCATTCAATATTTTTTTTTGGCAATAAATTACCAACTTCAAAATAATCATTTTAAGATCTTCAAATTAGGACTGCATCATAAGTATAAATCAAATATTGTTCAAAGAGTAGCCTTCACACAGCTTTCCAATAATGTACATAGAGATGACTTCAACATTTCCTTCAATTTGTATTCCATCAACAAAGCATGTATCAAAAACGTTACAAAGCTCAAGTGGTATATGCACCAATTTTACTTCTCGATGCTTCATTTCTATTTACTAAGGCATTTTGTTCGTACCAATCAAAATTTGTTGTATATGATGTGTATACAACTTCTAGGGCACTCAATTCCACTTCAAGGCTAATTCAATGTCAATAAAATAAAATATTTACTTCTGAGTGTCTTTTTCTGCTACAAAGGCATTTTGTTTATAGCAATCAAACTTTATTGTATATGAAATGTCTTAGACAACTGCTAGGGATCTAGTTCCATTTTAAGGCTCCTTCAATGTCAAAAAAGAATAATTTTTTTTTTGTGACTACTTCGTTTCTGTTTACAAAGGTATTTGGTTGTAGCAGTCAGACTTTGTTGAATATAAAATGTTCATATAACTTCTAGGGCATTCAATTCCACTTTAAGGGTCATTGGATATTTTAGGGACAGGTCGTTTCCACTTCAATTCCACAGTTTCTACGACAGGGATGGGGACATGTTTCTAGTACGAGTATGGGTTGAAGCCAAAATTTAGAGGACGGGACCTCAAGAGATGGCGATTAAAAACACTGGGGATTTTTTATATATAAAGACAAAATTCAAATATGCATATCATAACATTGATAAACCATTCACCATAGACATTTTAGAGGATCAATACATGGAATATTATCAAATGGAAAATACTAAGTACTTCCATTATTACAATATCGCATTCATATATAGATAAAATAAAAATGCCTAAAAGATCCAAGTATCATGCTGAAATCATAATGAAATAAAGAGAAGTTCAACAAAAATAGTTAGCAAATACTAAACACAATCTTTCCTCACTGCTGCTACTGCTCTTATGTTTTTTTCTTCCTCTTAGCAAGAATGTCAAATATAAAAATGAGTAAAAAAATTAATATTTTAATGGACCACATATGGATTGCATATTTTTATTATGTCTTTAAGACGACTAGGGGCCACACAAACAACAAAAATTAGAAAAAAAAAAAAATTTTGGGGTTGTTTTGCCTTTACCAGATTGGCTGGAAAAAAGGGGAGGGACAGCAATTTCGAGGACAGATAGAGAACGGAAAAACCGTCCCCAATACTGCTGGCCATCCCCAAGTTTCCAGCCAAAAAAATTTGGTCGTTTCAAGGACATTTCCAAATTTGCCAAAAAGGGGAAGGCCAAAATCCATCCCCGCGTCCCCATTCATCCCCGGTATGGGTACTTCCCCAAAACCATAGGGGACGCATCCCCGTGGAACACTACAATGAAGTAAAATATTTTAAATCTTCAAACTCCTCTTGAGGTGTGGTAGTAAAAGACTAGTATGATCTATAAATGTTTGCCCTAATTCATCAACGGATGTAACTGGTGATAAAAGTTATGTCAAATAGATCTTATGCATTGATTCCTTAAAAGTTCAATTATTATTTTCCATAGTTACACTGCCCTGCAAGACGGGGGGGCAGCAGGACGAGGGGACAAGTTTCTGAGACAGAGGGACAAAGGGGCCTTGATTTGGGAACAGCGGCGGGGGGAGCTAGGGTGTATACACTATACATATGGTACTTAAAATGCTAATTATGAAAAGATGTACTACAATTATACAATATAAGATATAAAGGTGTAAAAAACTTAAACATTGAACATTGCATTGAAATTTTGAATTGGAACATCATGATCCATGATCAAATGACTAACAATGAAAATTGAACATCAGCAAATGAAAGAGAGTCAAATTATATAATTTTAAATTTACAACATATATCAATCTTCAAATATAGAAGAAATGCAAATGTGAATAAAAATAAAGAATAGAAGGCTTTTGAACAAAGGAGGAAGGAATGGGCCCCATGTCCCATTATATCAAAAATAGAACCAAAAAATACTAAAATAATGCCTTTATTTTTTATTTTTTAATGTCCCCCATCTTGTTGCCGCAGGAGACGTCCCAACGTCCCCCTCGCGTCCCCCCTCACCCACAAGGGACACAAAGATGTCTTGGGGACATCTCGCCATCTCTAGCGGAGGTGGTGCTTTGAGCAGTGCCACCCAAGACGTCATCCCCCTGTCTCGAGTGCGGCCCGATTTTGGTGGGGGGATGCGTCGCCGTGTTACACTGTTATTTTCCTATGTTAAGATCCAGATATGCAATATGACGAAATCATAATGCATTTAACTTGAGTTTTCCCGGCCTATTATCAAAAGCGCAGGAATGTAATCAAGTTACTCAAAATCTAGAAACAAAAAAAGCTATTATTTTAACATAAGATGTTAAGGAGTGGCTGCTTGTTAACAAATGTACCCATACACCCACGTTAGCCTCAAAAAATGTTGTTATATAAAACAGTGAAATTGGGTCTCAGAACCTTAGAATGGAGGCCAAATTACATATTACAGTTAGTATAATTCAGGAAGCCACTCAACAGTACCGAATTCTCCAGTAGGTCCCAATGACCATTTTGCAAATAAAAGATAATTTTGGAAGTACAACTTGCATCCTTTAGAGGAGAACGAGTAGATCAAATAGAAAACCGGTGAAGTTTTCTCGCAATCAATTAGTTCAACTTCCAAATATTGAGAGTTATTTGCTCTCAATAGGTCAGATAATCTTCAATACTAAATGCTAGTACTACTACTGTGTAGAAATACGAGCCTGCAAGCGCTTCCTTTCCAGCTCAAGCTACATGCAGAAGAACATAAGTCAGAAAATGTATTAACACTATCACCAACCAAAAACAACATAATTACCATACTCAAAAGGTCAATTATTGGGAGATCTTGGAGAACAATAACGTATCATTATAAAGCACTCACCACTTTTTTTACTCTATCATTGAGAGCTGGAGCACCTCCTTTTACATTATCTGGAAGGTATGGGCTGCTTACACGCACTTCATTGAGTACAACAATTGTTGTTTTCTCCCACTGAACGGGAAGCCTGAACAATGAGAAAGAAGCCATTATTCAGAATATGCAAGGACATACAAGATAACTTCTAATATATAGTGTAACTACAGGCATTTGAGGGCAGCATACAAACTATAAGCTACTGCATCATATGAAGAATGTAGCAATTGTGCAACTGAAAACATTCCAATAAACAATAGAAATTGAAGCCACTAAGTAGATGGCAATTGCAAACATACCACAGTCAACTAGGCACATTCTGTGTCTTGCCCGGGTTTCTATTACAGAAAACGACTACATATTTGGGTGTCTTTGAAAAGCCTGTGGCTGCCACAATGATAAATCTAATTCTGTTGTGCTTCAATTATTGAGACTTGCAGTTTTCAATATGACAACAATATAGCTCACAAATAAACAATTAAAAACAAGTGAGATTTAGTTACCCTGCAATCTTTAACCTTAGGCTTGGTAATGGCCTTCGTGACTTAATTCATAGCATGCATGGAATGGGACTAAATAAATGCATAATAATGATTGGTGCCCCATGAGCGAGGACTCATATCTTGTATCCTATTGCAACTATTAGGCAAAGACGAACAAACTCTCACTTAACATTGTTGATTTTTTATGGCATGACTATGAAAGTTCCAAGAAGACCCAGTTACCCCTGGACATCAAAAAATTAAATCGATGCTACCCCTGATGTACTTATTAATCTTCACTCTAGCGGAGGTGTATGCATATGAGGCATTGTACGAGTGTTTGTAAGGACTTTAACTTACAAATTACAATGGGAATTGTGGTGCTATCAACAGATGCACATAAATTATGAGATGATTGCATAGCGTGGATCTTTATCCTTGATTTCTTGTAAAGGTGAACAATGTCAGAAATCCTAACATGAATGTAATAGGGCAGCATAAGCCATCAAAGGATGCAGGACTACTATTACTTCAATGAATAGGGATTCACATCTGTATCTATCCTATTCCATTACAATTAAACAAGAACATAGCAAATTTATCTTGAAACAATCAGTTTTGATAAGTGCAAACATGAAAGTTCAAGCAGGAGAATTACATCCACATCAACCTGTGATTAATGTGTTCAACCCAAACCAGTATGGAAATCTATAATTATTGGGATGGTTTTTTAAAAGGGATGAACTGTAGTAAAGGATTCTACTATTATATATTACTGAGAATTGCAGTATTATTTTTTATCAACAGCTTGCAGATAAAGGATGAAGCGACTGCAATTGCACGATGTGGCTTGGTCACTGTGTATTAACATACATTTGCACCCCTTGAGAAAGGAGATTCTCTCCAGCTGAAATCATTTCAGCCACTCTTTAGGCTTCCGAAGTGATGCGATAGTCTTCTCAAGAGAGTACACAGCAATTATAGGAAAATCAAGCTTGAACTAGCCAGATTCCAAACCAGACAGTAGTTATTGATGGTAAATTAAAATACATCATCTCTAAACTAGACTCTTAGCAGTTGCATTGCCAGAAACATATACATTTGAATGTTGCAACATTTACAATCAAAATTTAAAGCCTGTGACCCTATCCAAATGAACACCTAGGTTTCTGTATTCTTGTAGAATTTTTATATGTTTCCCATCTAACAATCAAATAAACAATAAATTCATAATAACTATTCATCATTTATCATTTAGTTCCCAATGTAAGGCTTCCTGTCTTTATGCTGTGGTGCTTGAAGTGCGGGAGATATCAAGAGCAAATTAGCTATGTTACCAGGTTCTGAAGAAATACTGGACCCACACTAGGTTCTGATTGGAATGGGACCCTCCTCCGTTTGCCCAGCCCAGGTTTTGGTCACCTGTTCAAGTGATGTGCCGCTAGAGGTATGAAATAACTAAATGTGAAGATGCTTTAACCTTCTTGCCTGTGAGGTGTTTGCAGCTCCTACATTTATGTTACTCTAGGAAAGTGCAGGCTATTTAGTTGTTACTCTTCTGGCATCCATTCAACTCATAACCTTACATGAGCGAAGCAGTATGATTTATCTGCAACAATAGTAACATTTAATTTACACGATACTGTAACAAACATTTTGGGCATGCCATCAGTATATCCACTGTCAAAATCTGTATGTTACTTTCCTTGACCACTGTCATTCTGACTCCAACACTAAGGGTCTACTCATTTCTACTTGTGGCTTAATGCACTATGCATCTTAGTACTTGTCAAATGCTGATACACTGATACATACAATTTTGACATTTCTTTAGTTGACGACTGACATTCAATTATCAGTTAACATTGTGTATTTGGTTTTGTACTTTTTTGTGCAAATAAAGTATATTCCAATACATTTATTTTATTTATATATATATACACGCACTGTCACAGGGCTCAGAGTTCTGTTCCAGTTCGGGAAGGAGAAGTTTAAAATTTTGGAACCTGTTCACCAACAGTGATTAATTTCCAATTATATATATTTATATTTTATATTTTTTTATATAAATGTCAATTAAAAACTCAAAATATCAAAACTTATATACTTTATTAAAAGTATCCATATAATACAAAAACGTCAGAAGTTTAAAAAAATTAAACTATTAAAACATCTCCTACATATCTATTTGAAGTAAACTCGATTTATTATATTGATAATTAAATTTTTAAGTAAATGCTGGGTTTACAGCGATCCATGATCTCCGATTGGAAAAAAGAATTTGCTATGATGTCCATACTTATGCAAAGCGTCATAATGCTACTGCTATGATTTTTTTATTGGTTAATTAAATCTTCTGTTTTAGCAAAACAATGTATTAAGCCATCTCACTAATCAGAACCTACATCTTTACCAGATTTCCCCTTACTGGAATGAGCTCTACATTTAACAGACCACTAGACATTAGACCTCTTTAGGATCTTTCTGAAAGCTCTCAGTTAAGGCCACTCCCAACATGCAAAAGATACTTTACAACCATTGGATGAGAAAGCCTGTCATTTCCATTGTTTCGGTGTTTTGATATAAAACAAAGCATGTTCTAATGAAGAGGGAGCATAGCAGTGTCTGTGTCACAGACGGGTAATTTTGAAACAATCTGCAGAATCAACTTTGACACTGCTACAACCTGCAGAACTTGAAAAACCTCATCACCACAGCCACCAAGAAAACTCCCAGCAATTGTACATTTCCTAATGTTTAATGTTGCCGTGTGTTTCTGGACCCCTTATGATTTCATTTTGGGTCCAGATCTGGGCTGGTTCCCCTTTGGGTTCACCTGTGGTCCCTCATCGACCATCTAAGAGGGAACCTGTAATGTCCCTATTGGGGCATACCTTAATTTGCTCTGAAATTCATAAATAAGATTTGGTCTAACAACTTGATTTTGTAATTTGTATTAGCCTGAATCGCAATTGATCTTCTTCCATCCTTCCTCTCAAACCAATCTCCTTTTTTCTACATTTAATTTCTGGGGAATATGCCTCTTTATTAGAAAGCAATGCACTCTTTCAAATAGACCCACTGACCTTATATATTTGCATCTTTCCTTTAATTAATGCTGTGTACTGGAATGCTGGCCAGTAACCTGTCAGTCCTCTCAAAGTTTTGCATTTTAAATGTTTCTAAGTGGGTCGTTGATATTACCCAGGTTGGCCCTCTATCAAACAATTGTTGTTACTATGATTATTTTTCCAAGCCCTTCTCTCAAGCCAATCTCCTCCTTTTTATACATTTAATGACTGGGAGTTATGCCTCTTCATTCGAAAGGGATGCACCCTTTCAAATACACTCGCTGCCCTTATATAGTTACCAGCTTTCCTTTAATTTATGCTGCTAAAAACAATGCTGGCCCTTAATTAATCCTGTCAGTCCTCTCAAAGTGGTGCATTTTATATATTTCTATGTGGGTCATTGATATTCCCTGGGTCAGCCTTCTGTTAAGTAATTGCTGCTATTATTATTATTTTATCTTATGTCTGTATTCCTGGTCGACCTTAACTGTCCAGTTGCCTAGAGTTTATTATTTACAGGCACAGTTTTGCGATCTGTTATGGTGAGGCCATGATACATCCTGTTGAAACATAGACCAAACCCATGCGAACACAACAAAGAGGGACCCAAGGGCTGATCCAAAATATATATATATATATAATGTTATTTTAATAAACAACAAAAGTGTCTGCATACCTATGTTAACCCAAAAGGGACAAATTGTGAAAATGGTGTGTCATGAAGGTTTTTATGGTTTTAAACTTTTAAAGGTAGTACGGACCTGTTGTGACCTTTTCACACGTCACCCCCTAATTTTCCTGTTGGCATTCTCTTTTTGGCTTTAGTTTTTGGTAGTTCTTGGCTCAGTCCCCTAAGGTTCCCTGTGTTTCAAACTTTCAAATGAGAATTGGTGAAATTGGTTAAGTCTAGAAGAAAAGTGTTGCCCATGTTTGGCTCCTAGAATGGAAACTGTGTTTGTCAGTGAATTAGTTCAAGTGTAAATGAGGATTGATCTTTTAGAAAGAATGACAGTGAAATTTTGAACATTTTGACATGCTATTTTTGAAGATTTCTATTTTTAGTTAGTTTCACTACGCCCTCGAATGGTTTTATTTTGAGTTTGGAAGTGCTTCCTATTTTTAGAAGTGTCTATTTTTAGTAAGTTTCGTTGTGTCCCAATTTACCCTAATTTTGTATTTAAACAAACTTACTATTTATAGTCACTCTATTTTTGGCATGCCAGACTTATTTTTGGCATGCCAGATGAGCACTGGCTAAGGAGGGAAAATGGTACCCAGTTCTATACATGGAAAAGTAATCAAATGAGGTGGTTGTCTAAAATGAACATTCAAATTGCAAGGGCGTGATGAAAATGGTTAAGTCTAAAGGATGTCCCTAAAAAACGTCTGAAATTGGAAAGACCTGAAAAAGTGTGAAAATGGTCAAGTCTGGAAACATTTCTGAAAAGCCATGAAAAGACACTCAAGAGGATAGGGCATGAAAATTTACCCAGTATGGGAAAATTCATTGATCCATCCCATCAAAGCCCAAAATGGAAAGTAATGAAATACAGCTAAGTGTTAGTCTAAGAAGGTGAAGAAATGAGGAAATTGAGTAAGTATGAAAAAACCATGTCTGCACGCCTACTATGTCCTCAAACAGCAACGATAGAAATCAAATGAAAAGATGTGGAAATTCTCGGAAATATTTGATCCAATATCAAATTTATCAGAAATCTAGAAAAATAAAAGTTAGGGAAAATTTGTAAGCGTGCCAATTACTGAAATTTGGTTGAGTCCAAAAATTCATAGCATCTTCTAAAATCTAGAATCTCCATTATAACTCCTAGAGATCTGAAAACACTCTCAAACATCTTGAATGTATTTATATAATACATATTTGTAAGAATAAAATTATATTTTATATGCAAGGAAAGTTCAAACAATGACTAAGTCATGAACAAAATCCACCAAAGGCATGGTGGATTTGTGCCGAAGGGAAGAAATCCTCCACACTCGAGGATTGGCGCCCAACACATGAAATCCTTCACTTGTGCTATAAAATGTGCCCAAGAGCACAAATCCACTAAAGCCAAGAAATTTAGCTCAATGTGAAAAATCCACTAGTTTGCCTCAGATGAGCCAATGAGCGCCAATCTAGGGGCAGCAATTAATCGCACTCAAAGTAGGTAATCTTCCGTCAAGTCCCATATGCACCGATAGGCATAAATTCCAGGAGACCGAAGAAAATGGCAAGGTAATGAAAATTCCATCATGACCACTCAAATGCACCCATGTTTGGGAGAAAACAATGTAAAAAGTGACCTAGTCTGGACCAAAGGGACAAGACAATGCAAGAAAATGGCTGTGTTGGTTAGGTGTGGTCCAAGGAACACGAAGTTGACACAAATGACTAAGTTACAAAAATTCCATGACATCCTTGAAAACGCCCAAAATTGAAAGTGTGAGAGAAATGATCAAGTATGGATCAAAATAGATATGAAGATGAGTTGTCTTAAAATTTCAATTCCAATGTTCAAGGCATCCAAATTTCAAGCAATCCAAGTCAAGGCATTCAAGTTTCAAAACCTCAAAGATCAAAGTTCAAATATAAATGAAGAAAAAAGAATACAGAATCTTAAAGTTCCTTTGGAAATCCAAGAAGTCCAATCTTTTTTAAGAAGGAAAATTCCCAAGTAGTGCATGTTAGGATTAACAAGATAGAAGTAGCAATTACATGCAAATATAACCAATATTAAAAAAGAATAAATCGCACAAAAGAGAACACGACAACAAAGATTTAACGTGGTTCACTCAATCCCTCAGCTACGTCCACCAAACAACAAGTCCAATATTCTTATTATTTAGTGATTACAACCTAATTACAATCTGTAATCCCTTACACCTCAATACCGCCGCAAGAAGCTACAATCTCATCCTACATTCTTACAAAATTAGGGCTAGAATAAGTCGTCCAATAGAAAAATAGCAGCCGACGCCTTTTACAATAATAAAGTCAGTAAAGCTTTCGGGGGCGCTGCCCCATAAACCCCCACAAGGAGCGCATCTAGGGCTCTACCCCAAGACCCTGCAAGGGGCACTACCCCTTGACCCTATCTTGGGGGCACTACCCCAAACCCCTATAGTAAAATCTAGGGGAAAACCGTGCCGAATAAAGTGGGGAAAAATTAACCTTCGAATCTGATTAGTCTCTACATCACAACAGTGCATGGAAACATGAAAATGAATAAAGGAGGATAAGTCCAAAAGTAGTCAAAGTTGAATCTTGGTTGCAAAATGATACAGTTCGAAAAGACCCAAGCCTACATGGCACCCAAAATGCTAACATGGCACTTAGCCATCTTCACCAGCTAATCAAAGGTCTCCTCATCAAAATTCACTTTATTTAAGAAAGCAAATCAAGAATAATCTATTCAAGGAATATGACATTTAATGCATAGTGGACATTCATTTCACCCCACTTTCTTGCTTAATGGACTTACATAATGGACACTTATTACCCCACCTTGGTAGACGTGTATTTCTATTGATTCATGTGGACCCACTCATTAATTTGATATTCTTTCTTCTTGCCCTAACCCTAGTTAGGGTTAAGGTGACAAAATCTAGTCCACTTATTTTGTTTTAATATTGGCCACCCATTGTAATCTGAGACCTATATAAAGGCCTCAATTCTCACTTGTAAAGGAGGAAATTTTAATGATTGTTGCTAAAAGTTATCAAGATAATAAAGTTTTCATTATTGCTTTCATGGTGATTACTTGATGCTTTTTGGTGCTTGCACAATTTCATTGTAGTGTAGATTTGTTAGATAAAGTGTTTTGATTTCAACGAAGAAATGTAATGGTGTTTGATTAATTTCCTTGGGCTCATACTTTTGGTAGTTTGCAGATTGTAAGTTGTTGTGTAAAGTTAGTTTGAGCCCTCTTTTATGGATGCTTGACTTCTATCATTAAATGTGCATTGCTCAGTATGATGGCATTCATTGTATTATGATTATTCTTTGAATAACCCTTAGAAGACTGCACCAATTCTAGTGGAGTTGTAGTTGATCTTAGCAAAGCTGAGCTTGGTTATTGGGAGTTTGTCCATTGGAACACTATCCATTGACTTCATTGTCCTTAGGAGTAGATTTAGATCCTTTAAACCTTCACCTTTAATTTCAGTCCATTTTAGTTGTGTCTATTCAAAGAAGCAATATCACGAGACTACAATATCCAATGAAGTTCCAGTCAGCAAGAGTGAAGAACAATTCAAACATAAGTCCCTTTGCGGTACTGACACATCACATCAATCATTAAGGTTATCCACAAATCAAGACCTGACAGAAAAAGAAGCTTGGAGTAACCTGTATGATCTTTTACAATCTTAGCATTGAATTCTGTTGTTGGCATAATCACAAAACATGGATCAACAAGGCCCTGTGCCTCAACCCATCCCTGTATCATGATAGGGAACACACCAAGGGCACTGCCCCCACACCCCACTACGCCCACAAATGCTCACAAGTGGCACTACCTCTCGACCCCCACAAGGGACATTGCCCCTATGGTGCCGCACACAATCCCAAATTGAAGACACTGTTCTCATTTAAGTTAGGAATATTCTCAAAAGAATACTTTGCAATCCCTGGTAAATAAGCAGCTACATGATGAATTGCAGGATGATCGAGACCAGACTTCGCAAATGGTAATAGGCACAAGGTATCTAAGACTAACTTGCATCAATGATGACATACCCAGAGGATATAAGGACAAGAATCTCCATTTCATCACATGCTGTCACGTCATCATCATTATTTTTAATTACCACTGAAAGTGAGTTTTGGGTTAAGCTGCAAACTTTTAAATAATAACCAACTTTCTTTTCCCATGACTATGTTAAGGGACAATAATAGGATGGGATTCAGAAAATATTCAAAGAATCAAAAGAAAAGTCAACCACCTTTCCTCAATCTTTCCATGTGGCCTTCATTAGTTTTTTATCCGGACATTTTGTGTAATCAATGCATGAAAAACCACTACATATAAAAGCTAAACATAAAATATTGGTAGCATGGAAACTAACGTTTTTGACAAAGCATCAAAAATGTTCTGTGCTTCAGGAGTTACTCCTATGCCAATCCGCTCTGCTTCAGCTTCTGCTTGCCTGATAATCACAAATAAAATATCCAGAGCTACATTAACAAGTACTGTAGAAATCTCCAATAATTAGAAACTCTAAGCCTCCTAATGGAAATGCATAAGAACAGTTACTGCCAATGCTAACAACAGATATCAGTACCAATGCATTATGTCAGGGCTGCTGTGGCATTATAGATGCAAAAGTGCTACCTTATTGCAGCTTCCTCTCGAGCATGAATATTGTTGACATCAATATAAGCATTTGTAAGATCAAGCGGATCCTCTTCTTGACTCAACAAATTGAACTCCTTGATGTAATTTGCTTTCAAAAAGCGGAAGTTACGACGAGGCCCACTTCCTCCTGTTTCTTGTGCTAATACTGTTAAGGAAAATTTCCAGGTAGCATATACAAAATTCTAAGAGGTTCTCTTTATATCCATAAGCTCAGCGATTGACAATAAAGAAAATTATTAATATTTCTGCATCATTGCCTTCCAAAGACAACAAAATCATATCACTTAGCCATAACTTCACTTCTATTCAAGACTAATAATTGTCATTTATCTTGTTTAGATTCCTTAACCTTCCCGTGACTGTTAGAATTCCCACTATCAGATGTTCAAGAAGAGCATTAAATTTGATTACATGGTAAAACATGTTCACTTTGAAAAAAGTTCAGCATAAATAAGTTATGATCTGGTAATAAACCTAGCAGCCATCATTTCAGCACAATACAGCATGATATGAAGAAGTAATGTTATGTAATAAAAATTACCTATCAAACCTATCAAAAAAAATATTTATGTAATAAAAAATTAAAATTGAACTAGAGTTCATTAGATGCAATATATGTCAAAAGATTCGATCAGATCAACTTCAACAAACATGTTAACATAAATGATAATAAACAAAGATCCAAAACATATCTCATGTACTATTATGAAAAATCTGAGTTCACACATGAGAAATAAACTGATAATGTTAGTCTAACTAAGCTTCTCCCTAACAGTCTAGTTTAGTCTCTCCTTAACAGTCTAATTTAGTCTAACTTTCGCTGTAGAGACTTAAGAAATCAAATCTCTAGACAGTAGAAAACTTCCTTATCCACAGTTTAAATACGTAGACAAAACAAGTATCTTTAGTATCAAATTGTTATAGCAGTCAAGCATAGTAGCAAAATTTACTACATGTTCACCAGGTATAGAACTCTCCAGTGGAAATCATGCACTAATCCTAGTTATCCAATGGATACAGTATCTTTGTTAGATGCCATGTTTGAGAAGCTTAGCTCATTGAGAAGGATTACAAACCACAGGTTCAAAAAATTTGATTTGCAAAGCAAATGCTAGAAATTAAAATACACCTAAAAATTCATTGGGCTAAGGGCATGCGGAGCTCAAATTTATCAGACATAAATATGCAATGAATGCATTCTTTTATTATATTATGTAGTTTTTGCAAAACTCTATTAAAAAAATAGCATTTATATAGAACACTTAAATATTTTACATTTATGAGTGCAACATAGAAAACTAAAATTATATCAACTTATAAACCAAGTCATCCCCAAAAATTATATCTTTAACTTTCAGTCATATTCACTTAGTATAAACCCAACTAGATATGTTTTATATAGTTTGACTGAAATAAAAATCAACTCAACTAAACATTGCATTTATACAATAAATTCAACAAAACAAACTGTGAAGGTTAGTGTACATGAAGTGCTTAATGCTAGTGCACCCAATATCGTGTGCCTTGAATGGTCCCAATGAACAGAGGTTGTACACATCATGCCACATCGAAGCTGAAAGAAAATCATGCACCATGGCAGCACAAAAAAGAAAAAGAAATACAAAAGCCAACAGCAGCAAATCAATCCAATTGTGAGAAAATCATCAACCATATGCTTCCTTAGCCCTCTTGAAAATGGGAGGCTCATATGGAAGAGAACAAAAGTGAAGACAAGAATCGCTACCATCTTAGTGCTTAAGTTTTATATTTTATTACATTTTAATTCTTTGTCATAATTTTAAGCTTACAGATAAAAATGAAAACATTCAGACCAGGCTGAATAAATTTGGCAGGTTCAAAAGGCTCCAAACTGGGCATCGACCCTGTGTGATCAAACATGGTTATTATGGTCTAGTGTATACAATGATTCCACATATTTCCCAAGTGACTGTGTTGTTATTTCCATTGAAACATATTTAGTATGGGAAAAAAAAGTAGTTTAGATTGGTAGCATTCTAACAGAATTCAGATAGGCAGATAGGCAACCAACAATACTTTATTTTGAGACTTGGGCAGGCCCAATTCTTCCTATCCTTAGGCCAGCTATCTACTTTTTGTTTAAAATGGCCATATTACCTTCTAATAAAAAGCCTCTTTCTAAAATTATAACCTTCTGTGCAAGAGTTAGCTCAGTAGTTTCCAAGTTAAAATTGATCTACTTGATCCTTTTTCTCAATCTGAATGGTACTGCTACTCATTAAAAAAAAAATCCTTCAATTGATATCATTGCTTCTGCTGAATTGTTAATATCCAAATTTTATTTCAAATATATATCTACCCAAAATTACAGAAGATGCATAATCACAAAAAAATTATCAGAATTAGATCATGTTATGTTAGAAATTCAGACTGCTTAATGTGACCATTATCATGTGGACACGATTTCAAATGTTAATTGAAATAATTATGGAACACATGGGGAAAAGAAAACAAACAAGAAACTAAAGGGGAAAAAAGGAAAAACAATTGATCCAAAAGTCGATGAAGTTTTGCTGAACAAAAGAGATTAAGCTGAATGACGCCAGTAGCAAGTTTCAAATCACCTGTAGCATGGCAGAAATTCATATGTAGCAGCTTGATAAACCTCTTGGCGCTACACAGTCACTTGTAGCAGGTATCAGAAGTGCTAAGACTGCTACCAGTTCACTCATAGCAGCGTTAGGAGTAATAAGCATTACTCCTAAGCCTTTTTTCTTTCTAATTAGTGGTAATCATGAAGAACACAAACAAAACTTGATAATATTGCTGTCAGAATGCTACAGTTGTGATATGTGGCTTTTTGAACCCTGAAGAGCATGTCGATTTAACAAAGCAGCAATCTCCAGCAGTTGCATAGGAGGACAAAGTGCCATGTGAATGTGGTTGGCAGTGGAAAAGTTTGGAAGGACAAAGTCCAAGAAAGCAAAGTTCCGAGCAGCATTCAAAATACTCTATTTGGGTAGACAACTGTCAAACAGTTAAGATTTTCATGATTATAGTGACAATTTGACAAATATGTCTGACAATCTTGAACAAAGCCCAATTCTTCCACCAAGCAATTTAGATGGGTGACCACATTCTCATGCAACAGTTTAGATTTTGCTAGACAGTATAAATTAGAGCAGGCAATAACATCATTAGTGCAAGCAATTTTTGGCAGTTCTAGTAGTAACCATTTGCTTTACCCTATGCATATGACCCAGCAACATCCACTATTCTTCCTTGCCTGCACATCCAACTTCATAACTTGCTGAGACATGTGTGTCATTATCTAAAAACTTGCAATGCCCCCTTGCTGGACCACTCCATATTGTGCCCTAAATTCACGAAATCAAATAAATCAAGACATATAATATAGTTAGGGCTACATTCTTTACTTAGAATTAGATGAGCTAGGCCTGTTCTGGAAACCTGTAGTCAAGTTAGGAACATTGCAGATGCAATTCATAAAATAAATCTATCATTAGAGCAGGGAAACTATATATTCATCAATAAGTGACAAATATGGTTTGTATGTGAATCTCAGACATGGAATAAAGAGGCATAATAAGGTGCCTTAAAGACAGCCACTCTCCCTCTATGCAATCCCCCTCAATTCATACATAGTTGGAGATCTCGGGTTTGGCAATAGTCCCTCAATGTAAAGGTTGGAAGGAAACTTACAATAGGGTGCCCTTAGCCATTCTCTCCCTTTCACAGTGCAATAAGGTGACCTGATAGCTATTCTCCCAGCTCGCCACTGTAACAAGGTACCCTAAAGCAGCTCTCCCTTCATTTAGATTCCTTCCTTATCCCTTTTAATGGACTATTGCAGTGCCATTATGTATGTTTATAACTTATTAATATATAAAAGAGATGTGCATATGTACACATATATAAAGCTAAGGGATGATATATACATTACCCCTGAAAATTGGAATATTAACAAGTGACATACTGATCCGAATACTAACAAATTGAGATTTATTTCTGCTGTTCCTTCACTCTGTTTATCTCTTATTCATTAGATTGATCATATTGTTGAGTATATTTATTTATTTCTTCTGATGCTGCTGATGGTATCTAAGTGATTGGATGCTCCCCCTCTCCCGTCATAGCCTTCCATTTTATATCTTTATGTCTTATGGAGAAAGGCACCTCTTGTGAGTTGTTACTCCTTACGAAAGGATGTGCCATTACTGCCATCTGTTTGCTCACTTAATTGCACCCTTTATTGTTCATTATTTAAGATAATAGGACCCCTGCATAGTGCAAAAAATTGCTGTTATTACTGTAGACACTGAGAATTGTCCTAGGCTTGCAATGACACTTTTTACTAACTTTTCATCTAAAATTTTTTTTTTTTAAGTAATATTTAATTGAGACTGATTTTTTTCTTTTATCCTCAAAATAAAATAGCTTTTAATTATTTAATTATTATTTCTAAAAATTTAAACTAAGTAATTTTCTATTATTTAATAAAATTGATTATTCCTCCAATTGTTCTTCCATGTTTTAATGGTTTTTTTAAATTATTTAATCCCCTTGATCCAAAAATCCTCATAATTAAATAAATTCTAAACTTATTTAATTATCTATCAAATTTGGGTAAAATTAATGAATTCTATTTATCTATATTGAACCCAACTTAACTCTTTACACCTTCCCGTTTCTGTCTCCACTTATCCCTCAACTTACCAAATCTTCTTCCCTACTTAATTCTTCCACCTTCTAGTTTTTCTCCACACTTCAATATCTCACTTGCTAATATGTGGAAGAATAAATAAATTTTATTTATTAATTATCTCCACTCAACACCATTTCTCTCCATTTTCCTCATCCAATTAACACTTCTCCTTTCCATTTTATCTCCACTTAACTCTTCCTAGTTTCCATTTCCTCTCCACTTAATAATAACGCTTTCCCATTGTCCTCACTTAAGTCCTCTAATGCGATCATAGCCACTGATAGTCTCAAGTTCCAAGTTGATCTTGTTTGTCCAAAATGTGCCTATAAATTGCAATCGATTTGTCCAATTCCTTCAACCATAAATCTTTGAATCTTCTTGAATCACTATCATATGATAATCATTTCTGGCTTTCAAGTATGTTAATGCATCAAATTTCTAAGAGCAACATTATAGAGAAGCAAGAAGAACAATGGGGATACATCAATGGAATGTGTTTAGTTTGATTTTCTATTTTCATGTTTAGCATTTCTAATTGATTTCTCTATTAAGTAGGTTAGTCAATTTGCATAAAATATGGCCTTCATGATTGCCTCATTTATTTCATTTGCTTTTCGACCTAATCTCCTAGTCGACATTTTACCCCCTAATTTCCTAATCAATAGTTAGCATGATAGAAGCACTCTCTAATTAAATGTTGTTTAGCAAAAATTGGAGATTATTTCTTGCTTTACATCAAACATCGCTCCTCCCAATAGATTACTGCTGTTTGAGTGCTGTCTAATCATGCTGGTTAGAACAAAGTCTTAGAAGCTTTTTGATGTATTGATATTTGAGGTATGAAAGGGGCATGACAAGCCATGACTGTCAGATTTCTTTGGACATTTGGTGAGAATTTATTTTCCCTCAGATGATAATTTATATTGTGGCAGGCAACTAATTTCTACCCTGACATAAGTGTTACAACTTGACTGGGCAACAATGCTTTGTGGCTATGGTTTCTGATCTTCAAGGGCAGTGACTGGTAGCAACTGTTCATGTGAAAAGCACCAGAATCTGAAGAGGTGGAGACAAAGGTAAGGTAAATTGATTCGGAAGAAGAAACTTCTAAATAAAAATGAAGTGGGAAACCATTTGGTAATTTTCTGAACAAGCACAGAACAGATCGGATGTTGCTCGTGGAGAGCTGAGTGATTGACTATCAAAGTAGAGCCATAGCTATCCATGTAGAATGGAGAGCTGAGACATGTGAGCAGTGTGTGTGTTGATAACAGAGTAAAGTATGATGCTGAAGGGCAGAGCAACTAATATATGCATCCCTTTGAGAGTTGTTAAGACTCTATGGCACATGGGTGATAGCAACAACTCATCTTTCAACAAAGGTAGCAATTGAGGTTGATGCAACAAGTTTCATGGACTGCTACAAGTGTAAACAGGAGTACTGTTTCAGGTAGTAGTCCATCTGGAGGTGGCGTATATTCTGTCATCTACAGAGATATAAGTCCTTCAATTATACACACAACTGTGACTGCATTACAAGTCATATTCACCTTCAAGATAGTCTGCAGATGTGATGAAGCTCAGTTAAACTCTCATAAATCACATGAAGAGATGTCTATGCGTGTATGACTATATCAATGGCATGAGGAACATAGATGACTCTTCCTGCAGTTTTCTGCTAATCTGAGGGTTTCTCCAGAGTTGAGTTGTGCTACAATGTTTGTGTGTGATGCAAGTTGTCTTCTGCATGTTGAATTCTCTGTATTTAGTTGTGAGGCTGCACACAAAATGGCAATTGGCATCCATTATAAGTGGCATTGGTTCCAGATCAAAATAGATTTAAGGACTTCTCATTTATGTTTACTCCTCTTTCTGATAAGACTATTTTTTGAAATAATGAACAGATAAATCAAAAAGAAAAATATCTTGATTCCCACATGAAGTTATTAAAAAAGTAGACCAGAGATGGTCAGCCAAGGATCGGACTTCTCTTCCTGACCATGCAAATTTTATTTAAAGAGCCGACAGTTGCCAAGCAAAGTCCGACCATCAACCAACTCCTGTGACTAACTAAAAACCGAGAAACAATTAGTTATCAACACGTAGTTCGATGAATGAATGAAGAAATTTTAAGGACACAGCCATATTATTCTATCCATATTACATACGTTAGATTGGAATAAACAAAAATCAATAAAAGCATTGTATGCATCCTCCCACCACCGTAAATGAAAAGTCATCTTCAAAACAACAAAGACCAAACAATGAAATAGCATTAGCTATAGTTTTCCAAACTTGTGGCATGTTGTAAACAAGGAGAAACCTTTGTGTTATCACTTCCCAAGAGCGACCAAAATAGCCTAATGAGCTTTCCAAAACTAGTGAAAATTACATGACAAAAGAGGAACAAAGATCTAGACTGATTGTTTCAACAAGAAGGAGAAATTTAAAAGTAACAAAGAAAACTTGGATCATCAACAAATTGAAATGAACCAGCATATCCAAGATGTAAGCCAACGTACAAAGAATGTACTCACCACCAACTATACAATTTAATGAATTGAGTAGGACCAAACAAAAAAGGAACCCAATTTAACTGTACATTGAACTTAACAATGCTCCACTTATTGGATCATTGAACCCAAACAGTCTTGCAAGTGCTTCAATAGTTTGTTCAGTATCCCCATATGCCACAAATGTTCTTTCATCTAATGCATCAATCCAAATGAATGATACTATATTTCTTCTTATTAAATAGTTTGAGAAAGAGCCAAATAAGTTGGGTTGTTCAGACACATGAGAAAATCCATTAATTGATTCAACAGGTTAGATAGACAAGGATTCAACAACAGCCATATCACCAAATTAGGTAGAAAAAGGTGAAGAATCAACTTTTCTAATTTTAGTAGGGCATGAGAATTGTTATACAATGTCAAGGGGACAAAAAAGCAGGATGTACATCAACAGAAGAATAAGCAAATTAAACAATTGGTTGATAAATAGATGTCCACAAAGCATGAGACATAACAGGCATGGTAGAAATGGGGCACTATACCATGAGAAAAATTTAAAGGAGTTGTACCAGAGAAAATATTTGCAAGGATTTATAGTACCATCTGAAGTTCCTATAATAGTTGTACGCTGAAAAAAAGATAGATCTAAGGGGCTGTATGATGAGGAATAACAACTATTGGTCAAAACATATATGGTAAGGACACATTAAAGTTGGACATGCAATAAAGAACGACGGAGAAAAATGTACAACATTCAATAAAATGTTAATTCTTAAGTCTATAATGTCACATGATGAAACTTGGATTTTATAATTTATAATTTATTTTTGCCCTTTAAAGATTAATTTCATAGACTATATGAAGGAGGAAACAAATAATGTCAAGTTATTGGTAGATTGTTTTGGCATGTATGATCATATGGTAGTAAAAGTAAGACCTGACTACTATCATTTTCTTCTCCAAAGTTAATATTTTTCTATCCCGTAAACTATAAGATATTTTTCCCCTTTCCATTATTTCCTTATGGTTGGTCTATGTAGTGCAAAAATATGCAAATGGGCTCTTTTGTAACATTTGTTGAAACAAATATTTCTTAGCTCCAAATCATTTTTATTTTTGAAATAATTATTTGGAGTCATGCTTCATTAATTTCATTGATTTCCTTCAATATTGCTACCAAAACATTGATATTGATCAAATGTAAAGTTTATGGCCTTTGAGAATAAACAATCAACTCCCAACCATGTGCTTCACCCAGCATAGATGAATCATTCAACAATTCAAAGATCACTTGACTATGTTACCTCAATAAAAAATTGGTTGCTTCTTGTCAAAGCATAAGGATGTGTTACTTCATTTATTTATACAGCTTCAAAAAAATTGCAATTTCATGAAAATATTTCATAATCTACCATTTCCCAATACAACAAACCCATTAGAATTTGTTTCATTTTTTGTACATGATTGCAATTCCAATATTCCCTTGCCATTCATCCCTATGGAATGCTTGTAATGCTTCTCTAACCATTCTTATTCAAAATCTAAATCTAAGAAATCTAAAGAATCTAAGGTTGTTGCTCCCTCACTTACTACATGGATTTTAAATCAATTATACACTCCCTAGCTTTGTTTTCAATTGCACGTTTTCATTTGTAATGAGATGATGACAAATTTTAATAAATATATTTTAGTGCCACTAAGTACTTTATTGGCCATTACAACTCCAAGTACCTTAATTCCTTGTTAAGCGACTCCAACTAGTTGAAAAGTGGAGCCAGATGATCATCTAGTCACTTTGACATGTCAAACATCTATAATGGGGGATCAATCACTTTTTCTACCAAAGATGGTGGTCAAATTATGGGGTCTTCATCATTTTCTCCCACTACCTTAACCCTCACAAATGCAATATTTGTTATAGTGTTTGGGAGTTCATAAATAGTTTGTAATAGACCCACTGTTTTAATTGGTATCGCAAATCGAAGCACTTGCCTTACAACAATTTTATTGGATACCAATTAATTTACCATATTTACATATGGTGTCTTCATGACCTTCATGTTATTTTGTGCCATTATTGGAGTACTTTGAGTATGAAAAGTATTTGTGTGCTTCTACTCTTCAAATTGTACTATCACTCTTTTAAAGAATGACTAAAACTTATCAAATATTACAAAACATTTTGTTGGAACAAATGGTTTTGAAGCAATCTCCAATTTTGCAATCAATGCACCAACGTACTCATTTCTTTATTGTTTTCTTCCTTTCTCTTCAATTCCTCCATCATTAGAAGCATGTCATCATTAGAAGCATGTCCCTACTTAGCACTTGTATTGCTCCTGATTTGTTGTCAATATGCATATTCGAACAATTATTTTCATCCATTATTTTTTTGGCTAAAGCAGACATTTTATTTTTTCTTTCTATTTTTATTGCCCTATAATATGCTTATACATATGTTTTCTATATCCCTTCATTTTTTAGACAATATGTAGAAAGGGTTATAAGGAAAGGGTGTAAAAGGGGAAAATGAATGTGTTGACAATTGAAAGAACTAGTCTATAAGAGTGTCAATTCTTGTGAACAATGGGATTGCTTGGTTGAATTGTGAGGAGTAATTAGCTGTTAGTTCTGATTTTATAATGGATTTGCCTAATGTAGAACTTCTAATCCCACGTAGTTATCATGAGTGAAAATTTGATCCAAAGCTTTTCTTATCGAACTTGCCATTGAAGAGAAACACTTTAGGCTAAAATACAAAACCTGCCTTTTGTAGACGAGAAAATGGCCTGCTAGACAAGATAAAGCTCTTGACACACTTACTATGTCCATTTCTCCTAATCTTTAGATATCATATGCTATCTTGTACACTACCAATGATGTTTGGACCACCTTAGAGATCACTGTTGGTAAGCAAGATAAGCTAGGAAGTTTTGATTAGAGAATGAACTCTGGGGATTATGACAATATCCAGATCTTCTTCATAAAGCTCTTTTCTCTTAAGATTGTAGTTGATAGAATATGGGATTACTAAAAAGGATTCTATCTACTCCCTCTAAGCTAAATCTTGATTATTTAGTGTTTGTTTCTACATTTAATACTATTATGGATGCTCTAGGTAGTGCACACAAAATACCATAGTTCCAAGAATCACGGCGATTCATGCGATTCACGCGATTTGGCGATTCGATTCAAGCCAAACGATTTTTTGTGAATCGGTGAATCGAATCAGCGATAAAGGGTTTATGAAATAAGTTACTCACTAAATTTCAAGGGTTTTTTAAATTTTCCGATTCATGGCCGATTCGATTCCGATTCATGTCCGATTCACGATTTGATTCGGCCTTGCCGATTCCGATCCGATTCCGATTCTTGTTACTTTGCAAAATACCTTCTCTTGATGGTGTTGCAACTCAGCTCACAAGGGAACAAGCAAAGTTGGCACAAATGGGCACATTGACTCCACCAAGCTCTCAAGCACATCATGCAAGAGATCCACATCTAAAGGCTTCAAGTGGCAAGGGCAAGAAATAAAATAAGGATTATAAGTCTATGATCAAGATAAGGATTATCCTCAATAGCATACACTAGAACCCATGCCCCCTTCAAAAGTGAAATCATCAAAAAAGAAGTTGAAATATGCTTCTTGTAACAGATCAAGACATGATGAGCATAGGTTTTATAATTAGAAGATTGATGAGCTTACACACCTTTAGAAGAACAACATCCTGCTGCCCTCATTAGTGTCTCCTTCAGCATCTTCATCAAAATAGTCAGGGACCACACAATTTGTAGAGAAAAAGTAAAGTACTCTCGGCCTCTATTATTCCTAAAATTGGGAGATGGCTTCTTGATTTAGGTCCATCTCATAATATGGCATCTACAATGGATATATACTCTTCCTTTGAGCCTTCTAATTCTCCTAATAATTTCACATGTAACAATACATACATGAAGGTTTGTGGAAATGTTTCTATCGACATGTACGAGGGATCTTCTAATGATGTACTTTGTACACCCTCCTTGACCACTAACCTGTTTTCAGTCTATCAAATTACTCATAAGGCACATGGTAAGTTAGATCACTCCTGATTATATATACATTAGGGATATGAAAACTTCACTTTTATTCCTTTTCCATCTCTCCTACCAATGATGATCCTTTGACTAATGTTCATACTCTTCCATTAAGGGTGAACCATGCTTGTGACAAGAAATTTGGTCACTTCAAGTTTGGTGTTCTTGAGACTAGTATTGAACTTCCTACTCATTCACCTCCTACTTCTTTAGTTTTTTAAACTTCCTACTCGTTCACCTCCTACTTCTTTAGTTTTTTAAACTTCCTGCTCGTTCACCTCCTACTTCTTTAGTTTTGTGTTTTATTCTTTTGCAAGTTGACCATAAACTTTCAAACCGTGTTGAAAAGAGAAATATGTTGTCTCTCTTTTCTCTTGCTACTGTGGGATACTTGGCCATACATGCATTATATACATTCGTTTAGACATACCATTGAGTCCTCCATGCATCATCATTTGCTTCTTTTATCTCTTTTGGATAGAAGATTCATTCATTGGGTTTTTCCCTTTTTTCAATTTGTGAGAGATTGCATTGTACTTGGGTACCTAACATGGCCTAGTTGTTGGGGCCCATATTGCATTCATATTGCACTAAGTTAATAGGTTAGGATTCAAGTTCCTATCAAGTTCAAGAACCCAATACATCGATACAACAAAAATTTGAAATGAGGTTTTGGGTTGGTTTTGCCATTAATTCCTACATAGAAGCATGAATTAAAATTACAATGTCACACAATATCATATTAACAACTTTGGTTTGGTTATCACATAGTACAAATTTTGGTTATTCACCCTAGCTGTACCCCAAGCATTCCAAACTAGGATTGGCATTGCATTCAAAATGGACTAGCAATAGGGGCAAAACCCTGCAACTTAAACATTGCTTAATAATCTTCTCCCTAACTTACACTTAAGGGGGCGAGGGACGAGGTTGTTACCTAGCTAGTTCTTAGTGGGTACCTATTCAAATCTTCAAATTACTTAGGTTATAGATTGGTTGTCCCAGGTATCACTCTAGAAGTTCCTTATAATGGAGCCATTCTGATTATTTACTTTTGGTCACAGTGTTTAATATTTGCATCATGTATTTAATGTTTGTATCATGGTAGTTGTCAACATACCTTATCATCTTGTCTTTATAAGCAAGGTCTCTCTTGTAAATTTGCATGCTCAATTACTATTTCAATCGATCTTGCATCGTTGAAGCAATCTTGCTATTCTCTATTGTGGAAGTTGTTTAGGTCTTTCATTGATCTTGGGGGTGTTGTGATACCCTTGTCTTCCTTCCTTGGCATTTTACCTCTATTTAGGTCTCATAATGCATGCCCCTATGGTAACTTATGCTTCCAATTATTTTTGCAACAAAAGACCTATATATCACCAAAAAAATGCCTAAAATTATAGTTAAAATCCAACATGTCCATGTGAGAAATGAGGCAAGTTATTGTCCATCTCGTGATCCTCAAACAACCGATAGAGCAAGTCGGATTAGTTTCCAAGCAACCAAATTTTTTTTAAAAATTGCCATTAATCCTCTTCAATGATTTGAATGGAGAGATGGATACCAAAAGAAATACTAAAATTACATATGATTTCAACAGCCTTTACTAACTTCCATCTCTAGTTAACCCATGCCAAAGGCTCATCTTGTTCAATGTCTGAAACTTATTGTTTTTGCCTCCCCGCTGTCTAATTAATAGCCTTCTATAATAGATATCATTTTATCAAAAAAGATATCAATATAGTATATTAATTACTATTACAAATTTATTATTATTAAAATAATAATATAATGTTTTAAGTGGTCATCTTTAGTGAGTTTAGTTTCATATTCAAATAATGATTGTTTTGTTTAGAGATGTCATCTTGTACTTTTCTATTCAAGGAGACTTCATCCCCATTGTTTAATATAAAAATATTAAGTTTTATTGCATGGTATCAAAGCAAGATTGGGTCTAACTCCCACACAAAAGGCCCAAGGTCATGTAGGTTGCATGTTCTTGCATGTGCTTTTCATGAGTTGCATCTTGCTTGAATGTGTAGTTTCTCAAATCATGGGTGTCATGATGGGGTTATTTTACCACACTAAGTCTAGTATTTTGCCACTTGAAGGTTTTATTTTGGGTTTTTTAATTTTTGTCCTCAAAAAATTAGCATTTTTTAATATTTTTCTCCTTAGATAAGTGGATTTTCTAATATTTGTCCTTCTAATTTTGGTAATTTTTTTCTTTTAAAAACTTCTATTGGGCTTTAATAATTTTGTTATCCAAAAACATATTGTGGGTTTGCATTTTTTTTCCTTAAAAAGTTTGAGAGGATTTTATAATTTTTGTCCATAAAATAGTTGTGGATTTTTGCGACTTTTTTACCCAAAAGTCATTTTGTAAAAGGGCTTTACAATTTTTTGTCCAAAATGAAATTTTCTATTTTGCTTTGTCTTGGATTTTGTCATGGGTTTCGATTGATTTTTCCTAAAAAAACATGTTTGATTTTTTTCAATTTTATCCCAAAATTTTGTTTCTAGATTTTTGTATTTTTTCCAAAAGAAAACATGATTGGTGCTGCTGATATCAAGGTCTTTTTTTTTTTTTTGTTAAAAAATCATTGAAGATATTTTATGATTTTTTCCCCACAAATCATTGTTTCTTGCAACTATTTTGAATCACACCTATAGTTGCACGGGCTATCTACACAATGGTTTGTCAATTTTTCCTCAAAATCGTGGTTTCAGTTTGATATCAGTTCCCTTGGGTACCGAGGGTGATACATTTGATTCCCAACATTAGGTTGGATGGTTTGTAGTTATCTAGGTCATATCCAAAAGTTTTGCATATTCAAGGAGGGTCTCAGCAACAAACTCATGTCACAAAGTGTTCTAATGAGAAGGGAGCAGCCTCCTATGCATCTGTAACCAAAAGACCTGCAGATTTTCTTCAGTAGGGTACTTAGTACAATGACCATTAAGGGACGGTATTAAAGTGGTAGCGTATTGTTTTTAATGGTCATCTTTAGCGAGTTTATTTAATATCAAACTCTTGAGCTTTATAACATTTATCAATTTACATTTAAACTATTTTATTGTATTTATACCCTTATTAAATAATCTATTATGGAATAATTATATTTAAATTAATGTAAACTTGATAATAAGTAGGGTGACACAAGCATCATCATGATGTCACGGAAATTCTCTTCATGTGCCACAATTTAATTGGTGTTTATTAAAATTTAAGGGTGAGCATCATTCAAATGATAAAAAGACTCATCTTAACATCATTACTTTAGTGGTTTTTGGAGGCCAAAGTGTTTAGCCATTCACCTTGGGAACTGATGGAAGAAGTTAGTGTATCTGGATGGGAGAAGAGAACAATCTATCAATAATGAAAGGAATCATTCTTTATTATAGTGGATCACAATGTTGTTATGCTCAACAATTTTCATTCACTTCAAGTGATGCCATTTGCTCAACGGCTTTTAAGTGCATGTATGAAAATGGCAAAAGCTTCAAACAAAGAAATGGTAAAAGGAGAAAAAAAAGCCAAGGTGGCAAAGAAAACAACACAAAGTAACATCATCTGTGGCCGAGACAGTGCAAAGAAGGTGGTGTAGAACTTTGCAAAGTATGTAGAGAAGTAAATAAAAACCAAGTTGTAGATTTGGATTCTAGAATGTCCCCTTTTGCCAAAGTGATCACCAAGAGGAGATTATTAGTCATAGGTGGATACAAGGGAATAAATTAATTAATTTAATTGTTGAACAGTCATAAGTACTATGGATTATTTAAATTTAATTAATTAGCAGCTGGACATGTTTTATATTATAAAGTAACTTTATAATAATGTCAATGACAAATTATAATGTACAGTCACTTTTGAAGGGAAAGAAGTAAACTAAAAGAGAAATAAAATAAAGTATTACTTTGAAAAAGGAAAAGCATTAAAAAAGGAGGAAAAGGTGAAATGAGGATTCATTCTTGACTTGTTATTTTCAGAGAAACTTTTCCTTGAGAGCAAAAATCTAAATCTAAATCAGACATGAAACATTATCAGAATCTGGGATGTTTCAGATTCTATGGATGTGTATTACAGCAGGGGCAGTGAGTTATGTGGTGGCATTCAAGAGCAGATGGGCCCTTCCTGGATCTTGATCAATCTATTGGCCAGATAAATATTGACAATGTGGCACAGCCACCCAGCCACGCATTGGGGTTATCCACAGTGGCTAGAACATATAAGCTTCAACAAGATGCAAGCAGTGTCATTAATGCAGCTAAGCATGACTGTTGCATTGACCACCTCCATTGACCAATGGACAGAGAAGCCAAGCTCTATAAACATATGCAGGAAACTAACTTTAAAAGTTAAAGTTTAAATTGTCAAAAAAAGATGCACTTATCGAAAATAAAACTGGTGCAACTCTTCCTGAAATGGCAATCTGAGGAGGTAGGCAAAAGTGTGTAAATGTTGAGAAGGGCAATTGCCAGAAGCCTACATAATTTGCCCGACTGCCAAAACTCTGTGTTTTGAATTCTATCAAAGGACTTGGTTTTTTTGCATGGACTGCAGACTTCTTGGACCATGGTTTCAAAAAAAAAAATTAAATGGTTTTTTCACTGATAAAAAAAGATGTATAAATCATCTTTTGAATGGATGTGGTGAACCATATGTTACCAAAATCCTGTGCTCAATTCTTTTTTGCGTCACCTGATTGCTTAAGCAAAGAAACTGATTAACATAATATTATTTATAATAATTAATACATAAATTAATATTTATTCTCAAACCTTATGTTTTATTTTCAAAACTTTTCTGAATTATAAATATTCTATTTATAGATTATATAAGAATTTAAATTAGAAAAAAATGTAAAAATTTGAATATCTTACATGTTAATTAAATAAATAAGATAGCTAATAAGTTTATTTAAATAGATATAACCTAAAAGATATAATTGAAAAACCCCATAACATAGATTTTATGGTCATTTACATGAAAAACTAGCCAGTAATTAAATATAGATGGAACAAAACCAGGTTTGCTGGCTTGGAATTTATACTAGCCAAATGGTCCTTTTCCTGGAGGAACCTCAAAAAAAACTCATGACAAGATAGAATGGGACTTGCAAGCTTTTTATATCCTTTTTCCACAATGCTTTGGCAACACTGTGTCACAGCCCCCTGCAAGGGTCAACATGATAGATAAGATAAGATAATATTATTAATGTCCACGAGAAACCAACTAGATTTATGGGACTGAGCGTACAAACAGAAGAGCAAGCCAAAGCAGAAGCACCAAACGGTGACTGAGAAAGAACAAAAGCAAGAAACAAAATAAGAGAGAAGACAAGGTAAGGCCTAAGGGTCCTTCCTTGTCACAAAGAAATTAGTAATAGAGGAATAAACCCGTGAACGATCCATAGTCTTAGAATGTCGTGTGGAAACCCTGTAGGACTGTCGCTCCCTAGAGAGACTAGTGCAATGTCTAACCAATCTGGAATGAGAAGTACTGGAAGGCCTTTTCAAACCCTGTGGAGGAGACAAGGGAGAGAAAAAGGCAATAATGAGCTGATCTGAAGTACGCCCCTGAGGTATAAAAGACTACAGAGTAATCTCTCGAAGGTGAGTGGCTTCCTAAAGATAAAGTGCAAGACACCACTGGTCAATGTAGTTAAAGAACATCGAAAGAGAAGAACAGTCTCTAAAAAGGCAATAAAATCTCCCTCTGATCTCACAGTAAAGAGGGCATAGAAAAATGAAGTGGATCTCAGTCTCAACCTCTAACAAAGTACACAATTGACATATTCGATCAGCCCAATCCATATGGTGATCGCTCCGAGCCCTGAGGCAGTGTGAACCAACTCTGAATGAGCCTAAAGAAAACCGTAAGGCAAGATTCCAGCGCCGATATAGATAGGCAGGGCGAACAATAATACCATCCTGAATCTCAACAAAATGCTTGGCATAGAAGACCATCCTAGGTTGCAGATTGTTGATCCCATATGTTTTCAAAAGTCCATCTGACAGCATTGCCCTTGCTTTTATGTAATTCACAAAGAGGCTGCTTGATTATAGCAAGAGGTAGAATATCAGAGGAATTTCTTTGCCAAGTGGTAACCAGTTCCTATATGTGCACCTTGTCGATAATTCAACCTAACTCAGAAGCTTACTAGTGATCAGTTGACAACACAAAGCATTACAGCATTTTTTATTTCCATTACAAATTTTATTGTTAAATTAAATATAGTTTGATACAGTACATGCTTAAAGTGTCATTATGATGTAATCAGATGTCGTGACATCTTCCAATAATTGACCCCGTGTACATCAGTAATGAGACGTGTTAGGTAGTACCATAATAGTATCCAGCACTGTTTTTCTACATGTTTTATTAGACACTGGCTATCATTTAGTTTCTAATTTTTTTTAAATCTTACCCATTACTAAAGCCTGGCAATTTTTTATTACTGATAAATATCAAGTTACTAGAAATGAATCCCTTTGCCACAATGATGGATTTTTGAAATTGTTGTTGAATAGATTAAGCAAGGCGCTAAAGCTCCATTTGACAGGAACTAGTTAAGTCTTAAGAATATTGAAGTCTTGAGGATGCTTGTTTGTCAGGCACTACTGACGGTCCTTGAGGAAAACAAATAATACACATGCAGCCAACAGTGCTTCCAGCTTTTCTCTGATCTTTACAAGATGCTTCATAATGCACCATTACAAATTACAATCCTTCAACTATGCTGTCATAGCCACTCCACACATGTATTTACAGAAGTATATTTGATACTTACAGATTTCTGCAATGATATCTGTTACAATTTCTGTCCTATTTTACACAGTTCATATTTCATAATTCATCATCCTTCTTCATGAACCAACTCTACATGTTAAAATACTGCTTGGTATGCAGTCAATTACGTTCAAAGGTATCTTCTGGGCTGCTTGATTGAGGAAATTTTACTTAAATACTTTCATAATGTATCATATTTTGTCCATTTTCTGTGCTTAAAGGGCTACACTATTACATATATATTGCTAGTTATAATGAAAATGAAATTCTGTTGTCCACACAAAAGCAGCCATGTGCTAACTTAAGAAGCACACGCAAAAGCAAGCATATGCTAAATTAAGAAACAATTGAAAGCCATCTCCTCGCTTGCCACCTCAGCAATGTCCAGTAAAATTATAAATATTATATATTAAAAATGCCTATCCTTGACAGCACAGTAAAAATAGGGTCAAAAATGACAAAAAATCTAGATCAATCCCTCCTCTTCAATGTTCTAACAAATTTGCCACTCTTAGGTTTGGAAAATAGCCCGTGGATGAACCTGAAGTTCAAGATAATCAGGATGCTTCTCCCATTGCCCTCTTGTATCACCAGGCCTCACCAGTACTCAACCTGAAACCCTTCTAGGTGACATAGATGCAATCATCAAAACTCTTCAATGTTCTAACAAATTTGCCACTCTTAAGTTTGGAAAATAGCCCGTGGATGAACCTCAAGTTCAAGATAATCAGGATGCTTCTCCCATTTCCCTCTTGGATCACCAGGCCTCACCAGCACTCAACCCGAAACCCTTCTAGGTGACATAGACACAATCATCAAAGCCAAAACAATTGAAGATTTCTTGCCCCTAGGACAAGGCCTTATCATTTTCTCAGCAAATCATCTTCCAAGGTAGGAAGAAAAATGAATCACTAAGAATAGACGAAGCAAAGGAATATGTGGCTGAATCCTAAGCAACTTTGCAAGGCAACTTCAAAGGGAAAAAGCTACAAAATGATTTTTCTTTCCAAGAGTTGTCAAGGTTTGAGCAATGCCCTGAAGGAATATTGACTCAAAAGTCAAAGGTCTTATCCAAGATCACTCTCTTATTGTGATAGGTGTGCAAGAAACTAACTATACTTTCCTAGCATGTTGAACTTCTGAAAATCTATTTAAAACAATTTTAAAGAAGATGTCAAGATTGTTAAAAGTGCCTCAAGAGGCCTGCTCACTGCTTGGCATGCTAGTTGCCTCAACAAGATTGATGGTTACAAAGAGATTATCGGTTTTCTCATTTTAATCAAAGGAGATTTCTTTCACCTTTAACAAATTTTATGCCATTATTCTCCCATTAACAAGAGGGAATGTAGACTCTCTATCTCCTCTTGAACTGAAATTTGAAAGCCTTACAATATGGTTCTAGCTAGCAATTTGTTGATGTCAGTTTTTATACCACATAACATATTAGCAATTGAATATCTGATACAGAGTATCAAACACACAATTCCTCTCTTGAAAAGTTAATACTCATGGGACATGAGAATAACTCCAATGTTCCTTACACTTGTGGATACTAACTCAGTATATCGATGTGATTTGCTAGTAATCACGTAGGTGGTCTTACGTTATTCATTCAAGGATGACTTGGGTTTTTGGTGAGATGGTGATGATTTTGTATGAGTGCCAGGTGATGTTGATGGTGATAGTGATGGTGGAGGGTGTAGCGCCAGAGAATGTTGATTGCGTGAGGAGGAGGCAATAATGCCTCTAATGACTTCTACCTTCCTAACTTTCTTAAGAGTGAAATCCGACTACTCAACTACTTGCTATTCTACTCCTACTCCTATAAATCGAAAGATTAGCAAATGGACCGGGGATCAAATCTAATGAAAGTTAACCAGTGGCTCCACCTCCATTGATGCAATGATTCAAAGGAAAAGAGAACTAGTTTACCACACAAGGTTCCCTAACCAGCGGCTAAGATGCTAGTGGCCTAGTTGTAGATCCCTATCAAACATTCACTAACATCACCATACAATTAGCCATCTACTTCTACTCTAACAACATGAAATGAAATCCTACTTTAATTTGAGAGATGAGAAGAACCATGCAATACACCAAAATGATCATGTATATCCACCATGCAAGCCACAACAATGAATAGAGAACAATTTTGATAGTATTTTGGCAACAATTCTCCAACATAACTCTCTCACAAATGAGAGCAAAATGGCCTTATATAGAGGCCAAAATTACAATCGACGGTAGAGACCAAAAGCAAAATCAACGATCCAAATTGGATCCTGAAACCCTAATTAGGGTTGCCACCCCATCAGCCAATGAGAAGACGCCACCTTGTCAATGGACCAATGAACAAAAAGGAAAAGTGGCAACCAATGAGAAGGCACCAAAATGGTAGCCAGTCAGAATTAAACACTTGTCCTACCCTAGAAGAAAGAAAAATTGCCACTTGGGCTTACATAAAATGATCTTATAATATAGTTCTACCCCTTTCTTTCATCTTTTAGCCGAAGCAATGAACTTGGCTAGCTTGTTGTTGACTTCCTTCATGGGAGGACAAAGCATGTGCTTCATCTTGAGCTCAGCTGAATTCATCATGTTGCTTGCTACTTGCAGTGTCTTCTCATGATCCTTCTCATATTCTTTTGCATATCCGATAAAGGCATTGAGGGAGGCAAGGGTGCCCAAATGTTTCTTCTTGATGGCAACCTTCCTCAACTCATCCAATCTTGACCCAAATTTTGCCTCATTGACGTTCTCCTCTTATCCACTTGAATTAACCTCTTTGGCCTCTAGCCCCAAATATTTTCAAATCACTTCCTCCAAATTTGTTCTCCTTGAAATTCACTCTTCCTTGAGATTCACTTTACAATTTTCACCACCTCTAAATCAAATAAAAGAGGTAGGACCCCATGTAGAATTGCTTTTGATTTTGTACAATCCTAAGTTACAATTCTAAACTCTTGCTTATGATCCTAGCCCAATCAAATCTTCTTTTTCCTTTTTCAATTTCATCAATAAAGAAGTACATCCAATTTTCAAATTGCATACCTTGAGCTAGGCCCATGATCCGGCTGAGAAGCACAATGAGATCTCCATATTTTGAGTTGAAGTTCGCCACTGTAAGCCTTTGATAATCTGGTTACTCCTTTCTTTCCATCGTGTAGCCAATCCTGCTTTAGATGCACGAAATAAGCTTCTTGGTTATCCTAAAATGATTTGGCTGCCTGATCCATCATCACCATTGTCATATGAACTGGGGAATGTTAAATGCTTCTTTGATCGCTTGTCCGCCAATATTGGCCAACACCCTCTTCCCTTCATCGAAAATGATGGATTTGCTAATCAAATCAAACCTGGATGCGCACTCCATAACCAACTCTGGACAAGGCAATGTAGGAGGAAAAGTTGTTGCATGTACAATTCCACTCCTGTATATCTTTTTTGCCAAAGGGGATTGCCCTTCCTTTAGTCTGTCCTTTATCTGTAGCATATTTACTGTACCAACATTGGTATCGGTTATTCACCTCATTTTCGAGAAGAAAGTTGTTTTGAGCATCATATCCTCTGTCTTTCTTAGTGTTTGTTCCCTTAGGGTTATTGCTTGCACTAACATCGACCATCCTAAACACTTATTTCTACCCCTTCGTTCTAAGTGATATGGACTACCCTTATCGATCTTCAACCTTCTTTCTATTGATGGATTCTACACTTACTTTTGCCTCGCCAAGTCCTATCACTACACTTATCAATCTCCAATCTTCAACCTAGGATGAGACTAACACTTATTTCTGTCTCACCATTCCCTAAAGATGGGCTACACTTATATCTCTCAACTTCAACCTAGGATGGTCTAGCTTATTTCTGCCTCTTCAAATGTCCTATCATGGATCCTACCCTTATCAATCTCCAATCTTCAACCTAGGATGGGATGATGAAGTGGTGGATGATGAATGCAAGAAGAACCAAGGAAAACAAAACTAGACAAGAACAAAAGAGCAAAATCTGCTTAAGGACCACTTTCAACTCTAAATGAATTGAACTTATCTTTACCAATAGCCGGGTCTTCTTTTGAATTTCGGATCAGACCTGGGAATTTCAAGTCCCTTGCTAATATTGATGCCCTGGCTAAAAAAATTAAAATTTTACCCACTTGAAATTGCGCATGCATGTGCCAAAAAATCAGACTTTATCACTTGTTTTCTTCACCAACAAAATCATCCAATCTCTAGGAGAAAACCGCAGCCCCTCTTGAAAATCAGAATTTTGTCTTCCACAAATTTCGACTCTCACCAAATTCGGCTCCCACAAAAATCGCCTTAGGGCAGAAATGCAACCTTCAAGGGAAAAAATCAGATTGCCAACAATGGAAATCCACCTTTGCAAGAATGCCAAAATTGGGAAAAAATTGCCTTCCTTAAGAAAAATCGCTACCTTCCTCAAAATTCGCCCAAGCATGGAAGAGGAGGATGGAATGAATGAGGTAAGGAGAAGGAGATCCCTCTTATAACCAATTCACTTGCCTTCTCTAGCTGGCCGACTTGCACCTAGGAGGGAAAAAAACATCAATTAATGCACAATTTTGACCCAGATTAAATGATAAGCTAAAAATTAATTTTGCTACAAGGAAATTTGCATTTTTAAATTGTCGGTTAAAGCAAAAATTGCAAAAAATAAAGTAAATAAAGCCTTGGAGATGCTAAATGTTTCCATTTAATGACGATTTAGTAATTAATATATCTTTAAAAATCAGATTTTGGCAAGCCAAAATTGATTTTTTCAATTTTAAATTACTAATTTCTTTAAATATTTTATAATCTTCAAGGAAAATTAAACCCATTTAATGCTAATTTTTGCAATTTAATCCAAATCAATTTTGCTATGCAATTTTTTTTTTTTTTTTTGACAAAACTAAATCATTTCTCTAGAGTTTAAAATCGATTCTCCTATTTGATTTCATCATCACAAAATTAATTTTCTCATCGAAAAATTTCAAGATTTTCCAAAAACTTAAATCTAACAAAATTTCATTTTTTGAAAATTATTCAAATTTAGACAATTATATCCAAATTTTCAAAATAAATTGTCTAAGTACAAAATTTACAATTTTACCCTGCCAAGTGTTGTTCTTTGAAATTTGTTTGGCCTAAGAATGAAATTGGTCGTTCTGAAAAATCAAGTTGAAACCGGGTGAAAATAAATCTAACCCTCTCCCCTTTAGCCTTAAGGCGTCCAAGATGTAAAATTTTCAAAAAATCAAATCAAAAATTTTTTTTGGACAACTCAAAAAAATTTGCCAAGGCGACCGAAAAAGGGGGTCCCCAAAATTTTGGGGCGATGGTGTGAGAACCTCACAACACAATTATAGTCTCATAGCTTTTCCTTACAAAAAGAAGTGTACAAACACTCATGATACATGTTGAGAGCATTTTGAAGACATTATTTCCTTCACTAGGCTCATGATATCAAATTAAATAGAGAAAAACTCACATAGTTTAACTGAAAATTTGGGGATAATTCAAGAAGACATTCTCATTCTTTACCCTTCTATCACCAACATAATAATTCAAAGCATGATTTCTGATCACAAGCCAATTATTTTTGACAATGGGTGCAACAAAACCAAGGAATTATTCCCTTCAAATATAATGTTGATTGCACTCATATGCCAACTTTCTCTTGGGAGGTGAAGCAGAGCCAAAATTCTGTGATCTTCTCCAGTAATGCTCAAAATGTTCTGAAACTTAAGATCTTGAGAAAATGTCTAATTTGAGAAAATGGTGAAAATATAGTTTTCCTCTACTATGCCAAAGCAATCCCTTTTTCTTAGGTTAGGTCAAATTGAATAGAACATTGAAACCAAGCCCTTTACCAATGCTCTCAAGCTCCAAAGAAATTCTCATCTTTCTTAACTACATCAAGGAGCTCAGCAAGAAGGATAGAGACTCAAATCTTGTATTAAGCTTGTCTACATTGTAATCAACCCTCCTTCCAGCCTTTGGAAGCAAAACTGGATTCATTAATACAAAGGTGGTAGGTGGTAATGAAAATATTTGGTGGTTCTAGAATTCATTTTAGTTCATCACTGTTTCATATTCAATAAACATCTCATTATATCATGCTTTCCAAGAAACTAGTATGAGAGACAAGTATAAATATTGGTTCATCATTTTTTGAAAGAACTTGGAGACATTTACATCAAGATGTCAATTTTTTAATAAATAATGAAAACAGTTTTAATGCAAGTAAAATTTAAGTGGAGGAAAAAACAGCATAATTTATTGTTTGCAAATTTAATTTTTTTGACAATCTATATCTGGATTCATAAATACAAAGGTGGTGGTAATGAAAAAAATTGATGCTTCTAGAATTCATTTTAATTTGTCACTGCTGCATATTCAATAAACATCATTCTTGCCAAGAGACTATAGCATGATAGACGAGCATAAATATTAGTTCATAATTTTTTGAAAGAAATTGGAGACATTTACTTCAAGATGTCAATTTTTTAATAAATAATTAAAACAGATTTAATGCACGTAAAATGTAAGTGGAGGAAAACCCAACAAGGTTTATTGTTTGCAAATTTTAATAACTTTGACAATCCATATCATGACAGTAGATAGCATTCATAAAATACAGCTTTTGAAGAGGACTAAAGGTGGAATTCATACACGCACCTATCTGTATGAGAACAGAAATTATTTTGCAAGGTTCAATCATGACTGTTATTAAATGCACATCTTTGGTCATGAGCACAAATGATTGAAGTTGAAATCTATCAAATGGACCATGGAGTGTGCCCTAAGTCCCACAATGTTTCTAAAGGTGTATGGAATACATACACAGTACATGCACCTATCAAGGGCATAAAAACAGATCTTGTATAGAAAAATCACAACAATGCATAGGCACTTATGTATCTGTGTAGGAGTAGAAACAAATATTGTTCTACAAATCAGAATAGTATGTGTATGCACTATAAAGTAATTAAAAGCAATGGAAATGTAAAATTGTAAACCCAACAATCATGAAAATCATATTGTATGACACATTTTAGGTTTTTTTCTTTCCCGTTTCATTTTTGTGCCTTTTTGGGGCCGAGAAACTAAGATTTTGGGCTTTTATGAAGGAAGATGAAAGGAAATGGATGCAAGATGTTTCTCATATTTCGAGAGATCTTTCTACCCATTTCTAGTATGGGAAATGTATCCCAATCCTTGACATGTATCCTAGGGGATCAAAGACACATCCCAAAGGATGAGAATTGAGTCTACTTGCAACATTGAATTTATGCCAAGACACCTTCTTTTAGCCATAAAACATCTAGGCTTGACAAAAATAAATAAGCTTATTGAGAAGGCTAGAAATCAACCCAAATGGTCACACCTAGTTCGCCTTACTAAAGACTATCAAAACAACTAGGCCCATATCAAGAAGAAATTCAATTGTTCTCCCTATAGTTCTTTAAAAGATGATTTTATTATGTGGGATTATGTGTGCTCCTTAGGTTGTTATTTGGTCAAGGAAGGCACACTCTTTTTCCATGATGATGAAATTCTTAATAGGTATCTCCACAACATCAAGCATTACAGCATTATTGCCAAAGTAAAATACATCCCTGACTTATTCACTAGCAAAAAAGTCTCATTTTGCTTCAAGGCTTGTGAAAAACAAATTTGCTCTTTGACCATGAAGAAGTTGCTTTTATTTGGATCCCCCTCTCTTTGTTTTGGGTTCACTTCCAAAATCACCTGAGTCTTTCAATTTGCACCGAAAAATGGAACTCATGTTATACTTCAACATGCTCTCATGCAAGCTATAACAAAAAACCATGGTCTTCACTTCTTTTCTTTTGCAAGTTATTTATTTAGCTTGACAAGAATAATAGAATCTTTAAAGATAATGCTACACCAAAACACTTTATCCACAAGATTTAGCTAGCTATGGTGGTAAATGCAAAGGCTTATTTAAAAGAAAAGCAAATCCTGAATGTTCTATCTAGCACTTAGACTCTATTAAAAATTTGAATAATTTGGACATCATTTGCAATGCTTCCATTCTCTACCTTGTTCTTCATCATCCATTTCAACTATCCTACACTTTTTCAAGGTGCCTCGAAAGCCAATCCTAGCATTGTAGCTACAAGTAGAGTATTGTGGCTAAGTTCTTCGGAAAATATAAAAGGAAATTTGCATAAATCTTGGGCGAAACCTCTACCAATGTTGTAGGCTAAGCTACAATACTCCTAGTGCCTATTCTATAGTAAGATGCCCTAACAAGGGCAAGGGCCCCCATGCTATAGAAAGAGCTATAATGGATGAGAAAGGTACCTCCTGCCATGTGGGCTAGCAAACATCTACCAAATATATGGTACTCTGGTACAAAGCTTCCAACCCCGACTATAATCGATAGCTTATATCCCATTGTCTTTCTGGATAGTTTTGGGAATATTCTTTTTGTGATAAAAAAAAGTTGAACATCTAACTTAATGAAATTGATGAGTTCAAAGTTGAGAAGAAGTTGAAATGAAATCAATGAGGACAAATATGAGAAGAAGCTTATTCAATTTCTTCAAAACCTGTTGTCAAAGAAATAAAGGATTTTTATGCTATTATATGTACTTACAGTAAAACCAATTAGGTACCTTTATGAGTTTTAAAGAATGTTGTTGCCTACAGAACAGAAGTGCAGATGCCTTGGAGATATCAAACTTATCAGTTACCTCTACCTAATTGTAACTCTTCTAATTTTAAAACAAAGCCACAATAGACATAATGACAGCTATAAACCATACTCAACAGAACCCCAAAAGAATTTGTTAGCATTGAGGCAAACAAAGTCATCATGCAAAGGGTTGCTTCTAAAGGAATCATTACATGTTGGAGAACACGTATAGCAAGGCAAGTCAGAAATAAAGTACAAGACAAAATGTAGTGTTATTACTTATTTCAATGACTTAAAAAGCTAGTAATACTTCTGAAAATGAGAGTATTAATAATTCACGAACAACAAGACAAAGGGCTCAGTTTCACTTCCGAGAATACAAAATGAGAAATTGCTTTCAACAACAGTATTTTATTAACAGTTTGACCATCAATGCTAAGTATAGCTGTGTTCATAAATACTTTAAAAGTGTCATTGCCAACAAAAAAAATAGTAAAGTAGAACATTTAATCACAAACTTAAATAATACTTGAAATTTCAACTACTCTATATTATTGCCATAATTTTTGGAACCTAAAAATGTTAATGTCATACTTAAAAGTTTATTCAGTTTTCAAAAGATGAATATAAAGTGACAAATAATCATTAGTCTCACTAGTCTGTAGTCCACACCAAAAGAAGGATCCCATGGTGACACCAATCTCTAAATGCAACTCCAACTGTGCCTGTCTCTATGGACTCTAGTAACCTAAACAAATGAGTGTTGCTCCAATTGCATCGATGTCACCTATACCCAACATTGGGAGCAAGTTGTTCATTCATGTATCTAGTTCAGAGCTCATGGTCAAGACTAAATGAAGAGTTTCGTAACTTCCAACAGAACTATAACCTTGGATGATAGCAAAGCATGTTCTTCTTGTGCCTCCAATGACTTCTCAAACAGCCTCTGCTTTGAGCCACTCTAACGATACCCTTCAATCTACTATTAGCAATTACAATATGATGGATGTGTTGAAACAATTGATTAATTGTGTATTGTCTTTGATGTTACACAAAATGTCATATCATTACTAGTCAGTGTATACCGAGCTCACTCGAGCATTGAAAACATTTTTTTGTGGCTACTAAGCGTTCCAGAGTTTGCCTAGTTCAGAAGTCAGTATCTACTAAGTTCACTCAGGCACCAAAGGAAAGTCTGCAGAAGATGAGTGTTAATCGAGCGCACTCGGTTAATGAAGGAAATGTTGGATGGAACCAGTGTTAACAGAACTCACTCGGTTACCAAAGGAACTTTGCGAATATGCAGTGTTGACCGAGTTCACTTGGTTAACACAGGGAAATCGTTTATGAGTTAGTGTCTACTGAGTAGGGTCGGCTAACAAAGGATTTTCTTGTTTCGGCATATTGAGTTCAATTGATTTATCTATCGGTTCTAGCTGACTGAGAAAATAAATATTAATTATTCTAAGTTATATTCTAGCTGACTTGACAATATGAAAGAAATAAATATAAGGTCAAGTTGAGGATTAGAAGTGTGTGACTGCATAGAAGATAATTGAAGATTTAATGATGCTAAGAGGAAGCAAATCAAGAAGGATAGGCAGAATATCCTTGAGAAGCTGAAACAATACATTTGATCAGGAAGGATCAAGTATACAAGCCAGAATTGAGATCTGTAATTAGCAATTTAGTTGCATCAAGAATCAGGTCATGCCATTGTTACTCTCTAACCATTGTAGCAGTGATCTAAATCTTTTAACAAAGTTGTCTTAACAGCTATTTGTAAATCCTCTAACAAAGTGGCATTTCTATTGAATTGTCCAAAAGACCTCTAACAAGGCCACTCCTAACAAGGTGATTAAATCCTCTAACAGGGTCACACCTAACAATGTGTTTTGTAACCTTTAACAAGGTTGGCTCCTAAAAGGGCTCACTTCAAAGGAGTGAAAAATAGTAACTAGTTGCAATTGGTGATTTTTCCCAAATTGGGTTTCCACGTTAAATCTTGATGTCAAATGTGTTCATGCTATTTCTTTTATATGTTTGCAACTAAGTTAAAGTAATAAGTAATCACAGATAACATCTTAAGATTTTTATGTTAAGTGTTTGTTGAGCATTCTCAGTATTTGCCAAGTTACAGCATTTTCAATGTGTTTACCGAGCAATAACAGAGTTCAGTTTTTAGAGATCATTTTTATGTTAAGTGTTTGTTGAGCATTCTCGATATTTACCAAGTTACAACATTTTCAATGTGTTTACCGAGCAATGACAGAGTTCAGTTTTTAGAGATCATTTTGTACTGACATCTAAGGGATCTGGGATTTATTTTAGTAGTAGCTGATTCACCCCTCCCCTCTCAGTTACTCCACTTATATTTCCAACAGGATTTTTCTACCTTGAATACAAATGAAGATTAGGGAATTAACTATTAAGCATCCTTCACTTCTCTACAGATTTGTCCAAATTCATTTTGCTACATCTTGTAGAATTTGACCATTATTATGTTGGATATCACTTAATTCTACAAGCTTATTTCTTTACGTTAGACATTTTAAGCAATCTTTTTTGTAAGTAAAAGATGCTTTACATAGTCAGCCATAGCTTTCATTAATCTAAGCATTTGGATCTTGTTGACTCACACGACTATCATTACATATATACAAGTCTCATTATTCATTTTATCATCATGTGATTTTTTTTCCTTCAAATATGGCACCTCTCATGGAGTAGTCCAAACATGAAACATTACCATCTTGAGAATAATTAATTCAAGTTAAACGCTTTCAACATTTAAACAGAATTGATCATATATTTATGAGAGGTCTGTCTAACTACACATTTGAGTTACCTAAAATAAGTAAAATAAGACCTGTACCTGTACACAAGAAAAATAAGCTGAACAAAAATTGGTGAATAATAGGTAAAGATAAGGAAGTAGAAGAGTATTGAGACCCTACATGGTCAAGAAAAGCTTATGTTATATGTTAAAGATATCATACTCAAAGATTTTAGTCATAAGACGACATATGTAGCATGAAAGACAAGAAAACAACACAACCCGTGAAAAACAATAAATGGAAAAGTTATCGAAAAAAACCTTGTAAAAGTCATGCAACATAATGAGCTAGCTATAAAGCATAATGTGTGTCATAAGGAGTTGCAAAGAATAATGAAGAGCTGCAAAATTTTACGTTTTATAGAAAGTTATACAAAATTACGAGAATCTAATATTCCAAAATGCAAAAAGAACCAAGTGTAAAATAAACGATTTTAAGACTTGGAAGAGAGCAACTGTTTTGAAGTAATAAGCATAGAGTCTGACAACTAAACTCTAGCTAAATACAAAATACATACTGGCCTTCCAGTTGAAAGTCCTCTTGTCCTGAGATGCCATTCATTTTTTCATAGGAGAGTGTTCCTTTTATATTGTCTTATATTTAGTAAGCCCTTTTTTGTTATAATTTCTTTCTGTAATAATCAGTTATTTCATTTGATTCATAACAAAGAGGTGTTGGAAGCCCAAACAAAGAGAGAATGCACATTCTTAGCATTACATGTTTGGTCCTTGTTCTAAATAATGACCTTTATCCTTGTCTAGTTCATCAAAAGTGATCCCTACCACATACAGAAAGAAAGTGCAAATTCTGTTCATCATCCAACTCTAGATTCTGGTCTTCAAACTAAAGTTTCCCAGTTATTTTTAAGTTTAACCCTATTTAGCCTCCCCAGATGCAAAAAGATGGGTCTTCCAAAATTCATGATCCATTCTAATAATAGCATAAGTTTGCCTTGTGGCAGACATGCTTTCATTGCTTTGCTAGAATAGAAGTGCACTTCTGAGTTTGAACTTTGAATCTTAGACATCATGTATCAACAGCTACCCCTTCCACATGCAAATAGAAAAATCAAAACTCTGCTCCAAATAATGAATCAGGGTGCAAGGGAACAACTTGATGTGGTTGCATCCAGCTCCACACTAGTACCACTAATATTCCCAGCAGTTTCACTCTTGTGCAATGTGGAATATAACTGAAACCATCGACTTCAATGCACTTTGTGACCTGCTCAAGTTTTGGTTGTTATCTAAGTGAGACCCCGTCATGGGCTCACCAGACAGCGGCAATCTGCCTCCAGTGGTACTCAGAAACAGACCAGGACTATTGGTCGTCCTGGGCCTTACCCTTCGCTGCTGGATTTCTTTTCGCAGAGAAAGGACCTCTAGTTCTTTTGTTGTTCCCTTTTGTTGCTTTGTTGTTTGCTCTTTCCCAGGACACCACTTGGTGCTCCTGCTGGGTTGTGTTTCCCTGTTTCTGTGTTTTCAGTCCCTTTGACCCTTTTGTTGATCTCTTGTTAGACATCAATAAATTGATCTTATCTTATCTAAGTGTCATCCCTTAATTTACAAGTTATTTTGTACAGTAAAATAACTATATAATAGCATTTTTCCCTGATTGACAATCTTTCTATAGATCTTATTAACTCTAGCTTTCATTCAAGAAACTATAATTTCTAGTACGGATCTTAAAATCCCCAGACCCTAAACACAATCTTAAAACCACAAGAGCTCAAAGAATTAATGACCAAAATTCATGAAAAACAAATTAGACTCCACGAGAAAGCAGCACTCTCCCAATATTGACCTCTTCACTTGAGTGGCAGTTGTAGTGCTCTTGGTCCCACAGATTGTTAGGTAGCATAATTTATATCATTTAATTTCCGAAGTCAAAACTTATGAAAATGTTACAGAAACTTCGAGCCCTACAATCCAAAATCCAGTTTCACAAGATGGTCCTGTGAGCCGTTAAGAAATTATTTTAGTACCCGTTGTTTTTTTGGAGATGTGGTGTAATGACTGGTCTTTGAAAATAATTCTGTCTATTCCACGTGATTAGCAAAGTATTTTCACTCTTTGATTACAAAATTTTGAACCAAAAAGTTCAAACGATGTATTAAAAAAAGGGGAAAACAAAATGTTCAGACATGTGGCAAATTTAAGTTAAGCATTGGTTGCATAAGTTCAGCACCAACCCACATGCATAGATCCGCATGCCCTCACAGCCGCTTTCTCTCAACTATAACTGAATTTCAAATTCCAAACTACCGATGTTCCACTAATTACAAATCATACAATAAGCTGGTTTTAAAAACTACACAGGACCTCCTAAAACTCAAAAAACTACACAACAATCGGCTGCATAGAATCATCCTGTTAAACCATAACTCGCATCTCTGCAAACATCCACAAGTACAATTTTCTAATTTCTCTAAACTTTCCAAATCAATTACTGACTCTTTTAAATTTTGCAGTCACAGATACTGTTTGATATTCTGCAATCCTTCTGTGCAGAAACTAATCACATATAAGCTTAAAGCACCTAGTCAGTTGCACTTAGCCATTCCTAATAGCAACCTTGATACGAAATGACTTTCGGAAATCACAATACACTAAACAACATAGACTTCTATATTATGTAGTTTCCATACTGAAACCCTTTATTTCCCACCATAAAAAAATGTCTCATATCCCTGGATTAACGAACATAGATTTTGATGAATCGTTATTTAAACAGAAAATAACCAATCATACAAATAAAAACGAATCAACTCTTATGAAGTAAGCTGGTAATTATTTTGTAAAATAAATTAGCATCTAATGTCAAATAATACAAAATAAACCCCTGAAAGTCTAAATTCAGATAAAGTAAAAATCTACAATGAATCAGAGAAATTTGAGAAGGATATGAAGAACAACCATATTGGAACCTCTGTCGTAAGTGACAACTTGGCCTTCTAACTCCTCGCCCAGCGTTGTTTTAATGGACAGCCGCCATCCGATCACGAATTCACCATTCCCAGGCGACTCCATGCTCAGAACCCTAACGTTCTCGTACACGCTAGGGTTAAACCAAGAAGTAATTCGTTTGTTAATTCGTTTTGTACAGATTGGGTTCGAAACCCAAAAGGAAAAAACTTAAGCTCCCATTTCTGCAGCTTTCTAATGGCTGCCAAAATTTGGCTATGGGTATGCCAAATTTTCGTGCCAGGTACGCTACAGGGTAGCTCGTGTGTCACCTGTTTGACAAAATGTCTTATGGAGCTTCTGCGAAAGAAGCTGAACAAAAATTAAATTTGAAAAGAGAACTCTCCTGATCATTCACTTGAAAAATATATGCGACATAAGCGCTTGGGCACATGGGTCGAGCACGCTGGAGAAGGGAGCTAAATAATAAACATGATTGCATTGCGAAGGATAATATTTTTCAAAATCAGTTATAAATTATATATTTAGAAAATATATATTTTACTATATTGTTTATTTTGTTCGCATATGATAAAGTGTCAATTAATAATTATTTATATCATACATGTTCACTTCATTTAAAATTTAAAATTTAAAATTATGTTTGATGAAATACAATATAAAAAAAAATTAAATGTAAAAATAATGTCACTTTTAAAAAATTTCTAAATAAAAATATACTTTTATCAAATTAAATTCAAAAAGATCTTAAAGAGATAATATATGAGATGAAATATTCCGGATTCTAATTACATTTGCTAATTTAAAGTCTAATATTTTTCATAATAAAAAATTAAGAATTGTGAGATTAAAATTGGTATCATGAGTACTCTAATTGAATAAAATGCATGTTCTAACAAATCATATGACATATTAGAATGCTAACAAAACATTACTTGTACACTATGAATGTTATCCCATAAAAGATACAAGTATTTAAACATATTAATAGACTAATAAAAATATCTCTAATATAACTACTTAATCTAAATTTTTGTTTCATACATCTCAACAAAATGTGACATCATATTTAATCTTAAAACTTCAATTATGTATCACATAATGGCTTGTATTTGTCCTAAGTCATAATAGTTAGTTAATTAGAGAATACAATAAATTTAATAATTATAGAAAAATCAACCAATGGTAATATTTAACATAGTTTAATTAAGTATACTCGTAATAATATTTAACATAGTTTAATTAGTATTTTGATATTTTTCATAAAATTGAATTTAGAAAGATCTAAAAATTTATTAATCTATGTTTTAAAATTATTTCATATTTAAATATTTTTTAAATTACATATTTTTAATATAAGAAATATTTAACATAAAATATAATTTGTAATTTACTATATAAATATAATGTTACTATAGTTTATTTAATTTATTGTATTGATATTTTATTTTATTTTATTAAAATTGAAGAAAAATTATATATATTTAATATGTTTGCACCATTGCCTCACAAACTATAGCTTGTATTTATTGTATTAATATTTAATTTTTGTTATTAAATTTGAAAAAATCTTATGTGTGTGTATATGTATATGTATATATGTATATGTATGTGTATATATACACATGTCTATGTGTCTACATATATACACATGTCTATGTGTATATATGTAGACACATAGACATGTGTATATATGTAAACACATGTCTATGTGTATATATACACATGTCTATATGTATATATGTCTATATACACATGTCTATGTGTATATATGTAGACACATAGACATGTGTATATATGTAAACACATGTCTATGTGTATATATACACATGTCTATATGTATATATGTAGACACATAGACATGTGTATATATGTAAACACATAGACATGTGTGTATATATATGTGTGTGTGTGTGTGTATACATGTATATGTATATATGTATATACGTATACATGTGTATATATACATGTATACACATACGTATGTATATATACACACGTGTATATACATGTGTGTGCACACATTTGGGTCCCCTTTTCGACCTAAATTTTTGACAACTGGTCAATTTGGCTTGACAAATTCACTTTTTTTTAAATATGATCCCAAAAAATCAAAATTTTGACAATACTTGAATTGTTTGTCAAAATTTTGACACAACTTAAGTTTGTTGTCAAAATGTCGACAACACTTAAGTACTTTTGTCAAAATTTTCACGTTGTTGGGGTATAAAGAAAAAAAGAAAAGTGAAACTTCATTTTGACGTGGCAAATTATGGGTGTGCGGGCGAGTTGAAGAGAATCATTGTTGATTAGCGTTGTTGAAGGTAAGTTTTGTTTGATTCTGTTAAAAAAATTGTTTGATAGAATCGATGCATAGAATAAGTTGCAAAAGTTGTTGAGCAACAAAAATTGTTGTGTGACAACTTTCTTTGTTAATTTTGCAACTTTTATTAATTCTCACTCTAAATGCCTTCAAATACCTACAGATGCATGTCAAAACATAGAAGACTCCTAATAAACATAAAAATGCATGAATTTGTCAAACCCTAGCATTGACTAACCCATATCTTGACCAATAGTTATGATTGAGACATCATAACTATTCAATGTTATGTATTAGTTAGGCAGATTGATGCAGAGTGCACACAACAGAAACTTCTATGACCTTGGTCAATCTTCCAACATGCACAAGTATGCCATTAAGTGGAACAATGAACACTAAACATGCAACTCCAATATTAATTTAAATTTTCACTTTTCTTTTCCTAGGTTTCCCTTCTGCTCCTAGGGTATGCCTTCCATGATAGTCAAAACAACACTCAAAGTGATGACTGAAGTCCTAGGGCACTCTAGACTTGTTCAAATGATGGATTTATCACAAATATCAACAATCAAAAATCCTTGCAAAGTTTGGACACACAAACTACAATTTTGTGGCTTTAAGCCTTCTTTCCAACTAGGTCTCTCCTAACAACTTTTCCTCAAAAACAAGGGTAAGGTTGTGGACTCTGAAATTTGTGTGGTGGATTCAACCTACTCAGGTCCAACACTTTCACTTCCCCAAATACCAAGAACCAATCTCACTCTTGCAACACGAACACTTACAAACAACGCTTTAGCCTAATTAATCAAGTTAAGCTAGGGCTTGATAGACATGTTTCAAATTGGGTCCATGAAATGGATCCAGTGGCTTGGTGATCTTCTAAAGACTTCATTTGATCCAATACATCTAAATATTAGAACACACAACCTCCCTATGATGATACCATGCTCAAAATAGTTCATTTTAGGCTAAATACATGGGCTTATTTAGCCTAGGGCATCAGATTATAAATAGAAAACAAGCTTTTTCTAACCTTGCCTTTTGGAATCATAAAATACAGTGTCATAAATTGTATTTCATCAAGTAGCATTGGATTCCAATGATGAACTTGCAAGTTAGGGCCACATATTTGTTTCAAACCCTAAATTTGATGGTTTCAGACCTACACTCAAGCAAAATGCAGTAACTTCCTCGAACCAAAACCAAATTGGATCAAACTAGATGCAAATGAAAGCTGATTCAAGACTCCAAATTAACATAAACTTATTTGATCCAATCAATCCGTACAAGTATGTGCAGAACAAGCTTTCCTCCAAAAAATAGGTTTTCTTTCATAAAATGTTGTCACGGTCTATACAATCTGATGTTCTCCTATGGTAGGATGTCATATATCTTAAAATTTCTTCAATTAATCTATTGAAATTGAATTCTAGTGCTTATGAATGTTGGGAAGCTGAAATGCACTTTCATGACAAGTTTTTAAAAAATTACATTGGCAACATTTTGCAAAACATGACAACTTTTGCATTACGACTCCTAAATAAATGTCAAATGGTTCCAAACCCTTGGGAATGGTGGTGAATACATATCTAACTAAAAAATTGCATTTATTAGACTTCAAAACACACAAAGATCAAGAAAGCACATCCTAGTGAACTAAGGACACTTTTGGTTTATAAGATGGCCACAAAGATCCTTGTCCACACAAAAGGATAAAACCAACACAAGACATGAAAATGGATGGTGCCAACACATCCTTATTACATCAACGTATATGTGTACCAATGATATTTACTACAAAGAAAACATATGACATCTATGTGTGCGAATGATTTTCCATGAAGATACTACCTATTTCTTAATGCAAAGTGGAATATCCAAGTCTGAATAGTTTTTTTTTTTTAATGAAAGCTTTTCTTATTATTGTATCTATTTATATTGTATATTTCATTTGATTTTTTTAGATGCCACCCTTACTGCAGAGATATTAATATTTTATTATTTTATTATTTTTTATTATATACAAGATACTGCTAATGCTTGTATGTTTAGATTTGATATAATTTTATAGCCCGAATATTTGCCTGTGAATAAAGTCCATGCCTAACAATATGAATCCAGAAAAAAAATAAGGTGACAATTGCTAGATTGTGGTCTCGATTCAAAAGAAAAGCTGATGGAAAATGTTATTGTCCTTGCAAAAAATGCAAGGGTTTAAAGAATCAAAGAATTCTAATACAACAGCTCAAAGACATTGTAGGATACATGATCACATTGAAGGGGGAAAGGATTTTTGTCCTTTGGTGAATGTGGATTTCAAACTGGTGGAACATGGAGGTGTGAATATCAAACTGGAAGTTAATGCTCCCATAGAAGAAGATGATCCTGAGGCAGAAGAACATAATTAAAGATGTTGGTATTAGTGCAACTAATAATGTGCCAGAGAACAGGATTAAAGATGATGTTACTGGTGCAATTGATGAAGATGATGAAGATGATGATAGTTGCACATCTAATTATGATGATGAAGAGAACCTTGATATACCTATAATTGAAAAGGCATATGATCCCCTATACAAAGGCTCCCAAACAACACTTATCTCCACTGTATCATTGATGATAAACTTCAAGGTTATGAATGGTATATCCAATGTAGCAATCTCACGTATGCTAAGGTATAGTGTCATTTGTCTCATCTTCTATGTTAATGTACTGTTAATGTTCTTTATATTAACATTTTTTTCCATAGGTTTATAAGTGAGTGTTTGTTACCACCATCAAATATTCTACCTCGCTCTTATCAAGAATTATCGGCCATTATGAAAGATATTGGAATGGAGTATCAAACAATACATGCATGTCCCAATGATCATATTATATATCATAAACAACATGAATTTGCTACACAATTCCCTGATTGTCACATTAGTAGATATTGATCAAATCAAATAACCAAAAAGGAGCCTTGCAAGGTTTTTTGATACATTTTCATTATTCCATGTCTGCAAGGATTATTGAGCTACACTAGCTTGACACAATTTATGAATTACCATGCATACAATAAAAGTAGAGATGACATTATGTGAATGCATGCAGATGGTTCTGCATTTAAGGACATAGAATATAGGTGGTCAATATTTAAAGAAGAACCTCATAATCTGAAGCTTTCATTGGCTGCAGACGGTGTCAATCCATTTGGAGAGATGAGATCTGTATACTCGGTCTAGCATGTTTTTGTTATTAACAATAACATTCCTCCTTGGATGTCTGTAAAGAGGGAGCACATAATGTTGGCAATGATTGTACTAGGTATTTTTCCATTTAATAGTCATATAAATTAATTTATAAATATAGTATCAAAATGGCCATAATAATTATATTTTGTTTATGTTCATTCAATTAGGTAAGTACCAAGTGAAAAATATGAATGTATATATTGAGCCCTTGATTGATGAGTTGTTGGAGTTATGGAATGGGGTCACTATGTACGACATCTCTAGACCAATTGATGAAAGACAATTTCAATTTTGTGTAATGCTTGTATGGACAAAACATGATGCACCTGGACTAACATATTTTTGTGGTATGTAAAACTGTTAACACATATTTTTGGTATGTAATAGTGCTAACACATTTTCGTTGTATGTTTAAGTTGTGTGTGATAATTGTAAATATGAATCTTCTAGTAACATGTCATCCAATTATACACAATCTTGTAGGTCTTCAGACAAAGAGAAAATTTTCATGTCCAATTTATGGTTTAAAGATGAAATCTCGTCATTCAAAAAGTTAAGGAAAGTAGGTGTTCAATGAGCATAAACACTTTCTCTACAAAAATGAAAAGTATCAAATTGCTGAAAAAACATATTTTCAATGGAAAAGAAGATACAACATCAAAGCCACAAAGAATGACACCTCACATGTGGAAGTTTAAATATAATAGAATGAATCATCGAGGTATTGTCATTCCATCTTATGCAAGTTTTTGTATGAAATTAAAATTTGGATATTGTCTTTTGTTTAGTAATGATTTAATTGATGTTCATGAAGGTTGTCAAGGCATTGATGAGCAACTTCCAAAAGGACTTAAAATATATCCTAGACAATTTAGTTTGTACTCCAAGCACCTTCCAATCGTGCATTTGTTTGATGCTAGGCATATTGGAAAGAATGTAATAGAGACACTATGGAAAATATTGGATGAGCGGTGTGACAAAGAAAAATTGGTCAAAATTTGTAATTACATTGATGAATCCAATCATGCATTGAAGTTTTTCCTTGAATCAAATAGCAATGGAAATTGGATTAATATGAGTGGCATTCCTTGGTTATTAACGCAGCAGCAAATTGATGCCATAAAAAAAACTAAATTTCCCACACGATTTGCTGCAAACATAAGCAATCTCATATTAAAGAAAGGTTATTTTGGGTTAGGGTTGAAAACACATGATTGGCAAACCTTCGTCAAGGTAAGTCATGTTCTTCTCTATTTACAATAACATGTACTTTTGATTGTTTTATTTTATAATATATTGAAAATATCATTTTTTTATTATTGCAGTACGTTCTACCTCTACCACGCCCACACAACTTCCACAACATGAGTGTCAAACACGTTATATATGATCTTGAGAAATACATGAGGTTAGAAGTATTATTTGTTAGATTTGTTGCATAGATATTATTTTTCTGTCTTGCTCTTCTTTTCCTATAATTTATTGTATAATTTTTTGCAAAGTCTAGTTAATATGTTTTTTGCATGATGAATATCTTCTCGGTGGTTGTCATCTAAAGAAATTGATTAAAAAAAAGACATAAAACATTGGAAGAGAAAAATTCCCCAGCTTTTGGGTGAGATGCAAAAGTGTCTACCTTCAACTTTTTTCAATGCACAAGAACGCTACCTCATACATCTAGTTGAGGAGATTGAATTGTGTGGACTTATACCAACTAGGTCAATGTGGATGGTTGAGAGATACGTGAAATTTTTGAAGGGCTTGGTTCGACAAAGAGCACATCCTGAGGGTTCCATGGTCAAGGGATATATGGTATACTAGATCGCAGTGTACATTAGTGAATATCTTCCCAAGTTTGCATCAAAGATTCATGTAGATCACATTTGGGATCCCAACTCCATTAACATATTCGAAGGGGATTACTTGATGGGGAAAGGTAGATTGAGGAAAGTAGAGGTACTTATAAGATGTTATTGTAGTTAATTAATTCTTATCCATCATCAATATAAGTTGTTTCGAACTAGTCTATTTATTTTATGCAGTTACTAATGAGTGGTATGCACTTCATTTGTATATTGCAAACAAATTTGATTGGATGATGGTATGAATTGAACAATCTCAACAAAATGGTCACTCATTAACATGGGAAGGTGTTTATTTATTGGTTAAAGAAGCTCACCGTAATGGAGATCCCAATGTTACACCAATGGTAATTCATCTAGCAAATGCTTTAAGAGTTAGAAAGTTATGTAAGTGTTAATCTATCAGGGTCCATTTGTTTAATATCAACTCATAGATGGATGCATAATTTTGACATGTTTGCAAAATAATAGATCAAGCACCACAAAGCTATGTATTACAATGAACGCAAATTTTGCATTAAAAAGGTGGATGACACTAAGAGAACTTGTGATTCTAGGGTAAGTGCAATCTTTCTGGTCACCAATATTTTTTCTAGAAATGACATGCATCCTCAACAATATGAAAACATATACTATCGCATTTTGGATGATATAGTTGAGTGTGATTTTAATTCCTTCAAACTAGTTATATTCATTGTCAAATAACTCACTGAGTTGTTCCACCTGATAAGGGTACCAATATAGCTCCTATAGTTATGTGATTTCAATTTTCAATCATCAGAAATGATATTATTTTCTTCACAATTATTATTGACAGATTTATATTACTATTGTCATGTTTTTGCAATCTATATTTGAAAAAGACAATACATTGTGTGTGTGTGTGTGTGATTTTTTCTAGATAATGATAATGTGCATATGCCTCCTTCTACAAGGTCAGCCAACACTCCAAGATCACCACTGTAGGATCAACAACAAGGAGCATGCAAACATCCACACTTGTTGCAACTAGAGCTGGTAAATCCTTGTTTTGCTACATTTTGTTATGTGTTAAATATGATTTGATTTGTACTGTCTTATTCATTTGATCATAGTATGACATTGATTAACTTTGTGTAGGGACAAGTACACCTTCTCATGATGATATAATAGATATCACTACTGGTGATAATTTACTAGCCTTTCCTAGAGCAGCCCGCATTACTTCTACTGGATCATTGGAGGCATCATCGTTGATGACCGAGAAAGATATGATTCCATTGAAATTGCCTAAGCTTTCGAGTACTTTAAAATTGTAATTATTTAGAGTGCAATTGTAGTTTACTTATTCATGACTCATTTTCAATAGACGATTTTGCAGGAAACAATCATTTTTATGGAACTTTTTTATGATTTAACATTGAAGATATTTGGGCCTACATTATGTAAAAGGTATGTAGCTTGATATAATTGGTTGCTACATTTTTTCGTTCATCTATTTTTTGTAATATGTTCAAGGTACATAGCTTGAACTAATTTTTTTATCTAACAATTTTGTTTTTTGTTAAAATGTGGAATGAGCAAGGCCCTTAATCAAAAGATCAGATCATAAAAACTATGGAGGAACTCTTTGGTCAAAATATTTTGAACAGAGTCCAAATTCTTAAAAAAGATTGCAAACATCTAAAGACTATGATAGACCAATACAAAAGGGCTCTAAAGCTCAACCCAAAGTACGAGTGTCCTCCTATGGTTTTAGAGCTAGAGTGGAATAAAATCATTGAAGATGCAAAAGAGATAAGACTAAGAGATAAATGAATTAACCCACCACCCGACAAAAATAGGTATGTGGTGGTATTATTTTAATTATGCATAAATTAGTGATCTTTATATTTATATAATCTAACATATTTCTAACACATTTCAAAGTTTGCATGTATAGGTTGCAGGACACATCAAAGGCTACACAAGCTAGGAAAGAGAAGATTGGTCAACACTATACACTCAAAATGTGTTACACTCTAAACCCTTCTATTCAACTGATTCCATGAGATCAGAATGCTTGGTAGCTAGCTTAGAGCTTTCTATCCATGGAGTGCAAGAAGTGTGTTTTAGCATATAATGGGCTCTCAATTAAGCCTCAAGAACACATTTCTTACTAGTAAACCATGCAATGGGAGGTTCTTCGAGACAAGAGCAAGAATGCAAGTTTCTATAATGAGTTCCTCAATTATGCAATGTAAGTATGGATTAAACTAGTTTGAAATAAAAAATACAACTATATTGAACAAGATGAGAGTATTACAAAACCAACTATGTAAGCTATGTGATCTAGATTATTGCAAGAAATGGAAGTTATGTTATATGAAACTACATTAAAAATGTCATGGATGATAGAAAGTAGATAAGAAGTAGAAGTTCTCCACAAAGCTCTCAAGGATTCAAACGAGAAACCTGCAACATAACCATACTCAAGAGTGTGGATCCTTTGACAAGGGGAGAGCTCTTTCTTTTAAAGATGTATCGACGATGGAGATTGAGTTCAAATGATGAATGATCAAGGGTGAAGTTTGAAAATAGGAGTGATCCACGTGCACAAACAATTCAACCAATAAACAAAGAGTTGATATTACATGTGAGACAAAAAGAGCCTTTTAAAAAAATTTTGAAATAGGAATAATGTTTTATGTCTGCACATTTAGTGGGTTAGAAGAATGGGGCCTTTTCTTTAATTAAAAGGGGACATGCTCTTTTAATCAAATAATGAACTTAGGATAGCATAGTCAAACTATAGGTTATAATCAAATTAATTAATTTTTAGCAATTTGGTCTAAGCAAATGATTAACTAATTCAGCCAAAATGTTGAGAAGGGTGCTAATAGTCTAGGTGACTATTTTTAGGTGATTAAATTTGCCCCTCTTTGACTTATGTGTGATCGATCTAGGAACACATGATGTCAAAGAATACAAAAGCTAAGTAGGCAACAATAGATAGAGATCTCTGATTCTGAAGAACGAAATGCAAAAAGAGATAGCAGATCCTGAATGTACAACATGATAGTAGTAGTATTGAACACTAGGAAATAGGTGATGTTAGAACTCAAGAAGAATACTAACACCAAGAAAAGTAGATAGACTGAGAGCAAATGAAAAGATCAAACATATATGCTCCTAAGAAATAGATAGTTGTAGTAAGCGATGATAGAGTATTTTTGCCCCCTTAGGGTCAAAATCAAAATGAGGTAAAGGGTATGCAAAAATGAGCTACATATGAGTAAATCGGGATATAGAAAAGTTCATGATGAATATATATATATATATTAGGACCAAAGAGTGACCATAAGGAAATGACAGAATGCCCCAGTTTGACCATAATTGATCACGAAGGATAAAGTATGAAAATTAGGTCAAATCAAGTAGAATGATAATTTAGAAGTGAAAGATGTGAAGTGAAGTAGATATGAAGTGTAGAAATGATGAAGACATGGAGAAATGAAGATGCCCCGATGAAGATTCGAAGATTAGACCTCCAAAGCTAACTGCATAGAAGAAGGTAGAATTTTGAAATGCAATTTTAACTATCAAGCTGAAATTAGATTTAGATTTTGATCCCAAAAATGGATCTAGGATGTTGAAATTAGCTAGGGGTACAATTTTTGCAGAATTCCAAGGAGTTTGAAAAATGGGTCAAAATGAGGTTGCAAGGCTATATAAGAGGTATGAGTGTCATTTTCAAGTCATTTTATCTTTTGTGAATTTGAGAGCTTTAGAGTGCTTTGGAGAAAGAAAAATGGAGTTAGAAAACATTCTGACCCATCGACACCATTTCAAGTGCAGCCAGCCAACTACGAGGTGGTGGTAAGTCATCCACTTTTTCTCATTTTTTTTTGTACTTGTGACATTTTTTTGCACATTTTTGGGGTTAAACATAGAATATTGCATGATATTTTAAAAAGTATCTCACAACTAATTTAAGAAATATCACGCGATATTTCACACAAAAAAATGTATCACACAGTTTGGAAAACTCTATCATAGGGCCATACCCAAATGTCGCTCGGGCTGATGTGAAATATCACTTGGGCAAAAAAGTATCACCTAGTACTATAAATAGTATTATACGATAATTATACACAAAAGGTGTCACCTGTCTATATAAAGAAGTATTGCACAATGTGTGTTTTGAGCATTTTGAGTTGTATTTTGTGTGTTTGATCATTTCTCAATGCTACTAAGGTTTGCTTGACCTTATTTTGTAGATTATGTTTCTAAAAATTCACATTAGGGCCCCCAAAATGGTGGGGTTACATGTTTTAGGGTGTCTTACTAATGACGAGAAGGCCTCCATATTGAGTATGGGGTTAAAGTGGGTTACATGGATGCCCCATATACAAGCAAACCACAAGTTGTTGATTGCACTAGCCAAGTGATGGAATAGCGAGCACAACACCTTTCACCTGCCTACTAGAGAGGTGACCATCACATTGGAGGATGTGTATCACATCCTTTAAGTATCCTGTTATGGTGATCTGATGAGTTTATGTTTGATTTCTCTTTTGTGTTTTAAGTTTTTGATATCCATGTGAGGCATACTGATGTGAGGTTGTTAATCTTAAATTGGTTTTGACATATGAGTGAAAATATACTTAAGTTATTTACTTAGTTCATGCCAAACAAGTGATACATGTTGAGCATAAGTTGTTAGATAGTATATGTCGAGCGACAAACATTTAGTGTGAGTTGAGTAACTAGTAAGTGTCGAGTAGATGGTATGTGCTAAGCTATTGAGATGTCGAATGATTAGTGGATGTCGAGTTACAACATTTAAGTTGTAGTTGATGCTAAGCATCAGGGACTTCAAGTGCCAAGTTATGCAGTTTTGATATAGATGTTTGTAATGGCACAAACTTCTATGTAAACCATTTTTGGGCCGACTTAAGGATTGTTTTACGATCTTTGATGATAAGGATGAATCTTAATTGTGAATCCCTATGCATTATATGCATCCAATCAGAAAAATGGAAGGCTTAAGCGACAATATGGGTGAATCACTGCCATTGATTCATACCTAACCCTAAGTCACCCAGATCTTCTTAAGGAAGAAAAACCCTAAACTTTCTAAGAATGCTTGAGGAAAATTGAAGAGAGTTTGCATGCACAAATAGAGCATTCATGGTGATTAAGGTGTTATGAATTGAGTTACATTGTAGAATTAGTTAAAGGAGAATAGAGGAAAGGAATCAAAGGATAACAAAGATACATCTAATCAAAAAGGATCAAGTATACATCAGTATAGAGATGATCGAACATTAGGCAACAGAGTGCTAACCAAAGGATCATTGTTGAGACAATCTAACAGGTGAATCAGTTAAATCTCTTAACAAAGTAGTCTTTACATGTTGTTGTAGATCCTTTAATAGGCTGCTTACTTCATTATAAGTTAAAGTCCTTTTACCAAGTATACTTTTAGTACTGTGTTTAAATCCTTTAATAGGGTAAGATCTAATAATCTTGTAAGCCTTTAATAGGGCATATCTCATAGGGTAAATCATGTTTCATGGTTAAACATTGTAACCTTCATTAGATACACTTTATTACTGCAATAGTGAAGATTTGTGGGTATCATCCCCACCCCAATTTTACTTTCTCCTTGGAGGGTTTTTGGGTAACCAAATATCTTGTATCATACATGTGTTGAATATTTACTTTCATGCTATGGATTTATATTCTTAATTTGGTATTTTAGTTTATATGCATAGACTGTGAGATAGATGGGTGGTGAATAGTTTTAGAGGTTGAAAGTTTTAAGTGTTGATTCATCCCCCAAAGTTTACTTCCCTATTGTATTTCCAACAATTTGTATTAGAGTTGAGTTCTCTAAATAGAAGAGCTTTGAAACTTTGAGGAAAGATCTTGGAGATGGAAGTCTACATATTGGGAAAGACTATTGAGAACTAGACAATTGAAACACAACTTGCCTTACATCAACTGAATGAAACAAGAAATGATTTGAAGATATCACTAAAGAGAAGGAAGGAAATTGCTATTAAAGAGAATGACACACAGTACCAATAGATTAACACTAATGAATTATTTACAAATGGAAACTCCAATGAATTTGATGCAGCAGTTGTAGATTTGATGGAAAAGAATGGAATCCTAACTGAAGAGGTCAAAAATCTCAAAAGAGAACAAGAAGTCTAATCAATATTACTATGTGAGGTGACCAAGCGGAAAAAGAAAGTTGAAGAGGACAAAGTCATGGTTGAAGATGATAAAAGGGTTTTGACAAATAGACTAGAAGAGAAAACATCAGAGATAACCGAGATTGCTAACACACAACTAGAAACTTTGGGTCAAATGATGATTGTAAATCATGAACTGAATGCAAAGGATATTGAGATCACAACACTAAAGTTGCAGAATGAACAACTGAGAAATGATTTGAAAAGTGAAAAGGAGTTTGCTGATAATTTCAATAAACCTAGTGAAGCCATCAAATACTTTATACAATTGATGAGATCCCCTAGATCCAATAGTGACACTTTTGGATTGAGTTACACTACTACTGAAGAAGGAGAATCATCCAAAAATGACAAAGAAAGAAGTAACAAAGGTAAAAACTCAAAACCTACTTCTCATAATTGTGGTAAGATACATCATATTTCTAATGTTTGTAGGAGTGAGACTGTAAATCAAAATCCTAAGCAGAAGTTCATGGGTCATTGCCATAAATGCAACAAACAAGGACATTAGGCACATGAATGCAGAACCAAGACCACAAACACAAAGATTTGAAGGATACTGTTATAATTGTCAGAAGTATGGACATAGAGCATATGAGTGTAGATCCAAGCCTAAATGGTCATCAAACAAGCAGACAAAGGTAAAGCACAATGACAACTCTTATAATTGGGATTATAATACAAGGTATAGTTGTCACTACTATCAAGAATATGGACATGTTGCTGAAAATTTCATAAGAACACATTTCAGAAGTGACTACTGTAGATGTTTGAGTCAAACTAACTACATGTTTTGGTTGTTTGAAGACTGGTCACATAAGCAAGAATTATCCAAAAAGGTCAAAGGTACCGAGCAATGAGTTCAACAAAGGCAAAGGAAAGGTAGATGTTGAGAATGTCAAAGATGAAAAGAACAAGACATGGAAGAGAAAGGAAGATTGCAGCACATCAAGTGTAAGTGGGATCACTTCACCCAATGGGTCAGGTGATCACACCTCCTCAAATTAAGAAATCAAGAGGTATACAGGACTAGTATCTAAAAGATATATTATACATTAGTTCCAAGGATTTAGTTATGAAAAGATTACATATGCATGAATAAAGATGTAAGGTGTTGTTAAGAATGTAGAAGAAATCTTTAAGTTTTGTTAGTTTTCATGTTACTACCGAGCATGAAAAGTTTCACTATGGTTGCCAAGTGAAATGTTAGTTGAAGTTGAGCTATCAAAGTTGATAAGTGTTGACAGAGCTCATAGTGGTTGTTGAGTGGAAAGGAAACTTCATGGAAGCTGAGTGAGTTGAAATCTTTATTGAAGCCAAGCTTACAACTGTACAAGCACTAAGCATTAATTGCAAGGTTTTAAGGTCTATATGGCCAATTTCTACTTATTTGACATCATTTGAATTGAATGAGAGCATGAAGAGTGGAGGGTGAATTGAAAGAGATCACACTAGTACTTGCAAGATGAATTCAATAGTTGCTCAACATCGCCATAGTAGATTCACAAAGGTATTTATTGTGTGCCGAGCTATGTAGTTTTTTTTGCAAACCCTAGTTTACATTATGGTGTTTAGTTCTTCAATTTCTAAGGTTAAAGAGGGTAAAGAAGTCTTGAATGTGCAATTGATAAGTGATGAGATCAGACAACCGAACTTTAGAGCCATACCTGATATCGCTTATAAGCAAGATCCATCTGGTGCGTTGTCGATGATACCACCTCGAGTTTTGATGAATCAAGATGTAAGATGTTGTTACACATGCAAGGTGGGTAGCATAGGAGACATGGAGATTAGGGAAACCTATGGAAAATTATGTGAAAATGGAGCATTAAGGATGCATTCAAAATTGTAGAGAGGAAAGGGTTGACCCATGCCCTAGATTTCCCAAATGTTTTTAGGACTAAATGGATTAAGATAGTTTTGAGTAGAATTCGTGATAGTTCTATATGGTTGGATAATGGATCAATGAAGATCACCAAGAAAATTGTACATAGAGTAATAGGGTATCAAAAACTTTACCGACCTAAAATAATGAGAAGTGAATCTAAAGAGGTCATCGAGAAGAATATAGGGGTAGTGTGGAACAAATGAGGGATGAAAATTGATACTATTTTAGATCCCCTAATTACATTTGCAGTAAGGATAATATCACATAAATTCTACCAATCAAGCAGGCTCAACAGTGTACCATGTATTGCTGTTGACATGGGCTATAAGATAGTTAAGAAGGATCGTACCTATGACCTTGCCAAGTTGCAAATGCAACAATTGTCAAAAAATTTGGGAGCTATAAGAAAGACCAAAAGTGCACAATGTAAAATTTCTCAATTCTTGTATGTATATTCTTTTATGTATAGAATACATTCCCCACATTTGGTAAAGTCTTCTAGAAAATAAACATATCTATTGTAGTGCAAATAGGTGAGTTTATTGAGCAACTTAGGAATAGCTTTGAGTCAGTTATGACTAGCTATTTTGAGGAATTCAGGCAATCAATGAAGAAGTGACTAAAGATACTAGTTTCACTACTTGAGAAACATTTCAATCATGTTTTCTTTCTAGTTGATATTGACTATACATATGTTCAAGTTGTTGTTCTAAGGGTAAGGTGACTAAAGCCACTAGACTATGAAATCAATGTTGATGAAGCCTTTGCAACAATAACAACTTTACTTGTAGAAGATGTAGATGCTAAGGTTACTACCTTTGGAAACTATGATGTGGCCAAATCAAAGATAACTATGGATTTCAAGACTACCTCAGTCATTAGGAAAAAGAACAAATTTATGAAAAAGTTAAAAGAGAAATTTGGTGAAGGAGCAAATGAAGAAGAAGAAGAGAATATACCAACTCAAGTAGCATTGGCCTTAACTCAAGGTCAAGGAGAAGATCAAGCAGAAGAAGTGGAAATTGAAGAAAGGTATCGAGGGAGAAGAAACCAATGAAGCACCTGAGCAAAAGAAGAGGAAAGCTAAGACACCAGCTGCTAGCAAACCAAGGAAGGTTGCAAAACCTAAGCCTATAGTTTCCTCTACAAGAGCAAGCACAAGGATTACTACAAAGAAGGCTCAAGAAGCAGTCAAGCCAAAAGGGAAGAAGGCTAGACCAGTTAACAATGAAGAGGAACCTAAGAAGAGATCAAGGAGAAAATACATAGCTCCAATTGAATCTAATGAAGACAAGACTAAATCTGATGACAACAACCAATTTCAAGTGGTTAGTCACCGTCCTTCTTCAGATATAGATAATGTATGTGAGAATACAAGGAACAATGTTGATTTATCTGGTCTCTCACATATTAAATTTGATGCACTTGGAAAAGTTGAGATGAACCAAGTATAGGAGTCAATTTATGCCATGATGGAAACATTTAAACAAACTCCATTTGAGATTGTCAACTCTCTACCAAAGGAATTATCTGATAGAACTGAGAAAAAGTGGCAATATAGTCTAAACATAGAAAGACAAATCAGAGATACTACACTTGCAAGTGTGATGTTAGAACTTGATAGGGAAATAATGGCTAAGACGTTGAAGAAGCATACTAAAAAATTTGCACCAAAATACAGGGCATTCAACATATTACAGAACAAGGTTGAGGTTGTTGTACAAAACACCACTTTGATTTGGAAATCACTATATGGTTTGACAACACCCAAGGCAATAATACGTGCAAATATTGAGGTAGATGAGGACAAAGAAGAGCAACAATAGGTAACTGAGATAATCAAAATTGACATTGAGATAGTTACACAAGAGGAAGACACTAAAACAAATGAAGAAACACAGACACAAGCTGAGGAAGAGTAGTAGACAGAACAAAGTGTATGAGATACACTAGTGCCGAGTGTCAGTCCTCCACATGAGGTGAATATAGAATGTGACAATGTAAAGATTAAGGATGTTTCTAATACTGTCACTCAAAAAATCAATCCCCTCATAGAGGATGACTTGAAGAAGATACTAGTAGAATCCACTACCCAGACCAAACTTTGTGACAATCCTGTATTGGTGAGTGTTGATGAAATTGAGAAGGCAAACAAGGTATCTACAAGGGAGGAAGTACAAAAACAAGTTACACCTACAACCCCTCCTCAATTTTTCATGATACAACTACATTACCCCTTGTGGTATATCAAAGGAAGAAGAAAATTACTTATACCATTAGTACATTAGCATAAAGTACACCAGTCTCAGTCACTATAAATGAAAGTGAACATGAAAAGGGTGAGATAGTTGGAGAGTAGAAAGATGAAACAAAGAAGATTGAAGGAACACAAGTTCAAATAGGTCAAGCGGATACTGTTTCACCTATAGCACAAGAGCAAGGTGCATCTATGAATGTAGAGAAGGAAAAAGATAAAATTGAAAAGCTAAGTATGACTACCAAACTTGAGGAGCAATTAGCAATACAAACATTGGTAACTTTACCAAAAATTGCTACTCCTCCTAGTCATGCTCCTCATAGGCCGAGTATAGAAGCTATACCCCTATAATCATCATGATCAAGTCCAAGCACATCCAAGGTAGATGAAGTTACATCATTTTTTAATGTGAACTTGGATGAAGTGATTGAGTTGCCCAAGTTTGATTATGCAACTATCACTATTAAGTAGATGAGCATACTATAGGATGCTCTAACAAAGAAGAAGAATCAATAATTGTTTAGACAGGAGCATAGGTAGAAGCAAGCCTTGATAGATATCAACGAAATTTTTATTGATGCATTTAGTCTACCAAATCTAGAGGAAAAAAGCCAATAATTGAACAATTAACCAACTTAGTGGATAAGCCAAATGACACAAACCTAGATTCCAATATAAAATTACTCGAATGGTCTGAGAGAAAGTTCCAACATAAGGTTGATGAAAAGATATCAAGTGATATTGCACTATAATAGGTTGAGTTAGCAACCAAAATATATAGTGTAAATAAGGTACTAGAGAACATCTTCTCTTTGTACACCAAATTGTGTAATCTCACACTCTTCACACAAGAAATAAGGAGTCATATTTTAAGTTTGGAGAGTCATATATAGTCATCTAGTATAACTCTACCAAAATTTCTAGCACATAGTGAGAAGCATTTTAGAAATCTCCTCAACTCCCAAATTCAGCAATGTTACACATAGATGAAGCAAACATCAAGGCTAAACTGACAAGCACCTAGTTCATTCTAACTCCACATATGGAGATATACACAAGGAATTAGCCTTTGCTAAAACACTCATGAAGAATGATCCACATCTTTCTACTCATGAAGGCTTAGACCACCTTGCTACCAAGATGGCCATTGAGATCAAATCATTGGAGGTAGCTTGTGATAACTGGGATGCAACATGAAAATCATGCTTGAGGTCCACAAATCATTTTTGGACAAACACACTCAAAGTGTATAACCCTTTGACATTAGTGTCAAAATGGGGGAGAAATAAGGTATGGGAGAAATAAGAGGTATGGGGGAGATAATATTTTTGAGGGAGATGACAAAAATAGAGTACATAGAAATCTACTCAGCAGGAGGATACAAAACAACGATACACAACAACACAATCAACTTAGGGGGAGTTATTGAATTTTGAGGTATGACTGATGAGTCATAAGCTTTTGCAACATTTTGATGTTTTGAAATTTTGTATGTATATGGATATTATCCAAAGTTATGCTTGAAAGGCTAAAGGTTATTTATACATGATCTAGTATTTTTCCACTCATGTCAAAGGGGGAGATTGCTAATCTCATATTGGTTTTGACATATGAGTGACAATATACTTAAGTTATTTACTTAGTTCATGCCGAACAAGTAATACATGTCATGCATAAGTTGTCAGATAGTATATGCTGAGTGACAGATATATAGTGTGAGTTGAGTAACTAGTAAGTGTTGAGTCACTCAAGTGCTGAGCAGATGGTATGTGCCTAGCTATTCAGATGTTGAGTGATCATTGGATGCCAAGTTACAACATTGATATAGTAGTTGATGTCGAGCATTAGGAACTTCAAGTGTCGAATTACACAGTATTGACATAGATGTTTTTAATGGCACAAACTTTAATGTAAACCATTTTTGGGCTAACTTAAGGATTTTTTACGATCTTTGATGATAAGGACAAATCTTAATTGTGAATCCCTATGCATTACATGCATCCAATTAGAAAAAGGGAAGGTTTAAGTAGCAATATGGGTGAATCACTACCGTTGATTCATACCTAACCCTAAGTCACCTAGGTCTTCTTAAGGAAGACAAACCCTAAACTTTCTAAGAATGCTTAAGGAAAATTGAAGAGAGTTTGCATGTGCAAATAGAGTATTCATGGTGATTAAGGTGTTATGAATTGAGTTACATTATAGAATCAATTAAAGGAGAACATATGAAAGGAATCAAAGGACAATAGAGATACATGTGATCAGAAAGGATTAAGTAGACATCAGTATAGGGATGATCTGATATCAAGCAACATAGTGCTAACTGAAGGATCATTGCTGAGACATTCTAACAGGTGAATCAGTTAAATCTCTTAACAAAGTAGTCTTTATAGGCTATTGTAAATCCTTTAATAGGGTGCTTACTTCATTGTAAGTTAAAGTTTACTAGGCACAGTTTTAACAGGGTGTTTAAATCCTTTAATAGGGTAAGATCTAACAATCTTGTAATCCTTTAACAGGGAAATCTTTCACAGGGTAGATCATGTTTCATGGTCAAACATTGTAACCTTCATTGGATACACTTTATTACTACAGTAGTGAAGATTTGTGGGTGTCTTCCCAACCCTAGTCTTACCTTCTCCTTGGAGGGTTTCTGTGTAACCAAATATCTTGTGTCATACACTTGTTGAATATTTTACTTTCATGCCATGGATGTATATGCTTAATTTGGTATTTTAGTTTATATGCATAGATTGTGAGATGGATGTGTGGTGAATAGTTTTAGAGGTTGAACATTTTAAGTGCTGATTCACCCCCCTAGAGTTTACTTCCTTATTTTATTTCTAATAGAGGTTGTTTATTATGATCATATCCCGATAGAGGGGAGAGTCATTGTGCAACAGATGTTTCAGGATGCTACCATCCTAGACTATCATTTGAGTTGGAAGTGACTCATTTTTTAGTACAATGATGAGTACCAATTATAGTGTCTGTTATGTTTGTTGGTTGCCCAATCTCTTCTTATTGATAGGAGTCAGAAGGGCTTCTTGCTGGGATGGGGCAAATTAGTGGCAAATCCAATTGGGTGGCCCCAGAAGATGGTATGGGGACTAGCCATCTTAATAGCTATGTATTTGAGCTACATGAAGTAGTATATCGTAGCAGATAGTCTTGGGCATGTGGAGCAGTGTTGGCTCAAATATGGGCATGGGAGCACATTGTCATGATTTGACCATAGGTGTATCTGTGAGAGTGCAACCAACCTTTCATATTTAGATACATAAGGTTTGTACCCCAGATCCATAGTGGGTATGTGACCTACTATCAATGGCTCCTAGATGATCTTACATCTTTTGTGTGGTGGCCATACTGAAGTGTCATAGATGGTCTGACTCGTAGGAGTTAGAGTACATGCGCTACAATTGACCACTGGTCTGTAGACATGTAGACATTATTGAGTGCTTTATAATTAGTCGAGTGTGGTGGTAATGGGTGTTAAAAATGTACACTTAAAAGGTATCACACTCTAAACCCTTCTATTCAAGTGATTCCATGAGATTGGAATGCTTGGATGTCATCTTAGAGCTCCCTATCCATGGAGTACAAAAGTGTGTTTTAGCATATAATGGGCTCTCAGGTGAGCCTTAGGAACACATTCCTTGCTAGTAAACCATGCAATGGGAGGTTCTTTGAGACAAGAGAAAGAATGTAATTTTTTACAATGAGTTCCTCAAATATGCAACGCAAATATGGATTAAGCTAGTATGAAATGCAAAATGTAGCTATATTGAACAAGATGTGAGTGTTACAAATCTAACTATTTAAGTTATGTGATCTAGATTATTGCAAGAAATAGAAGCTATGCTATGTGGATCTACACTAAAAATGCCATGGATGATAGAAAGTAGATAAGAAGTAGAAGTTCTCCACAAAGCTGTCAAGGATTTGAATGAGAAAGCTGCAACATAACCATACTCAAGAGTGTGGATCCTTTGATAAGAGGAGAGCTCTTTCTTTTAAAGATGTACTGAGGATGGAGATCGATATCAAATGATGAATGATCAAGGGTGGAGTTTGAAAATGGGAGTGATCCATGTGCACAAACAAGTCAACCAGTAAACAAAGAGTTGACTTTATGTGTGAGACAAAAAGAGCCTTTTCTTTTAATTATAAAATAGGAATAACGTTTATTGTGTGCACATTGAGTGGGTTAGAAGAATGTGGTCTTTTATTTAATTAGAAGGGAACATGTTCTTTTGATCAAATAATGAACTTTGGATAACATAGTCAAACTATAGGTTATAATCAAATTAATTGATTTTTAGCAGTTTGGTCTAGGTAAATGATTAATTAATTTAGCCAAAATGCTAACAAGGGGCCTAATAGTCTAGGTGAATATTTTTAGGTGATTACAAACACCATCTTGGCTCTAGTGGAAAAATGAAAAATTCACTCATGCCTTGTAAGTAGCAATAAATGAAATTCCATATCAATTTTTAAATATAAAATTACAAATAAGAAATACATTCAATATTGATGATATTAGGCAAAAAAATGGGGCATTGAATTTAATTTAGTGCCCATAGAAGAGGACAAACAAATTGGCTTCAAGCAAAGCTATAAAGCAGTGGTTGCTTGCCATTGCATAGATTCTAGTGGCCAAAGAGATGTAGAATATTTTGGTGCACTAGTTCACACATAGGTAAAATAGGCCTAATGAATAATAACAAAAATTGAGAACTTCATGAGAAATAATCTATTTGATGTTGATTTCGAACAATAATAACAATGCACATGACATTTCACTACAACCTTCTACTCCTGACACAAATCCTACTCATGATGATGAAGGCACAAATCCTACACATGATGAAGGCCTTGATGTGCATCACAATGATATAGGTACATATTCAATTTCTATTAAAAATTAACTATGTAATTATCAATAAAATTTAACATCTTAAATTGCAATTGGTGTAACCTTTATGTGATAATTTTTGAGTATGCAAAGCGTGATGTTTGTTGAGCATGTTGAGGTTGGGGCTGAACAAAATGTGATAGTAGATGATGTGGCACTATCATCTAAAGAAAAATCCCTGTTATGTTCTATAGGTTGATGAAATGCTTATAACATTTTAAAAAAATGTTTAGAATTAAACCTATTTATTTCTTATTATAGGGGCACATCAACGTTGTCCTTGAAAAAAGAAGAGGAAGTCTCATGTCATAAAATCAGAACCACAGGAAAATGTCGAAGATAGTCACAATGTGCCTATTAGCCTTTATCTTCAACAAAAGAAAAAATAAAAGAAGAAATGAATGTTAAAACCCTTGTTTGATGATGAATGTGTTGATGATTTTTTTTATGAATGTTGCCTATTAATGAATTTTATGTCATGTTATTGATGTGATTATAATAATTGATGTGTTCATGAATTATTGATGAATGTTTATACATATTAATGAATTGCATGTTGTGTTAATGAATGTTATGTGAATATAATTATCAATGTATTCATGAATTATTGATGAATGTTTATATGTATTAATTAATTATATGTCGTGTTAATGAATGTTATGTGATTTTAATGATTCAATGATATACTTCTCAAATGAATCAATGAAATATTTACTTAGTTATTAATGTGGAATTTAGAGTGATTATAGAGGGGGAGAGGCCAAATGAGCTTCCAATTTTATGTGGTTGGCCTTGTTAAATAGAGAATATGAAAGGATTCTGAAAACCAAGTGAAGCTCAAACTAAACCTATCAAAAGTAAACAACAATATATGGTCCCATCAATTCTTCCCAAATGCCTTACCAACTTGACACTTGAACAAACCTTCACTAAATCATCACAACACCTTCTAAATAGGATTAGATGGATCAAACTCATTTGCTAATTACAAAGGCTTTAAGAACAAACTCCCAATGGAAGCTTCACCATTTCCATCACAATATGATTTGAAAGTCATAGTGTGACTGTGGCATAACAATGACACAAGAAAGGATCCAAACCTTCCCAATGCACACTTGAAACCAAATAAATAACCTCAATGAACCTCAAGGTAAATCACAGTATTTTGTTCCCAACAATACATATATGACCTTCAATGAATCAATATATTACTATGATTGTCACTATCATGGTCAAGATAGTATGATAATGTCTTTTCTACACAAGGACTCAAAACAACTTAAAAGCCATTTCCATCTAATGTGAGGGTTCATCTCATTAAACTTCATGGAATAATTGGAGACTATCATTTCTTCCATGTTGATGTAGATGTGTCTAATTTACTCCTTCGGTCATCACAAAACTCCACCTAACACACTTTTCTCAACTTTATAAGAATAGTCAATCTCACCACCTAAAGATAATATTCTATTGTGATATTGAATACATGCAAAGGCATTTTAGGGGGAAGATGGATTGGGAAGATTCCTCCTTAGCATTATGAACACTCCATCTTGCTCACTGCCCTTCATCTGGTAAGATATCTTCATTTTCATCATCTCAATTGCATACATCTGTAAAATTACCAAGTATGCCACCCAAATACATTCTTCTATCTTGGCAACAACAACATATCCAATCTCCATTCTTGGAGCATAAACAACCTCCATGATCTTCTCATGACCCATCACCAACACCATTGCACCCTTTTTACTCAGATCATTTCTTCTACGAAATTATCACTTACCTCATGCCATTCCTTTTGGCATTGTAAGTCTTCATTCACCATCATGGTCATATCATTAGCCTCCATACCCTTCTTCTTACAAAAAGGACTCACTATTATCCCAAACACCACTAACTCATCATAATCAAGCTTCGTAGGACTTGCTTCTTTGTTGTCCTCACTAGCACCTTTGTCTTCCACATCTGCTTTAACAAATTGAACCTCTTTAGGACTAGGTTCTTCATCTTCTTCACCATCCACCACTACTTAAACATCTTGAACCATCTCATTTTCAAGTTGTTCTTCCTTTTGCTGCTTCAACCCCATCTTCCTCTCCATGGCACCAAGCCTCATTATCTATCTCTTTCTTGGTTGTATAGCTCTACCTCCTTTCCTCACATAAGTTTTTTCTCTTCTTGTCTTGCTCTCTTTTCTTCTTTCTGTTACTTAATGATCCCTTCAATGCTTTGTATGCTTCAAGCATATTTCTTTTTGATTTTATCAAACCCATCTTTGTCTTTCCTAGACTTCTTCTTAACCTTCACCAACTTGCAAGGATCTAATCCCTTGCTATGATACCACCATGATGCAAATCATAGTGGTTCAACAAATATGTCCCGTGTACAAGGACATATTCTTTAATTATTCTAATGAGATACAACTTCTCACATCAAACATATCTTCTTAAACCACTAAAATTATTGAACCGACACCAAGTCCCTTAACTAATCATCCAATCACTTAATGACTCTATTAAGACCTACTAATGGTTACAACCTATCAAAAACAACTTTTTCCAACCACCATGCTCCACATATTGGTTTTCCATCAATCTCTAATCACACCTAAGTACCGGTCACATAACAATTTATTGATTGTCATCCCTTTCTTCTTATCACAACTCCATCCTTCAAATGTGTCCTAATTCCACAAACTAGGACTCCAAAGCCCTTGACAATTGTTTCTCTACAAACAAATATCATTCAAGGGAATTCACTGTGCTTTCATCCACAAAGAAATATGATTTAGGTACTAACAAATCAACCATGAAAGAACCATTTTAAAGCATTGTTATATCAATCAAAACATATAAATATGCATAAAATTTCCCTTAATTGATGCTCAAAACTCATTCAACCATTACACTTATCATTAGGCTTTGACATCTTTTATAGACCAATACAATCTACTATAACCAACCTCCACCTTTGTAACTACCCTATAAACATGATAGACTGATTTTGTTTCTTAATCCCTTATTTTGTGAATTTGACAACACCATTTTTGCAACTTTAACATGTATTTATTATTCTATTACATCAAAGAGCCTCTTATTACCCCTTTAGACTCAAACATCAACTAAACTCTAAAACTATCCTTGAACCCATCTATTAGCCCTTTTAGGCCTATTTTCCCATATTGGTAACCTTGAACATTTCGATACATTTTTGTATTCAAACTTCATTCAAATGGCTCTAATGACCATGGTTACTTTGGATCGCTTTTGTAAAATGTCAGGGATTGATCAGTCTCCCCATAAAAATGTTGAAAGTACCATCATTACACATAATCCTGTCTTTAATTGATATATCGAAGAATGTGTGGTGAGTTGTGTGTTTCTTCTCAGACCCAATTGCATTTTTAAGGAGATTGCATTTAGATGTTGACAATGTTGTAAAGCAACTTTGAAAACTTTTTGCATTTTGCAATGAATTACATGGTCCAAACCATTTCAAAACTCATACAATAGGTGCAATATGACTTGAAAATGTTCCCAACACCTAAGAACAACAAATTCTACCCTTACCCCCTTGACTAGTTTGACCATGATGGCTTATATATGCAACTCAGGCCAATGTTTTTACAATTTGGGTCATTATTACATATCACTTGTTCCATAAATTTGTATTTTGGATTAATTTGTTTCATCTGTCTTGGTTTCAGGTAATGCAGAAGGAGGCCCTAGTTCAATATGCAATCTTAATTGATATGCATAGGACATCAGGTGGAGCTAAAAAATGCAACATGTTTGCATTTTTTATACACGTCATTAATGTATACATGTTTCATTTTTTCAACTCCGCTTGTTGTCTATGCATATAGAACACTGCTGTTGCATGCACATTCTTGATTCAGAGTGGTTGAATCTTATTTTGGATGGGAGGGAGAGAAACCAAAGACATATGGATGCTTAAGTGGCTACAGACAATGATTCTTCACTATTTACATTCTATCATTGAATTCCTTTTTGACTATTGCTACATTCTATATTTTGATGTTAATAAAATTAATGTTTTGTTTACTTTGTTGAAATGTGTCATACCTTTATTCACTAAAATTGATCTCTGCTAATTGCAACCATATTGGTAACATGTTGATCTTAGTCTTCTTAAAGTTGTTGTTATAACACTAATTGATCATGATTTTGTTGTATTTGGTTGCAGGGTACCGAGCACTAGAATTGATAAATTTAAGCTAGAGTGCCCAAGTTTGACAATATTAATACTTGAGGTATGTTACTGCACTAACAATCCCTTTTTTAATTTATGATTTGGTTAAAATACTAGTGGTTTTAATTTCCTTGTTAAAAGCATTTTAGTTATAGCTTATTTTTGTATCATGTCATTATTATCTCTCACAGACATAATTGTCATTATTGTAGATGGGGATGCTCCAACTTTGAAGTCTCCAACACGATTGGATTGCTTTTGTAAAATGACAAGGATTGATCACTCTCCCCATAAAAATGTTGAAAGCACCATCATTGCATGTAATCCTTGTTAGAATATATAGTCCACTAATATAATTCGGGAGGGGAGGGGGGTGAATTAGTTATCCAACTACTATCACAATCATTATCTTTAAACAATCGTAACCATATGAGTAATATTAATTGAAACCACAACAAGATACTCATACACAATTAACACCAAATATGTTAATTAGGGAAACCCTTAATCATAGGGAAAACCCTAGTGGGGATGGTACCCACAAGATGATGTACTAATATAAATATTCCTTTTTAGAGGATAGACCATGTTAGGAGCCTGTTATAACATTTAGTACATATGAGTCCTTGTTAGGAGCTTTTGAATCTTTGTTAGGAGATTCTTACTGTGTTAGGAGTTGTGCCAACCCTATTAGGAGTTGTGCTAGGAGTTGTGGAAGATAGCCAGACCCACTGCCTAAACAACTTCAAGGTTAAGATCAAAGAACCCACTATCCAAATGATCTTTATATTATTCCTTGTAGAATAATAGAACTGAAATGTACTTCCTTCCTCTATCTCAGTCTTGTCAACTAGATTTCTTCTCCTTAAGATCTTGCAGTTCCAAATCTCATATTGCACATCTAATGATCCCTTGGATCGCTTACACACATTCAGTAAGCATTCTACTCCTTTTTGCACTACACACTAATACTTCACATTCCACTTGATCCTCTAAATCCAAGTTCCTTTTATAAACAAGGAAAACAACTTTCCTTTCTACCTTATCTTCATAATAATTCCTTGAGTTGGCCTTGAGGTTTTCCCAATTAATTGAAATAAGATAATTAATTAATTCACAATTACAATAGTATTGTCGACTCATAGTCTATACAAAGCTTCACATGTGTGAAACCACATCTTGAGCACACACTAACATCATCACATGACTATATTATATCTCTAGCTGAGTATACATCACCTCATTATATCTTGGCTAAAAGATATAATGCAAACATAAGAAACTATCAAACAGATGATTTGTTTCTGCACTGCTTCCAGTAAATCAAGTGTAACTTTCATTGAATCAAACTTAGTCCTTTTAACCATGTCATTAGGAGAACCTTAGGAACATGTCCTCCATTGCACATCATCTAAAACATCATCAACTTCTGTGGATACTAAGATTATTGATTGTTATTCTTCCAGTCTTAACATAATTACTGCTATGTTGACATCAATGATAGATACAATCATGAATGCAACATATCAATACTCTATAATGCTTATGATACTCCCCCAATGTAGTATCATTAGCATTCATAATATCCCCCTTTGACATTGATGGCAACATAAATGAAAAACATCTAAGTTCCAAGAATACCAAACTGTACTTTGTTGTTGTTTTCTCAAATCCTCTTCATCAATCTGAAATATGAAATCCTTTGGAATATTGTATTGTTCTTCTTCTTCTTTTAGGATCGGCAATAGTTGTTTACAGTAAACAACTTACAATACTTTTTGGCTACATCTCCGCACTTACACTTCTAACTGTGCACTTACATTTCCTTCTGCACACTTACATGAATCTTTCTAAATATGCCTAAAGAGATAACTCTCCCCAATTGGCATCTCAACATGGTGCTTCTCTTCTTATTGCTTATGTGCATTTTCTCAATATGTTTTTCATGTACATTTTCTCCCCCATTAACATCAATGTCAAAAGTGTCAATCATAATACAAATTACAAATCAACTACTCAAATCATCAACCGGCTCAAGTGTCCAAAGACACTATTCAATACAAATAACCAAAAGTCCTTTATGACTCAGAATCTACTGGATACTTCTCTATTTAGGAAGCATCATCATTTAGTCCAGTCAAATCATAGTGCTATGTACCACTAGACTGATGCACTCCTTACATCATCTACTCTAAAGTAGGTAGGGGAATAACCCTTAACATACCTCTTAGGTACTCAAAAGTATCTTTAAGCGAAGGCTTTGTAAAGATATATGCAATCTAATCTTTAGTACTTACATATTCCAACCTTATTTCTTTCTCCGCTACCTTCTCTATCAAAACATGATACTTTATGGATATGTGCTTTGTCTTAGATTGCAATGCTGGATTCTTAGACATACTTACTATACTTGTGTTATCACAATAAATGATAACAGGTTTTGTAAACTCAATTCCAATATCCTTTAACATTTATTTCATCCACATAACTTGATTACACTTATTTGTTGTTACAACATACTCTGCCTCAGTTGTACTGTGAGATATACAATCATGTTTCTTGCTCAACCAAGAAACCAATCTTCCTCCAAGAAAGAATGCTTCACCACTGGCGCTCTTTTTGTCATCCATACTACCTGGCCAATCTACATCAATAAATGCATACAAGGTGAAATCACTTGATCTATCATACCAAATTCCATAATCAAATGTACCCTTGAAATATTTGAATATCCTTTTTACTGCTACATAATGATACTCTTTTGGATAAGCTTGGAATCTCGCCACAAAACCAACTACATTTTCTATATCTGGTCTAGTGTGAGTTAGATATTGCAATCCTCCAATCATAGATCTATACTTCTTCTGCTCAACTGTAGGTGTTTCATCTTTACTAGATAACTTGTGACCAATTATCATGGATGTACCAATGGGTTTTCAACTTTCTAAACCAAATCTTTTCAACAAATCTTTCGGATACTTAGTTTGTAAAATAAATATCCCATCTTTGTTTTGTGTAATCTACAATCTTAGGAAAAACTTCATTTCTCCTATCATGCTCATTTCAAATTCATTTTTCATCTCTTCAATAAACTTATCACTTTATTTATCATTTCCTCCAAATATTATGTCATCCACAAAAATTACAATCATAAATAAACCATCATCAATTTTCCTTAAATATAAATTACCATCTATTGTACCTTTAATAAATCCAAGCTGAGACAAATACTTGTCCAACCTTACATACCAGGTTCTAGGTGCTTGCTTAAAAAATCTTTTTCTTTTGTCAAAGGGAATCCATCAGGTTGCTCAATGTAGAATTCTTCTTCAAGTTCTCCATTCAAAAAAGTTGACTTGACATCCTTCTAATAAACCTTGAAATTCTTGCTTACTGCATAAGCCAAGAACATCCTTACTACTTCCATTCTTGCCATAGGTGCATATGTCTCTTCATAATCTATGACTTCTTGCTATAAGTAACCTTTGCGAACAAGTTTGACCTTGTTTCTCACAACCTCTCTTTGCTCATTCATCTTATTTATGAATACCCACTTGGTTCCTATAACTTTTTTGCCTTTAGGTCTAGGAACTAATTCCCATGTCTTGTTCTTCACAATTTGATCTAGTTCTTCTTTCATTGCTTGCATCCAATGATCATCCTTACATGCCTCATCTATTCTCTTAGGTTCCACTTGAGAAATCAAACATAATTCCTCATTCACTCTGTTCCTTGTCAATACACCTTTATGCTTTCTCCCAATTACCTGCTCTTGAGGGTGATTCTTTGTCATGTTTATGCTAAAAGTGGGAGTTGACATCTCGACTCTTATCTCTTCTCTAGGTTTAGATCCCCGTTCTTCTCTATGCTCAACATATACATCATTCTGCAAGTCATTGTTAGTCTTAAAAAGAACTTCAACATTTTGTCTAACAATTCTAGAATTATCCTCTTCTTTATTAGAATTATAATCTACCACCTTCTCTTTAGTACCAAACTTTTCATCAATCCTTACATTTGCACACTCAACTATTGTCTTAGTTCTATAGTTGAAACATCTAAATGATTTACTTTTTAGTGAGGAACCAAAAAACATACCTTTATTGATTCTAGGATCAAACTTACCAATATCATCATCTCTATTTCTGTAACACTTACTTCCAAATATTCTAAAATACTTGACTGATGGTGAATGGCAAACCATAACTCATAAGGTGTCTTGCTCATACCTTTCTTGATCTATACTCTATTTAGAGTATATACTACAATGTTAACTACTCTCCAAAATGTCTTTGAGACATCATTCTCAAATAACATCGCTCTTGCTGCCTCTACTACTGACTTGTTCCTTCTTCAACAATCACATTTTGTTCCGGTGTTCTAGGTGAAGATAATTTTCTTTTGATTCCATTCTTTTCACAAAACATGTTGAACTCACTAGAGGTGAACTCTCCTCCTCTATTTGATATGCAACACTTAATCTTGACACCAGATTCATTTTCAATTCTATTCTTAAATATCTTGAATTTATCAAGCTTCAAACTTCTCTTTAATAAATGCTACCCACATCATCCTAGTGAAATCATTAATAAATATCATAAAATACCTTTCACCATAAAATCCTCTGGTTCTTGTAGGACCACTCAGATTTGTGTGAACAATCTCCAACTTCTCTATAGAAGAGAACTTCTTGCTAGGAAAAGACACTTTCCTTTGCTTAGCCAAAATACATTCCTTGCAAATAACATTAGCGGGTTTAATAATCTTAGGCACAGATCTCACTGCAAATGCAGATCTCACTGCAAATGTACAACCAACTTTCACAATATTATCAAAGTTTATATGATAGAACCTTCTATGCCATAACCAACTGTTGTCAACCTTTGCAACCAAACATGTTATTTCAATAGGATTCAACTGAAACACATTACCTTTGGATCTAGTTCTAGTACCAATCAACTTACCATCTTTGTCTTTGGTAATGCAAGTCTTCTCTATGAACTACAATAGATATCCCTTGTCTACCAACTACCCAACACTTAACAAATTATGTTACAAACCATCAACAAAGTAAACATCATCAACATTAGTTTTACCATCAAGAGTAATAGATCCAATCCCTATAATATGATAGGCTACATTGTTATCAACTCTAACAATACCTCCATCATGATTTTTGAACTTGAAAAATTTGTTCATATCACCAATCATGTGATTTGAACATCCACTATCAATTATCCAATCTAATTTCTTCTCAACTTGGGTAACTAGAGCTCTCTCTTCTCTAATTTCTATATAAAGGTTATCTTCCTTAATAACTATTAGTGAACAATTTTTCCCAAGATCTTTGGCAAATTTGAACAGGGGAGAAAAATGCAAACTAAAAAATTAAATTCCTATTAATTAATAAGGAATTATTTGCTTGAAGGTTTTACTCAATATTAATCAAGGTGTAACTAACCTTTATGAAAAGATAATTGTTCTTCCTCTATCGAGGGAAAATCTTCTCAAGAAGTATTTTACTAAAAATACTTAAAAAGATCAAAATCATCTCACAAATACAATAAATGTTGATGCTGAAAAACCACTTAATCTTAATGATCAATATCATATACATGATTAAATGTTAAGATAAAAGAACAATATTAAAACAACAAGATTTAACCTCCCACATCTTTCGAGATTCAAAACAGATAATTCCAAAAGAATGTAGCAATTATAACTTAACTTCTAAATATAACACACACTCTCAAGAATGCATATCACCAAAAAGAAAACAATAGTATTTTCTTTGAGAAGTTTTAGTAAAATAAAATTATAGAACTTTACTTCAATTGCTGCAAATTTGAAATGTTCTATTTCAAAATTTAAAAGTGCAGAGTATCAAAATAATTTTATTTTTATTTTTATTTTTGTCTACAGAGAGGTTAACCCTACTAAATATCATCTATTACATATATATAGGCATAGGGTTGGATAGTTATCCAAAATTACCCCACCAAGAGTAAATTTTCCATACGTTAACACAACCATGATAACTAAAAAGCATCAAAAAATAAAATAAGAAAGAAAAGCAACTGCCTGTCGATCATGTGACACATCAAGAGGAGCTATCCACACTAGCCACAATTCTTATGGCTTTCCATGTCTCATGTGCAGTTGAAAATGTAGAGATAACAGACTGATGAGGTAAGCCAATATATGCCATCCTTTGTTTCAAGACTTCTTTTTCTCTCTTCAGTTCTATCATCTTCTCTGCATGCATCTCCAAATGCTTCAAATTGATAATCAACATAGACTCAACATGAGCAACATTAGAGAAATCTTGCCTACATGGTGTCTTCTTGTCTTGAACCTCTTGGAACTTCCTTTGGATTTCTCTAATCAGTTCTTCCATAGGGGCAACAGATTCATCCTCTTTTCCTGCACAATGCTTACTGAACCATTTCAGATCACCTTGAATGATTTCATCCATGAGCTTGAGGCTATCCAAGATTTCTTTGATTTCAGAGACTACCTGGATTAGTGCCTCATTCCTCCATTCGATGTAATCCTTAATCACATGCAAGGTTTTCTCATCAAGGCTAGTGACAGGGCATTCAACTTGAAATTTTTGCAGACCAAATCCCTAAATTTCTTCAATCCAAAGCACCACTTTCACCTAGTTATTTATTTATTTTTCAAAACCTTCATTGCTAGACTCCACCTTTTTAATGATGACAATGGTCTCCTTCGAAGCCTTGTCCAAGAGTCTAATCCATTGTTCGATTTCTTTTAGGGTGAACTACAACCATTCTTCAGATGTTTTTATAACTTTGCACTTTTGTAGATTGTTAAGAAATTGTTGATTAGCTGAAGAGGATACATCCACTAGTACTGACATCTCATTCAAAGGTTTGCGTTCTAGGTGCAGGATGACATTGATATATTGTGCCATGCTTCTCATTGCCTCTTTCATTTCTTGCTTATCCTGAGCATCCTTCCAAACTCTATCTATTATCTTCTTGTTTGAAACCTTGAAAATCTTCATATCAATAGCATGGCTCTCCTTTCCAAGGTCAATCCTCAATACTTGATAATCCTAAGGAGTGAGGTTTTCATGGGAACTACTTTCTAGTAGCTTGGCTATTTTAGCTGTCGAGTGTCCCAAGTTTTTATCAAAGTTCAATGTAGACTCAGTTTTGGCCCTTTTAGTTTTTGATGGTTTTCCCAGGCATTTGCTGACCAGGCCATCAGTAGGCATGGATATTGGTACTAAACTCCTTTTCTTCTCAAAAAAAGTTTCCAACCACTTGGGGTAGTAGGTTCTTTACCCACCATAGGAGAAATTTTTGCTAAGGGGTAAGTGCACCAAGTTGTAGTGCCAAAAAGATGACATTTTTTCTCTAGTTTTAGAAAGCACGTGTGCACTATAGCACACACATGCTATGGCTTGGGATGCCCAAGCCATAGTGCATACGCACTATAGGGTGTATGCATTTTCTAAAATTATTTTTCTAAATAAATGGGCTGCAAACCTGTAACCCATTTCATTTTAACTTCATTTTGCAAGATTTATTCCTCATAGCGTGTACGTGAGTTGAAGGAATTGAATATTTTTGCCACCTGCCTCCTCAAAATGCCTCCTCATCAGTGAAGTTCAAGACCGAGATCACATCGTATGTTTTCTACCCTTGTTTTTGCATTGTTTTATATGTTTTTGCATTATTTTGTAAGTTTTTTTCAATTTTTCTTTAAATTTCTTTATTTCTTTAGATTGCAATTGGTTTCTTATTAGGAAATGTGAATAATGAACCGAAAAATCCCCAACAAGATCAAAACTGAAACCCTCCACATGATCCAAATGAAAACCCTCCACAAGATGAGAATCAAAACCCTCCACAACAAGAACAAGAACTCTGCAACCTGCACCGATTGGAAGACCTCCTCCTAGAAAACAAGAAAAAATAATAAATGAAATAGAAAGAGAGAAATTTGAATTAGAAGCAAGTTCATTGGTAGGTTGAAAGCTTCTAGACAAACCAATCCAGTGAGAACACAATTGGCATCCTCCCTCGAGTCCATTATGACCCATGTATCTTCTGTTAGTGGTCAGTTAGATATTTGGTGTGTTAAGAGGGAGGAACAAAAAAGATATTATGTAAACAAATTATCATATCAAGATGTAAAAAAAAAAAGATATACCAAAAGGTAGCATTTGTGCATTGTTTAGAAAGCTTGGTGAACAAAATACTGTTAGAGAGACAACTAAATGGTTCCCCATCCATTGGTGCATACATGATGGTATTATAAATAATTTTTGGGATGGATGGTGGATGGTCTTTAATGCCCCTCCTTGCAATAATCACGAGGTCCCAATGTATTTCCTAAGGAAATTGTATTGTGAATTTGTCCTTGGGGAGATCCCTAATTATTTTGACATATTAGAATCTCAAGGTAGAGGTGGGGGGTCATCATTTGAGAGTTGGGGGCACGTCATGACCCTAATGTAGTTAGGGCACCTGTTGTCAAGCCATAGGGTGAGCATGTGATTATTCCTTCAGTTGTGAAGGAACATGTAGAGGCCAACACTCTAGGGACTATTAATGCTTTGATGTAGACCCTCATTCATTGCATGAGTCCATTAGTTGAGGAGGAGTCTTTTATGCATTGTGGTCACATGTGCACATCATGCAAATCCTTATGCACATTTGGCAATCATGGTGGAGATAGTATGGATGATGGGCTAGTCACTGATCAATTCCTGAAAGAGACATTTGACATTGACACACAGGTAAATTACAATTATAATAAACTAATTTGATCACATTTCATATGTATAGTGAATGACTAATTAATTAGCATGTATTGACATTGTTCAAAATTCAGGGTCAGAGTGTTGGCGACCCTAGGAGAGATCCCCCAACTCCATTTTTTGTCCCATTGATGAGTCTAGAGGTATGCATTTATTTAATCATTTAAATTAATACATATATTTATTAAGTAATCATATAAAGGATTGACAAAAAAATTTAGGCATGTGCATCAGTTCTTTACTGGACCATCGACATTCACTAGGGACTCTGAGCTTAGGCGTGACATGAGCTTTTTAGAGGTACATTTGTTTCATGTTAATTTAATTCATTTGATTATATGTGTTTCATGTTTCATGTTACATGTAACGTGTATTGTATGACATGTAACTCTTGACATTTGGGACTCCTCCTCATCTTCGACAGTCCATCGATCATGGAGTGGTCGTAGCTACGGCTAGTTTAGAGCCATTGATTGAGGTATGAAAAAGTTTTCTTGGTTTTAGTTGTTGTTTATAATAGTTAGTATCAAAATTTCTAATGTTATTTATAAGTGATTATATTGATTGAATTGTTATAGGGCCTTGTTACACCCAATCATCCGTGAGCCTTTGAGGTGGACTTGTAGAGTGACTATTTGATGGCGGTAAGAAAATAATTAATTTTGTGTTTACATATATTTGATTTCAATGTATAATAATAATTAATTCATATCTACTTTGTTTGTATCAGCTCAAGTTAGAGAAGAGCCTAAACAAGAGGACAAGCGAGTGTGTGAGGAAGACCCCATCATCCCTGTCATCTCGCTCCACACTATGACCAAAGACCTCTAGAGATTTGTTTCCTTCCCTTCGTAGGAAGGAGATGATATAATTGATAGACACACATGTATAGGCATCTGTGGACACATATGTTGGATTTTATGTTAGTGGACATATTTGATATACATTTGATGTATATATGACATTATATATTTGATGTATGACATATATTTGATGCATGACATTATTAGACTTATGACGTTATTGGTTAATATATGATATGTTTGTTCATGTATGACATAATTGGTTATCATAATATATTATGTGTTTTTTAATGTATGGTTATCATTTTATATTATATGTTTGTTCATGTATGACATTATTGGTTATCATAATATATTATATATTCATTCATGTATGACATTAGTGGTTATCGTAATATATTATATGTGCGTTCATATATGACATTATTGGTTATCATAATATATTATATTTTCATTCATCTATGACATTATTGGTTATCATAATATATCATGAGGTTGCATGGGTACTTCTACCCACACCCCTAGTACTCATACCCACATACCCAAGTACTGGGTACATGCATCCCAAGTATCGGGTACTCAGTGGAGAGCATCATAGCTAAGGACCTTGATTGAGATTTCTAATTATTTTTTTTCAATTTTTTGTTTGTGTATCAACTCGTTGTTTATCAAGCTTAATTCAATACCTAACCATTTTGAAACTTCGATAGAATATTGATTAACAATAAACTTTATCACTATTCAAGCATAAGTTTATCATTTCCAATATGTCATCGTCATATGATTTATGATCTTGTTCATGTTTAAAGTTTTCTTTCTCTATTATTTGTTTATCAAGCTTAATTCAATACCTAATTAGTTTGAAACTTTGATACAATATTGATCAACAATAAACTTTATCAGTATTAAAGCTAGAAATTTATTATTTGTGATATGTCATTGTCATATGATTTATGATCTTCATGTTCATGTTTAAAGTTTGCCTTCTATGTTATGCATCTAAACATTTATCATAAATTATTATTACAAACATATAACAAATCTGAAACTGAAAATAATACATTACATTTGCAAACTTTATCATTGTTCTTGATTTGAAAAATCATTGTCATGACTCATAAATTTAGGTTTTCTATAAATATAAAAGTATAATTAAAAATAAAGTTTGACATACCCAAGTACCCCCATCCCTTATTATAAAAAATAGTTGTACCTGTACCCGTACCCTAAGTACCCCAAGTACCCCCATCCTCGTGAAACCTTGTATATTATATGTTTGTTCATATATGAAATTATTGGTTATCATAATATATATCTTTTATTTATTGTTTACATTTTAAGTACATTTCAAGTATTTCATTTTAATGTAAATTGCATCCAAAATGATATAGAGTGCTCACACCAAAATCTGGTGGATTCCCAACAAGAACACTTTTAAGGCAAACTACCTTTCCCACCTTCGTAAGTGTCTTCAAAGACTCTTTCCAACTTGGTTACAATATGGAACAAACTTCTACCCAACATCACAAAACTACTTGATCACTTTCCCTATTAAAGACTTGGGAGGCAATAAGGGAAAAATGAACAAATTTGAGAAATGAATCATAATCAACTTCTTGCTCTAAACTAACATCTTAGCCACTTCAAGGAACACCTAATAACTATCTCACAAACTTCAGTCTGTCATCTATTCCATCCTTCTGATGGGGTAGGCTAGGATATATTAGCTAGTTTATGCTTCTCATCCAAAAATAAGATCCTAGTGTTTTCTCTACGTCTATGTGGTCTATAGGATCTCTTGATACTTAGAACATCCCCTGACCTTTCCCAACCTCCTCACTAGGTTAACTGATCCAAACTTGCATCATCACTCCCTTACTCTTCTAGGAACACTATCCCTCCAAAGGTTTTATAGGTCTACTAGGGTACTACAACACTCCCCAGTCCAACCAAGGTTTCCATGATGTACTAAGGTGTTATTGGAACATTTTTAATATGCTTGAATGGATAACAATAATGGGTTTATACCCGATTTCAAGATTTCTTCACAAAAGGGCTACAAGGAGAGCCCCTAATTAGGCCTCCACCCAAATTTCTAGGGACAATAGCTCCTTTGTCTTAGAGTTTCAACACGTCTAGCCTTAAGAAAAATTAATACATAGGACCCATGCTCAAGGATTTTTAGGGTCTTAGGGTGCCTACAGGCTATACAACAAAAATAGCAAAATTGAGGGTTTGGCAGGGTTTTCTTAGCTGCCTGTTGTCACCACTTTTAAGACGCCTTCCACATTTCATCAAGACTCCTCCACAAGTTATAACTTCATCATACCCCTCTTCAATCCCTCAGAAGGGAAAGTCTTCATTCTTCAAACTTTGCTCTCTAGAGCTCTTTCTTTGTTGACAGTCCTTAGCCAGGCATTGCCTAGCTCGCTTAGGGCTTGGTCAAAGAATTCTTTGCACTCACTTTTAGGGCCCTTGGTTGCATAATATAATACATTATGTTTTTTAGCCTTGAAATTTAGAAGACCATGGAATTTCCACTGTGGAGACAAGACTTACAAGCCTTTCATGATATACAACTCCAAAACTGACAGCAGACAGACATCTTTGAAGAAATTTACAAAACCTTTCAAAACTTGGTCACAAACTTAACTAATGCATGGAAAATGAAAAAAAAAACAATAAGACAACTAAAAAATGCAAAAATATGATAATAGCCACATGATTTTCCTCCAAACAAGATTAAAAATTAGTAAAATTTGTGCTAAAACAGTCATAGTCTGCTGCATACATTCCAACAGTACAGATTCATACAAGAAATGAGTTGCCAACCCTTGATTAGGGTTCCTCCAAGAATAAATAGGTTTCTCCTTAGGTTAGAGATAGGTTTTAGGGCTTTTTCAAAGCTTCTTTACAAAGTAGATCTTTTAGCAACAAATGGAAAAAGTTGCACAATAACTTTTAAAAATTGCAAGCAATTTTGGGGCAATTTTTGTTGCTCGGGTAGTCTTGTTTTGACTCACATTTCAAGACCATGCTATGCCTTCCAAAAACATCCTTGGAAGTGAAAATTTCACTATCTCACTTCACCTAAGAATTACCAAACTCATAATAACATCCCTTCCATAAGGTGGTAGATTTACATAACATTGCATTGTTCATGCACTTTGGTCTTCTAAACAAGTAGCCCACCTTGAAAGGTTCTTTTAATGCACACCCATGCCTAAAATGCAATAAAAACTCTAAATAAAACTTCCCCCAACAAAGAGCTAAGAAGGATACCAACCCAAAGTCAAGGTACCATTCTCAATAGAGACCAAAGAGGAAACTTTAAGACCTATCCTAGCTTGGACACACAAGCATGAGTTAAATGCCCTTATTGTATTCACATACTTCTTCAAAGAAGTTCATCACACCAAAAATGATATGGTGAGATCTTTGAAAGGGTTCTCTTGCACCACCTTCCAAGAGATTCTTCAACATCTTATGAGTGCAAACAATCTTCCAACATCCTATGACTGTATTTTCTCTGCAACAACATGTAATTTGTTGATTTTCAGACAACTCTTCACAAAGGGAAGTGGTTATGTTTCAAACCCATGAAATGACTATTAAGACAACCAAAAAGATCATTAACATCTTCCACTAACTCCATTCAGTGATAACATGCAGCTATATAAGGTGTAATGACTCTCAAAACACTTATTGAGTCAACTTATTAACAAAAACAAAACAAAAAACAAAATTGTTAGGACTAAGGCAATTTGGGTTTATAGGTTACCTCAAGTTCCTTGACCTTATAAACAAGGATTACCTTATTACCATAAAAAAATAACATGTTAAAAATGATGTGTATGATCACCCCTTTACCTTCTATCATGAGTCTCCATCATTGGATGAGATGACATATCCAGTTGCCACAATCAAAGATCGTTGCCCTATGGCATTTAGTGACTCCTAGGGATGATTCGATTCATCATGCCTGAGAATGTTCAAGTGCTAAAAGGGATGGGACAAGCTTGGGGCTAGTGTTTATATAGCCACTTAGAGCTAATAGAATAGATAGCTCGATCCCACGATAAAAGGTGAGAGAGATTTCGTAGTTGGCAACTTTGTACTGGCCAACACTACAAGTTTCAACATCATCCAAGATGGCATCGCAAGATCAAAATGGAGTAAGATCACCAAAAAGAAAGAGAGGTTATTGTAGGTCTTTGTAACATGGTCCTATAGCACCTAGAATCGCATCCATACCTCACACGAGCTCCAAGATATGCCCCATCAAAGATTGTTGCCCTATGGCATTTAGTGACCCTTAGGGATGTTTTGGTTCGGCATGCCTGATAATGTTCGAGCACTCAACGGGATGAGATGAGCTTGGGGCTAGGGTTTAGCTAACCACTTAGAGCTGACAGAATAGATAGTTTGATCCCATGATGAACAGTGAGGGAGATTTGGCAGTTGGCAACTTTTTACTGGCGAACACTACGAGTTTCAACATCACCTGAGATTGGCATTGCAAAATCAAAACAAAGTAAGATATTCAAAAAGAGAGAGACATTATTGTAGGTTTTTGCAACATGGTCCTATAGCACCTAGAATTGCATCCATACCTCACACGAGCTTCAAGATATGCCCTGTCAAAGATCATTACCCTATGGCATTTAGTGACCCTTAGGGATGTTTCGGTTCAGTGTGCTTGAGAACATTTGAGCACTCAACGGGATAGGATGAGCTTGGGGCTAGGGTTTACCTAGCTAGCTAAAGCTAACATAATAGATAGTTTGATCCCATGACGAATAGTGAGGGAGATTTGGCAGTTGGTAACCTTGTACTAGCCAACACTATGAGTTTCAACATCACCCGAGATGGCATCACAAAATCAAAATGGAGTAAGATCTCTAAAAATAGAGAGAATTATTGAAGGTCTCTACAACATAGTCCTAAAGCACCTAGAATCACATCCATATCTCACATAAGCTTCAAGATATGCCCCATCAAAGATCGCTGTCCTATGGCATTTAGTGACCCTTAGGGACATTTCGATTTGGTGTGCTCGAGAACTTTTGAGCACTCAATGGGATGAGATGATCTTGGAGCTAGGGTTTACCTAGCCACCCAAAGCTAACAGAACAAATAGTTTGATCCCATAACAAAGGGTGAGGGAGATTTGACAATTGGCAACTTTTTACTGGCCAAAACTACGAGTTTCAGCATCACTCGAGATGGCATCACAAAATCAAAATGGAGTAAGATCTCCAAAAAGTGAGAGAGGTTATTGTAGGTCTCTACAACGCTATCTTATAGCATCTAGAATCACATCCATACCTCACACAAGCTTTGAGATATGCCCCGTCAAAGATCGTTTCCCTATGGCATTTAGTGACCCTTAGGGATGTTTCGATTTGGCATGCCCAAGAATGTTTGCATGCTCAATGGGATAGGAAGAGCCTAGAGATAGGGTTTACCTGGCCACCTAGAGCTAATAGAATAGATAGTTTGATCCCATGACAAACAGTGACGAAGATTTGGCAGTTGGCAACTTTGTATTGTGATATGAATATCAGGATTTAACTGTGTGATTTTGAGTCAAACTCGATGACCCATGTTTCATGAGTAGTGATTCAGCATGAATCCATCTCTCATGAGAATGAATGGAACACTTAGCACTCATTGGATCTAGGTGATGCTCACAAGGGTGAATCACCGGGACTTCCCGAGAGGTCACCCATCCTAGTACTACTCCAGCCTGAGCGTGCTTAACTACAGAGTTTCCTCCATAGAGCTTTGGGTTTAACTATGGAGGAAACTCTATAGTTAAGCGCGCTCAGGCTAGAGTAGTACTGGGATGGGTGACCTCCCGGGAAGTCCCGGTGCTTCACCCTTGTGAGCATCACCTAGATCTAATGAGTGCTAAGTGTTCCATTCATTCTCATGAGAGATGGATTCATGTTGAATCACTACTCATGAAACATGGGTCATCGAGTTTGACTCAAAATCACACAGTTAAATCCTGATATTTATATCACAATTTGACTAGCTGTGGAAATTATCTCCTACTTATCAACTTTGTACTAGCCAACACTACGAGTTTCAGCATCACCTGAGATGGCATCACAAAATCAAAATAGAGTAAGATCTCCAAAAAGTGAGAGAGGTTATTGTAGGTCTCCATAACACGATCCTATAGGACCTAGAATCACATCCATACTTCACACGAGCTCTAAGATATGTCCTGTCAAAGATCACTACCTTATGACATTTAGTGACCCTTAGGGACGTTTCAGTTTGTCGTGCCCAAGAAAGTTCAAGTGCTCAATGGGACTGGATGAGCTTGAAGCTAGGGTTTACCTGGCCACCCACAACTAATAGAATAGACAGTTTGATCCCACGATGAACGGTGAGAGAGATATGAGCAAGATATGTATGAGTAGGCCACTTTGTGCAAGATATGAGCAAAAGTTGCTAATTAGGCAAATTGATTCTTTTTGAGTTTTTGGTCAAGATAGCCTAGGATTAGGTGTTTTTAGTTGTTTTTTAATAGTTTGGAACCTTTTCCAAGTCCTAAAAGTGAAATCTAGTGAACTTTGCATTAGTTGCACTTTTTGTGCAAAATTGCGAAAGTTGTAAAAGTTGCTTAAAAATGTAAATCTGACTGGAAACTTTCTAACCTTCAAAAAAATGTTTCCCATGCTCATATACTCGAGTATGGATAGTTACAACTTCCCAAAATTCCATTTGCAAAAATTGCAAAAGTTGCTCAAGCAACTTTTTGAGCAACATTGTAACTTTGCATTTGCAGGACTCGGGAAGCCAGGATACTCAAGTTGGGCATGATCCCTCAAATTTCTCATCAAAATATATTAATTATCTTAACAGAACAAAAAAAAGCTCATTGCCACTTTTAAATGGAGACTTCAACTTAAATGGAGATTGTTAATTCCTAAATATGTCCTAGTTAAGTAGATGACTGGTTTACAAAGTAACTAGTAGGAAACAAGGTCGTAGAAATGAACTCAAAGCTCAGGAAGGTTCAAGAACACTAAAATAACTAATTTCCAAATGCTCAACCCTTCACCAATTCCTAAACTCCTGCCATTCACAAATCAACATGATACAAGAGGTCGAATCCTTCATGGTACTTGACCTAGGGCTTGATTGGAAAAATCACAAAACACATCCTCCAGTTTTGAAACCATGGAATCTTAAAAAGGACCCTACTAACTACCATTTCCCAAGTGGGCATGGAATTTCAACCAAGGAAACTGTAGTTAGAGGCCCATTTTTGCTGTGTGCACCAAAATGCGATCCTAAAAACCTAGTTTCATTAAAAATGTAATAACTTGAGTTAGAAAATATGTAGAACAATGAGACTGGAAGAAAAAGAAAATTGATTCAAAGATCTATCTCAAAAAACCATCACATCTAGTTTGAAAGTCTGTACATTTCATGCAACATGCAAACAACAATAAAAAATGACTTGAAAACTGAATTTCTTTCTTTGCAACTTCTTCTAATCCATATATTAATGCCCTCCAAACCTCACAAATGAGGTATATATATCTCCTATGTATATTTTAATGGTTAGAACCAATATTTTAATAGTTATAACCCTTTTTCCACTAAATTGCAAATTTGAGCAACTTTTACAACTTTCAACAATGCAACTTTGCACAAAAAGTGCAATTTTTACATTTTTCACATGATTCCACTTCTAGGACTTGGAAAAGGTTCCAAAATACCTAAAACCAACTAAAAACAACCCAGTCCTAGGATTTCTTGACCAAAAGCAATAAAAATCGTGAATTTTCCTAATGAGCAACTTTTGCTTATAAATTACATAAAGTTCCTTAAGCATACAAAATTGTGTCTTTCTTTGACAACCATGGAATTCTCATCCAAGGGTTGTTTATTCTAGCCTAAGTAGGTTAAAAAAAACATGAAAACCAAAATATAAACCAAACATACCCCCAAACATGAATGAAAAGAGAACAATGACCATGGACATAGTGAAATTGGTGAAATGTAGCAATAAAACTCTTTGTGTTTGCAAGTTCGCAATAAATGGCATCCAATACCCATACTACCACACCTAGGTCCAATTTGAAGTTTTCATTTATTTAGACAAAGTGTTGTAGATAGTCAATTTCACATTGTTTTTAATGTAGAGCTTACAACCTTCTTTCACCAAAAGCTTCCTAAGTGCCTAGTAGCACCCAACCCACTGTAAGATGCCAATCAGGCTTACCAATCTTTACCCAATGATGAACATTGTCTCTCCAAGTGGACTTCACTTTTCTAAGGTCTTTCCCCTTCTCTAGGGCTCTTAGCAAACTTGGGTCAATTATAGGTTTTAGGGACACTAGCCCTCAACTAGGTCAAATAAGGCAAAATGTGAAATTTGGTTTCCAAACTCCAAATTTAGGCTAGGATCAACATCACTAGGCTCATACCATAGAGATTCATGCACTTTTAGGGTTCTAACACCCCCAAAAGACAAAATTCCCAAAATCAGGCCTAGAAATCCTAGTAGGTCAATTTTTAGTTTTCTATGGCTAACTTCCAAACTTTCCCAATGAGGTATCAAAAAAATTACCTTTTTAAATACTCTTTACCAAGTTCTTGAAGAATTCAATATATCTTGTGTTGAACCTACTCCAGCATGTCCTAACTCCCACTTGGTTCAAAAACCTAATGGGCTTAATTAGGCTGGCTTTCCAAAGCAAGTGTTAGGATATGGGTTCATAGAACCAACACAACTACATGGAACTCTTCCTCCCCATGCCACATCTCCATTTCACCCTTTTCCTAGGTCAGATTAGTTGGTTTGGAAGTCTAATCACCACTTCTACAAATCTGGGCTGAACACATAGGGATGTTCAACCTAGGGCCGGTTGATAAAAATTTGAAACCTTCTCCTCAAGGCTTGAAACTCTACCATATCAAAATATACTCCCCTAACTTGCATCCCTCCAAGTGGCATTAAATTCTAACTGTGGGATTGCAAGTTAGAGGCACATGTTTGCCAAAACCCTCAAATTCAACCCCAAACAAGCAACTTGAACAAAAAATGCAATAACTTGAACAAATGGAAAGATAAATCCTTCAAACAAAAAGAAAATGAAGCCTAGTTCATCAGGCTATCCAACCATGTCAACTAATCCCTTCTCCCAATCCGTAAAATTCCATACAACATAGAAAAATAATGAAAATGATAGAAAATCAGAGTTTTATTCATGCAAATATTCACTAGTCCATACCATCATGTTGTCCTCTCCATGTACAACATATTTAAACATGTCATTTGTGCCTTCAATGGTCATAACCCTATTTCAAATGCTTATGCCAATGTACAACCATTTTTGCAACCATATTACAAAGTTGTCAGCATTTTTGCAATTTTGCTTGACAATTTTTGCAAATTTTGACAAATGTTGACAACTAACTTCCTATACACCTAGGACTTGACCAAATGACCCTAAGGACCATTAAAACCTTCTAAGGATCACAAAAATCCTATTTCCATTTAAAAACCACCAAAATTGCTTATTTTTGACCCATTGGTACAATTTAGCACATTGGGTTATAATGACACCTAGAGCCCAATTGACCTTACATTTTGGTCTTGTTACAACATTCTTATTAATGTTAAAAATCCAAAACTAGTACCACTATCCATTTTCCTTGGTGCCCTCTACCAGTTTCATCCAAGCAAAATGATGTAACCATCCCCTTTCTATTCTAACTGTGACTTGGGGATGGATTATTAACATGTATCATATGTAATTATGCATACTAATGCAGGGAATAGTTAGAGGATGTAGATGATCATCCAATTGGACAAGTTTGGAGTACTTGGGTGCATGAAAATGCATTAAATTTGATGCCATAGGTATAGTAGCAGGAGATCTGCCTAAACGAGGCCATGGGTTTATGTAAAATAGTCAAATTAATCATCATAAACATGGTGTAAGATCAACTAACAAGTCCTAGAAGTAATTTTTTGGTTAGAGTTGAAGAGGCCCTAGTTTTTGGCCTTGTTTGGTGAGGGTTTCATAAAAAGAACATATAGAGAGTTGATGGGTTCAATCCAATTGAAGAATCCTCACTTTAGGATTATATTAAGATACTTTTGTTGGAAATATAGATGGAGTAACTGAGAGGGGGGCGTGAATCAATTACCACAGGAACAAATCCATAGATCCTTTAGATGTCTGATAAAACTATTTACTGCTGTCACTCGATAAACATATAGAAATTGTTGTAACTCGGTAGATAAAATGTATGTTAATTTTAATTGATCTTGAACATTCATAGTGATTAACATGCAAGCATAAAAGAAATAACATGAACACATGAGACACCTGATTTAATGTGGAAACCCAATATGGGAAAAACCACCAAGTAACTAGCTACTGATTTTCACTCTTTTGAAGTGAGCCCTGTTAGGAGCCAACTTGGTTAAAGGTTACAAAACACACTGTTAGGTGTGACCTTGTTAGAGGATTTAATCACCCTATTAGGAGTGGCCTTGCAAAAGGTCTTTATAAAAATTTAATGGAATTGTCACCTTATTAGAGGATTTATGACTGGCTGTTAAACCAACTCTACTAAGAGATTTTGGAATCACTGCTACAATGATAAGAAATTAACAATGAAATGACCTGAATGAGATGCAACTAAATTTCTGATTACAAATCTCTATTCTACTTCACTAGGTCCTTCTTGATCAAATATAACTTTTCTGATCCTCAAGGATATCTAACCATCCTTCAAATTCCCTCACACTAACCTTCTCTAAACAATCAATACACTTGCATACTTACTCATACATTTAGAAATCTCAACTTGACCTTTCATTTATACCATTCAGATTATCAAGTTAGCTCATTTACAACTTACAATTACCAATAATCATTACCTCAGTTGGCTAGAATCTTTACTTGAAACAATTAAACTTTATTTCCCAAAACAACAAAATTCTTCATTGGCCGACCTTTCTTGGTAAACACTGATCCTGATAAACACTGATCCTGAAAAGATTTCCTATGTTAACCAACAGAAGCTTAGTTCACATTACAATCCCACAAAATCCTTTGGAGACCAAGTGAACTCGATAAACACTAATTTTCCTTTGTTAACCATGAGAGCTTTGTTAACAATACTTTCTGCCACAGTTTCTTCAATGCCCGAGTGAGCTTGCTAGATACTATCTTCACAGAGTAATTTCTAGGAATGGTCGGTACACACAAAAAATTTCCTTGCTAACCAATTGAACTCGATAAGCACTATCTGTCAATTGATATGAAATTTCTATAACATCAAAGACAACACACAATTAGACAATTGTATCCAACAATCTCCCTCTTTGGCATTAATGGCAACACAACATGTCCTAGCACAATGAAATTTGAAAACAAGTCTTTCTCTGATAGAAATTTTCTCGCTCTTAGATTTTATGCTACAAACTTCTCTTAATGCAATAATCTCCCTCTGTGAAGGAATTACATAGCTTCTTCTCCAAGTAAACTCTCTCTCTTTGATAACACATGCCAAAGATGACACATACCAAATGAGTATCAATGTACCTTGAGTACTAATTCATATACAATGTTCCCTTGACTATACTACATCAACTGATAGATCTTCAACTTGGTTCCTGTTGATGCATCACTAAAACTTTATTTTAGTGAGCTTCAGATAGGGGAATGACCCCTAACTTACCTCTTAGATACAAGAATGCATCCTTAGGTAATGGCTTGGTAAATATGTTTGCAATTTGTTCTTTTGTATGGACATATTCCAATCTGATTTCTTTGTCCTATACCAATTCTCTGACAAAGTGATATTTTATAGCAATGTGCTTGGTTTTGGAATGCATCACTGGATTCTTTGATATGTTAATTGCATTTGTATTATCAAAAAACATGACAACTAGTTCTTTGATCTCAACCTTCATGCCTTCCAACAACTATTTAAACCAAACAATATTAGAACAATTCACTGCTACCACAACATACTCTACTTCTGCTGTAGATTGGGATGTGCAATTTTGCTTTTTGCTTGTCCAAGATACCAACCTTTTTCCAAGAAAGAATGCTCCACCAGTTGTCCTCTTTCTATCATCAATGTTTCCTACTGAATTAGCATCTGTAAACACTTTTAAGTCCAAATTTCCTCCAATTTTATACCATAATCCATAATCTTCAGTGCCTTTCAAGTATCTCAAGATTATTTTGATTGCCATCATATGATTTTCTCTATGTTTTGCCGAGAATCTTGCTACTATACCAACTGCAAGAGTAATATCAGGCCTTGTATGAACTACATACTATAATTTTCCAATAATTGATCTATATAAGGTTTGATCTACCTCTTTTGAATCATCATCTTTGGTAAGCTTTAGTCCAGTACACATGGGGGTTTCAACTAGTTTTGAATCTTCCATACTAAAATTCTTGAGTATCTCTTTGATATACTTAGACTAATTGATGTAGATACCATTCTTGCTCTGCTGAATCTGAAGACCAACAAAGAACTTAATCTCACCAAACATAGAAATTTCAAACTCTTTGTTCATTTTCTCTGAAATTTCTTTGCATAGATCATCATTCCCTATAAACAAAGTATCATCCACAAATATTTCTGCCAAAACAATCTTGTTATCTAGTCCTTCCTTGATGTACAAACTACTATTATCATTAGTTCTCTGGAAACCAATCTGAATAAGATAGTTATGCAATCTCTCATACCATGCTCTAGGAGCTTGTTTCAAATCATACAATGCTTTGTGTAATTTGCAGACCATGTCCCTTTTGTTTGGATCAACAAAACCTTCAGGTTGTTCAATGTAGACTTCTGATTTGTCTCCAATAATCTGATCTGGTGCATGATCCCTTATGAAATACTTGGCCAACATTGGTTCTTTGCCTCTTGAATGAATTGCATTGTCATCCTCTTGAACTTCAACTTCAGGTTTTGGCTGCTTAGACTCAGCAGGCATTGGCTTGGCAGCTTCAGAATGTGACTCGGGTCCCTATGACTCAGTTTGAACTTCTTGCAACTTGATGACTGAGGAAGACTCGAGAGTAGAAGTCTCCTAATTGATAGATGTATCTGGAAATGTATCAAGTTCAATGAAAACAAATCTCCTGTAATCCTTTGGTTCTTTTTTGCTTTCTTCTTCAGTCCTTTTTGCAAACTCATCAACTTTCACATGTGTACTTTCTATGATTTTGTGAGTTGACAAATTCAAACATCTATATGCCTTACTCTTGCAAGAATATCCTAAAAATATACCTTCATCACCTTTGACATCAAATTTTCCTTTTCTAGATTCTTTCAATATGTAACATTTACTTCTAAATACTTTTAGGTAACTTACATTGGGTTTATAGCCATACCATAACTCATAGGGGGTTTTGAATGAGTCCTTCTTCAACTGTACTTAGTTTAAGGTATGAATTGTAGTGCTGATAGCTTCCTTCCAATATTTGATAGCAATGCTCTTCTCAATCATTATAGTCCTTGTACAATCCATGATAGATGTGTTTCTCCTTTCAGCTATTCCATTTTGCTCGAGAGTTCTAGGGGCTGATACTTGTCTTTTGATTCCTCTTTTAATGCAAAAGTTATTGAATTCATTGGATATGAATTCACCACCTCTATATGATCTTAAGCATTTCAATCTTTTTCCTATTTCCTTCTCTACTCTTGCCAAATACCATTTGAATTTCTCAAATGTTTCTAACTTTTCTCTTAAATACATAACAGTCATCATTCTAGAGTAGTCATCAACAAAAAGAATGAATAAATTTTCTCTAGTATAACTCTCAATTCTAATAGGTCCATACAAATCAGTATGCACAATTTCTAAAATATCTTCAGATTGATAGTTTTTACTTTTAAAGCTAGTCTTTCCCATTTTACCAATCTGACAATTCTTGCATAGACCAACATCAGGTTTCTTCAAACTAGGAATGCCTCTAACTTTCCTAAATTTTCTTATTTTCACCGTGTTATCAAAATTTACATGACATAACCTTCTATGCCATAACTAACTTTCTTCAACTTGAGCAATGAAACATGAGCACTCATGAAGATCAAGATAAAATAAGTTACTTTTTGTTTGTTTGCCTAATCCAATTAGTTTTCCTTTGACATCCAATAGTCTTGCTTTGCCATGCATTAATTCTACCTTGAATCCAATTTTGATTAGCTATGCCACACTCAATAGATTATGTTTTAGTCCTTCAACCCAATAGGCATTATCACGTACAAGTTCCTTGGTTAATGAGATTCAACTTCTTCCTTTTATGCAACAAGGTTCATTATTTTCAAACCTTACACTACCACCATCGTAGTCTTCAAAGTGTTCAAACTTTTTTTGTCACCAGTCATATAATGTGAACATCCACTGTCTATGATCCATGTATCATTTTTTCTCACATGAGAGATAAGTGCCATCTTATCTTCTTCATCATTATTAGATTCATCTTTCACAGCAATGTAAACTATTTCATCTTCACTATTATCAGAATCCTTAGCCATTAAACATGTTTTCTTACCTTTGTTCTTGAATGATTTGAAATCTTTCTTGCCATTGCATTTGTGACCTTTCTTCTCATCCTTGCTTTGTTTGTTTGGGCACTGGCTGCAAAATGACCAATTTCTTCACATGAAAAATAGATTAAGGGAGCTTTACCTTTGTATTTTTCTTTGCCTTTAGAATATTTCCTTGCAAGTAGAGCTTCAACAACTTCAAGATCACTGTCAGAACTTTCCTTTGATTCTTCTTCACTTTCTAACTGAGTGTCCTTTATTTTCTTGCCTTTTTAGTTAAGTGAAAGCTTGGCCTCAAATTCAGATTCAATGTTCTTGGAAGTTGGAACATAATTGTCATAGTTATTTAGTTCAAAGGCTATCAATCTTCCTACCAGGGTATCCAAAGTTATCTTATGATTTGTCTCACATCTTCTTTCTTGAATTGCAGATACTCTAATTGCATAAATGGGAAGTAATTTTCTAAGAACTTTACTTACAACTATTTCCTCCTTGATTTCTCCTCCAGAAGCTTTGATTGCATTGACACTTGCTTTGATCCTTTCAACATATTTGGCAATGTTTTCATCCTCTCTCATTTTCATCTAATCAAATTGTCCTCTTAGGCTTTCTGCTTTGGCTCTCCTCACATTGTCATCACCACCGTAGATATCCTTTGGCTTGTTCCACATAGTAAAGGTAATTTTGTAGTCCTTGATGTCATCAAATGCTTCATAGCTTAGAGCAGATGAAATGTCTATCATCATGGTGTTATGAGTCTTCTTCTCAACAATGTCATTAATAGATAATGTACCAGAAGGAGTTGTGTTTTCTTCATCAAGGTATTTCAATCCTGTATCTCCAATGGAAGCTAGATGAAGCCTCATGAGACCCTACCATGCTGAAAAGTTATCTCTGTTAAGCCTTGGAATTTCTCTCTTGTAAGACATCCTGATCTTTAACTTAGGTCTTTCAAACCCTTTCTGCAAGCACCAAAGGCCCTGATACCAATTGTTGGAAATATAGATGGAGTAACTAGGGGGGGGGGGGGGGGGAGGGGGGGAGGGGAGGTGGTGAATCAGTTACAAAAAAAAAAAAATCCACGAATCCCTTAGATGTTTAATAAAACTATTTACTATTGTTAATCAGTAAACATACAAAAATTGCTATAACTCGGTAGATACAATGTATGTTAATTTTAGTAGATCTTAAACATTCACAATGATTAACATGTAAGCATAAAAGAAATAACATGAACACATGAGACACCTAATTTAATGTGTAAACTCAATATGGGAAAAATCACCAAGTAACTAGCCATTAATTTTCACTCTTCTAAAGTGAGCCTTGTTAGGAGCCAACCTGGTTAAAGGTTACAAAACACATTGTTAAGTGTGACCTTGTTAGAGGATTTAATCACCCTATTAGGAGTGGCCTTGCAAAAGGTCTTTAAAAAAATTTAATGGAACTATCACCTTGTTAGAGGATTTACGACTGGCTGTTAAACCAACTCTGCTAAGAGATTTTAGAATCACTGCTACAATGATAAGAAAGTAACAATGAAATGACCTGAATGAGATGCAACTGAATTGCTGATTACAAATCTCTATTCTACTTCACTAGATCCTTCCTGATCCAATATAACTTTGTTTCTCCTCGAGGATATCTAACCATCCTTCAAATTTTCTCACACTTTCCTTCTCCAAACAATCAATACACTTGCATACTCGCTCATACATTTAGAATTCTCAACTTGACCTTTCATTTATACCATTCAAATTATCAAGTTAGCTCATTTACAACTTACAATTACCAATAATTATTACCTTAGTTAGCTAGAATCATTAATTGAAACAATTAAACTTTATTTCCCAAAACAACAAAATTCTTCATTGGCCGACCTTGCTTGGTAAACACTGATCCTAAAAAGATTTCTTGTGTTAACCAACAGAAGCTCAGTTAACACTGTGATCTTGCAAAATCCTTTAGAGATCGAGTGAACTCGGTAAACATTAATTTTCCTTCATTAACCATTAGAGCTCAATTAACACTACTTTTTTCCACATTTCCTTTGATGCCTGATTGAGCTTGGTAGGCACTATTTTCGCAAAGTAATTTCCAGGAATGCTCGGTAGACACAGAAAATTGCCTTGCTGACCAACTGAACTCAGTAAGCACTATCTACCAATTGATATGAAATTTGTGTAACACAAAAGACAACACACAATTAGACAATTGTATCCAAAAACTTTACCAAGTTGTATGGTTGGGGGATAATTATTCCATATAGTTCATTTGTAAATGGAGGGGTTTTTATACCTAAAAAGTGGCCCATAGTGTAACAGCAGAGACTTGGTCCAAAAAAACCATACCTCATCTTTTGATATGTTATAGAGGAGCAAAATGGGAGTCCTAATCTTCAATTTATTTTCTTGATGTTATGGAAAAATGTGGAGAAAAATGCAAGAGGACAACATTTGAGGGCTAATTGGGGCTTGTAGGCCTAGTAGGTTGTGATGATTGGTTTACCTTAGAGATAGGTTCTTGGTATTTGGTAAACTAGTTATTTGGGGTGTATTAGGGCATTCAAAAACCATTATATTACTAAGAAGTCTTTGGATTAGTCATTTACCTAATTTGGGAAACTTAAGCCTTAAGGTTGCATTTAGAAACCTTTGGGAAAACACATTGTTCGGAGTATTTTCTCATAAAACTTGGAAGTGTAGAAGAGATACAATACGTAATTGGGTCCTAGAGCTACATTACAAGTTGTAAGTTTAATACATGTTGATATGTAGTCAAGTCTCAAATACTTAACTATGAATGTGTTAAGAGGGCGATATACAATTAGGTCTTTAAGAATAGATTTTAGGGATGCAAGACTTAACCCAATGACATATGAAGATGCTTATTGAGCTTGTAATCAATTCCTAGAGACTTGATTATAATATGTGCCTATCAACACAAAAGGATGACTTATTGGTTGGGTCTTAAGGCTTGCTAACCACTTAGGCATGAGAAAACTTGAAATCAAGTTTGTGACACCCAGTTGAATTTTGTTAATGCATGTAACATATGACTTGTAATTGATGTCAAGGATCTTGACTACATATGAGAAATAAGACAAACTATTCACATGTTGAGATTCAAATATCGACCTATACACTAGTAACTATGAGGATAATGCAAGGGCATTCAAAGACATAAAAAAAGGGCCTAAGTGATGCAAGTGGCAGGGTACTAACAAGGTATATTGGAAGATTACAACCTACAAGAACAACCTAACAAGGTTTTTTTGCCCAAACAAGGCTCAAGACCCCACACTTGCACCTTGACAACAAATATTGCTTAATACAAGAAACCTACACCAAACATGGAACCAAGAACTTAGACTCAAGAAATGATGTTCTTACATTAGAATAGGCATATCGACTGGAATTGAAGACCCCAAATGAGAAAAGGACATAGTTTTTTCATTAACCTCTTGAATTCCTAGTAGCCCAAGGAATGAGACTTAGGTTTTCAACTTGTACACTTGGCATGAAATGAAAATACTAACACTAAGATTACTTCCTATTTCTAATGTACTATAATATTCCAAAGTGGAGAGATCCCATTAGCAAGCAAATTGTCAAAACTCGTGGGGACAACATTTAGACACAAGGGCTAATTAAGCCACATTTACAAAGGAGGTACCATTTAAACATGTGATAAAAACATGATACTAGTTAGAGATGTTGAGGAATGATCCTAATATGCTAATTACCAACTTACAAACCATAATATGGAGTTTTGAGGTCTTAAAAGGCTAGGACAACAGGTTTGTGTATTGATGCATAAAAGGTATATGCATCTAGGGCATCATGTTTCTTCCTTCTCCCTGCATCTTATCACTTGAAACCAAAAGCATATTAAAGTGAATTAAAAATACAAGGATTCCACCAAAGGCCATAATTTTCCTATGGTGGAATCTCACATTATATCTTGATTTCAATCAAAACCCTTGAAACCCTTGAATTTCGGGTTGTCAACACTAAAATAGGGATAACTTGAGTTCTACAGTATTTGAAGACTTCAAAATAATTTCATTATAAAGGTGATTCAAATATCTATCCAACCATACCAAGCATAGATCCTAAGAATTTGTACATGACTATACCATGCAGAAAAATAGCCCTGAATGTAGAAAACAAGTTTCTTTTTATTGATTTCAATGCCACATACATTACACCTTCCACCTGCCTGAAAGTGCTATATATGAAGGTCTTCCTCAACTTATCCAACCATATTTAAAAGGTTGTGACCATTGGAGGAAATATTATAAGCATTTTTTCTTAGTTATGCAAAAAGTTGCAAAGTTACATAACAACTTTTGCACTTTTAATGCATTTTTTACATTTTAGTGCCTAAAAGGCATTTTAACCATTCAAATGAGTCTAGATTGACCCAACACAACTACTAGACCCTAGATTATAAGTATATGCATTCAAATTACATAAATTGTGCCCTTGTGACCTCATTGAGCAATGGGTTCATAATATACCCAAATTGCTAATGGGCCACACAAAAGGGTTAAAGGTGAACCTAAGAGGCCCAAACACCCTTATTTCATCATTCCATGTAAGAGTTCTCTTGCACCACTAAGAGGCATGAGCCATAGTGAAACTAGATTTTTTTGTATATTTATACTTAATTCTTACCAAGCAAAAATCAAGAGCAACATATTGAAAGGTTATGTTAAACAAAAATAATGTTGATGATGACCTTCAATCTACCTTTGAACCCTTTTAAAGAAAGTTAGATCTCAATATACTTCATTATTTAAGATGAAACAATATGTGCATTGTTCAATTCACTTGCTTCATATGTTCATTACTCTTTTCTATCCCCACCTATATAATTCAAACTTCTACTGCATGCAGGATACTTTCTAGCACTTCCAACTTGTTAAATGGGCTATCCATTAGCAATTCCATGCTAGGGATCCTTCCCTAAGCTAGAGACTTATCCTTTAAGTTTCTCACTACCCTATGGTAAGGTATGCCTTGACTTTTAGGCCAATTAGTGAATCTTCCAAATACATTGTGACTTCCTACACCCTAGCTATCACACCTAGGTCTATTGACCCTTATTGGTGTAGAGCACACAACCTACTTTTGCCACTTGGTTCTTAAACCTCTAAGGGTACCCAAACCCACTTCAAGATGATGTCTTGGTTACCAGCCTTTGCCAAATGACGACCTTTACTTATCCAAGTGGACTCCAGTCTCCTAAGGTCCTTCCCTTTTCTTAGGGCTCTTGGCAAACTTGGATCAAAATATGGCTTTAGGGACACTTGCCCTCAAGTAGGCCAATTAAGGCAAAACAAGTAAATAGGTTTCAAGACATTAAAATCAGACTTGATTCAACATTTCTAGGACTAAATCACTAGGATTCATGCACTTTCAAGGCCCCAACACCTTCAAAGGATCAATATCCCTAATTTAGGCCTAAAAATCCTAGTAGGTCAAAATTTAGTTTTCCTTGGCAACTTCCAAACTTTCCAAAGGATAAGGCCAGCTTATCACCTTTTCAAATACCTTTTACCTAGTTATTGAAGACTCCAAAGGATCAAGGGCTGACTTCATTCTAGCATACCCAAACTCCACTTTAGTCCATAGACCTAATAGGCTTAATTAGGTTGGGTTTCCAAGGAAAATGCTTGAAGATGGTGTAGATGCTTAAAATTGTTCCAAAAGACTATATTAATTTATTTAATATTTCCCTTGACATTATAATTCATTATTAATTAATTAATTATATTTGTCATATTCTTCTACCTATTTAATTAAATTTATTTAATTAAGTAGGTTCATTTGCCTAAAGTATTTAAATTTAATTTAAATACTTCTAGCCTTAATGTGTTAAATTTATTTAACACATGATTATCCATAATCCCCTTTTTAAATAAATCTTATTTATTTAAATCCTCACATCTTATTAATTCTTCTAAACTTATGATTAAATTAAATCCTATTTAATTTAATCTTAAGCCTAGCCTTAAACCTAGCCTACACCCATCACTTTCATCCTTTCAAGCCTATTCCTCATTTAATCCCACTTAATTACCTTAATCATCTTGATAATCCTTCCTTAAGCCTAAGTGTGTGCTCACACATGTGTGAGACCACTCCCTCTTGCAAGCTTTGTCCCCCACTCTTCTCTCCAAGTTTGCGCACACATGTGTGAGGAAACTTTGAATGTTGACCACTTGCATGGCTTGATTATGTGTCTCCTTGTGGAACTATGTGATGCCACATAGATGCCACCTCACCCAAGGTCTCCCTCAAACCTATAAATAGGGCCCTTGTCTCCAGTATTTTCATATCTCCCATTATTTCATTGTTATCATGTTGGTTTGAGATTTGAGCTTTCATAGTAGTTTCAATTTAGAGCTTGCATAGAGATTTCTAGGTTGCATACTAACCTTTGGTACCTGATTTAGAGTTCATTTGCATTGTTAGAGTAGATTCATGGCTTGCATTTCTCATCTCCATTTCATTTGCATCTTAGTTTAGCTTGCATCATAGTTTAGATTCTATCGTTGCATTTCATATCTTCATCTTTGAATGCCTTCAAGCATGGATTTCTCCATAGCCAATGTTTGAGGTGTTCTTCATATTCATATGACACAGGCTCATAGTTGAATTCCTCACACTTACATATCCATCATCAAGAGATTCAATACATTGTTGTGTTTAGGAGAGCACACCAAACATTCTTCCAATTTTAACACACCAACAAGGCCTCTCATGGGTGCCTTTGTTGAGTTGTAGAGGTTACTTGAGGATTTGAATTGATTGGTTGCTTTGAGTTGCAAAACTCAAGCAAGCATTAGTTAGTTTTTTATTTCATTTGGTGAATACTTGATACATATTTTGGTTTTAACTAATGTTTGCTTGTTGATTCATGCTACCTACAAGTCACTTCTTTTAGCATATATTTTGGCACACTCAGTGGGACCCATATCCCTATTTTCATCTAAAAAATCATCAAGAATTTATCTGTCACAAAAAACCTCACATTATCATCTACGTTGAATGCAGTGTCATTTGCATTCCATCGTCTCCACAAATTAATGTCTGTGCAAACTAGCATTTGCTCAGATTGGCGTCTCTGCCCTGCATGTTTTGACCCCACCTTTTTTGGCATTAAATTTGAGTTTTAGTGTCTATGCTATTAAACTGTCATCTTTGACATCTATCGTCTGCTCTAACTTGTCCTGTTGTTTATGTTGTGGGTGGCCAAAAATTAGTCTTTTTTATAAACTGTCATCTCCGCATGTGAATTGGCGTCTCCACTATAGATTATCATTTTTTTGGCAACCTTCTATTTTGGCATCTATAATTTTTTGACAACTCTTAGTTTTGTTGTCTGCAAGTTTGTCGTCTCTGAGTGCTGTCATCTACATGTTTTGGTCTCTGATCTCTACTCTGCCATTTGTGATCTGCAAGTGTAAGTATCAAGTATATCGCATTTCTCTTTATTCTGTCATCTCTGCATTCTATTGTCCCTACCTGCATTTTTTCATCTACGATTATTTTAAAAAAAAAAAGAGAGTATAAATCAAATTTTGATTTTTGGTGGTTCCATAGGATTGAGGCCATTCTAAGCTTATTTATGTATAGAAAAAATAACAAAAAAAGTTAAAATAATTTTTTTCATAGTAAAGTCTTCATTTTGGAGTTTTTCTTGTAAGGCTAATCAAGTTTGTTTTTTCTTGTAGATTGAAGCATTTTAGAAATCACTAACCATATTGCTTGTAGGTTTTGCTTTAAATTTGTTTTGGAATGAACTTGTATGCTTAAACACTTGTCTTTGAATGCATGGTTAAAACTAAAACAATTGAACTCAATCTTGGATGTATCGTTAATTGAACAACACTTTTTCTTTGGTTTGAACTCATATACTTGTGAATGCCTTAAGGGAATGGACATGAATGTTTAGGATAGCAAACATTTGGGCTTAGTGCTTAAAATGAATTCATACACTTTTGAATGCCTTAAAGAAATGGACATGAATGTTTAAGCTAGCAAACATTTGGAATTGGTGCTTAAAATGAACTCACACAATCTTGAATAAATTAAGGGAATTGGTTTCATTTTTAGCAATTTTTTTATGTTCACGAGCGATTTACTTTCTTGTTGAAGAATCCACACTTTCATTTATGTTGATGACAATTTTGAGTTGGAAAGAACATTGTATGCTATAAACACATGTGTCTTCAAAGTAGATTACAAAACTTAAAGCTTCATTGAGAAAGAACAAGTGTCTTTTAAACCCCAAGGCCACTTACGTATTCTCTCCCCTCATGCCTTTGGGTGATCTTGGGTGCACAAGAAATATGTGGTCTTATTTTTCTTTTTAGGAGGCCTGCTTGGGGATTTCATCACCCCTTGGGACAAAATAAACTCCAGTATTCTGGCGAATTATAAAAATTAGGAGGTGAATCAAAAGACACCTCTCTTGGAAGTAAAATCTTGTCACTCTTGGCTAAGCCCCAAAGAACTTTATACCTTTGGGAAGTGAAGGAGGAGATTTGGGTTACCGTCTCCCCCTAGCTATGTGGCATTATTTTCTTTCATCTACAAATTTGGGCCTCATGTACCTTGCGTTTATTGAGGACACCCTTTAGTTGATCCCTATACATCTTGGTTGAAACCTTGTAAGATTGTTGGTGTGTTTGACATGCTTGAGTGTTTGAAACCCTCCCTTGTTGAAGAGGACACACCGACTATACTTGCCTTGTATATATTTCATTGTTTGATTTTGCATCTCAAATTTGAAAAAACCAAAACATCATAAAAAATAAATATCCAAAAACATCATAAAAGTTCAAAAATTCAAAAAAAATCAAAAATCTTGATTCAAGTTCTCTTAATCAAGTTGTCCACATCATTTCCACATCACTTCTTCTTTCCATAAAATTCATCCCCCTCACATGCCTCTTGTCTTCATCCTTCAAACCATTCCTTGAAGTCTTAATCATCTCTATTCATCCAAATCATTTCCTCATCTTCCTAATCATTCAATCTAATTCATAATCTTCATCCTAGTCATGGTGCATAATCCATGTCACACTTCAATTCCCTCATCCAATGCTTCATCATCATCCTTCTAATCCAATTCCTTGTCAAATTTAGTCATTTCTAATCAATTCTTAATTCAATCCATTTACATCTTCATCCATAATCAATCTCTCTAATTCCATTCACGTCTTCTTCTAATTCAACTTTGCATCCAATCTTTTACTTTGAACATAGGAGAACTGTCATAAACATCAGACTTTAATTCAAATCCAACATTCACTTGTTTGCAATATCATAGGGATTTTATCAAATCAAATCAAATCATATCAACTCAAATCAAATCAAATCAAGTTCAATCAATATCAAGTCCAATCCAATTCAAATCAAGTCAACACAAAGTCCAACATTGCTCCTAGTCCCAAGTTCATATTCCATCCATCATCAAATCTTTCATCACTCTTTGTCTAACATCTATGGATCAGAATTGGCTTAATCAAATGGTTGACAATCTTCAAAGGCAATATGGAGTTATACCTCCCTTTCAACCAATGTATCAAATCAATCCTCATAACTTCATATCCAATTCTAGTCTATTTCATGTTCATTATTCTTTTGCCTTTGACAAGGGAAATCCACCTCATTATCCTTCAACCACATACAATTCCATTCATAGCCCACATAATACCCCAAGCATAAATGAAATGGCCAAAGAAATTGAGGAACTAAAGAACTCTATCTTGAGCCTAGCAAATCAATAGATAAAGTCCACCTTCCATGCCATGTGTCTTCCTCCCCCATCTTTCAAAGAACATAGTCCTCATGTCCCATCCAACCCCAATCCTCCATGCAATTCCTCATACTTTGAGCCTAATGTCAAAAACCACCATCCCAATCCCCTACCCATACCTCCACCTTCACACAATCCTAATCCTCCAAAAACATCATCTCCACCTCATAATAGGTTTTTCTCACCTAAATTCTTCTCTAAGTACAAAATTCAAAATAAAGTGATCCAATTACCCAAGGTCATACACCCAATTCCCTATCAAGACCTTCCTCCAAAGCATGATGTTATAGATTACTCTTCTCCTCTAGATCCAAGAACATCTCCATCCCATCATTCCCTTATCCCTAAAGGTCCATTTATCCCTCTTAGTCCATCTCATGATTCCCTTCCCAAATCAAGATCAAGGCATTTCATGTATCACACACATTACCGATTCTTCGCCATCTCAAGAGTTAGCATCCATAGATCCTCCCCTTCATGAAGAAATTCCTTCCACTTCATCAACTAATACTCCTCCATGTCAAGATCAAATCACTCCATCTCATGGTTCCATTCCCTCCACTCCATTGTATGATCCTATTCCATCTCATGATCCACTCATTCCACTACATGATCCTCTTTTAAGTCAAGATCAAAGTACCCCTTCATTTTCCTTTCATGATCCCACTCCATCTCAAGATCCTATTATCCTTCATAACCCCCCTTGCAATCCTAATCCTCCACATGATCCTATCAAACCTATCCAATCCACTCATGAACCCCATATACATGGACTCGCATCTTGTGTTGAAAATAGTAAGTATCCCATTGAAGAAATAATGTCTCAAGATGTTGGTACACCTTCCACTCCTTCCAAATCTAAAGTTCCTCCATCCAAACCTAAATGTTCCCATCATCCATATTCCAAGTCCATTTTGGGACCTTATATCCATAATCTACTTCCCTCCTCACTTCCATCCATTTTAGGTCCCTATGTTCCACAGCCAAGCTCTTCATCCCTTCCTTCCATTTTGGGTCCTTACATACATCCATCCACCATCTCCATGTTTTCCACTTCATCCCCTCATGGTACTAGTAAATATCATCAAAGGCACACATCCTTGAATTCCTTCCAATGTTCACCATCGATAAGCTCTTCACCCCATTTATCCTCATGCACCCATACCATGACCAACAGGAGCAAATTGGATGCCAAAGAAAAAGAGCATAAAGCCAAAAATCTACAAAATCCAAGCGATCAAGATGTCCCCTCTAAAAGGAATGTCCAAGAAAAGAAAAATATGATCCAAAGGAAAATCAAAAGGCCACAAAGGCTAAAAATAAAAAATGCAAAAATTATGTGGATTCCAAAGCTACTTAATGTAGCAATGAATCTCAAAGAAAGATTCAACATGACATCCAATTTTGCTAATCCAAAGGCTTCCCTCATTCATAAATCATCCAAGCTTCCATTTTTAAAATCCATTTTGGGTCCTTATATACCCAAATCCACCATTCTAAACCCATAATCTCCTTCATCCATTTTGGGTCCCTATATCCCAAAATTCAAAATCTCTCCTACATATCCTCCAAAATTTCCTCCTTTCCATCACCCTTCAAGGTGTGTGTCAATGATGATCTTTCCACCTCCTTCCTTGACTCATTCACAATTCTTCCAACCTAGCATCCATCAACCATGGCTTCCTCCCATCCACTCCACCCCCTTAATCCAAAGTTTTTCATAAGTCATTGTCCTCTATTCACTATCCTACCAACATCTACCAGAAAATAGTAAAAATTCCTTGAAAATAACAAAGAAAAAAAGGAAAAAATATCAAGGGATACCATCCATGTATATAGATTCTTGAGTCCTCCCTTCATTTTCCTATCCTATATCCAATGTCTTCCACTTATCCATCTATTCACTTTTCCTCTTCCACTTGCACTGTACACTAGGGGCAAGCTCCATTCATACCACTCTTCCTTACATATCTTCCATACTTCCATCTTCCATTCATCCTCCTTTTCCATCTTTGATCTTGACTTTCATGTTCCTTTCCTCCATCCATATGCACTTTCCATGTCCATACATTTTCCTACATACCACTCTTCCTTACATATCTTCCATACTTCCATTTGCTGTTCATCCTCCTTTTCCATATTTGATCTTGACTTTCATGTTCCTTTCCTCCATCCATATGCACTTTTCATGTCCATACATTTTCCTACATACATCCCGCAATCCTTCCATATATTTGATCTTGACATGTTATCGATATCTTGCATCCCATAGTCCTTGTCATGTTCATCCATTTTCCATCCATAAACCTACATATTTCCATCCCCCTTACATATGTCCTTGATCTTGGTTATCCCTTCCATTTCATCTACTTCATATCCCACATTTCATCCATATTCTCCATATCATTCCCTCTTTTCCATACCCTCCCTCCCATATCCCTCTTCATTTCACTTTCATACCCATGCTTGTGATCACTACTAGAGGCACAACAACAAAATGTTCATACATGCTTTGGAAGAACACATGCCTTCTCTTCCTCCATACACTAGACTTCGTACCATCTTTCCATTTTCATGCATCCTTTCCCACCATATTTTCTTTCATTTTCTTATCCTTGGTATGGGGCATTTGGACTCCTTCGAAACCTAGTCCTTGGCTCCACCTTTTCCCTCATATCCTTTCACCATTCCTTTCATCCATCAACTCACATTGATTTTCCACCCATCCCATTCATTTATCATTCCTTGTTTCTCCCTTGTCAATGGTCCCAATCTAGTCATTTTCATCAATTCTATTAATTCATTTCCCCTCTCATCTAATCAATTCCCTTCTTCCAATCATTTCATACAAATCAACTTCAAGCTTATCCCATCATTCATCTCATTCAATTGAAGTTATTCCATTATCTTATCATATCTTATCCAAATTCTTCTAGTTCATCATCCTATCTCATGACTGTATATGAGAAATATGTTAGCAAGAAACACTAATCTATTAAAAGACCAAAGCATTAACTAGCATAAAAATCATAACATATGAGATAGACAAAGTGAAAACCCTCAAATGAAAATATGAGCCATGGAATGGCTCTCCCAATGAGGATGGTCACTTGATTTAGGGATGAGTCTATTATGTGGATGTGGGATGTATGCTCAAGATACTCAAACTATGCTTCAATGGAGATGGAAAATGGCAAATTGGTAGCTTTGTGAGCTCTCAATTTGGCATTATAAGGGTATGGTTAAGGGCTTTGACTTCTCAAACTAACATTATAACTTTAGCTCAAGGATTGTGGTGAAATGGCTTGGGAGGGGATCCAATTTATAGGCAAGAGGCTTGAGGGTTTGAGGGCTAAGATGCAAGGATGGGAAAAATCTCATGGAGGGCTCAAATTGCATGAGAGGAGAGCACATGGATTGTGCTTCCTTACAACCAATCAGGGAGTGACACATGTCATAGGGTGAGTGGATGGAGGAAAGGGCAAGGATGAGTCAACAAAAGAGGCTCAAGGGATAATATCTTCATAAAGACCCTTCATAATGGCTTGTAAGAGCAATGAATGGGTTTGTAAGAGTCTTTATCACTTTGTAAGAGCACTGAAGGCTTAGTGGTTGGGATATTTTGGAGGGAGTTGAGATTGTTGACTTTTCTTGGCTTAGAAAAGTCTTAAGCTTGCTTAGGGAATGTGACAAGGTTAGGGGTGGAATTAGAGGTGATTTAGGATTTAGATTAGGGATATTAGAGATATGCAAGTGGATGGCATTCAATGAGGGTGGGTGAGTTAGTAGCTAAGCTTGGTTAGTATGGGTAGATGAGGTGGATTAAGCTAAAAAGGGGGTTTATAGATAGGCTTAGGAAGAGGATAAAGTCCTTCTAGAAGAGTCTAGAACTTCATAAGGTTTTGAGGATAAATAAAGTTTATTTATCTCAAGGGTTTGGGTTGAGGAAATATTTATTAAATCATTTTTAATAAACATGAGGATTGATATTTAACCTTAGTTAAATATTTTGAGTTGGGATTAAGGGTAGAAAATGATGAGATTAGCCTTTAATTGAAATTAAAGAAGGATTATAAGATTTTGGAAGAGGTTAGTGGTCTTAAGGAAATTGGCCAGGTTTTGGGCAAAAAATAAATTAAATATTTATTTTGAGATTTTTGGTCAATTTATTAATTAAATAATTAATAAATAAGGACAAAAAGTTTAAATAAGATTTAAACATTTTTGGGAGGGATTTCTTAATTAAATATTTTTAATTAAGACAAGGGGATTTAATGGCATAAAAATAAATAAATAAATTAAATAAATAATTAATTAATAAATGATGATGTCATCAGGGACTTTTCAAAAAATAAAAATACTTTATTTTCTAAAAGATTTTTAGGTGTCTACATTTTTCCCCTCTTTGATGTGATGCCGCAAGTGGCGTGGCATCAAAGATAAAAAAATAAGATGCCCAAGGCTAGAGCAGAAGAGGAGAGAATGGACTACAAGATGGCCCCTCAAGAAGGTGGCGGGGAGAGAAAGTGAGGCTCAACGGCTTCTTGAAAAAAATACAAGAATCTGAGATGAGCAAGGAGACTCAGATTGGCAAAGAGAAGGGGCTGAATTAGCTCAAACTCTCACTATGGGAGAATGATAAAGGAAGAATCAGAGGCACAAGAGGAAACAAGCTTAAGACTTTAGGGAAGGTGGAGGATGAAGGAGCAGAGCGCCATAAAAAGGAATCCAGGATAGGGAGATGGATGATGGGATGATAAAGTTGATGCAACAGGATTTCAAAGAGTTAGATTGGTGAAAGATGGGTTTTAGAGATCCCTAGGACTAGGATTGAGGATCTTGAAAGATGAGGCTTGGTGGATTGATTTGATGGGTGGATCCTTAAGACTAGGATTGTGGATCCCTAAAGCTAAGAGTGATGATTGATTCTGAGAGATACAATTGCACAAGCTGGGGTAGGAGAGATAGATGCTGGATATGGATGGGGGATAAGGGAGATGAAGAGAATCCATTGAAGCTTTTTTGAGCAAGGGGATACTTCAAAGAGAAGTATCACCATGTAGTTGAGCACTAGATTTTCTATAGGATTGTTGGTTAATTGCCAAGGTTACCAAGAACATCAAGGCCTTTTCTCCAACTGTCCAGAGGACTGACGAACTGACTCAAAAAAAACACGCAAGGATTGCCCCAACATCACACATGAATCTCGAAAGAATCAGAGTGGAACCAACACTGGGTAACCCACAAGCAGAAAAGAAACACAAACAAAAGACTTGATAAAAATCATACGCTTAGATTGCCCCAGTCGCAGTATACCATGATATGGAAGATCATGGCAACCTTGAGGAGGGAACAAAAAGATTGTTTGGAAAAGATACTTCAAGACCCAAAAGGGAAGATTCCAAATTAAAAGAAAGCAAAAATCCAAAAGAGAACCGTTTGCCAATGAGATGGGTGGGACGAGGTACTAATGGACCAAGATCAGACATGAGGAAAGCTATATCCTACAAGGATCTATTAGAGAGCACCTAAGCTGATGGATCTAGATGAGTGATGCATCTGGCAAGCTGAACTAAGAAGGATAACACTTTGGTGATAGGAGATCTAGCTAAAGGATGCACTGGAATAGCTAACCAAGGGTTGTGCAATGTGTGCAAGATGCTGATCAAAGAGGAACTGACATGAAAGCTAGATAGATGCAATGGTACTAAGCTAAAGAGGATGTACAAGCTGACAGACCAAGATAGGTTAAAAATGTATAAGGTTGTTTATGTTTTGGTTTTGTGAGATGGAAATGTTTGTGAAAGGTGGGATGTCTATAATAGTTGATAGGCGGATAGGTAGATGGTTTGTGAAAAGCTTAAGTGAAAATGGGGTTCTTTGTGTGCATGTGATAGGATACAAGCTAAGATACAAGATTATTTACAAGTTGGAATATGGTACAAGCTTTGGACAAGATTTGGATATACAAGGTATGGTACAAGATTTACAAGGTATAATACAAGCTTTGGTACACGAGTTACAAGCTAAGGTACAAGATTTACAAGCTGTATAGGAGGTATTTACAAGCTTCATCAAATTTTGGATATTTGGTTGGAACACCAAAGGAGCAAGCATGTGTGTTATGGGATGGTGGGTGAATGGATGAGGGATAGGATAGTGATAGATAATGGATTAGTCTTAGTACACAAGGTGCCTGAATTACTAGGTTTTCACGAAGGTACCTATCCAAGGCGCTTGAATTGCCAAGTTTTCACCATTGGACGCTTATTTCTCTTTACTATTTTTTTGTATTTTTCAAAAGCTGGGTATACCAAGGATCTTCAAGCATAGAACTTCTTGAGATGAATGATGTTAGTAGGATCATTCAAGAGTTCTCCTTCTAGTGTAGATAGCTAATAGGCTCCGGAGCCAAAGGAGGCAGTGACAACATAAGGACCAAGCCATGTAGGTTCAAACTTGCCTTTCTTTTCTCGATCAGCTTGGACTTTCATATTTTCTTTGAGGACCATGTCGCTTGGTTGAAAGTGTCGTGGGAGCACCTTCTTATTGAAATTCCTTTTGAGATGAGTTTGATAGACTTTAAGATGATCATAGGCTTGTTGTTGCTTCTCGTCTAAGAGATCTAGTTGGGTGAGCCAAGCTACTCTGTATTCTTCATCTGATATTTGCCCTTGCAAAGATATGCACAAGGAGGGAAGTTCAACCTCTACGGGTAGTACTGCTTTGGCACCATAGACTAGGGAGTATGGAGTTGTTCTTGTGGATGTACGGAAGGAGGTTCGATAGGCCCATAGGGCTGGATTTATTTGTAGGTGCCAATCATAGCCGGAATCATTAACAACTTTCTTTAGGATTTTGAGGAGGGTTTTGTTAGTTGCCTCTACTTGGCCGTTACCTTGTGGGAAATATGGGCTAGAAAAGTGGTGATGGATGCAGAGGGAAGTGCATAATTCTTCCATGTTGAGATTTTCAAAGTTACCTCCGTGGTCAGTGAAGATGGTGGATGGGATATCAAAGTGGCAAACAATGTGGTACAAGATGAACTTGGAGACCTGAACTCCTATAGCTAAGACTAGGGGGACTGCTTCCACCCATTTAGTGAAATAGTCTGTAGCTATTATTATCCATTTATTTCCATTAGATGGGAGGGGTGTGATAGTTCCAACTAGATCAAGGCCCCAGCAAGCGAAAGGCCAAGGTGGTGCAATAGGCTGTAGATCTTGTGCTAGAGCATGCACAAGATTTGCGTGCTGCTGACATGGGAGACATTTTCTAACAAAGTCATAGGAGTTTTCTTCGATGGTAGGCCAATAGTAGCCTGCTCTAAGAATTTTTCATGCTAGGACAATACCACTCGTGTGGGCATCGCAAAGTTTGGAGTGTACTTCTTTTAATGCCATCGTGGCCTCATTTTTCATCTAAACATCGAGATAGAGTATTGTGATAACCTCGACGATATAGGGTATTAGCTATGATAACATAGCAGGATGATTTTTGGATGAGGTTTTGGTGTTGGGTATGTGTGAGGTGAGGGATATGATACCATCATTAAGGTAAGCGTGAATCTCATGGTACCAAGGGGATTGGGGACCAACCAAGATAGAAACATAGTTTGAATCCTCATTTGCATAGGTGGGTGTGAGGATCTGCTCGACTAAAAACTCATACTGTGTAGCTGCTTGGGGAATTTCCAAGAGCGAGCCGATAGTAGCTATAGCATCTGCTACTTTGTTCTGCATTTGAGGCACTTGTGTAAACTGAAGCTTTGTAAAATGCTGGGCTAGCTAACCAACTAGCTCTTTGTAGGGTAATAGCTTTTCGTCTTTGGTTTGATATTCATCGAGGACTTGCTTGATGATGAGCTGAGAATCATTGAAGATTTGTAACTTAGTAATGTTCCATTCTATGGCTATCTTTAATCCTGCTATGAGAGCCTCATATTCAGCTATATTGTTGGTGCTAGAGAATTGTAGCTTGAAGGCTTTTGGAATGTAATCTCCTTGAGGTGTGACCAACAATATTACTATCCCTAATCCACTAGATGTGTGTGAGCCATCAAAATAAAGTTTCCATGGGGGTTGTTCTTCAATCAGACAAACATGTTCATCTGGAAATTCTGTGATCAAAAGATATGTATCTACTAGAGGCGCATCAACTAGGTGATATGCTATAGCTTGCCCTTTGATTTCCTTTTTTTCCACATACTAGATGTCAAATTCGCTAAGGAGCATAACCCATTTGGCCAAATGGCCTGTAAGTGCTGTTTTGGAGAGCATATACTTGAGAGGGTCAATCTTGGAGGCTAGTTGGATGGTATGACTTAGCATGTAGTGGCAAAGCTTTTGAGTTGAGAAAACAACTACCAAACAAGCTTTTTCCATAGGAGTATAATTGAGTTCATAACCAACTAGGGTTCTACTAATGTAGTAGATGGCTCTTTCTCTACCGTAGTCATCGAGCTATGCTAAAAGTGCCCCTAGAGCAGTAGGTGTTGCTGATATGTAGAAAATTAGGGGATGACTAGGAACCAGTGGAACCAAGATAGGGGGATTGGTGAGATACTACTTGAGCTGATCGAAGCTGCGCTGACATAAAGGATCCCACTTGAAGTTCTCATCCTTCTTTAGTAAATGTGCAAATGGTGTACACTTATCTGCAAGCTAGGAGATGAAGCGCTGAATGGATTGAAGCTTTCCTTGAAGAGTGTGAAGCTGTCACAGTGTCTGGGGAGGAGGCATGTCTAAGATAGCCTTGACCTTCTTGAGGTCAATCTCTATACCTCGTTTAGAAACTATAAAGCCTAGAAGCTTTCCAGATGTGACCCCAAAGACACACTTCTTGGGATTCAGCATGAGATGATATTTGGCTAACCTATCAAAGACTTTCTCCTGGTTAGAAAGATGATCCATGAAGGTGTGAGATTTAACCAAGATATCATCCACATAATCCTCCAAAATACTATGGATGAGGTCATGAAAAATGGCTATCATAGCTCTTTGATAGGTAGCCCCAGCATTCTTTAGGCCAAAAGGCATCATGTTGTAACAAAAGGTTCCCCAAGGGGTAGTGAATGTTGTCTTATGGGAATCCTCTTTTGCAATCTTGATTTGATTGTACCCAAAAAATCCATCCATGAGGGACAAAATTTCATGTCCAGCTGTAAGATCTACAATCATATCTATGTTGGGCAAGGGAAAATCATCTTTTGGACAAGCTTTGTTAAGATCTCTGAAATCAGTGTAGATTGTGATGTCACCAGAAGGTTTAGTGATGGGGACCATGTTGGAGATCCACTCTGAGTAGTTGATAGGCTGGATAACCTTAGCAGCTAACATTCTTTCTAATTTAGCTTTGACCAGTAATGCCACCTTGGGATGCATTTTTCTAAGCTTTTGTCTAACGGGCTTGATCTTTGGATCGAATGCAAGATGATGAACTACAAGCTTTGGATCAAGTCTTGGCATGTTCTAATATGACCATGCAAATCAGCCAATGTTCTCTCTTAAGACCTCAAAGAGGAGGTCAGCTTGGTCTTGTGATAAGGATGCGGCAATGTGAACAAGTCTGGGGATCTTTGAAGAATCGATTTTGACTTCTCTAGTATCCTCAATTAGAATAGAAGACACCTCTGGTCAATTATCTTGAGGAGGCAATGCTAAATCCTCATGCTCTGCTTGTGACTCTGAATTTTCTTGCTGAGGGGCTCTCTTCCTTGCCTTAGCTAGTCTCAGATTCACCTTAGTTCCAATTTTGGGTGTATCGGAACTCGGTTGGGGATTTTATCCAAAATACCCCTTGGGATCTATCTTATAGATATAGGCAGAATCTGGCTTTATTTTCTTGTGAGGTGTTTCAGCTCCCATGAATCTCAGAAGTGCTTCCTCTGATGTGAACTCATCAATGTATATGATGCTTGGTTGGTCCCAATCTATGAGTTGTGGATGGGCGAGTGGTAGGTCAATGAAATGGATGGATAGTTCTTGGAGAACAGAGTCTCTGAGGAAGATTTGGTTTGGGATATCATTGTAGGCTCTCTTTTCAACTTCCTCAGGAATGTCTTCGATTTCGACAAGGTCACGGTGAATGTTTAAAAAAGTGTAACTATCCATATTGGTGACCCCAGTTGTGAGTATGCCAAAGCCAAGACCTAATTTTGATTCCCACTTGTGTACATCGATGGGCCAGTACATGCCTCTTTCTTCTAGTCCTAGACCACCACCTTGATAGTTCCATTTGTCAGTGATGAGCTTATTTTCTTGGGGATACTTCTGGCTAAAGTGATCAAGGCGTGCTTGATTTCTTGGAGGTGCATCCTTATGTAACCAATTGTTGATATCTGGAGTGAGCTCCTCATAAAGGGGGATTTTTAAGGATACAAAGATTGTTGGGCCAAACTATTTGTATCAAAGAGATGGAATCTCCTTAGCTTTGTGATATGTTGGTCATCCATGGGCATGTGGATCAAGTGGGATTGCCCCGACAGCAAATGCATCTGACAGACTATACTCTCCACAGCCTTTGTTATTGATCTTCACGGTAGATAGGGTGGAGGCGAGGATGGTTTCTGGGTCATTACAAGTGTGGGATGAGCTGGCAATGGTTGTGCCGATATCAATTCTAGGGCAATGGTTTGTATATGAAGCTTCAACTGCATTGCAGTAAGCAAAGGGTTCTGGATTAGCATGGATGGTTACCTCAGTGCCCTAATGCAAAAATTTGATGCACTGATGGTAAGTGGATGGAACGGCTTTCATGGCATGAATCCATGGGCGAATGAGGAGGATGTTAAATGGTAGGTTTAGATCAATAACATGGAAGAGTGTTTCTTGGATGACTGGCCCAACCTTGATTGGTAGCAAAATAGTTCCTTCTGTGGTTCTTTCCAAGTTGTCATAAGATTTGATGGTGATAACCTCACTGATGATATCTGCCTCGGTATACCCAGCTTGTTTTATGAATTTTAGGGTGCAAATATTCAAGGATGATCCATTATCTATCATTACTCTTTTTACAGCAAAATTAGATACCATGATGGCTATGCGAAGTGGAAGGGTGTGATCTAGCTTGACCACGGGTATGTCGGTGGGTTTGAATGATAGGGCACATGAGGAGGATAGGTGTCCAATGAGATTACAAAAATCAGTAGCGTTGATATCTAAAGGGACAGGGGATTCTATGAGAGCACTGTCAAGGATGTTTTTGTACACAAGACTTGTGCAGAGAAGGTCTCAAATGGAGATTTGGGCTGGCATGTTCCCGAGGTGTTCCAAGATATTGTACTGGCTTTTTGATGGAGCTGATGGTGCTGGTGAAACTGGTGGGCCTGTGATGTTAAATTACGCTCTTCGAGTGGTGACTGCACACTCATTGTTTGGTCCTTGGATATTGATAACATTGACAGAAGGCTCTTTTGTGGATATACAACATATGAGGCTACCATAGTCTATATAGGATGAAGCGTGGTCATTGTTCTTCCCATGCTGTTGGTTTGGCTGGTGGCTGTTGGTGTTGTTGTTGTTGGTTTGGATAGGTTCTTTTCCAGGATTTTGGTTGTTGTGAGGGGGAAAAGCATTTTGATAGATGTGTAAGCCTACATTGGGAGAGGTTTGGGCACCAACGGTGATGTTGGGGCTCAAAATTGCATTCCCATTTTGAGCATCCTTTTGAAATTTTGAGAAAGTCAAGCCCTATGAATGCCCATAATTGAATGTGCACTCAGCTGTCCATTTGAGATCCTTAAGATGTTCAATGTCTCTGACACTTTTCATTTAGTTTGCCTAAGCCTTCCATGATGATAATTTGTCATTCTAAGTTATATGACAAAGTCTTATCTTGAACAAATCCTAAATCTGCTTTCCACCCCATTTAATATGCAGAATTTAGTCAAGAACCTTTTACTTTATACAAATCCACCATGTCCTTTGAAATCCTTTAGCCCCTTCTCATTTTCTTGCTCAGGGCATGCCTTTTTAAACCTTAGGCAAACTTGAAATAATGTTTTGATTAAATCTATTTTAAGTTTAAGGTAATCAGGGTTTACACGTTTTTAAATCCCAAAAAGTTTATTTTCAAACTTACAATGCAAGTCTCGACGATTGAAGAACTTGTTCAGATCGACGAAGGGCGCTGGCCTGCATTTTCAAAATGCGAGGAAGTTACAAAATGCAGGCAAGTGCATAAGTGACATCTATCCCCTATGAAGACACAAGGAGATGTTCGTACAAGCGAAGAGGACAAGTTATGAACATCGTCGATCTGTGTGAGATCGACAACTGAGGCATACTCGCATTTTCAAGATGAGAGGTAGATAAATATTACGGGCATGCCACTTTGCGACGCGTGGCACAGTGGGACCAAAATGCGAGGAAGTAACGATGTCATGGGCGCCAAAGTTTTGAATGCCGCGGTCAAGTTTGTCAGAACACGTGCAATAAAAGGTATTTTCTCATTGGTCAAGATCATTGTGATGGGCTGCCTATTATTGAAATTCTGAATCACCGTCAATCTAAGCCAGCATCAAGGGCTAGCGTTTGCCCGCATTGTTTTATCTCCGTATGATTTTATAATGCGGGTAAAAGGATTGTGGACCTGTATCGCAATTAACCAAATCATGCCATTTTGAAGTGTCACGTGTTTTGTGATAAAGGAACAGTGCAATGGTTATTCAGGATTTTCTTCATCAGCCGTTGATCTTCTTTAGATCGACGGAGGGCGTTGGCCCGCATTTTCAAAATGCGAGGAAGTTACAAAATGCGGGCAAGCACATAAGTGACATGTGGGGCAGACTCAGGTCGTTGATTCAATTCAGATCTGCGGTTCTTGCATGTTTGCATTTCTTAGAAGCAAGAAGTGTCCACTAAAAGATAAATTGCACACATGGCCAATTTTGATTGGGTTTTTTCGGACCAACTTGCCTAGTGGATTTCAAAGCCGTCATGCTCACAGTTTCAACTTATAAGATCTTCAAGATTGACGGTGCATATTTTACTATTGAAGGTGGTATCATTATGCATATTAATGAGACATGAAAACCTTCATGTGTGAAAGTAGAGAACAGGGTGTAACAAGTGAGATTTTCCCAATATCAACTTGTGCGAGTAGAAATTCGTGAGTCATCTCTGAATGGAAAAAATTACTGCTGGGATTGAGATAAATTTGGCACGAGTGTCAAGTAGTTGGCTCAAGGATAAAATGTAGAAGTTACAGAGATAAAAGAAAAGGCTTCAGGTAAATTTGTATACCATAGTCTCTGCATTTTTTCAGTCCTGGTGATTTATTCAAAAGATGTTTCTAAAGATTTCACTAAGTCTGAGGGTATGGATAGCGGAAGGATTGTTCGTTAAGAGTAGTTGGTTCTGGGACACCGATACTTTGAAAAATGATTTTTTTTTTTTCAGAGGATGGTTCAGAAAAGGAAAATGGTTAGCTTCGCATGCCTGTGTATGGTTTTTTGACAAAGGAAAGTTGGTAATCAAGTTAAGTAGTCAAGTCACCAAGGTGGTAAGAAGAACAAGGAATAGACTTTGTAAGCTAACAACCTTTTCAGCAGAAACATCATCTTTTAAACAAATTTTCAAAGCATCTTAGTTTAATGCCAAGGTAGCAGAGATATTTGAGACCCTATGCATAGTTTTGAAAGAGGGTAAAGAAGATTTTATACCCTGGGGTATAGTCCTTTTCAATTTTTGTGCGTGTCCCCACTTTTTGTGTCAGTAGATGGAAAATTTTGGCAAGAAGTTGGTTAAGGAAGCAGACGTGACTGGGGATCAGAGCATCCCTATTTTGTTATTTTTAATAACCACATTGTTTTTTGGCTTCTGTACTGCATGCTAAGTAATGATTCTGTTATTTTTGAAGCCTGGCATGATCAGTAAAGAGTGGGAGGTAAAGATGATTCTCATTCAGTAGTCATCTTGACAAAACCCACGGGCCTAGGTTGGTGCGTATTTTTCAGAGTTGATTTTGTCATTGATAAGGTGATCTTAGCAATTGCGCATACAAAAAATTAGTGGTAGAGCCGAATCAACAAAAAGTGGTAACAAAAAAGGAGCTTACAGGAGAATATTTGATCTACATGATGTTCTATTAATCATTTTTTCTTCTTTCTTCCGTTACAAACTTGTGATATCTTTTGTAAGGGACACTTGTCAGTTCTCTATGCCTGAAGCTTGTTGCATCTCATAGTATTTAAGTGAAATCCCAAGGCTAGAGGGAGGGGGTTGTTGGTTGGTTTTCTATTTTTTCAGTTCTTAGAGCTCTGCTTAGGCTGTGAAAACCACATACCCAACATGTCTTGCATGAACAACATATGGATTTCATAGATAGTTCTGATGCACTAGTGTGATCTTGTATCTTGTTTTATGCATTCCTAATGTACTTATTTCAAGGAGATAAATACAATGTGTAGAAGGTTTTGAATTTCAATATAATTCTATCTCCTTTCTTGTTGAGTTTGTAATGTTATATGTTCAAGAACAACGATCTTGAACCTATTTGCAATTGCTCGGTTGCATGTTTGAAGTTTGCTTGCCTTCAACTCAAGGAGTCATATAATTGCTTATGGTTTCAGACAAGATTGCAGATTCAATTAAAAAGGATGTGAGAAAGTATGGGGTTATATTGGATATTGTTGTCTAATTCATAAGGTGAACAGACTGAACATGAATGTCTTAATGTATGCCATATGTTGATTGATGTTCAAAGATGCATAATTCTGGAGTGTAGGATTGCCCTAATGGATAAGGAACTGGTCATTTGTAGGATCATTAAAGTTTTGCTACATATTGAACATGCTATCTTTTCTCAATATAAGTCAATTTTCCCTTTTATGTTGAAAGGTATTCAAAGTATAACCCGCACTTAGCTTTCCAATTTCATTAGTCATGTCCTTAGCTATTTCATGCTTGTGATCTCCTGGTTAAGCATAGAAGAATTAGGGGTTTCATCTGCTTTTATAGATCCTGAATATGGTTATTGCACTGGTCACATAGTCAGATCTAAAGAGGTTCACCCGCCTAGGTTTTGCAGAGCCTGAAGAAGAAGAAGGGTCATGCCTTACAGTTGGCCTGGTGTCTGAATGGGCATGTTGAAAATGGGAGTTAGCTGCCCCTAAATATGTTTTGTTCTCATCAGGGTAATTGGAAACGGGTAACGTTTTCAAACACCAACAGGTGATTTCTTTCTGATCAATGAGGTCCTACACATAATCTTTTAGTTTCATGCATCTAAGGGTAGTGTGACCTTTTATGCTATGAAATTTGTAGTACTCATTATCTTTGTACCATGCAGCTTTGGATTGGCCTGGGTCAATTTGCTGGGTAGGAAGAAATTTGATGAGGTTTTCCTTAGTCAATTTCTCAAAAATGACATCCAATGGCTCACCAAGGGGTGTATAATTTCTAGGTGCAAGTTGGAATTTGGGCTTTTGCCCTGCAGCTACATTGATGACATTAGCTTGATTGCTAGACCCTTGGAAGTTGGGTCTTGGATTGTGGTTTTGATAGCTTTGGTTGTTCTGCTATTGGTAGTTGATAGCTTGTTGATTGTTTGGTTGATAAGGTGGGTTGGACTAGTTTTGGGTGTAGACACCTAAAATCCTTTAGAAAATAAAGTATTTTTATTTTCTGAAAAAATTCTTGATGATGTCATCATTAATTAATTAATTAATTAATTTTTATGCCATTAAATCCCTTTATCTTAATTAAAAATATTTAATTAAAGAATCCCTCCCAAAAATGTTTAAATCTTATTTAAACATTATTTCCTTATTTATTAATTATTTAATTAATAAATTGACCAAAAAACCCAAAATAAATAAAAAATTTATTTTTTGCCTAAAACTTGGCCAATTTCCTTAAGACCACTAACCTCTTCCAAAATCTTCTAATCCTTCTTTAATTTTCATTAAAGGCTAATCCCATCATTTCCTACCCCTAATCCCAAATCAAAATATTTAGTTAAGATTAAATATTAATCCTCATGTTTATTAAAAAAGTTTTAATAAATATCTCCTCAACCCAAACCCTTGAAATAAATAAAACTTTATTTATTTTTTAAAAATCTAATTTATCCTCATCCTAAGAAGTTCTAGACTGTTCTAGAAAGTCTTCATCCTCATCGTAGGAAGTTCTAGACTATTCTAGAAAGTCTTCATCCTCATCCAAAGTCTAGACTCTTCTAGAAGATGTCTTTAAACCTAATCCTAATCCCCTCCTAACCTTGTCACATTCCCTAAAAATGGGTTAAGACTTACTAACCCAAGCCAAAGTTAACAAATATCTCCTCCTTCACCCACTCTCATTAAATGCCATCCACTTGCCTATCCCTAAGCTAATCTTAAACCATCCTAATCCATCCTCTAATCATTTGCACAATCCTAAGCAAGCTTAAAACCTTCCTAATCAAACCCAAGTTGAAATTCCTCTCATCTCCCTCAAAATATCCCAACCATAAAACTTTATGAAGCCCAATAGGCCATAAATGACTCTTCCAAGCCCTTTCATTGCTCTTACAAGCCGTTATGAGGGTCTTTATGAAGATTTTATCCCTTGAGCCTCTTTTGTTGACTCATCCTTCCCCTTTCCTCCATCTTCTCACCCTGTGACATGTGTCACTCCTTGATTGGGTGTAAAGAAGCACAATCCATGTGCTCTCCTCTCATGCAATCTGAGCCCTCCATGAGCTTTTCCCCATCATTGCATCTTAGCCCTCAATCCCTCAAGCCTCTTGCCTATAAATTGGATCTTTCCCCTTTGCAAAACAACAAAATCCATGAAGTAAAGTCATAATGCCATTTTAAGAAGCCATTTTACATCAAAACCATACACTCACACCCAAATTCCAACTCCATTTGAAGCCCTTTTTGAAGCATAAGCTTGAGCATACATCCTATCTATTTAGACAAAGCGACTCAACAAGAGAGCTTCTCATTGAGAGAGCCCATTAATGGCTCATATTTTCAATTGAGAGCTCATCTTAGTCTATCTTGAAGTTTATGAATTTTGTTTAGTTTGTAGAAGCTTTATTTAAATTTGGTTTCTATTAGCATACTAACATTGCTCATATACATTTTGGCACGCCCGGTGGGACCTCGCATGGGTCATCTTCATTAGCTTTTTTAGTCAAGTTTTGTATGTCATTTGCTAATTTTGGCTAATTTTTCTTGTTTTTGTGATTGGTAGGATTGTATAAATTGGTTTTGTAGGTCCACATGAGCATGAAGAAGACAAAGGAACTCATACTCTATCTCATAGTGTTTGCAGATTTTTCAAGCTTCTAAGTGGACAAAGCACTTGGAATTCTTCTTCCTCTTCTTATCTATATTCTTCTTATTCCATCTACTTCTTCTTCTTCTTCTTGTGGGAGATCTTGGCCATTTTTAAGGAAGCAAAATCATACACACTTCTTTTTAGTGCTTAAAATGAACCCCCAAATCATACTTAAATCCATTAAAAACTAAAAATTTGCAAAAAAAAAAAATCTTTTAACAAGTGAAACTAAACCAATCCAATCATTTGCATCCTTGCAACATCAAAGTTTTAGATGCATTCATGCAAAGTTAGGAACACTTCATTTTTGAGAATTTAAAAAGAACTTCAAGTTTCCATTTCAAAAGGTTTAAAATCAGCACTAAGTGCACACTATAATCTAAATCAAACTCAAAGCATCAATCAAGGATAAAATGAACCTCATTTGCAAATATTTTAAAGTTCTTTTAAAAATCTCATGAAAATTAAGAGTCCTAAATGGTTGCCAAAATTGTCCTAAAAGCTTTGTTATTTGTTCTAAACAAATGTCTTGTTGCAAAATCTTGAATGTTTCTTAGGTTTTTCATGCATCAAAACAATCTAAGAATATCATTTTTGGGCTTAAAACATGCAAACTAGAACACAAAATTTTGAATGAAAACCAAAGTCCAAAGAGTCATTTTCACTTTTGAGTCCAAAACAATCTTGAATGATCTAAGGTTAAAAAAAATCACTTCAAAGTTCTTAAAACAACACACAAAATCTCAATCTTGAATGCTCAAAGGAAAAAACTTGAATGTTTAAACACTTGTCTTTGAACGCATGTTGCTAAAATGAACTTGAATGTTTAAACATTTTTCTTTGAATGAATGTTGCTCAAACATAATCTTGAATACCATGGATTAAATTCAATCTTTCTTGGAATGCATGCTTAAAACAAACAAACTCAATATTGAATTCAAAAGATCAATTAACCATTGCAATATCTCACACTTCAATTTTTGGGGCATAAAAAGAATCTACATTCTAGGAACTTCCTAAATTATAAAAACTAAATAAAGATGCTTTAAGTGAGTTTGTAGTTGGACATGCCCTCTTTAATCACCCATCAATTTAACCATTGGTTGCAATCTCAGTGCCATCTATGGGGATGGGTCCACCTAAGAGGGTGTTAAGTGCTCCACAAAGATCAAAATTCACTTACTTGTGTTTTTATTAGTTTTTCTAACTTAGAAAATTTCTTGAATGCACATTAGGCTCACAAACACTTCATTTGGACATTAAAATTGAACAACTCTTGACGTGGAGGGCCTCCGAGTGCGCGTTTGAAACTGAGTTTTACACATCTTTCTTTTTGGGCATAAAATAAACTCACACTCAATCTTGAATGTCTTAAAGAAAATTAATCGATACTTGACATGGAGGGCCTTTAGGTGTGCAGGTTTACTTTCTTGTTGACCCTAACTCTTCTTCTTGTTTGTATTCTTCGATCGATTTTACTTTTGTTAATGCTTCAAGTTGGAATTGAACATTTGAATCCTAAAAATGTGTGTTTGCAAGGTCTAGATCAAAAAACTTAAGCATCAGTTGGAAAAGAACTTTGTCTTTTAGCCCAAGGTCATGCAAATCTTCTCTCCCCTTGTCATATTTCGAGGCTATCTTGGGTGCATAAGACTAGGATCCAAAACCTTGTTTCTCTTTTTAAGAGGCCTGCTTAGGGATTTCATCACCCCTTGGATGACCTCAACTCCAACGTTCCAGCAGAGTATAAAGATCAAGAGGTGAATCCAAAGATACCTCTCTTGGAATCAAGATTTTGTCACTCAGGCTAAGCCTCAAGGAACTTTATTCCCTTGAGAAGTGAAAGAGGAGAAGTGGGTTATCGCTCCTCTCAGCTGTGTGACATCTTTTTGTTTTCATCTACGGATTTGGGCCTCACATACCTTGGGTATATCGAGGACTCCCTAGCTAAACCAAATGTCAGCCTTGCAGATAACCATCTAAGATGTTAATGTGTTTGAAGTGACTGATGAAAACATTTGTAGAAATACACACTCCTTGGCGCAAGTATCAAATTTTGGGAATCAAAACTTCTATCTGGTTGTTTCTATCTATTGCTTGATCTTTTACTTATTGAATGAATGTTTACCAAACTTGGTTGATCCTAGCTTAGGGCACACTTAGCGTAGTCACTGCCTGTTTTAGAAGTTAAAAAAGTTGAAGAAAAACAACTGAGATCTCTCAAAGCCAAGTAGATTCAAGAATTTATGTCAGAACATCCCAAACCCAAATAGAAGTTTCACAAAGCCAAAATCAAGCCATCTCAGGCATACCAATAACTTTCAGCCAAGAGAAAGGAAATAACACCAAGCCCTCGAATTTCCAAACTCCACAAAGTAGAGGACAAAGCTGCCGACGAAGCCCTTCAAGACACCTGGTTAGATCACACTATCCAACTTAACCAACATCCAGGAGTTAACCCTGCTTATGCATTACCAACTAGGCATGATTTATATGATTAGACCCCCTTGTTTCTCCACACCTTCTTGCATAAGCTTAACTTTAAAGTCATCTTTGTAGGAAAGCCAACCATCTTTAGTCCTCCCCTTAAACATTTTAGCTCATCCATCTCATTTAGAACCAAACCATCTAGCTAGAAATCCAAAAAATTCACATCCAAGCCTTCAAAATTGTTGTCACTTTGCCAAAAGTTTGCCATTCCTAACATCTTCCAAATCCACCAATCTCACCAAGGTTATCCCTTTGACAGAGCTTTGTCTAGGGTAATCTAGCTTTGTCACTTGTTATCCCTCATCACCTTGAGCTAAAGGTTGGGATCCACAAGTGGTCAATCTCGTGTTCTTCCTAAAGGATCATTAGTCTATCCTTAAGTTGACACAATCACCACCGAGCTTGCACATAGGAAAGCAAACCTTTCATGCTTTGGAAACATATCTTTGAAGTTAGAATCCCCAATTCAATCCTCCTTAGGTTTTTTCATATAGCTTTGCCTCAACCTAAGAAATCATTTCCATAGAAAAGCCTTCCCCCTTTGCATCCATCAGCTTTGTTGCATCTCATCCCTAGGAACATTCTGCATTTTCATGCCACTCGTCACTTGTTTAGCCAAGAAGAAGAAGGAAACAATGGAGCCCTATCATTTGGATCAAACGGCTTCGCTCCCCTTGAGCACCCAACCATCCTTCAGCCCAGAGAACACTATACCATCACCTACTGACATTGAAGCTTTCATGAACCAACTAGGAAATGCAGTATTTGTGAATGCCATTATAGACAAGAACAAAGAAACAATCATCGCTAACTTTTGAAGGGACAACATAGGAGCCTTCAACTTTGGAAGACCTCCTCCCTTATCAGATCCATCTCACCCACTGTTTGGACAACTCCCACCACCCATAGGCTCTTATGATTCAAATTATCCTCAATATGTTCCAAAAGAAGAGCCTCAACCCACCCCATATGATCCAACAGACCCAAACATACCAACCTCCACTCAAGTTGAAATCTCCCTTTTGCAAACCAATCCAGCCACCACCACTCCACCATTGGTCCATACCACTCCATCCCAAACCCCCTTCGCCCAAAAAACCTCATCATTCACTCCTTTCACTATTGTTGTTGCTGCTCTCCAACCCAGCCTTCCAAATACACCCATCTCCCAAATTAGTGCTAGCATCTTTGGCCAACCTCAGCAATATACAACCCAGATGCCACCCATGGGGCCAAGTAATCAACCCTTCATCACCCCCAACTTGTTTACCTCAACTCAGAATATAATTCCATCATTTCCACTAGGTCCTTGGAGCTCAGTGCCATCAGCCACAAATCCACAAGCTACAACCCTCACTCCACAAAGTTATCAAACCCCACAAGCTACTACCAATGTTCTACCAAGCTCTCAAGTGACCTAAGCTCCTGCCACCCCTCTACCAAGCTTTCAAATCTAGCCACCAAGCTATCAAACCCCATTAGTTCCATTTCAAAGCTTTTGATTCCCACCACCTCCACCACCAACTAATCCATTACCTCCTATTACCAACTATTTTTCTATGCCACTTCTAGGAGGAAATCCACCACCACCAACTACCAATTACTTGGCCTCCTTTGCCATGCAGATACCTCCCCAAATGGGGGCACAACCCACATATATTGGTCAAACTCCTCAAATCCAAAGTCAAGTTCCACAAGCTCCCCGATCCTTTCCCCAAGCTTCACAACCATCTTATACCTTACCTCCACAAAACAATCCATTTATCCCATAGCCAGCTTATGTTCCTCAATCCCAACCTCAAATCCAATATCAACAGCAAGCCTCACAACACATGCTGCAATATGTGCCACCTCCACCATAGCACCCATCATCCACCATTTAGTTGCCCAAGCCATGTACAATCCCTACCAGCCCATACCTCAAAGCCATCCATATTCCATTGCCCCATCTAGCACATACCTACCTCAGGGTACTCCTACATTGGGCTCACCCCAACCATCACCCATTAATTCAAAATGGGAAGCCATGAAGATAGATTTGAAGAACATCCAAGAGGGAAATGATCCAAAAACCTTCAAATTTGAGAATGTGTGTCCTTACCCATTTGACAGAGCCATTACTATGACTCCATTCCCCAAGCATTTTCAGACACCCAAGTTTGAAAAATTAAGAGGAAAAGGAGACCCTGTCACACATATCAAAGAATTTTACATGCACTGCCAAGAAGTGGCATACGATGACATCTTCCTCCTACATCTCTTTCCCAAAAGCTTGGATGGACCAGCTCTTGAATGGTTTTATAGAATACCATATGGCACAATTAAAAATTTTGCTGAATTGTCTGAGGCATTTGTAGCCCAATATGCCCATCTTGTTGAAACAAAGCTATCAGTAGTTGATCTTGTCCACACTAAGCAAAAAGGTAGAGAAAGCCTTCTCGAATATCTACAAAGATGGCAAACCCTTACCACCCGCATATCTTGCACCTTGCCAGAGTGCCATTTGGTGAAAATGTTTATTGATAATGCCCATCCTAGCTTGGCTCACCACATGACCATGAACTGTTTGCAGACCTACAAAGATATCAAAGAGAAAGGAATTATCCTTGAGCAAGGACTCATTAAAGATGGTGTCGTCAAGATTTAAAAAGAAGCCAACCAAAATCAAACACATTCCAATGACAAGTCTAGGTATTGGAACAAAAACAAGCACGTTACAATAGATGGCGTCACTGACACCAGGCATGTGAATATTGTTGGTCCTTCCCAAAGTCAGCCCAACCCATTGTATCAACCAAACAATCAACAAGCTATCAACTACCAACAACAGAATCACCAAAGCTATCAAAACCACAATCCAAGATCCAACTTTCAAGGGTCTAGCAATTAAGCTAATGCCATCAATGTAGCTGCAGGGCAAAAGCCCAGATTCCAACCTGCACCTAGAAATTATACACCCCTTAGTGAGCCTTTGGATGTCATTTTTGAGAAATTAGTCAAGGAAAACTTCATCAAATTTCCTCCTACCCAGGAAATCGACCCAAGCCAATCCAAAGCTGCATGGTACAAAGATAATGAGTGCTGCAAATTTCATAGGGTAAAAGGTCACACTACCCTCAGATGTATGAAATTGAAAGATTATGTGTAGGACCTCATTGATTGGAAAGAAATCATTGTTTGTGCCCAAACCTCTCCCAATGCAGGCTTACAGATCTATCAAAATGCTTTTCCTCCTCACAACAACCAAAATCCTAGAAAAGTACCTATCCAAACCAACAACAACAACACCAACAACTGCCAGCCAAACCAATAGCATGGGAAGAACAATGACTGCACTTCATCCTATATAGTCTATGGTAGCCTCATTGGTTGTATATCTGAGAAAGCGCCTTCTGTCAATGTTATCAATATCCAAGGACCAAACAATGAGTGTGCAGTCACCACTCAAATGATTTAACATCACAGGCCCACCCATTTCACTAGTACCATCAGCTCCATCAAAAAGCTAGTACAATATCTTGGAACACCTTGGGAACATGCCAGCCCAAATCTCCATTTTAGACCTTCTCCACACTAGTCTTGTGTACAAAAACATCCTTGACAGTGGTCTCATAAAATCTTGTGTCCCTTCAAATATCAACGCTACTAATTTTCATAATCTTGTTGGACACCTATCCTCCTCATGTGCCCTATCTTTCAAACCCACTAACATACTCGTGGTCGAGCCAGATCACACCCTTCCGCTTCGCATAGCCATTATGGTATCCAATTTTGCCTTAAAAAGAGTAATGATAGATAATGGATCAGCCTTGAATATTTGTACCCTAAAATTCATAAAACAAGATGGGTATACAGAGGCAGATATCATCAGTGAGGTTATCACGATCAAAGCTTATGACAACTTGGAAAGAACCACAAAAGGAACTATTTTGCTACCAATCAAGGTTGGGCCAGTCATCGAAGAAACACTCTGCCATGTTATTGATCTAAACCTACCATTTAACATCCTTCTTGGTCGCCCATAGATTCATACCATGAAAGCCATTCCATCCACTTACCATCAGTGCATGAAATTTTTGCATCAGGGCATTGAGGTAACCATCCATGCCGATCCATAACCCTTTGCTTACTGCAATGCGATTGAAGCTTCATATGCAAACTATTGCCCTGGAATTGATATCGGCACAACCATCGCCAGCTCATCCCACACTTGTAATGACCTAGAAACCATCCTCGCCTCCACCCTATCTACCATGAATATCAATAACAAAGGCTGTGTAGAGTATAGTCTGTCAGATGCATTTGCCGTCAAGGCACTCCCACTTGATCCACACACCCATGGACAATTGAAATATAAAAAAGATAAGGAGATTCCACCTCCTCGATACAAACTATTTGGCCCAACAACCTTTGTATCCTCAAAAATCCCTCTTCATGAGGAGCTCACTCCAGATATCAACAATTGGTTACAAAAGGATGCACCTCCAAGAAATCAAGCATGCCTTGATCACTTCAGCCAGAAGTACCCTCAAGAACATAAGCTCATCATTGACAAATGGTACTATCAAGGTGGTGGTCTAGGACCAGAAGAAAGAGGCATGCGGTGACCCATCGATGCACACAAGTGGGAATCAAAGTCAGGTCTTGGCTTTTGCATACCCACAACTGGGGGCACCAATGAGAATGGTCACACTTTTACAAAGATTCAACGTGACCTTGTCAAAATTGAAGACATTCTTGAGGAAGTTGAAAAGAGAGCCTACGACGATATCCCAAACCAAATCTCCTTGCGAGACTCTATTCTTTAAGAACTATCCATCCATTTCATTGACCTACCACTCGCCCATCCACAACTCATAGATTGGGACCAACCAAGCATCATACAAATTGATGAGTTCACATTAGAGGAAGCACTTCTGAGATTCATGGGAGCCGAAACTCGTCACAAGCAAACAAAGTCAGATTCTGCCTATATCTATAAGCTAGATCCCAAGGGGTATTTTGGAGAAAATCCCCAACCTAGTTCTGATACACCCAAAACTGGAACTAAGGTGAAATCGAGACTAGTTAAGGTAGTGAAGAGAACCCCTCAGTAAGAAAATCCAGAGTCACAAGCAGAACATGAGGATTTAGCATTGCCTCCTCAAGATAATCGACTAGAGATATCTTCTATTCTAATTGAAGATACTAGAGAAGTCAACATCGGTTCTTCAGAGATCCCCAAACTTGTTCATATTGCTACATCCCTATCACAAGACCAAGCTGATCTCCTCTTTGAGGTCTTAAGAGAGAACATTGGCCGATTTGCATGGTCATAACAAGACATGCTAGGGCTGGATCCAAAGCTTGTAGTTCATCATCTTACAGTCGATCCAAAGATCAGACCCGTCAGACAAAAGCTTAGAAAAATGCACCCTAAGGTGGCATTAATGGTAAAAGTTGAATTAGAAAGAATGTTAGTTGCTAAGGTTATCTGACCTATCGACTTCTCAGAGTGGATCTCCAACATGGTCCTCGTCACTAAACCTTCTGGTGACATCAGAATCTGCACTGATTTTAGAGATCTTAACAAAGCTTGTCCAAAAGATGATTTTCCCTTGCCCAACATAGATATGATTGTAGATCTTACAGTTGGACATGAAATTTTGTCCCTCATGGATGGATTTTTCGGGTACAATCAAATCAAGATTGCAGAATAGGATCAACATAAGACAACATTCACTACCCCTTGGGGAACCTTTTGTTACAACATGATGCCTTTTGGCCCAAAGAATGCTCGGGCTACCTATCAAAGAGCTATGACAACCATTTTTCATGATCTCATCCATAGCATTTTGGAGGATTATGTGGATGATATCTTGGTAAAATCTCATACCTTCATGGATCATCTTGCTAACTTGGAGAAAGTCTTTGATAGGTTAGCCAAATATCATCTAATGCTGAATCCCAAGAAGTGTGTCTTTGGGGTCACATCTGGCAAGCTTCTAGGCTTTATAGTTTCTAAATGAGGTATAGAGATCAACCCCAAGAAGGTTAAGGCTATCTTAGACATGCCTCCTCCCCAGACACTGCGACAGCTTCGCTCTCTTTAGGGAAAGCTTCAATTCGTCCAACGCTTCATCTCCTAGCTTGCAGATAAGTGTACACCATTTGCACATTTACTGAAGAAGGATGAGAACATCAAGTGAGATCCTTTATGTCAGCACAACTTCAATCAGCTCAAGCAGTATCTCACCAATCCCCCTATCTTGGTTCCATCAGTTCCTAGCCATCCCCAAATTTTGTACATATCAGCAATGCCTACTGCTCTAGGGGCACTTTTAGCACAGCTCGATGACTACGACAGAGAAAGAGCCATCTACTACATCAGTAGAACCCTAATTGGTTATGAACTCAATTATACTCCTATGGAAAAAGCTTGTTTGGTAGTTGTTTTCTCAACTCAAAAGCTTCACCACTACATGCTAAGTCATACCATCCGACTAGTCTCCAAGATCGACCCTCTCAAGTATATGCTCTCTAGAACAACACTTATAGGCCGTTTGGCTAAATGGGTTATGCTCCTTAGCGAATTTGACATCCAGTATGTGGACAGAAAGGCAATCAAAGGGCAAGCTATAGTAGATCACCTAGCTGATGCACCTCTAGTAGATACATATCCTTTGATCATAGAATTTCCAGATGAACATGTCTGTCTAATTGAAGAACAACCCCCATGGAAACTTTATTTTGATGGCTCACACACATCTCATGGATCAGGGGCAGGAATATTGTTGGTCACACCTCAAGGAGATTACATTCCAAAAGCCTTCAAGCTACAATTCCCTAGCACCAACAATATAGCTGAATATGAGGCTCTCATAGCAGGATTAAAGATAGCTGTAGAATGGAACATTACGAAGTTACAAATCTTTGGTGATTCTCAGCTCATCATCAAGCAAGCCCTAAATGAATATCAAACCAAAGATGAAAAGCTATTACCCTACAAAGAGCTAGTTGATCAGCTAACCCAACATTTTACAAGGCTTCAATTTACACAAGTGCCCCGAATACAGAACAAAGCAGCAGATGCTATGGCTACTATAGGCTTGCTCTTGGAAATTCCCCAAGCAGCTACACAGTATGAGTTTTTAGTCCAGCAGCTCCTCACACCCGCCTATGCGAATGAGGATTCAAACCATGTTTGTATCTTGGTTGGTCCCCAATCCCCTTGGTACCATGAGTTTCACGCTTACCTTAACGATGGTATCATATACCCTCACCTCATACGTACCCAATGCCAAAACCTCATCCGAAAATCATCCCGCTATGTTATCATAGCCAATACCCTATATCGTCGGGGTTATCACGATACTCTCTCTCGATGTTTAGATGAAAATGTGGCCATGATGGCATTAAAAGAAGTACATTCTGGACTTTGCGGTGCCCACACAAGTGGTATTGTCTTAGCATGAAAAATCCTTAGAGCAGGATACTATTGGCCTACCATTGAAGAAGACTCCTGTGACTTTGTCAGAAAGTGTCTCCCATGTCAGCAGCATGCAAATCTTGTGCACGCTTCAGCATAGGATCTACAGCCTATTGCACCACCTTGGCCTTGCGCTTGTTGGGGCCTTGATCTAGTTGGAACTATCACACCTCTCTCATTTGATGGGCATAAATGGATAATAATAGCTATAGACTATTTTACTAAGTGGGTGGAAGCAGTCCCCCTAGTCTCAGCTACAGGAGTTCAAGTCTCCAAGTTCATCTTGTACCACATTGTTTGCCGCTTCGACATCTCATCCACCATCTTTAGTGACCACGGAGGTAACTTTGAAAATCTCAACATGGAAGAATTATGCACTTCCCTCCATATCCATCACCGCTTTTCTAGCCCATATTTCCCACAAGGTAATGACCAAGCAGAGGCAACTAACAAAACCCTCCTCAAAATCTTAAAAAAAGTTGTCAATGATTCCAACCGTGATTGGCTCCTACAAATAAATCTAGCCCTATGGGCCTATCAAACCTCCTTCCGTACATCCACAGGAACAACTCCATACTCCCTAGTCTATGGTGCCAAAGCGGTACTACCCATAGAGGTTGAACATCCCTCCTTGTACATATCTTTGCAGGGGAAAATATTAGATGAAGAATACAGAGTAGCTCGGCTCACCCAGCTAGATCTCTTAGACGAAGTGACAACAAGCCTATGATCATCTCATAGTCTATCAAACTCATCTCAAAAGGAATTTCAACAAGAAGGTGCTCCCATGACAGTTTCAGCCAGGTGACATGGTTTTCAAAGAAAATCTGAAAGTCCAAGCTGATCGAGAAAAGAAAAGAAAGTTTGAACCTACATGGCTTGGTCCTTATGTTGTCACTGCATCCTTTGGCTTCGGAGCCTATCAGCTATCTACACCAGAAGGAGAACTCTTGAATGATCCTACTAACATCATTCATCTCAAGAAGTTCTATGCTTGAAGATCCTTGGTGTACCCAGCTTTTGAAAAATACAAAAAACTAGTAAAAAGAAATAAGCGTCCAATGGTGAAAACTTGGCAATTCAAGCGCCTTGGATAGGTACTTTGGTGAAAACTTGGTAATTTAGGTGCCTTGTGTACTAAGACTAATCCATTATCTGTCACTATCCTATCCCTCATCTATTCACCCCCCATCTCATAACGCACCTGCTTGTTCATTTTGTGTTCCAACCAAATATCCAAAATCTGATGAAGCTTGTAACTTCCTCTTGTACAGCTTGTAAATCTTGTACCTCAGCTTGTAAATTTTGTACCAAAGCTTGTAAATCTTGTATCCCCCCTTGTATCATAGCTTGTGTATCTAAATCTTGTCTAAAGCTTGTACCATATTCCAGCTTGTATTATATACCAAAGCTTGTATCCTAGCTTGTATCCCATCACATGCACACAAAGAACTCCATTTTCACTTACACTTTTCACAAACCATCTACCTATCTACCTATGAACTATTACAGACATCCCACCCTTCACAAACATTTCCATCTCACAAAACCAAAATATGAACAACCTTGTACATTTGTAACATATCTTGGTCTGTAAGCTTGTACATCCTCTTTAGCTTAGTACCATTGTATCTATCCAGCTTTCGTGTCAGTTCCTCCTTGATCATCATCTTGCACACATCGCACAACCTTTGGTTAGCTATTCCAATGCTTTTTTTAGCTAGATCTCCTGTTACCAAAGTGTTATCCTTTTTAGTTCAGCTTGCTAGACACATTATTCATCTAGATCCATCAGCTTAGGTGCTCTCCGCTAGATCCTTGTAGGATATAGCTTTCCTCATGTCTGATCTTGGTCCGTTAGTACCTAGTCCCACCCATCTCATTGGCAAATGGTTCTCTTTTGGATTTTCACTTTCTTTTGATTTGGAATCTTCCCTTTTGGGTCTTGAAGTATCTTTTTAAAACAATCTTTTGTTCCCTCCTCAAGGTTGCCATGATCTTCCATATCATGGTATACTTCAAATGGGGCAATCTGAGCATAAGGTCTTGATCAGGTCTTTTGTTTGTTTTTCTTTTCTACTTGTGGGTTATCTAGTGTTAGTTCCACTCTGATTCTTCTGAGATTCATGGGTGATGTTGGGGCAATCCTTGCATGTTTGTTTTGAGTTAGTTTGTCAGTCCTCTGGACAGTTGGTGAAAAGGCCTTGATGTTCTTGGTAACTTTGGCAATTAACCGACAGTCCTATAGTAAATCTAGTGCTCAACTACATGGTGGTACTTCTCTTTGAAGTATCCCCCTGCTCAAAAAAGCTTCAATGGAATCCCTTCATCTCCATTATCCCCCATCCATATCCAACATCTGTCTCTCCTACCCCAGCTTATGCATCAGTATCTCTTTGAATCAATCTTCACTTTTAGCTTTAGGGATCCACAATCATAGTCATAGGGATCCACCAATCCAATCAATCCACCAAGCCTCATCTTTCGAGATCCACAATCCTAGTCCTAGGGATCTCCGAAACCCATCTTTCGCCAATCTGACTCTTTGAAATCCTATTGCATCAGCTTTTTAATCCCCTCATCCATCTCCCTATCCTGGATTCCTTTTTACAGCACTCCGCTCCTTCATCTCTCCACCTTCCCTGAAGTCTTAAGCTTGCTTCCTCTTGTGCCTTTGACCTCCCTTTATCATTCTCCTGTAGTGAGAGTTTGAGCTAATTCAGCCCCTTCTTGTTGCCAATCTGAGTCTCCTCGCTCATCCCATCCCAGATTCTTGTATTTTTTCAAAAAGCCGTCGAGCCTCGTTTTCTCTTCTTGCTGCCTTCTTGAGGGGGCATCTCGCAGTCCATTCTCTCTTGTTCTGCTCTAGCCTTGGGCATCTTATTTTCTTATCTTTGATGCCATGCCACTTGCGACATCACATCAAAGAGGGGCAAAATGTAGACACCTAAAATCCTTTAGAAAATAAAGTATTTTTATTTTTCGAAAAAATTCCCGATGACATCATCATTAATTAATTAATTAATTAATTAATTTTTATGCCATTAAATCCCTTTATCTTAATTAAAAAAATTTAATTAAAGAATCCCTCCCAAAAATGTTTAAATCTTATTTAAACATTATTTCCTTATTTATTAATTATTTAATTAATAAATTGACCAAAAAACTCAAAATAAATAAATTTTTTTTTTTTTTTTCCAAAACTTGGCCAATTTCCTTAAGACCACTAACCTCTTCCAAAATCCTCTAATCCTTCTTTAATTTTGATTAAAGGCTAATCCCATCATTTCCTACCCCTAATCCCAACTCAAAATATTTAATTAAGATTAAATATTAATCCTCATGTTTATTAAAAAAGTTTTAATAAATATCTCCTCAACCCAAACCCTTGAAATAAATAAAACTTTATTTATTTCCTAAAAATCTAATTTATCCTCATCCTAAGAAGTTCTAGACTGTTCTAGAAAGTCTTCATCCTCATCCTAGGAAGTTCTAGACTATTTTAGAAAGTCTTCATCCTCATCCAAAGTCTAGACTCTTCTAGAAGATGTCTTTATACCTAATCCTAATCCCCTCCTAACCTTGTCACATTCCCTAAAAATGGGTTAAGACTTACTAACCCAAGCCAAAGGTAACAAATATCTCCTCCTTCACCCACCCTCATTAAATGCCCTCCACTTGACTATCCCTAAGCTAATCCTAAACCATCCTAATCCATCCTCTAATCATTTGCACAATCCTAAGCAAGCTTAAAACCTTCCTAATCAAGTCCAAGTCGAAATTCCTCTCATCTCTCTCAAAATATCCCAACCATAAAACTTTATGAAGCCCACTAGGCCATAAATAACTCTTCCAAGCCCTTTCATTGCTCTTACAAGCCATTATGAGGGTCTTTATGAAGATTTTATCCCTTGAGCCTCCTTTGTTGACTCATCCTTCTCCTTTCCTCCATCCTCTCACCCTGTGACATGTGTCACTCCCTGATTGGCTATAAGGAAGCACAATCCATGTGCTCTCCTTTCATGCAATCTGAGCCCTCCATGAGCTTTTCCCCATCCTTGCATCTTAGCCCTCAATCCCTCAAGCCTCTTTCTTATAAATTGGATTCTTCCTCTTTGCAAAACAACACAATCTATGAAGTAAATTCATAATGCCATTTTAAGAAGCCATTTTACATCAAAACCATACACTCACACTCAAATTTCAACTCCATTTCAAGCCTTTTTTGAAGCATAAGCTTGAGCATACATCCTATCTATTTAGACAAAACCACTCAACAAGAGAGCTTCTCATTGAGAGAGCCCATTAATGGCTCATATTCTCAATTGAGAGCTCATCTTAGTCTATCTTGAAGTTTATGAATTTTGTTTAGTTTGTAGAAGCTTTATTTAAATTTGGTTTCTATTAGCATACTAACATTGCTCATATACATTGGGAAGGACCAACAATATTCACATGTCTTTTGTCGGTAACCCCATCTGTTGCAACATGCTTGTTTTTGTTCCAATACTTAGATTTGTCATTGGAATGTGATTGATTTTGGTTGGCCTCCTTGTAAATCTTGACCACACCATCTTTAATGAGTCCTTGCTCAAGGATCATTCCTTTTTCTTTGATGTCTTTGTAGGTCTGCAAACAGTTCATGGTCATGTGGTGAGCCAAGCTAGGATGGGCATTATCAATAAACATTTTCACCAAATGGCACTCTGGCAAGGTGCAAGATATGCGGGTGGTAAGGGTTTGCCATCTTTGCAGATATTCAAGAAGGGTTTTTCCACCTTTTTGCTTAGTGTGGACAAGATCAACTACTGATAGCTCTGTTTCAACAAGATGGGCATATTGGGCTACAAATGCCTCAGATAATTCATCAAAGTTTTTAATTGTGCCATATGGGATTCTATAAAACCATTCAAGAGCTGGTTCGGCCAAGCTTTTGGAAAAGAGACGCAAGAGGAAGATGTCACCGTATGCCACTTCTTGGCAGTGCATGTAAAATTATTTGATATGTGTGACAGGGTCTCCTTTTCCTTTGAATTTGTCAAACTTGGGTATCTCAAAGTGTTTGGGAAATGGTGTCATGGTAATGGCTCTGTCAAATGGGTAAGGACACACATTCTCAAACTTGAAGGTTTTTGGATCATTTCCCTCTTGGATGTTTTTCAAAGCTGTCTTCATGGCTTCCCATTTTGAATTAATGGGTGATGGTTGGGGTGCCCCCAATGTAGGAGTGCCCTGAGGTAGGTATGTGCTAGATGGGGCAATGGAATATGGATGGCTTTGAGGTATGGGCTGGTAGGGATTGTACATGGCTTGGGCAATTGAATGGTGGATGATGGATTGCTCGGGTGGAGGGGGCACATATTGCTGCATGTGTTGTGAGGCTTGCTGTTAATATTAGATTTGAGGTTGGGATTGAGGAACATAAGCTGGTTGTGGGATAAATGGATTTCTTTGTGGAGGTAAGGTATAAGATGGTTGTGAAGCCTGGGGAAAGGATCGGGGAGCTTGTGGAACTTGACTTTGGATTTGAGGAGTTTGACCAATATATGTGGGTTGTGCCCCCATTTGGGAAGGTATCTACATGGTAAAAGAGGCCAAGTAATTGGTGGTTAGTGGTGGTGGATTTTCTCCTAGAAGTGGCATAAAAGAATAGTTGGTAATAGGAGGTAATGGATTAGTTCGTGGTAGAGGTGGTGGGAATTGAAAGCTTGGAAATGGAATTGATGGGGTTTGATAGCTTGGTGGCTAGATTTGAAAGCTTGGTAGAGTGGTGGAAAGAGCTTGGGTCACTTGAGAGCTTGGCAAAAAATTGGTAGTAGCTTGTGGGGTTTGATAGGTTTGTGGAGTGAGGGTAGTAGCTTGTGGATTTGTGGTTGATGGCACTGAGCTCCAAGGACCTAGTGGAAATGATGGAATTGTGCTTTGAGTTGAGGTAAACAAACTGGGGGTAATGAAAGGTTGATTACTTGGCCCCATGGGTGGCATCTCGATTGTATATTGCTGAGGTTGGCCAAAGATGCTAGCACTGATTTGGGAGATGGGTGGATTTGGAAGGCTAGGTTGGAGAGCAGCAAAAAAAATAGTGAAAGGAGTGAATGATGAGGTGTTTTGGGCGAAGGGGGTTTGGGATGGAGTGGTATGGACCAATGGTGGAGTGGTGGTGGTTGGATTGGCTTATGGAAGGGAGATTTCAACTTGAGTGGAGGCTGGTATGTTTGGGTCTATTGGATCATATGGGGTGGGTTGAGGCTCTTCTTTTGGCACATATTGAGGATAATTTGAATCATGACAGCCTATGGGTGGTGGGAGTTGTCCAAACAATGGGTGAGATGAATCTGATAAGGGAGGAGGTCTTCCAAAGTCGAAGGCTCCTATGTTGTCCCTTCAAAAGTTAGCCATGATTATTTCTTTGTTCTTGTCTATAATGGCATTCACCAATACTGCATTTCCTGGTTGGTTCATGAAAGTTTCAATGTCAGTAGGTGATGGTATAACTTTCTCTAGGTTGAAAGATGGTTGGGTACTCAAGGGGAGTGAGACTATTTGATCCAAATGATAGGGCTCCATTGTTTCCTTCTTCTTCTTGGCTAAGCGAGTGACGGGTGGCATGAAAATGCAAAATGTTCCTAGGGATGAGATGCAACAATGCTGATGAATGCAAAGGGGGAAGGCTTTTCTATGCAAATGATTTCCTAGGTTCGGGCAAAGCTATATGAAAAAACTTAAGGAGGATTGGGTTGAGGATTCTAACTTCAAAGATATGTTGCCAAAGCATGAAAGGTCTGCTTTCCTATGTGTAAGCTTGGTGGTGATTATGTCAACTTAAGGATAGACTGATGATCCTTTAGGAAGAACAAGAGATTGACCACTTGTGGATCCCAACCTTTAGCTCAAGGTGATGAGGGATAACAAGTGACAAAGCTAGATTACCCTCGATAAATCTCTATCAAAGGGATAACCTTGGTGAGATTGGTGGATTTGGAAGATGTTAGGAATGGCAAACTTTTGGCAAGGTGACAACAATTTTGAAGGCTTGGATGTGATTTTTTTTTTTTTGGATTGCTGGCTAGATGGTTTGGTTCTAAATGAGATGGATGAACTAAAATGCTTAAGGGGAGGACTAAAGATGGCTGGCTTACCTACAAGGATGACTCTAAAGTGGAGCTTATGCAAGAAGATGTGGAGAAACAAGGGGGTCTAATCATAGAAATCATGCCTAGTTGGTAATGCATAAGCAGGGTTAACTCCTGGATGTTGGTTAAGTTAGATAGTGCGATCTAACCAGGCATCTTGAAGGGCTTCGTCGACAGCTTTGTCCTCTTCCTTGTGGAGTTTGGCAATTTGAGGGCTTGGTTTTATTTCTTTTCTCTTGGCTGAAAGTTCCTGGTATGGCTGAGATGGCTTGAGTTTGACTTTGTGAAACTTCTGTTTTGGTTTGGGTTGTTTTGACATGAATTCTTGAATTTGCTTGGCTTTGAGAGATCTCGATTGTTTTGTTTCAACTCGTTTGACTTTTTGAAATAGGCAGTGACTACGCTAAGTATGCCCCAAGCTAGGATTGACCAAGTTTGGCAAACATTCATTCAACAAATAAAAAATCAAGCAATAGTTAGGAACAACCAGATAGATGTTTTTGATTCTCAGAATGTGATACTTGCACCAAGGAGTGTTTATGTTTAACAAATGTTTCGATCAATCACTTCTAACACATTAACACCTTATATGGTTATCTGCAAGGCTCTCAATTGGTTTAGCTAGGAAATCCTCGATATAACCAAGGTACGTGAGGCCCAAATCTGTAGATGAAACCAAAATGATGTCACACAACCGAGAGGAGCGGTAACCCACTTCTCTTCTTTCACTTCTCAAGGGTATAAAGTTCTTTGAGGTTTAGCCCAAGTGACAAAATCTTGATTTCAAGAGAGGTGTCTATGGATTCACCTCCCAATTTTTATACTTTGCTGGAACACTGGAGTTGAGGTCATCCAAGGGGTGATAAAATCCCCAAGCAGGCCTCCTAAAACTTAAACAAGATTTTGGATCTTAATCTTATGCACCAAAGATGGCCTTGAAAGACAACAAGGGGAGAGAAGACTTGGATGATCTTGAGCTAAAAAAATATGTTTGTTCTTTTACCAACTGACTCTTATGTGTGCTGATCTAGACTTTGAAGGCACTCATGTTTAAGAGACAATGTTCAATTCCAACTTGAAGTGTTTAACAAAAGTAAAATCAATTGAAAAATGAATAAATCAAGAAGATTTAGGGTCAACAAAAGTAAACTCACGTGCTGGGAGGCCCTCCATGTCAGTTATCAATTAATTTCCTTTAAGGCATTCAAGAGTTGGTGTGATTCTATTCTAAGCCCAAAACAAAGATGTGTGAAATTCAATTTCAAGCGCGCGCCTGAAGGCCCTCCACGTCAAGAGTTGTCCAATTTTAAATGCCCAAATGAAGTGTTAGCGAGACTAGCTTTCATTCAAGAGATTTTCTAACTTAGAAAAACCACTAAAAACCCAAGTGAGTGGAGTTTGATTTTTGTGGAGCACTTAACACCCTCTTAGGTGGACCCATCCCCATAGATGGCACTGAGATTGCAACCAATGGTTAGAATGATGGGTGATTAAAGAGGGTGAGTCCAACTACGAACTCACTAAAAGCATTTTTATTAGTTTTTATAATTTAGAAAATTACAAAAATGTGGATTTAGGTTCTTTTTATGCCCAAAATTGAAGTGTGAGATATTGCAATGGTTAATTAATCTTTGGCATTCAAGATTGTGTTTGTTTGTTTTAAGCATGCATTCCAAGAAAAACTTTGATTTTAATCCATGACATTCAAGATTGTGTTTGAGCAACATTCATTCAAAGAAAAATGTGTTTAAGTATGCAAGTTCATTTTTCAGGCGCATTAAACCATGTAAGGAGAACTTGCAAGAAACATGATTAGTGGTTTCATAGATGCTCCAACTTGCAAAGCTACAAAAGTCAATTTGATTAATAATCTAAAAATCTCAAAAATTTGAAGCTTAACTATGAGGAAAATAAAATCAACTTTTTTTGTTCTTTTTTCTGGGCGTAAAAATGCTTGGAAAAATCTCTACTCTATGGAACCACCAAAAGTTAAAATTTTATTTATACTCTTTAAAAAAAAAAAAGAAAAAAAAAGTGCAGGAACAGAGATGCTAAAATAGAAATGCAACAATAATAGGCGGAGATGACAGTTCATCAGACGAAGACGCCAAAATGTGGAGACGCCAATCTGTGGAGACATTGAACTGCAAAGACGCTAATCTGTGGAGATGACAAAGAAAGAGGCGAAGATGACAGTTCAGTTTGACGGCGCAGAAAATAAGAAACTAGGCGAAGACACTGAACTGCGAAGACGATAGTTCAATTTGGCGATGGTGGAGACGACAAAAGATTAGAGGCGGTGGTGGAGACAAAAGAGTATCTAGCAAAGATGACAATTTGCAAGCACAGACGCCAATCTATGGAGATGATAGTTGAGGTTGCGAAGACGACAGTTTGGTGGCGGCGCATCCAACAGTAGACTAGGTGGAGACGCCAAACTTCAGAGACGACGGTTGAGGTTGCGAAGATGATAATTTACTAGGCATAGACGATAGTTCACCAGGCACAGACATCAGTCTGCGGAGACGCTGAACTATGGAGACGGCACTGCACGAACAAAATTGAAATGCACATGTTTTTAAAGAAATTTTTGATTTTTTAAATTATTTTCAAGTTTTAGAGGGTATGTCTTTCTTCCAAGTGTGTCCTTTAACTTACAAAAACAAGCAGAACACCTTACAACCCACTCAAACAATAACAAACGTTAGATGAATAGTTTATAAGAATAAAACATAGGGTGAAATGGATGAATGAATGATCCATAGTGGGGTCTCACTGGGTATGCCAAAATGTATATAAGAAATATGTTAGCAAAAAATACTAATCTATTAAAAGACCAAAGCATTAACTAGCATAAAAATCATAACATATGAGATAGACAAAGTGAAAACCCTCAAATGAGAATATGAGCCATGGAATGGCTCTCCCAATGAGGATGGTCACTTGATTTAGGGATGAGTCTATTATATGGATGTGGAATGTATGCTCAAGATACTCAAACTATGCTTCAATGGAGATGGAAAATGACAAATTGGTAGTTTTGTGAGCTCTCAATTTGGCATTATAAGGGTATGGTTAAGGGCTTTGGCTTCTCAAACTAACATTATAACTTTAACTCAAGAATTATGATGAAATGTCTTGGAAGGGGATCCAATTTATAGGCAAGAGGCTTGAGGGTTTGAGAGCTAAGATGCAAGGATGAGAAAAATCTAATGTAGGGTTCAGATTGCATGAGAGGAGAGCACATGAATTGTGCTTCCTTACAGCCAATCAGGGAGTGACACATGTCACAGGGTGAGTGGATGGAGGAAAGGGCAAGGATGAGTCAACAAAGGAGGCTTAAGGAATAATATCTTCATAAAGACCCTTCATAATGACTTGTAAGAGCAATGAATGGGTTTGTAAGAGTCTTTATGGCCTTGTAAGAGCATTGAAGGCTTAGTGGTTGGGATATTTTGAAGGGAGTTGAAATTGTTGACTTTTCTTGGCTTAGGAAAGTCTTAAGCTTGCTTAGGGAATGTGACAAGGTTAGGAGTGGGATTAGAGGTGATTTAGGATTTAGATTAGGGATGTTAGAGATATGCAAGTGGATGGCATTCAATGAGGGTGGGTGAGTTAGTAGCTAAGCTTGATTAGTATGGGTAGATGGGGTGGATTAAACTAAAAAGGGAGTTTAGAGATAGGCATAGGAAGAGGATAAAGTCCTTCTAGAAGAGTCTAGAACTTCATAAGGTTTTGAGGACAAATAAAGTTTATTTATCTCAAGGGTTTGGGTTGAGGAAATATTTATTTAAACATTTTTAATAAACATGAGGATTGATATTTAACCTTAGTTAAATATTTTGAGTTGGGATTAAGGGTAAAAAATGATGAGATTAGCCTTTAATCAAAATTAAAGAAGGATTATAAGATTTTGGAAGAGGTTAGTGGTTTTAAGGAAATTGGCCAAGTTTTGGAAAAAAAATAAATTAAATATTTATTTTGAAATTTTTGGTCAATTTATTGATTAAATAATTAATAAATAAGGAAAAAAATGTTTAAATAAGATTTAAACATTTTTGGGAGGGATTTCTTAATTAAATATTTTTAATTAAGACAAGGGGATTTAATGGCATAAAAATAAATAAATAAATAATTAATAAGTGATGATGTCACCATAAACTTTTCAAAAAATAAAAATACTTTATTTTTTAAAGGATTTTTAGGTGTCTACAATGACATTGAGCTTCAACCATCAAATTGAGCTTCACCCCATCAAACTGAGCTTATCAAATAGTGATTGCAAATAAACTTACACAAATTCACACTAAGACTAAATGATTTGAGAACCTTGTTCCTTTCACACTATTGCCAATGAACAATCACAAACATTTCAATACAATTTCAATCAAACAATCAATTTTTGCCTTATAGAATGAATCCTTCCTACACAAGCTTAACAAATTTCACTATCAAAATTAAGTTCTTGGCAAGAACTGTGGACTGAATAACTACTTGGTCATAAGGTCTTTTTGTTGATTTTATCTTTTTGTGTTAGTGATAGCCTTTCCATGTGTGCCTCGATCTTCAATATCTTGGTATCATTTGAATGGCTTAACCTAATTACATGTGTCATTTTGTAATATGATCTATTTTCATGATTCTTTAGCACATCTATGTTAGTTTCAAGTTATGGTTATGCATTGCTCACTAGGGGCAACAGGTTAGCACACTTTCCACCAAGATCCCTAACAAGGCTTTGGGTGTGCCTAGACCTCTCCAATGTGTATATGTCATTTGTTCCATCATGACTCTGAAACCTACATCTATTGTCTTGAGAGTTAAGTCCACACAAAAGAATCTTATCATCTATGCTACTATAGCATTTGATGCATAACTCCTCTTGCAATATCAAACTAAAGTGTTCTCTCCAATATGAACACAACTGAATCTCATGCATTCATGTAGTTAAGATGCATTTAGATTAATCATTATCCAATTCACCCTGCTTCCTTCCACTTTTACTAAGCAAGTCATGCAAGGCCTTATTGTAAGCCTTTTTTCTTCCCTTTTCCTTCCTGTGTCTATTTTTAAGAAAATGGGGCAAAAAAAATTCCTTTTTCACCCCATTTCCTCGAGGGGACACCCTCCTCCCCTGTTGTCACATTGACACAACTCCTAGGACTCTTATCCTCTCTGGGGCAACCTATATTTTTTTTCTTTGATCTAACATCATTCTAACATCACATCAAAGAGGGGAAAAATGTAGACACTTAAAATCGTCCCAAAAGACTATATTAATTTATTTAATATTTCCCTTGCCATTATAATTAATTAATTATTTGTCATATTATTCTACTAATTTAATTAAGTAGGTTCATTTGCCTAAAGTATTTAAATTTAATTTAAATACTTCTAGCCTTAATGTGTTAAATTTATTTAACACATGATTCTCCATAATCTCCTTTTTAAATAAATCTTATTTATTTAAATCCTCACATCTCATTAATTCTTCTAAACCTATGACTAAATTAAATCCTATTTAGTTTAATCTTAAGCCTAGCCTTAAACCTAGCCTACATCCATCACTTTCATCCTTTCAAGCCTATTCCTCATTTAATCCCACTTAATTACCTTAATCATCTTGCTAATCTCTCCTTAAGCTTAAGTGTGTGCTCACACGCATGAGACCACTCCCTCTTGCAAGCTTTGTCCCCCACTCTTCTCTCCAAGTTTGCTCACACATGTGTGAGCAAACTTTGAATATTGACCACTTGGATGGCTTGCTTATGTGTCTCCTTGTGGCACTATGTGATGCCACATAGATGCCACCTCACCCAGAGTCTCCCTTAAACCTATAAATAGGGCCCTTGTCTCAAGCATTTTCATATCACCCATTATTGCATTGTTATCATGTTGGTTTGAGATTTGAGCTTTTATAGTAGTTTGAGTTTAGAGCTTGCATAGAGATTTCTAGGTTGCATACTAACCTTTGGTACTTGATTTAGAGTTCATTTGCATTGTTAGAGTAGATTGATGACTTGCATTTCTCATCTCCATTTCATTTGCATCTTAGTTTAGCTTGCATCATGGTTTGGATTCCATTGTTGCATTTCATATCTTCATCTTTGAATGCCTTCAAGCATGGCTTTCTCCATAGCCATTGTTTGAGGTGTTCTTCATATTCATATAGCATAGGCTCATAGTTGCATTCCTCACATTTGCACTTCCACATTCAAGAGATTCAAACTTTAGTTGTGTTTGGGAGAGCACACCGAACATTCTTCCAATCTTAACACACCAATAAGGCCTCTCATGAGTGCCTTTGTTGAGCTGTAGAGGTTTCTTGAGGATTTGGCTTGATTGGTTAGCAAACATTAGCTAGTTTTTTATTTCATTTGGTGAATACCTGATGCATATTTTGGTTTGAACTAATGTTTGTTTGTTGATTCATGCTCCCTACACGTCACTTCTTTTAGCATATAGATGGGTTCATGGAATCAACTCAACCCCATGGAACTCTTCCTCTCCTCCCTACAACTCCATTTCACACTTCACCTAGGTTTAGACAATCAATTTGGAAGCCTAAATGCCACTTCTTCTTCATTTCCTGGCTGAACACATAGGGATGTTCAGCCTAGGGCCGGCTGGTAAAAATATCAAACCAATTCCTCCAAGTCTAAAACTCTGCCATATCAAAGTACACTCCCCTAAATTGCATTCCCCAAAGAGGCATTAAATTCCAACTGTGGGTTTGCAAGTTAGAGGCACATGTTTGCTAAAACCCTTGAATTTAGGCCCAAATAAGAAACCTTTACAAAAACTGCAATAACTTAAGCAAATGAAAAGATATAACCTTCAAACCAAATGAAAATGAGATCTAGTTCATCAGGCTCTCCAACCATTATAGTTGATCTCCTTCATCAATCCATACACGTCTGTACAACTCAGGAAAATAGAGAAAAAGGTAAAAAATTAGAGTTTTATTCATGTAAATCTTCACCAATTCGTACAACTATGTTGTCCTCTCCATGTACAACATTTTTAAACATGTGTTCCTTGCCTCCAATAGTCATAACCATCATTCAAATGGTTATGCCAATGTTCAACTTCCTTTTCAATTATTTAGCAAGAAAAGTTGTCATTTTGCATTTTTTTTGCATGACACCATTGACATTTTTGCTTTAATAACCTCCTAGGCACCTAAATCTTTTCCCAAAGACCCCAAGGCATTTAAATCTAACTAAAGACCTACAAACTCCTTATTGCATACAAAATAACTCAAGTTCCTCAAATTTGACCTTTGGTTCAATTTGGTATCCTGGCTTATAATGACACCAAGGATCCAATTAACCACTCTTTCTCTCTCTCCCTCTCTCCCTATTCAATCTACTGAACCAACTGGATCTGCTCTACATTTTAATGTCTCAAGTATTGCCTTGTGGTTTGACTTGCGAACTTTCCAAATAATCTTATTATGTGGTTTTCTACCATATTTTATCAAGTGGACATTTGATGTGACAACAAGGTTTAAATAATGAAGAATCTTCCTCTCTATTTGCCAATCCTCGAATAACCACAAGTTAAGGTTCTTCATAGAATATCGTCTATGCCATGTGCTAGTTACAACCATTGCATCAATATGGTACTCTAAACCTTCACCATCTATAACTGAATGATCCAATTTTTGTTTGGCTTGGACACAATGACACAAATAATAATCTGTCCCTTCTTCATTATCTTCAGGTGAAATAACAACAAAAACATGGTCTGCAGTTATAAATGTACAAAATATAGTCATTAATTTAGAAAATACTTAGGTAAAAGTTATAAAGTTACATATTTAAATTACAAAGATATATATATATATATATATATATATATATATATATATATATATATATATATATATATATATATATATATATATATATATATATATATATATATATATATATATATATATATTTCTGATCACTGCGGTTCGATCTGCCCGCCCCTTTAGAACTTCATAACCGGTTCGATGGCTGGCCCTTTAGAACTTTGAGGCAATGCGGTTAGATCTCGGTGTTTGAATCTCTCAATCTATTAGGTGGCCCGGAGGCCCTCCTCTCCCTCGACAACCTAATGCCCTTTCTTCAAATAGCGGTCAAGTGCACCAACTATTCTAAATAGTTGAGAAATAGTTCCCCTTATGGATAGTAGGGCTCCTCAGGATTCTGCACACGGTAAAGATACGGGGCCTATATATATATATATATATATATATATAACCATGTTTTACTAGATTAGACAAGCAGTCAAAGTCAATAGATGAATCCATCTCTACCTTTTCCAGTGCTTGTGGGGGATGATAGGTGTTAATTGGGTCCAAAACTTGTATATCCCATTTGTCCACCCATTCAGTCAACTCACAGTCATCCCAATTTTTCTCTACACATGATGGACAATAGCGTGCCATTTTTTGTGTGTGGATACTCCATAAACCTGCATCAGAGCTTCTAAAAGAGTGCAACTCACTTGATTTTGTTAGTGTGCAACAATCTTCATATGGTGCAATGTTAGTATTATCTATCAACCAAAAAAATTTATGAAACGTAAACTCACCTTCCTTACTTGAACCCATTGTAGCATTACACCACTAGATGATGGATTTTGCATCTGTCCATATTGCTCCATCTTTGTACTTTAGTTCTTCATGAGTTAAGGCTCTTTTGATGCATGCGCCTACACTATCTTGCTCTCCCTTTCCATGACCAACCTCTATGAAATTCCACATATATTGAATTCTATACAACTTGCGCATCCTACTCAACTAATAGAACATCTGTGCATTCTTCAATTGAGATGCGCAATTGTTTGACCAAATAATGTGCTAACGATATGGTATGCCTCTGTTAGCCAAATCTCCATAAAATAGTTGAAAATAACCATGTACAAATTTCATAGAATGTGATCGATCATCGCTAATGTAAAAATGGTACTCCCTCAAAATCTTCCTTCTATCCTTTGTACTTGTAGGTGAATGCATGGATGTTATGTGAATAAATATGGAAACTTGTTGAGAAGTATAATACTTTGCTTGCACCTCATTTTGTGGTTGTAGTGTGTAGTTCTTTGTGAAGTCTACAACTGAAACAATGGTATCCAATGGAAATGTATCCTTGCACAACTTGAATTCCAAATTCAGCCATCGAGCTCTATGTGTATGCCTTGTATACTCATAAATAATCTTTTCATGAAAAATCTTCATGAACTCATACACTAGAATCTTTTCAATGACTAAATCACATCTTTTACCCTATTTCCCATCTTTTAGAGCATATGTCACTGTCTTAAATTTTTTTTAATCTACTATTTCATTTCCAATTGCATGTTTACTATCCATATGTTCACAAGTTGATAAAAGTTGCAACGAACCACAAAAATAAGCATGTACCATCCAAGTATGATGTCTTTTAAAATTGTTGACTGTTCCCTATTTCACATAAAATGTTAGATATGAATTCCCTTGAAGATCTTGGTGGCTCATTCATGTCACAATCACGCAAAACAAATTTAGAATGCAAAAACACACATATATGCCTTAAAACATCAAAATGGTTAGAAAATTCAATATGTATCCTACAACAACAAGTGCGTGTGTGATTTGTCTTCACATAAAAAGGTTTACCCATCTCAAAAAATATTTGATTTATTCGAATTTGAGGATACATACCAATAAATTTTGCAAAAAATTGTGTTTGAGTTGAGTCGAAAAAATGTTTTGCATGTGGGTCATGATTTTGGCTACCAATCCTCCTCCTTACAACATCTCTTTGATTAGGGAAAACACGTGTGTTATTTTTTCAAAAATATTCGATCAATGATTTCAAAGCTTCACTAATTTTTTTATCTTTTCACAGTAGTCTACTGCTAAATGTCCATAACTGATTTTTTGTTGGATCTTCTAATCTCTCACGTGTTAGCATGGCTTTCCTTAGATTATCTCTACCAAATTTCAATATTTTGCTTGCCTTTCTCATGAGTCAAACTTTCTTCATTTGGGTACTTACTATTGTTGATGTAAGTACTCATCTTGTGATATTACTATTTTTGGTGCGTGATTTAGAACCCACTTTGTCATAAGCACTCATTATATTCTTTACAATGCTTTTTTCATTTGAATCATCCATCATTCTTAGCCCAAGAATCTTCATGATAGGCCTAAATTTGAAATTCCTCATCATTTCAACAAATAATTGGCATTGACCTATAATATTTAATTCTTCAAAGAATAATCTCCACATATGATTAACTTTTCTTTGACAAGTATGCTTGCTAGTCTGGTTAGGCATTGATTTCAAAATGTTGGTATCAATATCAATCAAATATTTTGATCTTCTAAAATGAATTCTAGAAGGTCTTATAATCTTTTTCATTCCCTCAATATTTTGAATATCAACATAAGGTTGAGTGTTTTATGTACCTTGAATTGAAGATGATGTGCCTTGGCAATAAGATGCAAAAGATGGAATATCACCTACTTGATATGTTGATGTTGTGCCTTCAACATGACATGATGGAGTGTGTACATTGTTCAATCTACAAATTAGCATCTCTTCAAGATGAGAGGATGATATGACCCCAAAATTGGAAGATGGTGTAGCTTCACAATTCAATTATCTTCTTGAGCGTAATAGTCTCATTCGTTCTCTTTGTCTTTCCAATTCTTCCTCTTTGTTTCTTTGTATCAATGATTCTTGTTCCTCTTCAAAAGTCAATTCTTCATTATTGCTTTGCAATTTTCTTTGTTCACATAGTAGTTTCATTTTATCTCTTTTAATTGCCAAATCCGCCTCCCTCTCTTCTTTTGTTTGAGTTTTTGGTTTCTTTCTTGGCATGATGATGATTTCTATATGTCAAATTATTCAAACATCTAAATTACTTACAATTTGTAAATTACAAATCATTCAAATACATATAAAAATTACAATTATTTCAATGAATACACAATATATATCAAAAAACTTGCCAAATTTCTAATCATTTCCAAATAACAATTCATTCAAACATAAAAATTTCAATGAATTCACTATAGATTAAACAACATGTCAAATTATAATCAAATTTGTCTCTACATATCAACAAACAATATTTAAAAAGGGCTACACCAAATTTTTTTATAGAAATAATATTCAAACAGCTTTCAAATAGCATATCCAATGATTGAATTTGGTGTTTGCTAGCTTCAAAAAGTCTTCAAATAGTGTTTGCTAATTTCTAATAGCTTGAAACCTGTGTTTTCTATTAGAGTAACATAATGCACAACAGACAAAAAGTAGAATATGGATTAGTAGGGACTCAAACTTGATTTATGACCATTTTTTGGTGATTTCACATAGTGCATACGCACTATAGCACATACACACTATAAAGCAAAAATAAATCTCTTCCTAGCCCACCATCTCCCATCCCCTACTCTCTCTCCTCTCCCATCCACTACTCTCTCTCACTCTCTCTCTCTTCTCCCATCCCCCCTACTCTCTCTCTCACTCCTCCCTCTCCCATCGACCCTCTCACTCTCTCTCTCCCATCTCCTACTCTCTCACTCTCTCCTCATCCCTCTCCCACTCCTCTCTCTCACTCACTCTCTCACACTCCCATCTCCCTACTCCTCTCTCTCACTCTCTCTCCTCTCCCAACCCCTACTCTCCTCTCTCCCCCTACTCTCTTACTCTCCCTACTCTCTCTCTCCTCTCCCATCCCTACTCACCTCTCACTCTCTCCCTCTCACTCAACCCTCTCCCACCAACCTACTCCTCCTCACTCTCTCTCTCCCATCCCCTACTCTCTCTCTCTCTCTCTCCTCTCCATCCCTACTCTCTCTTGCTCTCCTCTCTCCTACTCTCCCTCTCCCACTGCCTACTCCTCTCAGAACTCTCTCCTCTCATCTCTCTCTCTCTCTCCTCTCTCCCTCTCCCTCTCACCATCCCCTACTCTCTCTCACTCACACCTCATCTCCTCTCTCTCTGCTCTCCCTCTCTCACCACCTATTATCTCTCTCCCCATCCCCATCCCCTACCATCTCTCTCTCCACTACACCACCCCCTACTCTCTCACACACTCTCACATTCTCTCCCATCCCCTAATCTCTACACTACACACACCACCCCCCATCTCCCCACTCCCCTCAATCACCTACACCTACTCTCTCCCAGTCAACACTCACAACACACTCACACACACACACACACACACACACCCCCCACTCACCTCACCCCCATCTCCCCACACACCATCCCCTACCACAACACACTCACACACTCCTATCCCCCCCTCTCTCACCCTCTCCAATTCCTCTCCATCACACCTACTATCTCTCTCTTCCATCCCCTCCTCTCTCTCACACTCTCTCCCATCCCCTACTCTCACACACTCTCTCTCCCATATTGTACTCTCTCTACCACCCCTACTCTCTCACACACTCTCACACTCTCTCCCATCCCCTACTCTCTCTCTCTTACACACATTCCATAACCCTCTCTCTCCCTCTCTCCTACTCCCTCTCCCACTGCCTACTCTCTCTCTCCCATCCCCTACTCTTTCTCTCTCTTTCACACACCCAAACACTCCCATCTCCTCTCTCTCTCTCCTCTCCCATTCCCTACTCTTTAGATCACTCACACACACTCCCATCCCCCCTCTCTCTCCCTCTCCCAACACCTACTATCTCTCTCTCTCTCCCCCTCTCTACTCTCTCTCTCTCCCATCCCCTACTCTCTCTCACTACCACCCCTACACTCTCTCATAGTCACACTCACCATCCCCTACTCCACTCTCACACACACACTCCCATCCCCCCCCTCTCCCTCTCCCACTCCCACCCACACCTCTCTCTCCCCCCACCACCCACTACCCTCATCATCCACACCACACACAAACACACCCACCCCCCTCTCTCCACTCCCATCTTCTACTCTCTCACTCACACACACACACACAACACACTTCTCTCCCTCTCCCACACCCTCACCCACCACCACCACTCACTCACACTCTCTCACTCTCACTCTCACTCTCTCCCTCTCTACTCTCTCTCTATGCCACCCCTACTCTCTCTCTCACATTTTACACTCTCTTCCCCATCCCCTACTCTCTCTCTCTACACATATCCCAACCCCCCCACTCTCCCACTCCCACTCCCACTCCTACTGCCTACTCTCTCTCTCTCTCCCATCCCCTACTCTCTCTCTTAACACACACACACACACACACACACACACTCCCATCCCCCCTCTCTCTCTGCTCTCCCATCCCCTACTCTCTCTTGCCTCTCCCATCCCCTACTCTCTCTCACTCACACACTCTCATCCTCCCCTCTCTCTCTCGCTCTCCCTCTTCCACTCCACTCCCCACCACTTACTCTCTCTCTCCCATCCCCTACTCTCTCTCACTCACACACTCTCATCCTCCCCTCTCTCTCTCTCTTCTCGTTCTCCCTCTTCCACTCCCTCTCCCACCACCTACTCTCTCTCCCATACCCTACTCTCACTCACTCTCCCATCCCCTACTCTCTCTCTGCCACCCCCTACTCTCTCTCACTTGCACACTCTCTCCCATCCCCTACTCTCACTCTCTCTCCCATATTTTACTCTCTCTACCACCCCCCTACTCTCTCTCTTCCATCCCCTACTATTTCTTACACACACCCCCCTCTCTCTACCCCTCTCCCACTCCCTCTCCCACCACCTACTCTCTTTCATTCTCTCTCCCATCCCCTACTCGCTCTCTCTCTCTCTCTCTCCCCTCTCCCATCCCCTACTCTCTCTCTCTCTTTCATAGACACACACTCCCATCCCCCCTCTCTCCCTCTTCCACTCCCTCTCCCCCACCTACTCTCTCTCACTCTCTCTCTCCCTCTCTACTCTCTCTCTCCCATCCCCTAATCTCTCTCTACCACCCTTATTCTCTCTCACACTCTCTCTCTCATGCCCTACTCTCTCTCTTACACACACTCCCATCCCCCCTCTCTCTCCCTCTCCCACTCCCTCTCCCACTACCTACTCTCTCTCTCTCTTAGGCTACACTCTCTCTCTCCCATCTCCCATCCCCTACTCTCTCTTTCACACACACACCCTCCCATTCCCCCTCTCTCTATCCTCTCCCATACCCTACTCTCTCTCTCTCTCACACACACACACTTCCATCCTCATTTTTCTATCTCTCACTCTCCCTCTCCCACTCTATCTCCCACCACCTAAAACTCTCTCTCCCCTATCCCCTACTCTCAATTTGTCTCTCCCATCTTGTACTCTCTCTGCCACCCCTACTCCCTCTCTCTCACACTTCCTCTCTCTCCCATTCCCTACTCTCTCTCCCCTCTCCTATCCCCTACTTTCTCTCTCTGCCACCCCTACTCTCTCTCACACTCTCATACTCTCTCCCATGCCCTACTCTCTCTCACACACACTCCCATCCTCCTATCTCTCTCCCTCTCTCCCTCTCTCACTCCCTCTCCTACTACCTACTCTCTCTTTGCCATCCCCTACTCTCAATCTCTCTCTCCCATCTTCTACTCTCTCTACCACCCTTAATCTCTCTCTCTCTCTCTCTCTCTCTCTCACACACACACACACACACACACACACACAAACACACATCCTCTCTCTCCCATCTCCTACTCTTAATCTCTCTCTCCTATCTCGTACTCTCTCCACCACCCCTACTCTCTCTCTCTCACACTTCCTTTCTCTCCCATCTCATACTCTCTCTCTGCCACCCCTACTCTCTCTCTCTCTCTCTTAGTTCCTCTCTTTCCCCTCTCCCATCCCCTACTCTCTCTCTCTCTCTCACACACACACACCCATCCCCCCTCTCCTCTCTCTCTCACTCTTGCTCTACCTCTCTCCTTCCCTCTTTATGCACTATTTAGGTCTCAATAGTGCATATGCACTAAAGCGTGCATGCACTATTAAGACTTAAATTTAAAAAGTTTTAAATAGCATGCACATGCTATTCAAAGCTTTGCATTCTACCAAGCCTAAGGGTTGGTTTTGCCTTGGGGATCCAACCCAAAAGTTTGGAGTCTGTAAATAGGTCTGTAATGTTTTTTTTTGCAAACATACAAAAAATGATTTATTTTTCTTGTGTGCTCTCCTTCAAGTTTCCTCGTGGTTGAGCATCGATAAAATTAGGTTACATGACATTGTAGGTCCTGTGTTAGCTATATTACCATATAATATAGTTTTTATTTGAACTATTTCAAGCTTTTCATCTATAATTTCTTTTGAATGTATGTCCATTTTTTGTCAAAAACCAACATGTACTAATTGGGCTGTAGATTTTAGCTCGTTCATCGAATTTTGCAACAGCTTAGTTTTTTAGAAATTAGACTCTATTCTACACACTTTGAAAAAAAGAAGTCTTGATTTTAGATTAGTTTTCAATCATTTCTAGGGGGAGCACACAAATATTTCACATTTTTGGGATGTGTCTAATTAAAAAATTCATTAAAAAAAATACACATTATAAAATTACCCAAAAAATCTGGGATAAACTACATAATGTTAGGTAACTTTTCACTAGAGTGATTAAAGAATTTCAAAAAAAAAGTTAAAATTTTAGGGGGGCCACACTTTGTATTGTGTTATGTTTTTTTGGAATAAATAGTACCACTTTTTGTGGCCCCCTTTTTTGAGGACCTAAAACTAAACCATTTTGAAAAAAAATTAGTAGTTTAGAAACTAGATTCAAAAGACTACTACTTTTATTTTCATTATATCTTAAAATTTTGAGCGTAATTATCTTCAAATTCTTGTTGAAGTTCAAAAATTGCTGATTTCAAAAAAAAGGTGTCCACTTATACCCCCTTTTGACACCACAACTTGGTGCACTTACCTTAAGGCCAAGGTGCTAGATTGAGGACCAATGTTTTCAGGGGACTTCTGAGGATCTGGAGTATTATAAGCCATGAGGGAAACAAAAGACTACTTTAAATTTTCTTTTGTTTTAGTAGGATCTAGGTCAACTGTGACTATCCCCTTTTCTTTGATCGATGTTGCTTTCTTAGTGCTGGAATGATTTACCCTTGTGAACTTTGGGACCTCTTCTTGAACTTGAAGTTGAAGTGGCTTGGGAGTTACTTTAACTTTGACTTCAACTTTAGCTTTAGGAGAACTTGTAATAGAGTCAACAACATCAAGGTTAGAGATGGCCTTAGGTTTGGGCTATGCTTTTTTGTGCTTAGCTCTTGAGTATTTTTCTAGGACTTTGAGAGTGGTTGATTCAATATTCTTGATTTCAAGCATTTCTTAGTTCTTTTCAACACGTCTGAAGTGTGGTACATTAGGTCACCTTCTTCCCTTTTAGTCCAATTGAGCTCAAGGATAGGTATGTATTTAGTTTGTTCAACATAGAATGAGTCAATTACCTCCTCAGCTTCATCTTCTTTTATCTCGTGGGTATTGAGATCTACCTTAAACATATTGATCTAATTGATTTTCAATCTAGACCATAATCTCTTTCTAACTTCAAATTCATCAAGACAATTTGCCCAATAATCTTCCATATGAGGAACATGGGTTAATGAAGATGGATGCCTAAAGTTATCCCTAGAAAATCTTGCATAATCAAACTCTTTTCTAGGAGTATATGGTTTGAGGCATAAATGTGACAATGGAGGTTGTGCTAACCTAGCTTGTTTGTATTTTGAACACCTATAGTGACCAATTTTAATAGGGAACAAGAATGAGACTAACTATAGAAATGAGTTGCCTACATATCTCTAATAAAACAATACTATCTAAATAGTAACATGGCAACCTAAGTGGTTCACTAGAAAAACCCCCAATTCTGAGATATGTAAATTTAGGAAATTGAATATAAAAACAACCATAAATTTTAATATCTTGCATGGATTCCTCTAATATCCTTTGATTTTCATGACCTTGGAGCTTAAAAACTAACCTCCCAAGAAAGACATTATTAGCCATCCTGAATTCCTTGCAAGATTTAGTTGCATGACGGTCTTTGTAATATTGGTAGATAGTCATCTCTTTTGTCCAGTGCGTATGTGGAAGTCCCTCCCATTCTTTGGATGCCACTAAAATATAGACTACGAAGGAATACAAAAGGAAAGGGCTGAAATTACTTACCGCCATGAGGCCTCTATGTAAATTCTTAGCTATTAAAGCTACCCAGTCAATAAATTTTTCATCTTCAACAATCTTCAAAATAAAAAGATACATCCAACTTTCCCAATGAAAGGCATGATCATTGCCTTTGACCCATGTCTACTATTTTTTTAATGAAATGTTCAATTGTCAATGGCCTAGGTAATCTTGAGCCCCCTTCAGCTAGCCTCAATAACCAAGTTTGAGCCATGATGGAGTCATAATCTTTCTTTCTATCATAATATAAATGCTTAGATTCCTCAAAGGTCCATGGTTCATAGGGTTTTGTATGAGGGATTCTCAAGGCTGCACTAACACTTGTCCTACTTATTCTTACTAACACCTCCCCAGAAACTTTCTTTATGCATCTCGTGTTAGGGTCATAGTGATTAGTGCACTTGAAAACTAGTTCTAGGCATTTAATAGCTAGTGGGAAGGCAACAACTTCCAACAAACCACTATTGGCTAACTTTTGATGTATGGGACTAGATTGAACATCCCTCACCCACTCAATTACATCCCCTAGGTTTTTATTTACCATGAAAGTATCTCGAATTTTAGGAAGTGAGCTCAAAAGGAAATATTTTTCAAGCTTAGGCATTTTGGGGTGGAAGAGCATCATGGTTCAATTTAAAAGACACAGATTTATAGAACTAAACCAAAAACACTTCAAATGTAAACTACGTACAAAAATGAAAAAATGAGAGATAATGCACTTATAGTTTTTGGTTGAGTTCAAACTTCCACTTTCCTTGCTTACTAGTTAGCGTTGAGAGCTCAAAATGATTAAATGAGCACTTGTACAAGAAAAAGAGGGGTAATTATAGGGAGTAATTTCTTAGAAACCCAAGAATAGATATGAGCAGGCAGAAAAATCTATTACAAACGTGCCGCCTTTACTTTGACAAGACTTCTAATGAAGTTTGTAGTTAATACCCATCAAGTCCTCATGCAACTTGACCTTTCATGATGTCACAAAATCTGTGTGCCACCTTTTTCCATAAAGTACCAATACTTTAACACGATTTCTCATAATTACCATAATTATTGCCTTTTGCAGCTTTGATATCACCTTAAGGTGGGACCCATTCCTTTGGCTCATAAAGGTGAGTTTATAATCCCATTATGCACTTTCTATAAGAAAACAAGCACACACTAGAAAATCTCAAAGTTGAAGTTTGCATCAACTTCAGCTTCAACTTTAACTTCAAAAAGTGGACCTGGGTTGACGAGGAGGACACTTTGCTAGGATGAAAGAAAGGAGTAAAGCTAAACTTGAACTTGAAGTAAATTGGGCTTCAACTTCAACTTCAAGTTGAAAATGACACTTGGGTGATAACTTTGCACATCAAGGAAAAGATAGGGTAACAATAGACACAAATCCTAATTCATCATCACTTTCACTTTGATCTTTTTCATTAGATTCTTCCTCCTCATTAGCATATAAAAAATTTCTATCCTTATCTCTTCTAGGCTTAAATTTTCATCTAGAACTTTTTCTCTCTTTTAGGAAATTTAGATGCATAATGAACATATTCATCACAAGTCCAACACTTAAATGTTTTCTTACCATCTTTCTCTCTTCTTACCAGATGGGCTATTCCTTCTTTAATCTTCTTATCTTCTTCTTATTTGC